>OX940904.1:22500-1222500 GCA_954871355.1 Cabera pusaria | reverse complement strand
AGCAGTTTAATCTATATCAAAGCTATGGTTGACAGTTATAAAAAAATCCAGCTAAGTAGATGCTTAAAACTATTGATAGCAGAATCGAAAAACTCATCAATAACGACGATTCCAATAAGATCGATAACCGGGGATAGGCTTATTAAAAACGTTCATATATAACCTTTAATAAAAGGCACCTTTCAATTTCAGCCGGGCTAGTCACAATCATTCAAAAAAAATTCAGATTCAGAAACTACCTCCCCTTCGACTTAGATCTTTGCAATTCACAATTATCGGAACGGAGATACCTACTTGCAATTCAATTCGTTAAATCGGGGATTCTAAATGGAAATATGATTATGTTTATAATTTTAAATGACACTTTCAATGAATTTGAATGTATCCGATTTAAATTCTTCGAGCATTTACCAAAGGAGATGTTAACATGGCGTACCCCTCTGCTGGCCATATAGCCATTTTTGGCCATATGAGCGTGCGTAACTACGCTGTATTTTTAATACTGTGTGCGTGTTTCAAGCTAGTGTGCGGGATCGTTAAAATGAGTGATTTGTGTGTGTGCAGTGCGTGTTTACCTCGTCCCCCGTAAGTATCGGCAGAAATAAATGTTTGCGGATTACAACCTCAACATCTCCATTGGTAAATGCTCGAAGTTTAAATTAGAGTACGGAGAGTACTCATAGATACATTTTTGACCATCTAATTCTAATTCTAATTGGTGATGGGGGCGATAAGACCTGCACTGACGTCCCGCTTGGGGTGTATTGTGCATTTCCCCCTGTCAGCGATCACCCAAGCCAACTCAGCTCCTTAATGAAGCGTAGCACGGCTTTGGGTCGCTGGCATAGCGCTTCCAGTAGTGAGGCTGTTATTATTGATGGTGAAAATGACGATGATGATGAAAGCTGTGGATGAGTTTGTGTGCCCGATGTTGCTGGCAGTGCTAAGGCAGATAGCGATGATGATGATAGTAATGGTGATACTGATAATCCTTGTCGTTGTTGTTGCCGCGGCTGGTGTTCTTCATCTATGTCTCGGACGTATAACCCGGCTGTGGCTCTTACTTCATCCAGGACCGGGCACTGTGAGATCACATGTGCCACGGTCTCGTTTTCAAGCATGCAGCCTCGACACAGAGGACTATCTGTAGCGCCAATTTTGTAGAGGTGATAATTTAGATTACAGTGTCTCGTGATGAGGCTTACTATTATACGAAGATCATGTCTTTGTAATTTTAGCAATCTGTTTGTAACTTTGCTGTTTAAATTCGGAAAAGCTGCTTTTGTGTGCTTACAGCTTATCATGCTGTCCCACAACTTTTGTTGTTCGTTTTCGGTATGACGCCGTAATAGGTCTCTGACTTCCATTGCTGACGGTCGACAGAGATCCACCACGTTATCGCTTACCTGTTGTGTTGTTCCTTCTTTAGCGAGTTTGTCAGCCGTGATATTGCCAGCACATGATGCATGGCTTTTCGTCCATCTTACCTTAACGTTATACTTGGTTGCCAATGTTTGCAGAGTATCGTGGCATTTAGCCAGTACCTTAGATCTCGTTGTAGGTCTCCTGAGTGCGTATATAGTTGCTGCACTATCAGTGACAAATTCTATATTGATTTCATCTTGATCATTTTCTAATAAAGACTGATTTTTTACCATCTTCATAACAAAAGTTAACACACTCTTTTTTTGTAAATTATTATTATGATGATTTTTTAGCACGAAATAGTAAGTTACTTTCTTGTTTGTCTGTCGGTCGTTCCAGGTGTAATCTGACGATTTAAACTTCAAAAACTTTTCAGTTAGTTATCCAGCTGTTTCAGGGAAGCTAAAATATTGATGAAAATGCATTCTCTAGCGTGGTTTTTAAATCAATTTTAACCGACATTTATTGCTTTGTCTAAAGCATGTTTTAAGTTTTTCGGGTATTTATCTAAAGAGAGTGAACTTAAACAATAATAAGTCTTAACTGGCTAAGTGCAAGTCGGACTCGCACTCGTAGGGTTTCGTAACAAAACTATATCTCAAAAACTACTGACTTCAAAATTGAGATCTACAAAAAATTTGTTTTTTTTTATTTTTCACTTTTTTCACACACAGACCACTTTAGAAGTGTAAAACTTTCAAACGAATGACTTTGAAAAAAAATGTTTTAAAAACCTCAATGTAATTTTCAACGACCTATCCAAAAACATACCGCACTTAAAGGTTTGATTAAAATATATTTTTTTTAGTTTCTGTTCTCATGTATGGGGAGAACATTATTCTTTATTTTTTTTATTTTTGTGTAAAACTCTATAAGTAAAACGTTTGTTTCAAATGGAAACCTACTTCGGTTATCTTACTTAGCTTCGCTTAGCTCTCATACATAGTTAGTTGGCTTTGAGTAACTCAAAGACAGGTGGGCGCTAGTTTCGTTTCGCTTATATTCCAATAATGAGGCCTGTGTTTAATCCATCGTCGGCAGAAGAACGATCGAGTGTCGTTTGCCGAACTCAGCTGATCTCCTTAAACTTAAGATAACAAAAGAGAGTGCGTATGTCACCATCATCCGAATATCTTTCTCAAGGATTTATTACTTTATTAATGTTATTTCTTGAGAGCGAATAGATTAGCGACATGCTTTTATTCAATTGATGGCTAGTTCGTGCGAGTCACAACTCAAACCACCTTTTGCCACATGTAGTAGGAGCATTATATCAATGTTCCGCCTGACTTGTTAACATAAAATAGCTTTTTACCATCAAGGAGAACATCTGCCGGCGTACCCTTACGTTGTCCAGCAACAAAAAGCCCTTGGTATTTAGGATCATTTTAGGCCTAGCGGATTCACTATCTTTGATGACATCATCGCTTAGCACCAGGCGAGATAGTAGTCAAACGCTAAGCCTATCAGCAAGGTTATTCTCAATCATTCGAGAGCAAATTCAAAGTCGGAAACTGCGTTTACTTCGACTTGCATCTTTGCAATTCACAATGCTCCGATCGGTTAATTATGATATTTCAATTAGAAAAAATCAGTGATTCATTGGAAAGTTTTCCGCTCAAAACAGCTCAGGGATCAAAAAAAGAATAAAATTAAAAACGAAGCTTCCGAATCCGAATATGTTTTCGAATGATTGAGAATAAGCGCAAAATAACTAACAAATACTTATAACTACAAAAAAATACATTTTCGACAAAATTCTCGCGTGTTGAGATTCGAACCTATAGCCTTGGCTTCTTAAAGCAAGCTCTGTTCCACCTGATCCAATCATTTACATATGCAGTCGGGCGAATTTAAGAATAACAATGTAAATCTGCACGTAAAATTACGGAACCAGGAACGATTCCCGTATCCTGGTTTTTTTTTCTTGAAAACTTTGTTATACATACGAGTTGGTCATAGTATCATTTGTGAAGTGTTTACCTAATAGATTGCATAACATTTACATAAAAATATCCCGTGTCCCACCAAAACCTTTATGTTTTTCAGGATAACCAATATTCTAAAAGTTATTCCATAGTATAAGCTATGCTCACTTTAAGTTTCATTAAAATCCGTCCAGTAGTTTCGGCGTGATGATTTTTCAAACGGACATACATACAGACAAAAATTTTAAAAATTATATTTTCGTCTTCTATAGCGTTCATAATGCTTCCCCTAATTTAAATTAAAAAAAAAATTCAATGTACAGTTTTTGTTTAGTTACTGTTTTATTATAGTATAGATTGTTCATTAAAGTAATTTGACGTGACTGCAATACTGAAACCAGTTGTTATGTTCAGGTGTACATAGAAGATGCTCTAAACGAGCGTTGGTGGGTGGAGTGCTCATGGTGCAAATGTCTCGTGGAGAACATTGTCACTGCATTCGGGACCAAGCAGCCCCCGTCTCATCTAATACCCACTGATAATACTTTAGGTGAGTACACCCTACTAAGGGATTGTTCTTTAATCACGTGATAATCATAAGGGGGAGGGGTTTGGAAAAAGTCACGAAATGTCACAAGGAAGGGGAGGATATAATGAGATATCACGTGTATTTAGTTTTCGTTGCACGATTTCTAAACCAAGATATTCTGAAAATTTCAATGTACTTTGGACAAAAAAAATACACGGGATTTCGGTATGGAAGGTGGTAGGGGGGGTGGTCTAAAACCTCACCACATATCACCAGGGGGGTAGGAGGGGGTTAAAAAGTTGCTAAAAACATAATGTGTATAAAGAATGACCCCTAATTTTATAAATGTGAACATTTCCGATTGTTTACAAAACGAAAAAAAACAACTTCAAATGCCGCATTGGTTTTATTCCAAATCTATGGAGATATTCATCATATCTCGATAAATTACACTGGGATTAAATAGAAGTGTACTCACTCAAACAAAAAAAAAAAAATACCAAATCGTTTAAATACAGTACAATCTCACTAATCCGGCACTATTAAAAACCAAAGGGTGCCAACAACCAAAGGGGGTGGATTACTGGATTGTATAGAAAAATTCATAGTAAATAAAATAAGCATTTCATAAAGGGAATGTTTGTCATGTTTTCTCCACTACCTAACTTCTATAGAGTGTCCATTTTATGATTCATACCTGGAGTATTGTGTTTCCGTTTACTTAACATTACACATATGCGGTGCTGGCGTAGCGATAGGCGAGGGAAGCGCGGGCGGAGGGTGCCGGATTATTGGACGTATCGGTCTGTTGAAGTGCCGGATTAGTGCGATTGTACTGTATATATCTACAGGCAACTTGCCAACAACTTTCAACAAAAACTACTATGAGAATGAATGTAACAGGTACAATGTCCCCGTCGGGGTCTGGATCTCCACTGATGGGCAGCGCTGAGGAGGACATCGACAATACTGACCTGGAGTATACTGTATGTCCGAGGTAACATATTGTATAAATTACTTTCATGCTAAAATTTACCTATTCATTGATTTGTTGTTTTAGGATAATACCAATTTACAATTTGTAGTATTAAAAAAATAATAAAAAAAAATTACCTTAATGTTCAACTTTTTTTAATTTTAATATTTTTAATTTTCCCTTCACTTGTGCTATAAGACCTTGCTTTGCACCAAAATTGAGAATGCTTGGTCAACCGGAAGTACCCTATAGGTTTTGGGTCGAAAACCTATAGGGTACCATATAACCTTCTCGTTGACTTAGAATCATGAAATTTGGCAAGAAGCAAGGTCTTGAAGTACTTTTAGAGGTATAAATCTGAACACCGTAAATATGTACTTTAATAACAAAAAAAAGGTTAGTATTACAAACTTATTATTTGCAGTCGGTGCAATACATTTTCTATGGATCGAATTACAAAGTTAAGTTTGTCCTTTAACCTAGTCTGAGAAGTTAGTACGGAAGCCTCGGTGGGCGATTCCAACTCGACTTGGCCGGTTTTTTTTAATCTACCTTGTATTGTATAATAGCTCTAAAGTGTTGGATTAAATTCTTCCACCAGATATTCCAGCAGCTACGAGGCAGTGGAAGGCTTGGTGCTGGAAGCCATAAAAGACCAGATACAACGACGTTCCGCCGCCCCAGATGCTATCGGCAAAGGGTTCTTGAAGCTGCTAGCTGCTACTTGCGGGTTCCCTGAGGTAAGGTTGTGATAAAGATAAAGATAAATTTATTTGCCATAAACATGAAGGTATTACAAGTGTAGAGTTCTGAAGAAGCTTGTGCTGTGGGTTTTTTTTATTACAGACAGACAAGCACCAACCAACCTTGAGTGTGTTGATCACACCACCTTAAGGAGAACCCTCCCCTTGAGGTGATGTGATGTAAGACAGTTTAAAAAAAACAAGCATTGAACCTGATGTTAAATGATAGTGTTAGTGGAGGCAGTTATGAAGTATACCCAAAAAAAAAATTATATCTACCCTCTCCTACTCGCATATTTCTAATTGCCTCCCGGACTAGAAATGCTTAGAATTACTCAAGGAACATATGTGATGAAGGTCATAGCTTAATTTTTTTTAATACGCTTTTATTAGCTTCAGACGTATGTATGTTTGTATGTTAGTATGTAACGGAATCTTTGAACATGATTTTAACCCCCTTCAAAACGTCGGATTAACTCGAAATTTGGCATACTTATTAAGGACCGATGACAATAAATAAATAAAAAAATAAATAAAAAAAAATCGACTAAAAAATGAAAAATAAATAATAGTTTAAACAAACTAAAAAAATACGCTTTTATAGAAAATCCAACTAAAAAATAGAAAATAAATTTTTATAAATTTGAATTAAAAATAGTGTAAGAAAAAATGATTTTATTGTAAAAAAAAGCGTGGGGTGCTTTTCAGGATATTATCAAAATAACCCTTCTAGTCATATCTGTTCATAAAATATTTGGAACTATTGATACCATGCACACCACGCTTTTTTTTTTACAATAAAATCATTTTTTCTTACACTATTTTTAATTCAAATTTATTAAAATTTAAAATAAATTTTAATATTTTCTATTTTTTAGTTGGATTTTCTATAAAAGCGTATTTTTTTAGTTTTTTAAACTATTATTTATTTTTGGGTTATGTATGGGAGCGATGCATAAGTTGCTCCACTATGTAGGTAAAGGTGGAATCGTGCTTTTCTGAACATAGAAGACAAGCGAATTTAGTTCAGTCCACGTCGCGCTATCCCAACCTATCTAGCTGGTTTTAATAACTAAACTTTTTATTTGAAAGGGGCAGTGGCATCAATATCCCAACTGACGTGTTACCTGATAACAGAAATAGAAGTTAGACGTTATAATTCCAGATCCGCATGATCTCCGCGTCTCGTCTGGAAGCGTGGCTGAACTCCGGCAAGCTGTGGCGCGTGGCACAGGAGCTGCTGGCGTGCGTGTGTGTCAACTGTGACGCGTGCGGACCCACGGCGGCCAGGGACCACGAGGTGCTGGCCCAGCTGGCCAGGATGAGGCTCAAGACCAAGCCGCTGCAGGCTGCATACCAGGCTTGTCTCAGGTCTGTTCTGGAGGAAGTTTGGTGTGTTCTTCTTTTAGGTTTTTAGGGCTCCGATCCTTACAAAAAATAAAAGCGGCTAAGTGCGAGTTGGTCTCGCGCACCGAGGCTTCCATACAGACTTGTCAAAGAAGACGTGGGTTCGAGTCCCGTCGGTACGATGAAATGTTGGTTTGTGTGTAACAATGTACAAAAATATAAAGTGTGATAAGTAGATCAACGGGAAGTAGACCCGAGTATTTGATATGAGTTTCAATAGTATAGTACCTAAACATACTAAAATATCAATATCTGACAGCAGAGTGTAAGAAGAAAACTTTACTTCTGCTGCTTATTGATAACATTTTTCTTTATTTTAATTCTCTCCACTCCCCATAACAGTATGACAAGTATAGTCATCTCAAAGTATTTATTCAGTACTAGCTGGCCCGGCGAACTTCGTACCACCTAACAGACATGAATGTCGTGTTACCTTTTAGATTAACTTAATTTAGAAGTTTATGAACGTAATACAATGAATAAAAAGAAATATTACGTTTATTAATGTACTAGAAGTGTCCCGCGGCTTCGCCCGCGTTAAAACCTTTTATTTACTTAAAACTTTTATTTTGTAAAAACTATTCTATCATTAAACACATCAAATAAGAATTAGCCAAATCGGTTCACCCGTTTTCATGTTATCGCGTGACTAAGGCAAATCGGGCTTCATATTTATAAAAACCTAAATTTACAGACTTTGTTACCTATCCCCTTTTCGAAAAATCCCACAACACGTACTTTATCCCATCTTGTTTCGCCATACAAACTGTGAATCCCCGTTCCGTATCCGGGAGTAATTTTCAGAAAATCAGTTTTGAGCGGATACCTATACCTACGTCATAATAACTATCTGCATTCTGAATTTCGCAGCAATCCGAAACAATATTGATTTTTAGACTTTGTTACCCCAGTTTATCCTCTTAGGGTGGCATTTTGAAAAAGTCTGAAACTCGTATTTACTTATTTATTTACAGAAGTACTTGTGTGAAATGTCAAATAAAACGACTATCCAAACTTTGAACCCCCGCTTCATCCCCTTAAAGAGTGTATTTTGAAAAAAAAATTTCTTAGCGGATGGATACCTAAGTCAAAATAACTTGAAACACGTATTTACTTATTTTTTTACTGAAGCACTTGTGTGAAGTTTTGAATAGAAAAGACTATCTAATAATGTTTCTCCATAGAAACTTTGAACCCCCGTTTCATCCCCTTCAGGGGTGAAATTTAAAAAATCCTTTTTCAAAGGTAACTAACGTTGTAATAATTATCTGCATGCCAAGTTTTAGTGCAATCCGAATAAATATTTATTTTCACACTTTGTTACCCCCATTTCACCCTCTTAGGGGTGGAATTTCAAAAAAACATGAAACACGTATTTACTTATTTTTTTACTGGAACACTTTGATGAAGTTTCGAATAGAAAATACTATCTAATCTTGTTTTCCATACAAACTTTGAACCCCCTTTTCATCCCCTTCAGGGGTGAATGTTGGAAAATCCTTTCTCAGAGGGAACTAACGTCGTAATAACTATCTGCATGCCAAATTTCAGCGCAATCCGAAACAATATTGATTTCAGACTTTGTTACCCTATTTCAGCCTCTTAGGGGTGGAAATTCGAAAAAGCCTAAAACACGTATTTACTTATTTATGTACTCAAGCACTTGTGTGAAGTTTCGAATAGAAAAGACTATCTAATGTTGTTTCTCCATAGAAACTTTGAACCCCCGTTTCATCCCCTTCAGGGGTGAAATTTAAAAATCCTTTTTCAAAGGTAACTAACGTTGTAATAATTATCTGCATGCCAAGTTTTAGCGCAATCCCAAAAAATATTGATTTTCACACTTTGTTACCCCATTTCACCATCTTAAGGGTGGAATTTAAAAAAAACCTGAAACACGTATTTACTTATTTTTGTACTGGAGCACTTGTGTGAAGTTTCGGATAGAAAAGATTATCTAATCTTGTTTCTCCATACAAATTTTGAACCCCCATTTCATCCCCTTAAGGGGTGAATTTTGAAAAAAACCCTTTCTTAGTACGCCCCTACGTACTAAGACAAATATACCCTCCAAATTTCAAGTCTCTACGACCAGCGGTTTAGGCTGTGCGTTGTCTGTCAGTGAGTCAGTCAGTCAGTCAGTCAGTCAGTCAGTCAGTCAGTATGTCAGGACAAAGATTCTTATAGTATTAGATTATAGCAATACAGATATAGAATAAAAATTGATAAAAATGTTTTTTGGAAATATAAACTTTTTTAAGTTGCTTGTAAGCATACATTTCTGAACGCACTGTTGAGTGGACCCGTGAGTTGTTTAAAAAAAAACAAACTTTATGGGCCACAACATTAATTTTATTCACACTACACTACAACACTTGGGATATAATTCCCACACCGTTATTTATCAGTAAAGACTAGGGTAGCGGACTACGCGACTTCTTCCTCAAGCTGATCGGCACGGTCCTAGGCGTGCCGGAATCAGGTCGCGTAATGCGATTATGAGGAAAAAGAGCCCCGGGCTCGTAAATGTATGACTATATATACGAAATATATTGATGACATCCACTAAAATAGTGTGAGGGGGTTTAAGCCCATGTCAGCAATATAGTTTTGTGTAACAGCACGCATATTTGACAATCAATAAATATGTCAAACAATTATCATTACTATAAAAACTCACGTTCATTTTAAATCTATAAATTATCATTACTGAAAATATTTAACATTTTTAAAATCTATATGACTTGAATTCACAAAAACTTGAAGAATTTTTACTTGACTTACTACTTGACACGGGCTAAATACACTAATCGTGTGGAGCCATAATTATACCAAAAAAAACGCGATAATCCGGATATTGTAATGCTATCCACACCAGGGCCCCTAGACAAAATCCAATTTCCTGATTCCATTCACGCTAACGCTAGTTCAAAATGTATGGAAATGACATTTTTGTTGCGGAAACACAAATGTCATTCCATACATTTTGAACTTGCGTTAGCGTGAATGAATACATTAAATTGGATTTTGTCTAGGGGCCCTGGTGTGGATAGCATTACAATATCCGGATTATCGCGTTTTTTTTGGTATAATTATGGCTCCACACGATTAGTGTATTTAGCCCGTGTCAAGTAGTAAGTCAAGTAAAAATTCTTCAAGTTTTTGTGAATTCAAGTCATATAGATTTTAAAAATGTTAAATATTTTCAGTAATGATAATTTATAGATTTAAAATGAACGTGAGTTTTTATAGTAATGATAATTGTTTGACATATTTATTGATTGTCAAATATGCGTGCTGTTACACAAAACTATATTGCTGACATGGGCTTAAACCCCCTCACACTATTTTAGTGGATGTCATCAATATATTTCGTATATATAGTCATACATTTACGAGCCCGGGGCTCTTTCTCCTCATAATCGCATTACGCGACCTGATTCCGGCACGCCTAGGACCGTGCCGATCAGCTTGAGGAAGAAGTCGCGTAGTCCGCTACCCTAGTCTTTACTGATAAATAACGGTGTGGGAATTATATCCCAAGTGTTGTAGTGTAGTGTGAATAAAATTAATGTTGTGGCCCATAAAGTTTGTTTTTTTTTAAACAACTCACGGGTCCACTCAACAGTGCGTTCAGAAATGTATGCTTACAAGCAACTTAAAAAAGTTTATATTTCCAAAAAACATTTTTATCAATTTTTATTCTATATCTGTATTGCTATAATCTAATACTATAAGAATCTTTGTCCTGACATACTGACTGACTGACTGACTGACTGACTGACTGACTGACTCACTGACAGACAACGCACAGCCTAAACCGCTGGTCGTAGAGACTTGAAATTTGGAGGGTATATTTGTCTTAGTACGTAGGGGCGTACTAAGAAAGGGTTTTTTTCAAAATTCACCCCTTAACCTTAACCGTAACAGCACGCATATTTGACAATCAATAAATATGTCAAACAATTATCATTACTATAAAAACTCACGTTCATTTTAAATCTATAAATTATCATTACTGAAAATATTTAACATTTTTAAAATCTATATGACTTGAATTCACAAAAACTTGAAGAATTTTTACTTGACTTACTACTTGACACGGGCTAAATACACTAATCGTGTGGAGCCATAATTATACCAAAAAAAACGCGATAATCCGGATATTGTAATGCTATCCACACCAGGGCCCCTAGACAAAATCCAATTTCCTGATTCCATTCACGCTAACGCTAGTTCAAAATGTATGGAAATGACATTTTTGTTGCGGAAACACAAATGTCATTCCATACATTTTGAACTTGCGTTAGCGTGAATGAATACATTAAATTGGATTTTGTCTAGGGGCCATGGGAAGAATTTTTATACTTGACACTGGCTAAATACACTAATAGTGTGGAGCCATAATTATATTTTTTTTAAATACGGCGGGATAAACAATTGAACATCAAATGATTGGCAGATTTGAAACCCAGGAACATTTTGGCAAAATATTTATTCTTATATATTTTTTTAGGTCAATTATTCATTGATTTTAATATGTATTATCCTATTCCTGACAAAGACAATTCCAAAAATACAAAAATCATAAAAATTGGCCCAGCCATTCTTGAATTATAAGTGTAGTAACTAACACGACTTTCTTTTACCATCTGTTGAACTTTAGCGAATACATCTCCGTAGTTACGCCGTTCTATAATAGATGGCGTTTATAAATATAAAATATAACATGACGTCACGTGCTTCCGCTGCCTTCGGACCGTGACGTTACGTCATTTCCGTCAAATTTTACTAGTGCGCCTAAAGAAGTCTTACTTAAAATCTTGTATCCTAATTTGTTACAGAGAGATGGTATCAGAAAGTCCAGCATTACTCCGCAGCGTGGTCACTCACACAATATACAACGAGCTGTCCAACGTACGCTCGCCCAACAACATGGCCGTGATGGCCGCGCTCATACAAGCTCAGCCAACGTTGGTGCCCGCTGCCATGGCTGACACTTACCTGGTAGGTGAACGTTTTATTATTGGCTCAGTGCAAAAAGAGAACCGTCGTGGCGTTATAATGGACTAACATTCAAAGGTAAGAAAGGAAGGAAGGAATAAATAAAGTTTACTTAGCCGAATGGCAAAAAACGGAACCCTTATATATTCGTCATATCTGTCTGTCATAGCCAATTTATTCCGAAACTATTAAGACTACACCCCCCCCCCCCTCCCCCCTCCCCTCTAATATTTCAAGTAAGAGAGTGCAAAATCTAAGAAAAATATATGCTGTAGATTTAAATAAACACTTTCAACGAAAATTGGTTTGAGCCAGATCTAGTCAGTAGTTTTCAAACGACTTCCAAAAAGAAGGAGGATCTCAATTCGTCTGTATGTTTTTTTAGGGTTCCGAACCCAAAGGGTACCAACGGAACCCTATTACTGAGACTACGCTGTCCGTCTGTCTGTCTGTCTGTCCGTCTGTCACCAGGCTGTATCTCATGAACCGATATAGTTAGACGGTTGAAATTTTTACAGATTATGTATTTCTGTTGCCGCTATAACAACAAATACTAAAAACAGAACAAAGTTAAAAATGAAAGGGGGTCCCCATACAAAAAACGTGTTTTTACTATAGCGCCATCTATGAACGATTATTAATAAATAATATTAATTACCTACCTTTGTGTTAACGTTCGCTTAGTTGGTGTTAGAAGTTTGTAACATATTCGTTAGATGGCGTTGTAGTTAATAAGCATGTTTGGTATTGACCCGGTAATATAATATAATATTATACTTATATATTATTATACTGTGGTTTGGAACCCTCCGTGTGCGAGACAAAAGTCTGACTCGCACTTGGCCAGTTTTTATTTTTTGTGTGTATGTTACGCGATTACTTCGTCAATTGTAAACCGATTTGAATGATTCTTTTTTTTTATCTGTACGTTTCCGGAATGGTCCCATTTTAATTTCATTGAGATCTGATAAGTATCTCCAGAGATATGATGATAAACGTCTCAAACTTGCTACTGAAATTGACTCGCGGGGCATAGAAGTCGGTTGTTTTAGTTTTTAAAAAAATCTTAATTATTAAGTTACCGTACTTTTGATTTGAACTTTCCTCCTTTGTCTAGCATGTTGACATTCCTGTAGCAGGTGCTTCGAGTCGCTTACTAGTTTTACAATCTCGGCATCGGAATCATCAAACCATTCTCCGTTCTTCTTTTCTGGTTTACCAATGAATCTGTTAGCAATTTGATGTAGTGATTGCGCTAGTGAGCGTCAATGTTCATCTATTGGTGCCGTCACATCAATCATGACATTGCCAATAGCAGAGTTGAGATGCTGTGTTTGCTTTGAGTTGACAAGTTTTGCAAATGCTACCCTGGATGGTATAAAAACTAACATTCAAAGGTAAGGAAGGAAGGATAGAAGAATAAAAGTTTCCGTACCCTTCTCTCCCCTCTAACTTTGAAAGTAAGGCAGTGAAAAATATGCTGTAGATTTCAATAATCACTTTCAATAAAAATTGGATTGAATGAGATATGTTAGCAGTTTTTGAGATAGTATAATATATAAAATACTGTACTGGTTACGGAACCCTACGAGTGTGAGTCCGAGATTGCACTTGTCCAGTTATATATATAATACAACACAACGATTCCTCATAAGTAGCTGTTTCCTCCAGGAACTCCTCCTCCGTCCAGAAGAGTACCTCCGTCCTCTGCGCGCGTTGACTCGCGAGGTGGTGCGCGGATCGCGCGAGTGTGGCGCCGCCGCGGCGCTAGCGCGGGCCCTGGCCTCGCCGCCGCCGCACGAGGCCCCCGCCGACCGCCGCGAGCGGGCCTTCCTGGCTATCGCTGATCTACTGTGTAAGTTAACATTCCAGCAGTGCAGTATCTACCTTCAGCTACCACCCTCAACTTAGAAAATCACAAAACATCTAATGTGTTCCGGCAGCTATCCTTGAGAGCCAGTTCCCATTCTAGGCCTAGCATGCTTACCATCTTCAACCGTATCATCACTTACCAACAGGTGCGATAGTGTTCAAACGCTGGCCTATATATTATTTGAAAAAAAAATCAACTTTTAACTAATACTAGCAGCGCCTCGCGGTTTTACCCACGTAGTTCCCGTTCCCGTGACAATACGGGGATAAAATATAGCTTATGTTACTCGCTGATAATGTAGCTTTTCTTTAGTGAAAACATTTTTAAAATCGGTCTAGTAGTTTTTGAGTTAAATCGTTACAAACAAGAAATCAAAATCTTTTGTCTTTATAACATTAGTGTAGATAAAAGCATCTAGATGGCGCTAGAGGAGGTTGAATAGCTCTCTTTGTAAATATTGCCTAAATGTATGAGATCCTGCATCGCGCAAACGATATTTTCTGCAATGTTGGAACCTGATGCTTCGTCATCAAACATCTTGAAATTTGAACTCGTTATAAATAGTTTCTCTTTATAAAATTAGTATAGATTATGTTAATATAAATTATAATACTGAGATGGAAGGGAGAACAGGTATGTAAGGGAGCACAAATACCACCTCAGTGCTCCCAGCCAACCTCACCTGCCCGTGGTGCATCCTGCTGAACAACGAACGAGGCTCTGGCGACCGACAAATGGCGGTATAACCATTTCAAAATAATGGCGTAGCTAAATACTACAGACCGGTGACGGGAAGCAGCGTCACCGGTGCGAAGAGCTACGTCCTGCGATGTCTAACCCGCCTGCCCAGCGTGGCGATTAGGGCATATCCCTCTCAATGAGCCGAAGATCGGGCTCAGTGGCGTATCTTGGGAGAGACCTGCGTCCAGCAGTGAACTGACTCTAGCTGATTATGATGATGACTGAGAAGTATTGTAAATTCCCAGCATGCTGCGCATTACTATCCGGCAGCGCGGCGGCGCACGCGCGGGGCTCCGGAGACGTGCGCGCGCAGCTGTTGCAGATATCTGGCATGCAGGGCGCAGCGCTCAGCTGGCTGCTGGAGACTGCGGTGCCGTGCTACCGCCCTTCCAGACATGACTTCATGCTGGCTCTCAACAAGGTATAATCAATCAAACAATCTATCAAAATCATTTATTGCGACTAATTTTTCAAGTCATATAGTTTAGCGCTGTTCAGACTACACTACGCTATAAAATATAGCTTAATAGCATATAGTTCATAGCGCAAAAATATTGCTCACCATACATTTACTGTGAACACGTTCACACTTAGCTATAATATATATTATGGGGTTGCTATGAGCTATGAAATTGAGCGATATGTGCTATATCGCGCACTTGCCAGATTGGGGAATTCTCCCCAAATTTGGGGGATCTTTGACGTGACAACTTCTAATAAAAGATAAAGCGAAACGTTTTGTGCGGGTAGATGAAAAAGGGGGTGGTGGGACTGATTTGTGCAAGCTCCCGCTCCCAGACGATGGCCTACGTATTAGGCCGAAACCTGGTCGGAGCATATTCGTATCCGTGGTAACAACAAACGCGGGAAAAAAGCCAGTAGGTCCACAGTACAATCTCAGGAATTGCAAATTAGGTATGAGGTCCCAAACTTATGCGTTTTGACACATTTACATCAGTCCAACAGCAATTGATTGATGAGGCATGACGTACGAAAAAGAGTTACCTCCCTTTACGGTCGCATCGCGAAAATCCATCCTGTATAATCGCAAAGATATCAAAGTATAACCGAGATGTTTTCTGTCCAGATAATGTTCGTGGAACCAGCGGAAAGTTACAGCAAAGTGGATAACTGGCCGGCCGAGTCTGAACGTGCTCTGATACACCGGATGTGCTGCGAGGCGCCGCTCTCTCACCACAACCTGCTGCGCATCATGTTCATAGCGCTCTCCAAGGTAGCTCCACGTGTCCAGTGCACACAGTCACACGGGGGACCGTCTGACACACCGTCTGTGTCCTATTCATATTCATTTATTCATAATTCACATTACAAGTCATTCATCAAACATTAAAACCACCACTACTTCATGTTCATAGCTCTGTCCAAGGTAGCACCACGTGTCCAGTGCACACAGTCACACGGGGGACCGTCTGACACACCGTCTGTGTCCTATTCATATTCATTTATTCATAATTCACATTACAAGTCATTCATCAAACATTAAAACCACCACTACTTCATGTTCATAGCTCTGTCCAAGGTAGCACCACGTGTCCAGTGCACACAGTCACACGGGGGACCGTCTGACACACCGTCTGTGTCCTATTCATATTCATTTATTCATAATTCACATTACAAGTCATTCATCAAACATTAAAACCACCACTACTTCATGTTCATAGCTCTGTCCAAGGTAGCACCACGTGTCCAGTGCACACAGTCACACGGGGGACCGTCTGACACACCGTCTGTGTCCTATTCATATTCATTTATTCATAATTCACATTACAAGTCATTCATCAAACATTAAAACCACCACTACTTCATGTTCATAGCTCTGTCCAAGGTAGCACCACGTGTCCAGTGCACACAGTCACACGGGGGACCGTCTGACACACCGTCTGTGTCCTATTCATATTCATTTATTCATAATTCACATTACAAGTCATTCATCAAACATTAAAACCACCACTACTTCATGTTCATAGCTCTGTCCAAGGTAGCACCACGTGTCCAGTGCACACAGTCACACGGGGGACCGTCTGACACACCGTCTGTGTCCTATTCATATTCATTTATTCATAATTCACATTACAAGTCATTCATCAAACATTAAAACCACCACTACTTCATGTTCATAGCTCTGTCCAAGGTAGCACCACGTGTCCAGTGCACACAGTCACACGGGGGACCGTCTGACACACCGTCTGTGTCCTATTCATATTCATTTATTCATAATTCACATTACAAGTCATTCATCAAACATTAAAACCACCACTACTTCATGTTCATAGCTCTGTCCAAGGTAGCACCACGTGTCCAGTGCACACAGTCACACGGGGGACCGTCTGACACACCGTCTGTGTCCTATTCATATTCATTTATTCATAATTCACATTACAAGTCATTCATCAAACATTAAAACCACCACTACTTCATGTTCATAGCTCTGCCCAAGGTAGCACCACTTGTCCAGTGCACACAGTCACACGGGGGACCGTCTGACACGCCGTCTGTGTCCTATTCATATTCATTTATTCATAATTCACATTACAAGTCATTCATCAAACATTAAAACCACCACTACTTCATGTTCATAGCTCTGTCCAAGGTAGCACCACGTGTCCAGTGCACACATTCTCACGGGGGACTGTCTGACACATCGCCTGTGTCCTATTCATATTCATTTATTCATAATTCACATTACAAGTCATTCATCAAACATTAAAACCACCACTACTTCATGTTCATAGCTCTGTCCAAGGTAGCACCACGTGTCCAGTGCACACAGTCACACGGGGGACCGTCTGACACACCGTCTGTGTCCTATTCATATTCATTTATTCATAATTCACATTACAAGTCATTCATCAAACATTAAAACCACCACTACTTCATGTTCATAGCTCTGTCCAAGGTAGCACCACGTGTCCAGTGCACACAGTCACACGGGGGACCGTCTGACACACCGTCTGTGTCCTATTCATATTCATTTATTCATAATTCACATTACAAGTCATTCATCAAACATTAAAACCACCACTACTTCATGTTCATAGCTCTGCCCAAGGTAGCACCACTTGTCCAGTGCACACAGTCACACGTGAGACACTCTGACACACCCACTGTGTCCCACCAAAACATCATGTTCATAGCTCTGTCCAAGGTAGTACCAGCATCGCTAAGGACGTATATTTATATGTGAAGTAATTCCAGGATATCCCGATCTCCCCGGCGGAAGTATTCGAGCTAGTGGAACAGCTGGTGCGTCGCGCATGCGCACTTCCTGCCGAGGACTCTCCTCTGCAAGTAGACAAGCTGGAGGTGGCAGACTACATCTTCCAGCTGTGTCAGTTCAACCCGCCTGATAACATCACACTGCCGCAGGGGTCAGCTATTGTCACTTCTATCCTTTATAAGTCAATGGTATCGATGAAACGAGTATTATCCACTCGTTTAACTATGTTTTTTTCAACGTTTTGTCCTATTTGGAAAAACGTCTAACGCAACGTCTACGCATACAACAGCGGACATTTAAAATATGTCGGTGAAATTCATCCTACCTCACACCGTAAATATAACATATTGCTAAATAATATCATTAAACTGCACTGAATTGGAGCCGCTTATTATGCTCAAACAACGTTGCGTTATCTAGCGAGCCATTCAATATCCGGCTCGAAGGATCATAATGATTATGGTCCTTCGAGCCGGATATTGAACTTCGATCAACTTAAATCCTACCTTTTTTGTGACTTGTGTTTATTGTTTTCAGATATACCCCTCCCCCTCTAGCGATCACGTCGCTGTATTGGCGCGGGTGGGTCATCCTGACGATGATTGCAGCCCACAACCCCCTACTTTTCGCAGAACGCGCTGCTGCCACCTACCCCACGCTGCGTGCTCTTATAGAGACTTGTATCACCAAGTGAGTATCTATATCATCATCATCATCATTATCATCATCATCGTTATACGTACCCAATCCTCCATACGTTCCAGAAACAATGAAAATTAATCAATCAATTTTGTTTCTTATGAAGATCAAACACAATCAGACTAACTGAGGTACAACAGAGTACAAAAATGAGGTTGCGAAACATTTTTAGACCATATCTGAGGCTGTCCATAAGACTTCACTTAGTTATTTATTTTAAAACTAGCTGGCCCGGCGAACTTCGTACCACCTAACAGACAATGAATGTCGTGTTACCTTTTAGATGAACTTAATTTAGGCTTTTATGTACGTAATACAATGAATAAAAAAGGGATATTAAGTTTAGTAATGTATTAAGGCACTTTGATTATCAAGTAAATAATCAAAGTTATGGCAATACAGAAATGGAATAAAAATACAACAATGAAGTACTTCAACCGCGTGTCAGCAAGACATGATGCAATGAAACAATGTTTTTATTGTTATAGATAAGTTATTAACTTGAATTAGTTCGATTGAGTTTAATTTTAGTTGTAATAATATAATAACCAGCATTTAATTTTAATTCTGAAAAACTATACTAACTTCCAAACGCTCCAAACGGGCAAACGCTCCAACTAGGCAAACATAACTTCGAGAAGGAAATCCAGAGAAGAATTCAGCTGGGCTGGGCAGCATTCGGAAAACTCCGTCGAGTCTTCTCGTCGCCTATACCACAGTGTCTAAAGACAAAAGTCTTTAACCAGTGCGTCCTACCTGTGATGACATACGGAGCCGAGACGTGGACACTCACAGTCCGACTGGTCCACCAGTTTAAAGTCGCTCAGCGAGCTATGGAGAGAGCTATGCTCGGTATTTCTCTGCGGGATCGAATCCGGAACGAAGTAATTCGCCAGAGAACTAAAGTTATCGACATAGCTCAACGGATTAGCAAGCTGAAGTGGCAGTGGGCTGGTCATATCTGCCGCAGGACTGATAACCGTTGGGGTAGACTTGTCTTTAGAGTGGAGACCGCGAATCGGCAAACGTAGCGTAGGACGTCCTGTGACCAGGTGGAGCGACGACATACGCAAAGCGGTGGGCAGTGACTGGAAGAGAAGAGCCGAAGATCGGGCTCAGTGGCGCATCTTGGGAGAGGCCTATGTCCAGCAGTGGACTGATACAGGCTGATGATGATGATGATGATACTAACTTCATGAATAACTGTCTAATATTTTTTGCCTTATGGATAAAACTGTATACATACGGCACTCATAAATTGGCTATCACATTCTTGCATATCTCTGTATTTACCTACATTCTGACAAAATATAAAATTGATTAGGCATTGATTATTATTGTCTTGATTGCATGTAAGCATACATTTTTTTAAATTTCATTATGGCTCCACACGATTAGTGTATTTAGCCAGTGTCAAGTATTAAAATTCTTCAAGTTTTTATCAATTTTAGTCGTAGAGAGATGGGTTAAAGTCACATTTCAGGTCAGTTGTCAAGTAAAAGTCTAGTCTAATATATCATACCTTCAGTAAAAATGTGGTGTTTACTGAAGATTTTTAGTGGAGTTTTGGTGAGAACGCAAATAGTATTTTCAACATTGTGCTGTTTCCCTACACTCGCACACATTCACCGGCACTTAATGGTTAATAATCCACATTTATTACACATTAACACGCGGAAGAACACCAGTTTTAGGAAAAAATACAAGGAGATCACACACACTTTTCCACGTTCCTGCCAAAAACTGGCAAGCATACATTTCTGAACGCACGCATATTTGACAATCAATAAATAGGTATGTCATACAATTCTCATTACTGACAGTATTTAAAATTAATTAACATTTTTAAAATATACATGACTTGAAATCACAAAAACTTGAAGAATTTTTGCACTTAACACTGGCTAAATACACTAATCGTGTGGAGCGACCCTTATTAATTTGCGGTTTACCGTGTCGACGGGAAAAACAATTGAACATCAAATTATTGGCAATTTTTTTAACCCAGGAACATTTTGGCAAAATCATTTGTCTTATATATTTTTTTAGGTCAATTATTCATTGTTTTTAATACTTATTATCCTATTCCTGACAAAGACAATTCAAAAAATAAAAATCATAAAAATTGGTTCAGCCGTTCTTGAGTTATAAGTGTAGTAACTAACACGACTTTCTTTTATATAGATAATTAATTTTAAGAGATTAATGTTTTCAAGCTGGCTGGCAGCGGTTGGAAAGATATCGCTGAAGATTGAGCTTAGTGACGTCCCATAGGAGAGGGTTATGTCCAACACTGGACGAATACTGACAGTTTATGATAATGAACGTTTTCAAGCCACAGTGAAAATGTACTTCTTTAAATATGAATAACTTTCATTTTTACTTTTTATTTAGTAGTGTCCCACAGCTAGGTTCTGAAAGGATATCAAATAACCTTCGAAAACGTATCTTTAGCCGCCCCAGCCTAGAATGGTCAACAAGTACGGCGGCCGAAGCGGAGCGCACCGAAGCGGAGCGAGCGGCCATCCTACAGCTGGAGACTCACCTGGCAGCGGCTAGCAACGCCAAGCTGCCGGTCACTGAACTCTCCTCGAGGCTGCTCAGCCAGGTCAGTGGATTGTAAACCTTATTGCTATGTACCTCACAGCCTAGAATGGTCAGCAGGGAAGCGGAGCGAGCGGCCATCTTACTGCTGGAGACTCATCTAGCTGTATATAGTAATACCAAGCTGTCGGTCACACTCCTCGAGGCTGCTCAGCCAGGTCAGTGGATTGTAGACCTTATAGCGTTTTAGCGAAAACCATGGTCACGGGAAAATAGATCATCAAAAGCTGTTTGAAGATCACCAGCTCTTTTCTAGTTGATGATGAAAGCCACTTCCACGGGTCTACTCATTATATTTATATTTAGGTACGCTACTGAGCTAAGGCCTCCCTCCATAATCCATATCTGCCAATTACTTCTGTCATTCCGATCTAAACACTTCATGAGCCTAAACACTTGCATAACTCATAAAATGTTCATCCTTCCAGCTAACAACTCTGGAGCCTCTCGGCCCAGCCCGTAAACCTCCTCAAGCGGTGATCGAGTCCCTCTCAGCGCTGAGTTCGCAGCTCCGGCTGGGCAAGCTGCTGTGTCGACAACCTGCCTTGCTGCTGTCTCTAGTGGAACGTCACGGGACCAGGCGTGCTATGCCCTGGCTTCATCAGCTGCTGAGACAAGATCAGCTGGAGCTCAGGTAAGCTGGTCAACAGAAGTAACAACTGCGAAAAGAAAGGGCGCGCAGAAGGTACGCGTTAGAAGTGAAACGTCCTTCACAGAGTGGGAATTCTTTTGTACAACTTCATCTGTCGAACATAGCAGGACGAATGCTCGAATACGTCTTCGTTACGCTTAGTTCGTTAGTTACGCCGTTCTAAAATAGAGGGCGTTTAAATATAAAATATAACATGCAGCGTACGTCACTTTCATTGCATTCATTCGTGGCGCTAAGTAAAATTTATCCCAGTGCTCCTAAAGTAGTTTTATTTCAAAACCAACTATCTGTGTCACGCGCGGCTGTAGGTAATTCTTTCAAGGACAGGACTGAGTCACAGTACTGGATAGGTAACATTATCGTGATACCAGGTAGGCTCTGTGCCTGCGATTAACAACTTGCATCCTATCATCGGTGCCTGGCAAGACCTGAATGAGAGTGGCTGAGGATCGTGCTCAGCACTAGTATAGGCTGAAGACGATGATGATGATGATCCTAACATCGTCCTGCCAGCTGCTAACCAGTCTGTTGCCGTGCCCACCTTCATTTAATTTTTGACGTGACAACGTCTAATAAATCGATGAACGCCGGCTGCGTGCACGAAAAATGTCCCGTTACGCTCATTGTACGCATGCGCCGATTTCATCAATGTTTTGTTATGACGTTGTCGTATAAGTGTATAAAGCTATCGTCCGTAAACCAACTTTACAAACAACCATTTTTTTACAACCATTTGTCATTTGCTCCATTCGACCTTTCCAACCGTGGTTGTGTGTTATCCAGCGTGCTGCCCGTCCAGTGCCTGTGCGAGTTCCTGTCTGCGGGCGCGGTGGGCGGCGGCGCGGGGGGCAAGGCGGGCGAGCTGTGCGCACACCTGCGCCGCACGCTGCACGACACGCTGGAGGGCGCGCGCGCGCTGCTGCACTACTACACCGCGAGGCTTGCGCACGCGCACGCTGCCACGCGCGCCTCGGCTGCCAGGGTATCTATATATATATATATATATCACTACCTGACCCGGCGAACTTCGTACCTCGAATATAAATAAACTGTCCAAATGCGAGTCAGACCCGCACACACAGGGTTCCGATTGAACAATATTTGCCTGAATAATACGTTTCTTGTGTGTCCCTTTAATTTTTAATTTTATGTAGTTTTTATTTTTTGATCTTGCAGCCAATTTCAAGTCTTTATCTATTAAGGTTCGTAAGATCGAGCATAAAAAGCCTCAAAGATATATTTCTTGTATAGGGCTCCCTTTATTATTTAACTTAATTTTAATTTTTATACACAAATAGCGAATACCCATGTATGGAAGCGCCATAATGAAAACCATAAAAATATGTTAATACAATGACAAAAATGTCTGAACGAACCAACAATGACAAACTGGGAGAACCATCAAAATTTATAATATTAAAATTTAAATACCTACGCGATAATCCGAGTAATGTGGGTATATTATGTTGTCGATTCAAAACTCTTAATTTAATACGAGCTTCAAATTTCAATTCGAGAGTGGAACAGAGTCTACCCTACCTATATACCTACTTGTATGGAAAAAATGAAATTGTTGTTTTTACTATCTTCCTAGCAATTTTTCCAAATTTTCTCACCGTTTTAACCTTCCCTGAACTACGACAAACATTTCAAAACCAAAATCAGCTAAATCGGCCCCGCCGTTCTTGAGTTTTAGCGAACAGCAATTGATTTTTATTTATAAGAAGATATTAACGGACATGTGTTCCGGCAGCTCTCCTTGAGAGCCAGTTCCCATTCTAGGACTAGTGTGTCACCATCTTCGACCGCATCGTCACTTATTGACGAGTAAGATAAGTGGCCTATATGCTAAAATAATATCGTTTAAAAACTAAAAAAGAACCGACTTCAATGCCGCGCTATTCATTTTCAGTACCAATTTTGAGATGTTTATCTCAATATCTCTGGAGATACTTATCATACCTCGATTAAATTACCATGGTACCACACTTGGGATATCTCCTTTCGAACAAAAAAATAATAATCGAAATCGGTTCATAAACGACGAAGTTATCCGCGAACAAACATAAAAAAAAAAAAATATATATATATATATATACGGTCGAATTGAGAAACCTCCTCCTTTTTTTGAAGTCGGTTAAAAAATACAGATTTTCCAAACTTGAAGCTGGCTGATCGTCACTGGACAGTGCCATACCACCTACCACCACGTTTTATTAGTATCGCTTATTATTAAATTAAACACTGTGAGAGTAGGTTAAGGTGAGGTGACACTTGGGCCACCTCTAAGCCGCGAATATATTTTCATATGTTATTAATAATAATATAAGTACAGTTGGTCACAGGCCATCTTACGTACTATTTTACTATTTTATTGTAATGTGCAGTCAAGCAGACGGCTCGCGTAATGGTAATTAATGCGTTGCCAACCTTAGAGATATTTTAATACCTATCTAAAGTCCCCGTCACGAGAAGCTATAAATTATGTAAACAAGTGTTCAGGAGTACACAACATTTGAACCAACAAAAAAAATGAATTTCGTACTCGTAAGCATTCGAAACTCGAATGACGCGTTTATTTCAAAATGGCGTCCCGATAGTTTACAATCCCTGCGTCCGGTACCAAGAAACACAAACGATAGCGCTTTGCGTCGTTAAAATATGATCCGACTAAATTAAATAGGTTGTTACTTTCATATAACCCGTCTATATTTTATATGGTCAATTTATTATTATCTCGCAGTATAAAATGTTTACTTAGTAAAAGATGTTTGTTTACATAATTTAAAGCTTCTCGTGACGGGGACTTTATATATATTTTTAATATTTTCTAGTCTAATATGAGCGTTTGCACGTTAAAAATCTAGAAGCTATCATAAAGTGTGTATCCATGGCAACACAAATTTGTTTGTTTCAGGGTCTAAAACTTGTTCTTATGGAATCGGAAGATGCTACTGAAATGGATTATACGGCCAACGTCAGTCCCGAGTAAGTTAACCCTTACTTATGTGGTCATATTTTGTATAGACTTCACATTTATATAGTACCTGAAAAATGTAATTAAAAAGTTTATTGATTAACGGTAATATCATCATCATTATCGGCCAATTTTCGTCCACTGTTGGACAAAGGCCTCACCTAAGGCACGCCTCTGAGCTCGATTTTCAGCTCTTTGTTTCCAACCGCTGCCGGCCAGCTTGCGTATATCGTCGCTCCACCTAGCTGGAGGGCGGGCGTCTTACACTACGTTAATATGAATAACTAGCAGCCCGCCCCGGCTTCGCACGGGTAGAACATATATGCCTACAAAATTTGCATCAGTTTGTTGCATCGAATATAAAATATGAACATATTTAACAATAATCGTCATATTACATCCAATTTACACAAAACCTTAACGAATTATGCACCTAAACCTTCCTCATAAACACTTTGGCTATTGGTGAAAACCGCATGATAATCCGTTCAGTAGCTATTGAGATTATTGCGAACAGACAGATAGACGCAGTGATGGAATTTGTTTTATAATACTTACGTAGTGATATTGGACGGCCCTTTAGTTCTAATCCTAGCTATATACCTACCAATGAAAGTTTTATGTGCATTCATGAATCATGAGTTTTCGTACAGTGGTAGTGGAATCATTAAATCTACCAAAAAGTAGCTTACCACCAAGGAGCCCGGGCCCGGTGGCGTAATCGGGAGAACGGTCGGCTTTGATGCCGTGGTACCGAGTTTAAACCTTACCGTGCACCAATGGATTTTTCCATCGAAAAATGTATGTGCGCTTCTCACAGTGGCCCTCCGGTGAAGGAAAACATCGTTAAGAAACCAACAACCCCCGCGTGGTGGTAGGACACTATCTAGTGTCCGCCTGGCCAGCTACCACCCTCAAGTTAGAAAATCTGTCGCCAAAAACATCTAATATGTTCCGGCAGCTATCCTTGAGAGACAGTTCCCCAGTCTAGGCCTAGCGTGCTTACCATCTTCGACCGCATCATCACTTACCAACAGGTGAGATAGTGGTCAAACGCTAGCCTATAAAATATAAAAAAAAAGGTGAACATCTGCCGTCGTAACCTTACGCGTTCCCCGACGTAAAATGTAGGGGTAATATACGTTTAACGTGTGTATCTGTGTGTCTGTCTGTAGCATCTTAGCACCTAACCGGATGAACCGATTTTGTTTTTATTATTGATAGTTTTTTTTTGTATGATAGATGTCTTCATCGAGAGTTTTCTTAGCTTTGATTCATGAAAATTCGTTTAATCGTTATAAAACTATGAGCTTTTTTCTAGTTAATTGCGCTATGAAATCAACTTTCATAGGTCTGATCAATTTGAAAATCTTCTTCTTCAACGATATTGTAAGAACATGGAAGCATTAAACTGATGCTGGGACATCTCCTAGACTCTACAGAATACTCAAAACCTCACCAACTTACAGCTCAGATTTTAAATGTTGTGTTTAGAGTCATTGGAATGCTTTCAATGAAAAGATTATACATAGATCAGTCGGGATGGTTTAAAATATTATATTATTATATATATAGATGATATTATTTTATACAATAGATCATATGATTATACTATATTGACTTCAAATTTCTTGTGATCGGTGGGGATCTACAGCATAGCTAAGCTTATAATAATATGTTCGTAGTAACTATGACCTAATCTGTGGTTTCACTGCAAATATTTTATTAATTTTGCGATGCGTTTATGTGAAATTCGTGATATCTTCTAGAGTTTTCATTTGAATTATATACTGTAACGGACAATTTTAATCTATAATATTTGGCCAAGCTAATTAACGTAATTATTTGGATAAGGATTAATACTATATACTTGAAAATAGCCTTGGAAGTTATGTCATATTTTTTAACAAAAAATTTAAGATTAAAATGGTTACTGTGTGTCAACCTTAAGAGATAGACATATGCTGTCGCGGACTTTTTTGTAGGTCTTATTAAGTTGTACAACTCTTGCATAGAAAATATTCTTCTATCTATTTTCAATTAAGCAGCGTTCGTAAGAAACGTGTTTTTTCGACCGTTTTTTTGCCGACTTAGGTTGCAAATTAGGTCTCCACGAATGTAACTTTGATTTAAACGGGATAATTTATAGCCTATTTTCATTTCGAAAGTTCATTCTATGTATTAGTGAAATAATTTTTTAAATCGGTTCAGTAGTTTTTGAGCCAAATCATTACATACATACAAAAATACAAATGTTCTCTCTTTATAATACAAATACAAATACAAATATCTTTATTTCGGACAATTATAATCCATGGTTAGTAATAATTAGTACTTATATTATGGTTAGTATCTTATAAAGTAAACTAAAACTAATACAGGTTGTCATTACAGTTCTTATTAATATATCATGTACCTGCGAGGCACTCCGTACGGACGACTACCAACGGAGTTATCGTCTGATGTTTCGGTCATCGTTCGGACGAAGTGCCTCAGCACAGGCGCATGCAGATCCTCTGCCACTATTTTCAGGATGCTGTTGTTACTTCCCCGCACCCTCCTAATAAGTGATGCGACTTTTTTCCGAATGACGGCATGAAAGCCGTCAGTTTGGCTTTTTGCAAACATTTCGGAGGCACTGCAAAAGCGGGGAAGTCTCAACATCATCCTGAAAATGTTATTGTATTGGACACGTAGGGTGTTTAACGATTTTTTGGCACACCTGAACCAGAGACCGCCCGTGTACAGACCCTGACAGTACGCTTTGAAGAGCGTAATTTTAACTTGGTCTGTACAGCGAGCAAATCTTCGGGCCAGCATGTTACCGCGAACCGCCAAAGCCCTACGCTCCCTCTCTATATCGACATCATCCTTAAGGTCCTCGGTTAGGACATGCCCAAGATATTTGAACTTCACTACGCGCTGAAGTTTCACACCGTTCAGTTCTATTGGAGGAATATACTTGGGACACACACCGGTGGCCTTAAAGACCATGTATTCGCTTTTCTTTACATTATATGCTAGACCATGCGTCGCAGCATAAGTCTCACACACTCTCAACATTTCTCCGATAGCTCTCGCAGTCGGAGCCAGCAGCACCATGTCATCCGCGTAACTAATGTTATTAATGCTAACACCGCCCACGCGGCATCCGACGCGCATGCTACTGAGTCCGACTATGAGGTCATTAACATACAGGTTGAAGAGCTTTGGGGACGACAATCCTCCTTGTCTTACTCCGCACTCCAACCTGTATGACTCGGAGAGACTGTTCGACCATTTGACAGCATTGGTCTGGTTTGTATACCAAAACCGAAAGAGATCTTGTACCTCCACCGGTATACCACTGTCAGCCATCTTTCTCCAAAGCACATCGTACGAAACTAGATCAAATGCTTTGGAGAGATCCAGAAAACAGGCGCAAACCGGGGTTTTACGATCTGTGTAATATTGGACAGTGTGCTTGAGACTCACAATTGCGCTTTCAGTTGATAGTCCGGGTCGAAACCCAAACTGTGCGTCGTGTATGTTTAAGTACTTTTGCAAGCACGCATCAAGCAAACTGTCCAATATTTTTGCAACCGTAGTAGCCAGTGAAATTGGGCGATAGTTTCCCTTATCCGAGATATCTCCTGTCCTGTTCTTGACTATGGGCACAATTGTAGTTTTCATTAAGTCAGCTGGTAGATATGAATGACTGATGCACATAGTAAAAAACATAGACAGGACCCTCGGCAGGTGCACTCCCGCATATTTTAAATGCTCGATACTGAGCCCATCATGTCCGGGAGATTTACCTCTGGTCATTTTTCTAATTACAGCTCTAACTTGGTTAGCTGTAAACCTTAGCAAAGGCTCATCTCCCCGGATGCAGGGCTCAGGCTCAGGCAATACACCCGAAGGACCAAGAGGTGATTTCACTTTGAAATGCTCCATAAACATATTGGCAATTTCATCCGGGTCACTTTTGCCCTCGACACTTGCCGGGAGGCCAGGCTTAATATTCAGCTTTCCTGTAGCCTGCCAGAATTTACCAAAGTTCTTCTCGGCTCTTAAGTTCGCTATTTGATCCATTTTGATTTGGTCTTGGTTATTCTGGCACCACTTTAGTCGCCCTTTATAGATCTTACGAGTTTCACGCATTTGGTCATATACGAAACCTGCTGTTGGACGCTGATGTAAGACCCACATTTCAAATTTAAGCCTGGCCTCCTTATAAGCATCCCGGACATGATTATTCCACCCACATAATATTTTTTTCTTACAATTATGTTTATGTCTAGCTTGCTCCTTGGTCTGAACAGCCGCGTCTTTCAAAATATTTACAATTCGTTCATATAGCATATCTAAACTAATCCTATGACTATTTGAGCTGCATGTCCCATGACTGCACTCGACGAAGTCGGGTGGGAAATCAATATCACGTAAGCCATTGTGACATATATCGTGATATTGGTCTATCTGTGACTCACTTCTATATCCCCATACCACGTCACTACGCGGTGCTATACAGGACATCAACTTAGGCCTTACTGATTCTAAGTCACAGTCAATATAAACAGGCAAATGATCCGATAAAAATACATCTTCTAGTATACCAACATTCACGATTGTTTGCCAGGCAGACAGAGAGACCACACAGTGGTCTAGCCAACTCCTACTACCATGGCACAAGTCAGTATAAGTATACACACATGAATTAGCTCCTAGTGTTACTACATCAGCACAGACCCAGGACCGATCGGAACAGAAGTCACTTAATTCCTTAAAGAAAAATTCGTTCGGATGGGCATTAAAGTCTCCTAATACAAACACAGTTTCAACGTCACTGCACGCTTCAATAGCGCTAATTTCACTTAATACTTCAGTGAAAATTGGTAGGTTATCATGCGATTTAGTAGGCATGTACACAGAAAACACCAGTATAGAACGACCGCCCATCGAAACCTTTAGAGCAGCTATTCTGGTACTGCTACAGTCAATGACAGATACGGAGTCAAAAATATCCTTCCGCCACAGAATTGCCACTCCGCCATAAGGCCTTCCTCTTAATATGCCTGCAGATGTGTCTACAGCAGATTTACCGGTATACTCAAAATCGCTACTGACCGTTCCTAACATTGGTATATCGTAATCGAGAAGCCACGTCTCCTGTAGACACACTACATTTGAACTAGCACAAATATTTCTTATATCGTCAATTGACCTCTTAAGTGACTTACAGTTAAAACTAGTAAATCGACAACATTTATTTTTGTAACCGTCCATTATAAAATAATACTACTTAACTATTACATTGCGATCTGCTTGTTTTGTGCCGTACATAAAATGCACAAAACGCCTAAAAGTAATGCCATCTGGCCAAAATTCATCATTTAAAAACAAATTCAACTTATTTTTAGGAACGAACAATTTATATGCGTTGTATTTCTTATTTATTATAATGTTAGTATAGATAACATTACTATACTGCTATGCTATTTATATGATATTAATAAGACATTTTCTGATGCAAATAAAATTACACGAATACATATAATGTGCTACCGGGGCCTATCTTATAATTAAATTATTTTCTCTACCTGTATTGTGTACCACTGCTGGGCTCTACACCAGTTCCTTCCACAAATATCTTTCTAGGATTTTCGAAGCTGTTTAAGCTATCATAGAAATAAAAAACCATACCGGTCGTACCGAACTTTACATACGAGGGTCATTCAACAAGTACGTAGCCTCATCGCCCGATGGCACTGCTATTACAAAAAATTTTTACCATAGTACAGTGCAATGTTTTTGAAGCCTATTGTCAAAGTTTTAAACAATGACCTCTATTAGTTTTGTTTTAATAGCCTTTGAAAGCGAACGTGTCGGTCAGTTTAACAAAAATGGAAAAAGAGCAGTATCGTTCGGTGATTCGATTTTTTATTTTTGGAAGGGAAAACGCGCAGTGAAATCAAAAATCGCTTGGATGCTGTGTACAGTGACTCTTCTCCTTCGATGGCAACCGTCAAGAATTGGTTTAACGAGTTTGCTCGTGGCCGCAAGTCTGTTTTTGATGAGCCACGCCCAGGTGCCCCGAAAACGGCTACTACGGAGGAAAACATAAAAAAAATCCACGATCTCGTGTTGGCAGACTGCCGATTGAAGGTTCGCGAGATAGCTGACACTGTGGGCATTGCAGAAAGAACGGTACATCATATTCTCCACGAAGAACTGGGCATGAGAAAGCTGTCAGCCCGATGGGTGCCGCGTTTGCTCACACTGAACAACAACCACGACAACGCGCCGGCTCACACCTCTGCCGTCGCCATGGCCAAATTATTCGAATTGCGCTACGAATTGCTGCCCCATCCACCTTACTCTCCAGACTTGGCCCCCTGTGACTTCTTTTTGTTTCCAAACCTGAAAAAGTCACTCGCCGGAAAAAGATTTGGGTCGAATGAGAAGGTCATCGCCGCCACGGAGGCCTATTTTGCAGACTTCAGGAAAACGTATTTTTTAGACGGGTTAAAAAAGTTGGAGCATCGCTGGGCCAAGTGTATTGAGTTAAAAGGAGATTATGTAGAAAAATAAATCGGCACTTTTCGAAAATTTTCGTTTTTCTTTTGTAGGCTAAGTATTTATTGAACGAACCTCGTACATACATAGAATCACACCTTTTCCTCGTTGGGGTAGGCAGAGACTACTTCAATTTTCTACTATTGGTCTGTTCGGTGAATTAACCGAACACCTAAGTCAGCAATTCTGGCCGCTTGTGTATTGATCTAGTTTATGCGCCAAGCGACATCAGTGCATCGTTGACATCCGCGCTATTCGGGTGCATTCACCAACATTTCCCTCAACATAAACATAACCATAGTCTGTAATTAGCGTATTAAATCAGAACTATCTCAACATTAACGACTTCTTTCAGTGCAACCTCGCTCCCACCGCGACATCTTGGTTCTTCGAGCCGGATATTATTTGTGTTAGATTTTTTTTACACCGTCCTGGGAGTTCTTGACAACTATCTCACATGATGTTAAGTGATGATGCGATCGATGATGGAGCGTGTTTACCCAGAAGATGACCTATTCACTCGCGATTTGAAGACCCCCTATTGTACTTAACCGAAAATTATTATGGATTAATATTATATTTAGTTAAAATTATTCTATATTTTATTTCGGGAATGGTTAAATCTCCTCTGGGAGCTCCGTCATTGTGAGGGCGTGCGGGAGGACGTGGTGGCTTGGATCCGCGCCGCGTGTCTCGTGAAATGCGTGCTGGCTTACACATACTTGTCTCTAATTAAATTGTCGTTACTGCAGGGAGTGGTTAGATCTCCTCTGGGAGCTCCGTCACTGGGAGGGCGTGCGGGAGGACGTAGTAGCCCGGATACGCGCCGCGTGTCTCGTGGAGTGCGTGCCGGCGCACGTCGCGGCCTACATTCACTTCCTGGCGCGGTACGTGCGGGAGACGCCGATGAGAGACCATACTGATATTATACTGGTAGGAATAACATTATAAGCCTGAAATAATTAAGATCCATAATAATAATAAGGCGCTCATGAAAGTGGAAGAAGCGAAAGAGGTGTGTCAGGATCGCAGCATGAGGAAAGAAGTAGTCTGTGCCTATCCCAACGGGAATAAAACATTAAATTAAAAAATCAAAAAACCCGACTGCGCAAAAAGTGACGTGTTAAAAAACGAACTGAAAAGAAAAAAACAAGTAAGTCTAGTAGTTTAGACTTCTGTTTAGGGATATCAAAAAACTATACCATTTAAATTCTTTCTCGGTCGATACACTCATAAAATAAATTATACATTGTTATATGGAATATAGAGACTTTAACAGTCGGGACACATTGATAGCTTAACGAATGGGGATTAATGTGTCCCGACTGTTAAAGTCTCTATATTCCATATAACAATGTATAATTTATTTTATGAGTGTATCGACCGAGAAAGAATTTAAATGGTATAGTTTTTTGATATCCCTAAACAGAAGTCTAAACTACTAGACTTACTTGTTTTTTTCTTTTCAGTTCGTTTTTTAACACTTCACTTTCAGCGCAGTCGGGTTTTTGATTTTTTAATTTAATGTTTTATTTTACACTTTTTAGTTAAGTAAAGGACGGCAAATTCCGTAATCTTCTCATTTCATTTAGAGAGTTGCTGTCATGTGGATTATTGAGTAGTTTCCGGGGATCTAAACTACTTATTACTAGTCCATCTAAAGATCTAACCCGGCTCAATGCTACATAGGCTTGACCTTTCGCAAAAATGCGTGAACTTAAGTCGACCACAGCTTTGTCCAAGGTACTACCTTGGAAAAAAAGAACAAAAACCGAAATGCGTGAAATAGATAGGCTATTGCTTTTTAGTACTACTTTACAGTTATACTATTAAACGACTATACCAAAAGGAAGAGGTTGTTTGTTACCTCAGAACTCCATCAATTCTTAACCGATTTGGAAAATTCTTTTTTTGTTTGAGTTAATATGATTTTCGTTTGGTTTCATTGTAATTTTATTGAGATCTGATAAGTGACTTCAGAGATAAGCACCGCAAACTTGTTACTGAAAGTGATTAACGCGGTATGTAAAATCGTTTTTTATTTCGATTTGTACGATCAAAAATTATTTGTTATAAATATATTTTGAATCTCATTTTAAGACCTTTAATTCGACATCCCACTCGATAGTTTTTGAAAAAAAAAATTATTTTGAACCCCAAATTTTGGCGTCTGAAATTCGCCATTTTGAATTTTTCAATTTTGTTATGTTTTCGTTGACACTCGCGCTAGCATGGCGAATCTATTGATGTGCCAATTATCAAAATCGGCCCACGCGTTTGGTCTCTACTGTGCCACAAAGGAACAAACATACATACATACATATATAGACTGATAAACACATTACCTCTCCTTTGCGTGATTTTGTTTATGTATGTATGTAATCATTAGGATTTATTTCACCATACCCATTAATGTCCTATGTCTTACTGAAAATAATGGGGCGCTATGGATGCCTACATACAGATTAGACATTTTAAAACATAATTAAGATAAGTAAAGTTTAAAAACTATAATATCGTTTAAAAAACTAAAAAGAACCGACTACAATGCTGCGCTGTTAATTTTCAGTACCAATTTTGAGGTGTTTATCTCCATATCTCATGAGATACTTACCAGACCTCGATAAAATTACCATGGTACCACACTTGGGATATTTCCTTTCCAACAAAAAAAGAATAATTAAAATCGGTTCATAAACGACGAAGTTATCCGCGAACAAACATTAAAAAAAAAAACATATGGTCGAATTGAGAAACCTTCTCCTTTTTTTGAAGTCGGTTAAAAACAACCAACTTCCACGCAGTGCGAGTCAGTTTCAGTAGCAAGTTTGAGACATCTATCGTCACATCTCTGAAGACACTTATCAGATCACTATAAAATTTAAATGGGATCACCTTGAAAATTAACCGTACTTGTAAAAAAAATAGAATAATTTAAATCGGTTTACAAATAGAGTAATCGGGTAACATACATACAAAAAAACATAAAGACGAATTGAGAACCTCCTTCTTTTTGTAAGTCGGTTGCATACACCCTAGACTCTCCTAGACGAAGTTTATTTTTAATTAATTAATTATTGAACGTAATTTTGTTCAATAATCATTCATGTATAGCGTGTGGTAGCAGCGACGATGGCTGCGCGACAAATGTATTATGTGGGTTTAACAATTCTAAACATTCCTGAAACATCAGGTGACATTGTCCAAATTAAATATTTAGATCCTGATATGCCTAGTTTTTAATACGTATTTAGCAACTTTTAAATGGCGTTACGTGTGAAATTCTTGATTCTGAAACTTTGAAATTTTTGAGATGTAAAGTAGAACGTAGAGATCAAACACTTCTATAGGACCACTTGAGCTCGGAGTCCTAGAAATGCCAGAAATAGCAAAATTACTATTTAGAAATTAGATCCCAACTTATTACTGCAATGTCTAGCACTTCATAAGTTATACTCATAAAATGTTTTGGTCTGTATAATAAACAGAGTCCAGTGGCATTGAAATATGATAATGCATAAATGAGATTTTTTTTTCCATCTCCAATATGTATGGAGAAGTTTTTTGCGATTTGTGACTTATCTAATACCCTAATCACAGTTGATCCAAAAGAGTTTTTTGATGCCAATAAGAAATCGGGTCGAGTTGCATTAAAATAGTTGGATTAAATTACCCATTTCCTTTATCATCATTATCAGCCCGCATTAGTCCAGTGCTGGACATAGGCCTCTCCTATAGCACGCCACTGATCTCGATTTTCGGCTGTTCTTTTCCAACCGCCACCAACCAGCCTGCGAATTGCTGCAAATCGTCACTCTACCTAGCTGGAGGGCGTCCTACGTGTTCCTTTTTTATTGCTGGCTGTACATTTTTTGTGAATGTGACTACCGCTCAAAATGTCATAAAAAAGAAGGTACGTAGAAAGCTACGCGTTAGAAGTGAATTTCCCAAGTTCATTCAATTTATTTCTAAAGATCACTAATAATTTTTTTGTACAACTTCATCTGTTGAACTGAGCGGACGAATGCCCTTATGATAGCAAATTCGTCTTCGTAGTTACGCCGTTCTATAATAGAGGGCGTTTATAAATGTAAAATACTAGCTGACACCCGCGACTTCGTTCACGTACACCAAGAATTTAGTAGCCTCATGTTCATCCTTATGCTGTAACTGTAAAGTATCTCCTTGTTACATTTCAGTAAGATCGGATCGTCCGTTTAGGCGTGATAACAAACAGTCAGAGTTACAATCGTTTTGATAATATAACTATGGATAACATAACGCTTACGTTACTTCCGTTGATCCGGACCGTGACGCTACGTCACTTGTTAGATTTTACCCCAGTGCGCCTACTAGTTTCATTTCGAAAATAACTCTCCTCAGATAGTATTACTGTATCTACAGCGCGATAGCTAACGTATCATGATCGGATCGGAGAGGTTAAGACAAAAGTACCTATAACCGGCGAGCATGTATGAAGGCGCTCATGAAAGTGGAAGAAGCGAAAGACGTACTCGTATGTGAGGATTGTAGCATGTGGAAAGAAGTAGTCTCTGCCTACCCCAACGGGAAAAAGGCGTGATTTCATGTATGTATGTATGAACAGCGGTTGAGGTACCTGCTCTTACGGTCCCATCTCAAATATACCCTGTAGATTGATTGTAATATCAAGTATGATGACATTGTCCTGTTCTTCCAGGATCTGTCCCAGGTGATGATGGAGCGCACCAGCGTGACGGGCCACGTGCTGGGCACCGGCGAGCCGGGCCGGGAGCCCGCGCCCGCACAGCTGCGCACGCTGCACGCGCTCACAGCCATCATGCTGCAACACCTGCAGAAGGTAACTGTCCCGCTGGTGACGCAGCTCCGTCACACGTGGTGCTCCCACGGCCCGGGCTGTTCAACGTCAATCGAAGTTGTGGAACACGTGACCATAGAAATAAAACAACCTAACTTTAATAATTTTTAGGGTTCCGTACCTCAAAAAGGTAAAAAAAGGAACCCTTATAAGATCACTTTCTTGTCCGTCTGTCTGTCTATCCGTCTGTCTGTTCGTGTATCACCACTTGATTTTCTCAGGAACGGGTGGACCTAGCAAGTTGATATTTATACCTGATACTGAGGTCTATAGTCCCTATTGGGTACACCCAAATTATTATACATAAAAATCAAGATCTTGAGTCAACACAATAAAAAGATATGGGCAAATTTAGATTTTCGCGATATTAACTTCTTAGTACCAAAATGTACCTTAATTTTCAACTTTTTTTATTTTTCGGAATTTTTCCTTTACTTGTGCTTTAAGACCTTGTTTTTAACCAAAACTGACAATTCTAGGTGAACGGGAAGTACCCTATAGGTTTTCGATCCAAAAATTAAGGGGTGCCCCCGTACATACAAAGTTAACGCCAATTAAGGTAGACCTCTGAGTTATATGAGCGCTGATACAATTTAGAGGTCTAGCTTAATTGGTACATTACCAACGTTGGTACGGACGCCTCGGTGGGCGAGTTCAACTCGACTTGGCCGGTTTTTATTTAATTGTCAGACGTCCACGATTAATTGAAAGCTGAATGGTTCATTACATTTGTTTTTTTTTTAAATTCAAAGCGTTAAATTCTGCTTTTGCTATGTTTACTTGGTAATTGATTATGATTTATTTTATGATTTTGACGTGTATATGTATGTATATTAAAACTGCCTACATATTGAATTAATGCTTTGATTTGATTATCAGCTTATTTCCGTCCACTGCTGGACATGGCCTCTCCTATGGCAGGCCACAGAGCTCGATCTTCAGCTATTCATTTCCAACCGCTGCCAGCCAGCTTGCGTATATCATCGCTCCACCCAGCTGGATAAGGACATGATAATTTTTAATTTTTAGCTTACTAACAATGCGGGTTAGACAGTTACTAGTAGTTTTGTTAACCCCCCTAACTAAGCTTGAGAGCCAACTCCAGAGTGGGCTCAGGTCAATATTGCAATGGGTAGGAATCGAACTCACGACCTCTCGATCGCCAGGCTGCGAATCGCACAACATCGCTTACCACCAAGGTAGATAGTGGTCACAAGTTAATGTATGTCCTACAGCTATTCTCTAGTGGTCCGGGCGAGGAGGCGGGCGCGGCGTGGTCTGCCGGCGAGCGCGTCACGTTACAGTGGCCCAGCGGTCGCCGCGCCGTCCTTCATATCATAGTGGCGCATGCACACCTCAAACTACTTTGTCTTGGACCTTCCGCTTGTGAGTATAATAGGCTAGTTTACTAAAAATTTGTTTTAGTCCGTCATTTACCTTATCAAAAAATATTGGATACGTATTTTTTATTTTTCCAATTGAACAAAAAATGACGAAGATATAGAGCGTTGAAATTCTGCGTGACGTCACACAACGCTAAAAAGTGTACTACTTTCTAGCGGTTAGTGACGTCACGAGCCCCCACTCCCAAACTTTGACGCTCTTTATCTTCGTCAATTTCTATTGGTTTGTAAAATAAAAAAATACGTGTCCAATATTTTATCATAATCCAACAACGGACTCATTAGAATTACTATTTTTTGACCCGGGCAACATCGCTATTATTACGCTAAGGCTGAATTTGGCCGATATATCTTAACGCCTGGTGATGTTTAATAGTCTCTTTTGACGTTTCTTCCCATAGATATGATATAGTTTGTAGTGGTAGGACTTCTGCTAGTCCGCCTGGGGCGGTACCACCGCTTTACCAATTAATTTTCAGCCGTAAAATAGAAATGTTTTTCGGTTGAAATGGCAAGGTGTCCAGTGAAATTACAGGGCATGTGAGACTCGACATCTTTATGTCTCAAGGTAACAGGCGCAGTGCAGTGTAATGTAAAATTCTGGCTTTCCAGATTTTTTTATGCCGCTGTATTTGTAATAAGCGTAAAGTTTGAGGGCCTGGTGGCGTAATCGGGAGAACGGTCGGCTTTGATGCCGTGGTACCGAGTGCTAACCGCCGTGCACCAATGGATTTTTCTATCGAAAAATGTATGTGCGCTTCTCACAGTGGCCCTCCGGTGAAGAAAAACATCGTTAAGAAACCAACAAACCCCGCATGGTTGTAGGGCACTATCTAGTGTCCGCCTGGCCAGCTACCACCCTCAAGTTAGAAAATCTGTCACCAAACATCTAATGTGTTCCGGCAGCTATCCTTGAGAGCCAGTTCCCATTCTAGGCCTAGCGTGCTTACCATCTTCGACCGCATCATCACTTACCAACAGGTGAGATAGTGGTCAAACGCTAGCCTAAAACGTATAAAAAAAAGAAAATAAAAAAGTAGACGTCATCGCTTACCATCAGGCGAGCGTCGTGCTTGTCCTTAGTTACCTTACATCATAAAAAAGATAATTTGTCAAAAACGTTGATTAACGTCACCGGGCCGGACGTCACGAAATTTTTTCTTTAAAGTTTGCTTGTGGCAGTTCTTTCGTCGATATTGCAATACTGTCATGGTCATGCCAGATAGAGAAAGACTTCCTCTTTATTATGCGGTAAAAACAGTATCAAAGTTTCGGCTGCTTTAAAGCGGCGTTACGTAGGTATCGCAAAGCAAGATTAGGCTAATCATTTAAACTCAAAGCTAAACTCGAAGCTGTGGGACGCTATTATCATCCTTATAGCTACCATGATGGCTATCCAGCTGCCACCCTCAAGTTAGAAAATCTGTCGCCATCATCATCACATCTAATGCATTCCGGCAGCTATCCTTGAGAGCCAGTTTCCATACTAGGCCTAGCGTGCTCACAATCTTCGACCGCATCATCATTTACCAACAGGTGAGATAGTGGTCAACGCTAGCCTATAAGATACAAAAAAAATTGGTTGTCTGTAAAGTTGGTTTACGGACGATAGTTTAACGTGACAACGTCATAACAAAACATTGATGAAATCGGCGCATGCGTACAAGAGCGTAACGGGACACTTTTTCGTGCATGCAGCCGGCGTTCATCGATTTATTAGACGTTGTCACGTCAAAAATATAAGAGCAAAATAAGTTTAGTTGTCCACCAATAACCGCCTCAAATCATTCCATACATCAGATGACACGAACCAAGAGATGTACTCCTGGCTGCAGTCAGTGTGGGTCGGCAGCGATGCTCCGCAAGCCTTCCTCCTGGACTCCGAGGAGGAGGCAGTGCTGCTGCCGGACTGGCTGCGGCTGCACCTGGTGCGGTCCGCGCGGCCCTGCTTGCTGGAGGCTGGCCTTAGGGGGCTGCCAGCGCATAAACTGGCTCTCTTCATACAGACCTTCGGTATGCCGGTCGCTTCTATGAGGTGAGATTCTTTGGAGTGTACTACTTCAGAAGGAACGCGAGGTGCATTTTCCCATACAAATGTATTCCCCCGTTTCCTCCCTGGAAAAGGCTTCTAGAGCAAATTTTTTTCTACGAAAAAGTAAGGTCTGATAGCTATACCCCTGTAGTTTGATCTTTTTGACCAACCAAAGAAATATGACCCTTAAAAAACCTGAAAAATGACTTTTTTGTACTGACCTGATCTAAACGGCGACCAAACAAATTTGAATCGGGTTTTAAGAAGAAAAAAAAATGATATGAGCATGCACTCATTCTCAAAAATATTGTGCAAAATATAATTTGATCTGATCAGTTTTCGAGGAGAAAATAGGGGAATACTTATTTTACTCAACATTTTGTCAACAGTTTTAATGGGTCCGAGTTGCTGTTGTCCCTATCGCATGTGTTAGCTTACTCATAGATAACAAGATGGGTGGTAGCCGGTAGTCTAGTAATCTACCATAAACTTAATATGTCTGGAGCTAAATATTCACTTGGAACTACTTCCAAAACTACCTGCCTATACTTCAGCTAATAGGTAGGACTTATTAATAAAATATAAAAGTCAGGACATCACCGAGAAAGCATTTTATTTGTACCTTCATCATTATAACAACAGTTTATGTACCATCAGGAGACTCAGGACCATTATAATAGACAATAGAACAAAGAGAACAGCTATATACCAATAAGTATTTAATATTAAGTCACAAGGCTTTATAACAAGTTTCAACAAGACATAACACATGAAAATTACTACCGATTTAGACAATTTATACAAAATATTATGGGGTTTCCCCCAAAAGGCCTCCACCACCCCTCATAGCCTTTCCTTACCACCCTCGACGCAGCTAAAACACTATCATCACCATTCCTAGGTGAAACCATCATTACTATAAACATATCCTAGAAAACCACATTCTAGCCATAATTATTCTATACATTTTGTAATACAAATACTTAGCTTCATTGAGTTGGACAGCACTTTGTCGTCTGAACCATATTCCCAACAGAGTAAAGGTGACGATGTTAGCCCGAAGGCTGCTCGAGAAAAAGTGTCTCATCTAACGTTTCTACCGCCCTTTTAAAGCATCAGTCAAACAGAAAACCAAGATGGTGGCTCTGGCACATCTTGTAAGGTTTATACTACCCTCAAATGTATCGAACACCGTATAAACACCCTAATTTAAGGCAATATTAAAAATATTAAAATTAAATCATCATAAAACATTGGAAATATGTCGCAACTCTGTATGTACTATGAAAATAATCTAACACACTCATTCTCAAAAATATTGTGCAAAATATAATTTGATCTGAGCAGTTTTCGAGGAGAAAATAGGGGAATACTTATTTTACTCAACATTTTGTCAACAGTTTTAATGGGTCCGAGTTGCTGTTGTCCCTATCGCACTCTTGTTGGTTGTTCGGGCACTGCGCGACGGCAATAGTTTCTTTAATATACCTATTTTTCAAATTCCTAGCACCCGCGTTTTCTCTTAAAAAACTATTTTCATATTTAGCCCGCGGTAGGAGAATTTTACGAGGAGTAAAGTCGAGCGTTAACTAAAAGTGAGGCGTAACGTTCTTTAGCGCAACATACTTTGCCCACCTTTCACTTCGAGATTGTGTATGTGTTAACAAAGTATACTGGAGTATTTTCATATTTAACCCCCTTGACTTTGACCTTGACCTTGACCACAATAATAATAATGCTTAAGGAGTAAACTCCAGTCGTGCAATGGAGCTGACACATACCCTTTTTCTTAAATTTTTTTTATATATTTTTTTTTATGATATAAGGTAACAGGACAAGCACGACGCTCGCCTGATGGTAAGCGATGACGTCTACCTATTCAGATACAGCTGAATTCAAAATTCTGGACTGCCAGAATGTTGCATGTCACTGCACTGCGCCTGTTACCTTGACACATAAAGATGTTGAGTCTCTCATGCCCTGTAATTTCACTAGATACCTTGCCATTTCAACCGATAATCGTTCTTATAGGCTAGCGTTTGGACACTGTCTCGCTTCGTAAGCGATGATGTGGTCCAAGATGATGGACCTAGAATACTCTGACCCTTTTGTAGTTTGTGTGCTGCCGGAACACAAACTATAGTCCGGCAATCTCGTGCGCGACCTTCCTGCGGAGTGACAGACGGTGGCGGGGACGAGGTACCCAAGATATCAGCGGGTAGCGGATGGTGTAGCGGAGAAGGGAAGCGTGTGTAGCCGTGTCACAGATTATATAATAGTTACTACCGCTACCTCGTCTCCGCCACCGTCTGTCACTCCGCAGGAAGGTCGCGCACGAGATTGCCGGACTATAGCACTGTTCATGACCTTTGATATACTTGTCTATAAATACTTACCTCTATGGAAACGTCAGAATGAGCCAAGTTATATATGACTTAAGTCTAACAACTTTATTAAGTTTTGTATGTTAATCACATTTACTTGTAATACTTATTTAAGTACATGGGTTTTTAATTTTATTTGTAACATTTTCGGAGACAAATAAACTTTATTTTTTATTTTATTTATGAGGTGAGATGGTTATAATCATATTACAAACATTCATACATACGTACAATTGGCTAGCTACCACCCTCAAGTTAGAAAATCTGTCGCCAAATATCAAATGTGTTTCGGCAGCTATCCTTGAGAGCCAGTCCCCAGTAGCGTACTACCATCCTCGACCACATCACCACTTACCAACTAGAGAGATATAGAGGCCAAGCGCAAGCCTATATGATATATATTTATTTAAATCTCACGAAAGCGACTTTATTCCAGTGCCCTACTGAACGCTTTAGACGCGTGTCCCGCTGCCGCCGTGGTTCGCCTCGGCGTAGAGAGAGGGTACATGGCACAGTTACTGCGGGTGCAGCGAGCTAGAGGTGCGAGGGGAGGGGCGGCCTTCGCTTCTGCCTTGAGGCTGCAACCTCCGCAGTACCCGCCAGGTAACTTGGACTTACTGGACTGAGGCTTGTATTGTAGACTACACCCGAGCGCCTAAAATAGTTCCGCTACTGCACTCGTTATATCGCTTAAGGGGGGAGCCTGCTTTAGAAGCTTAAAAATATCGATTTTCGGGAAGGAAAGAAATATTCGATTGAAACGAAACTTTCAGGTTTTATTGTTATGTATTTCAACAGTCTTCTCAATTTTTTTCATTAGTAAGTAAGTAAGTAGACTTAAGCTTAGCTAAGAGATATTGTAACTAGATTTAATTCATTAATATTGAAGCCTCTAGATCGGCAACACGTATTTTAATTTTGATTTTAATTAGTTTTTAAAAAGTCTTTAGAGTGCTCCCCAATTTGACTATCTTCATCGTAATAAAATCCTCCTTCAAGTAAACATGACCTGCTTTTTTATTTTTCAAGCATTGTCGACAACGATCAATGTCATGAGATGTCACGAAATGTCATTTAATGTCATGAAATGTAAACGAATTTCATAAACCCTCCTTAGACAGGTCAATAACATTCATAAGCCGAAAATTTTAAAAAAATCTTTATTTTCTTCATCAATTCTACTTTGCGCGCACTTATCGAGGAACCAACCATCACTTTTTGAATAGATGGGATGAAAAATAATATAATATAACGCGACGCATTGCGAGCGACAGCCCTGAGTTAAAGCACCAGCCGAGCCACTATAAACCGGTTTCACTCCGTACGTGACAGGCGGCACACACGCGCGTCTACGTCATCATCACTGTGCAGTTGTATGAAGCTTTGTCTCTGTACCTTTTCTTTACTCATGTGGTTATAGCTCCTACGTAGATAGTATAGAATAAAAGCGATATAGACATCAATCGTAAATGAATGAAAATGAAATCAGTTAAAATGTTCCTCTCTTGTTATTGTTATAGACGACAACCTGTTCTCTGAAGAGTGCCTGCCCTCGGAGCGTGAGGAAGACTGGATGAGCCCGGAGCCTCGCGCCTTACAGCTGGAGCTGGTACCACCCGTGCTGTCCACAGCGTTCGGTACACAGCGTGCATACGCGCACGACGTGCATACCGCGCTCGCTGACTTGACTGCGGTGAGATATGTTGATACACTTGTATGTATGTACGGTGCTGTCCACAGCGTTCGGTACACAGCGTGCATACACATTACACACATGACGTACTGTAACGAGGTATTTCGACTCGTTACATATTTTTCGTTTGGAAGCACATTTCAGCTTCTAAGACTGACAAAATTACCTTTTGGTTTTAAATAATTTAGAACATTTTCGTATTTAGCCATTTTTAGTCGATTTTAAATAATCGAGTTATTACTTGGTCTGTGGATCATTCAATATCCTATAGACAATCTTTCAAAAAAAAATGACTTTGACATCTGTCAATTCTCGATCGGAGACGTCACTTTTTCTTGCCCCTAGGCATACAAAGGGCTCATTTTTTGTTAATTTTAATAAATCGGATTTAATAAAGTGAATCCGTATTCCAAATCGCCTTGGCGATGGTACTCGGCGTGCTTATGGCGTAGTGCCATATGATAACGTCGTGATTTTGCGCCTTTTGGCGCTGTTTGAGCTGTTTGGGCGACTGTCGTCTACTGTTTGGGCGACTATGGGTGTCGCCAACTGTTGGTTCGACGCTGGAAGACGTCGTTAGTTTGAGGTGTTCGTGCGACGCACACCGTTTGGATGTCGTCGTAGTTTTGAGCTGTTGGTGCGACGATGAATGTCGTCATGTTTAGAGTGGAGTGCTCAGACGCCCCCGGACGCTGCAGCTAAGCCAATTTCATTATAACTCTTTTTATTACCCTTAAAACTTTAATTTCATATTAGCAAGATGCAAGAAAGACAATAACCAAATTTTTTTATTACAGTACATACCGCGAAAAAGTATTTTTAAACAAAATTGTTTTTAATTTGCCGACAGTGTATAGCAGAGGAAGTGAACCTCGTGCGGTCCGTCCCGGAGGCCCCGTGTCCGTACACCAACTGTGTGATGTCGTACCTGCAGCTGTGCGGCGGCGGGGGCTGCGCCGGCGTGGCGGGCCTGCTGCGCCGCCCCGCGCACGCCGCCGTCTTGTTGCGGGCGCTGCTACCGCTGCCTTCCAGGGCTCTGCCCCAGGTCAGTGGGGCACGTTACTGTCTTTAATGTCACACCTGCAGCTGTGCGGCGGCGGGGGCTGCGCCGGCGTGGCGGGCCTGCTGCGCCGCCCCGCGCACGCCGCCGTCTTGTTGCGGGCGCTGCTACCGCTGCCTTCCAGGGCTCTGCCCCAGGTCAGTGGGGCACGTTACTGTCTTTAATGTCACACCTGCAGCTGTGCGGCGGCGGGGGCTGCTACCGCTGCCTTCCAGGGCTCTGCCCCAGATCAGTGGGGCACGTTACTGTCTCTAATGTCATTTATACTAACATTATCAAGAGAAAACATTTTAAAACGAGTTTAAATGTTTAGATATTTCATGACGAGAAGACTGGTCTGGACACTGGAGTGGTCAGTCTTCTCATGCCCATGATCAATGCAACTCGGTGGAAACGTTGAGTTAAATAAAATTTAAAATTTAAATTAATTATTTTCAACCGACTTTAAAAAAGGTTTTTTTTTAATACTTTATAGGCTAGCGTTTGACCACTATCTCACCTGTTGGTAAGTGATGATGCGGTCGAAGATGGTAAGCACGCTAGGCCTTGAATGGAAACTGGCTCTCAAGGATGGCTGCCGGAACACGGATGTTTGGTGACAGATTTTCTAACTTGAGGGTGGTAGCTGGCCAGGCGGACACTAGATAGTGTCCTACCACCATGCGGGGGTTGTTGGTTTCTTAACGTTGATTTCCTTCACCGGAGGGCCACTGTGAGTGATACGTATATGTGATGTATAATACGCGATTACTCCGTCAATTGTAAACCGACTCGAATGATTATATTTTTAATCGGTAGGGTACATTTCCGTGGTGATCCCATTGTAATTTTATCGAGATCTGATTAGTATCTCCAGAGATATGACGGTAAATGTTTCAAACTTGCAACTGAAACTAATTTGCGGGGCATGGAAGTCTGTTGTTTCAGTTTTTAAACTATCTTGTATAACTATGAAAATGAAGCAGCCTCTACATTCCTCTATCAGATAGCGTCGTCCCTGCTGGCGCAGTGCGTCGGAGTGTCAGGTCCCGTGGTATCCTTGCTGCAGGAGATGGCGCAGGGGTCACAGTTAGTGGTCAAGCGCGAGTCGGACACGCCCCACGTGCCGCCCGGAGCTGATAAAGATCAGCTTGTTGCTTGTGAGTACATTCATCATCAGCCAATATCCACTGCTGGACATAGGCCTCACCTATGGCACGCCACTGAGCTCCATATGTAGTGTAGGTCGCCCTCCAGCTATATGGAGCATTGATAGACGCAAGCTGGCTGGCAGCGGTTGGAAACAAAGAGCTGAAAATCGAGCTCAGTGTAATTACATTGTCGATGGTTAATTTTCAACCGTCTTCCATGAAGGAAGAGCTCAATAGGCTGTATATTATTTTTTTTTGGTTTTATGTTTTTATTTTTTTTGTACGTTTGTTACCCGATTACTCCACCAATTGTGAACCGATTTCATTTTGTTTTTTAATCTTCAAATTGGTTCCATTTAAATTTTATCAATATCTGATAAGTATCTCCAGAGATATGACAATAAATGATTGTACGGACTTATGATGGGCTTAATACTCTACTAAACTTGAATATGAACATTCTAATTTGACAAGCGCAGAGCACTGATGCACAAGGTTATAGTTTATTACCGTCCACCCCCGAACACTGCCCCCACGCGGGGGCAGACGGGCATACATATGCCTATCCACCCCCACGTTTAGGTTTCGGTGGCAGACGGTCATACTCTTTTTGGCAATACGTACTTTTCCATGCCATGCGTATATTGTAACTAGTGAGCCATCGCTTACCATCAGGCGAGCGTCGTGCTTGTCTGTTACCTTTTATTATAAAAAAAAACTCAGCTATACGCAATAATTATGTCAATAATAATTGTCACCATCATTGTGTAGACATACACCTCATAAAAAACCTGCCTGCCATTGTACCATCACCTACGAATTAATTACATGAAACTTCAACTGCAAACCATAATCGTCATCCGAAGAAATAATCAAATACAGAAGAATCTCACTAATCCGGCACTATTAAAAACCAAAAGGTGTCGGATTGGAATGTTCGGATTACTGGATTGTGTAGAAAAAATCATAGAAAATAAAATAAAGCGTTTCATAAAGGGTATGTTTGTCATGTTTTCTCTACTGTTTATCTTCTATAGTGTGTCCATTTTAAGATTCAGACCTAGAATCTTGTGTTTCCGTTTACTTTACATTTTTAACTATACTGTTCTCACTTGAAAACAGCAGGTAAATATGTTCGCATGTGCATTGTGCACTTGATAAGTTTTGAGGTTGTACTTGACAACGACGGAGCGCATACGCGGTTAACGCGATGTGAGGCGTGTGGAGGGGGGAGGGGGAGGGAATTCGCGAGTGGAGGGTGCCGGATTATTAGACATATTGGTCTATTGAAGTGCCGGATTAGTGAGATTGTACTGCAATATATACATACATACAATCATGCCTTTTTCCCGTCGGGGTAGGCAGAGACTACTTCTTTCCACATGCTACGATCCTGACATACCTCTTTCGCTTCTCCCACTTTCATGAGCGCCTTCATACATGCTCGCCGGTTATAGGTACTTTTGACTTGGCCTTTCTTTAAAACGTCTCCGATCTGGTCGTGATACGTTCGCCTAGGTCGGCCTCTACCAGCTGCCCCATTCACACTCGTCTCATAAATCTGTTTGGTCAGTCTTTCTTCATCCATCCTCTCTAGATGTCCAAACTATCTAAGCATCCCTTTCTCTATCTTTGTCACTACTTCTCAACATTCCCTTATCGCGCTGTTCCCCACCGTATCAATTAGAGTCACTCTTATCATACATCTCAAGCTTTTCATTTCTACAGCATTAATTTTACATATATTATATTATTTTTTTTATTTTTTTATATTACATATATTATATTAATTTTACATATATACAATATTTTTTAAATATATTGTAAATGTGGTATGTATGTTATATATGAATATATGTATATGGTATGTATATATATATATATAGTATATATTTTACTGTTGTATATGCTGTATACTAGATAATAAAAATAAATTATACGCCATCGCCAAACACCCTGTGTATTTTAACCAGTCCACAAATAGGTTGTCTGGAAGAGATCGCTTTATGCGATAAGACCGCCGATTGTATCACCGAGTTATGTTGTTTTTATTTTAGATAATAAGTTCTTTATGGTGTTCAATAAAGAGTTATTCTATTCTATTCTAATTTTACTTTCATGCTTCTTCTGCCATACCCAGCATTATTGTAATGTAATACCATGTTTATATTTTAATTGATAGTATTGGAATCAGCGACGCCGAGCACGTTAGAAGCGATCGGCAACAAGATCATAGAGAGCCAGGATACGCGACTCATCGTCGACGTCATATCCTGTCTGCTCGAAAGGAATCAAGAGGGGTATTATGAATCAAAGGTTAGTGCTAAACACAGTCCTTGTAAGCCAGACCTCTCAACCATAGGCTGCAAAGTCGGTTTTTTGTCGGATTCATTTCGGAGAGTGTGCTAAGGAACTGCATAAATTGATTCCACCATCCCCATTCTATTATGGGACAACCAGGGATACTAAGAGGTACCACCGCTTTATGGTAGACTAGCAGCCCGCCCCGGCTTCGCACGGGTAGAACATATATGCCTACAAAATTTGCATCAGTTTGTTGCATCGAATATAAAATATGAACATATTTAACAATCATCGTCATATTTCATCCAATTTACACAAAACCTTAACGAAATATGGACCTAAACCTTCCTCATAAACACTCTGGCTATTGGTGAAAACCGCATGATAATCCGTTCAGTAGCTATTGAGATTATTGCGAACAGACAGACAGACGCAGTGATGAACTTTGTTTTATAATACTTACGTAGTGATATTGGACGGCCCTTTGGCGTAAAGAATAGTTACCCTGATTCTGACCCGACGGTCGTTGGTTCTAATCCTAGCTATATACCTACCAATGAAAGTTTTATGTGCATTCATGAATCATGAGTTTTCGTACAGTGGTTGTGGGATCATTAAATCTACCAAAAAGTAGCTTACCATCAAGGAGGACATCTGCCGCCGTAACCTTACACCGTTCCCCGACGCAAAATGTACGGGTAATATACGTTTAACGTGTGTATCTGTGTGTCTGTCTGTAGCATCTTAGCACCTAACCGGATGAACCGATTTTGTTTTTATTATTGATAGTTTTTTTTGTTTGATAGATGTCTTCATCGAGAGTTTTCTTAGCTTTAATTCATGAAAATTCGTTCAATCGTTATAAAACTATGAGCTTTTTTCTAGTTAATTTCGCTATGAAATCAACTTTCATAGATCTGATCAATTCGAAAATCTTCTTCTTCAACGATATTGTAAGAACATGGAAGCATTGACCTGATGCTGGGACATCTCCTGGACTCTACAGAATACTCAAATCCTCACCAACTTACAGCTCAGATTTTAAATGTCGTGTTTAGAGTCATTGGAATGATTTTAATGAAAAGATTATATATAGATCAGTCGGGGTGGCTTAAATTACTATATTATTATATATATAGATGAATATTATTTTATACAATAGATCATATTATTATACTATATTGACTTCAAATTGATTGTGATCGGTGAGGATCTACAGCATCGCTAAGCTTATAATAATATTTTCGTAGTAACTATGACCTAATCTGTGGTTTCACTGCAAATATTTTATTAATTTTGCGATGCGTGTTTCTGAAATTCGTGATATCTTCTAGAGTTTTCATTTGAATTATATACTGTAAAGGACAATTTTAATCTATAATATGTGGTCAAGCTAATTAACGTAATTATTTGGATAAGGATTAATACTATATACTTGAAAATAGCCTTGGAAGTTAAGAGATAGACCTTAAGAGATAGACATATGCTGTCGCGGACTTTTTTGTAGGTCTTATTAAGTTGTACAACTCTTGCATAGAAAATATTCTTCTATCTATTTTCAATTAAGCAGCGTTCGTAAGAAACGTGTTTTTTCGACCGTTTTTTTGCCGACTTAGGTTGCAAATTAGGTCTCCACGAATGTACCTTTGATTTAAACGGGATAATATATAGCCTATTTTCATTCCGAAAGTCCATTCTATGTATTAGTGAAAGAATTTTTTAAATCGGTTCAGTAGTTTTTGAGCCAAATCATTACAAACATACAAAAATACAAAAATACAAATGTTCTCTCTTTATAATATTAGTATAGATATACCATTTACGCGTACAAAGCGATTTGCTCCCTCTTTCATCATACGTACTACCAAGGAATGGAATTCCTTGCCTGAATCTGTGTTTCCGATTAGATACAACTTAGTGGTGGTAGCTAAGTCGCGAGTTAACAGGTATCTTTTGGGTAAGCGCGCTGCATCATCGACCGCATCATCACTTAACATCAGGTAAGATAGTGGTCAAGCGTAAGCCATTTTCGCATAAAAAAGACCTTTCCACTTCTAGCGTGTTCCCCATCCTTGACCACGTCATCGCTTACTCCTGGGCGAGATGGTGGTCAAATCTGCTTCGACATCATCAACACCATCATCATCTTTATCCCTGGGAGAGTTATGTCAGCGACCCCGGGCCACCTACGCTTCATAAAGGAGCTGGGAGGGCTTGGTTAGTCGCTGTACACTTAGATAGCTCGGTAAATGAAACACTAGTAACTTTCACCACCGAATTTATTGTACACCAAAATTAACATATCGCGGCACGTATACCATTTTTGAAAATGAAACGATAGCGTGATTCAGGAAAATGTTCAAGCGACGCTATCGCCATCTGACATACTTCTTAAGTACTAACTTAGCAAGTACCTAGCTCATCGACTACATTGATGGTTCCCACTTTAACAGTCGCTGTCAGGAAGGATGCACAATACACCCCAAGCGGGACGTCAGGGCAGGACGAACCCACCTAAAATTAGAATTAGATTAATGGTCAAACGCGAGACTTTCAGATATGATGAAAAAAAACCCTAAACCCAAAACAGTAAGAGAAGTTTGCAGCTCCGAATTGTATTGAAAAAGCTTGCTGGCTTCATGTATTATCTTTAAACTTGAGAGTGGTAGCTGGCCAGGCGGACACTAGATAGTGTCCTACCATCATGCTGGGGCTGGGGGTTTCTTAACGATGTTTTTCCTTCACCGGAGTGCCACAGTGCAAAAGCGCAATTCAGCGGGGATTGTACTCGGAACACTTTCACACGTTCCTGCCAAAACTCGGCCAACAGTAAATGAAGGTGGTTGACAATAATACTAAATGATTGTCCAGATAAAGTGTGAGAGCGGCGAGGCGGAAGCGCACGTGCTGAGCGCGCGCGGGCGCGGCTGCGGGCTGCTGCTGGACTGGCTGGCGGAGCTGCAGCGGGAGACGCATCCTGAGAAACAGGTGACTAGCTTCCGGAACAATCAATACGGAGCTATATTTTAGAGCCTGCGCACACAGAAAGCGTTCTGGAGTTCGGTGGAGTTCCGCGTTCTCGTGACCGTTGACCGTTCGAGAGTTCCTTCACACACAAGTGGCGTTCAAATTCTCGCGTTCTAGTTTAGTTTGTGTTTTTGCACGTGCAATATGTCGCTAGAAAGTTCTTCCGATGAAGAATTATTGCTTTTGTTGTTGTGAAGTGCTTCTAAAAATAAAACCAGCTAAGTCGAGTTGAACTCGCCCACCGAGACTTCCGTACCAACCAATTAAGCTAGACCTCTAAATTGTTTCAGCGCTCATATAACTCAGAGGTCTACCTTAATTAGCACAAACTATGTATATACACCCTTTAACTTTCCGAAAAATAAAAAAAGTTGAAAATTAAGATACATTTTGGTACTAACAAGTTTTCGCAAAAATCTAAATTTGCCCATATCTTTTTATTGTGTTGACTCAAGATCTTGATTTTTATGTATAATAATTTGGGTGTACCCAATAGGGACTATAGACCTCAGTATCAGGTATAAATTTTAACTTGCTAGGTCCACCCGTTCCTGAGAAAATCTGTGGTGACACACGGACAGACAGACGGACAGACAGACAGACAGACAGACGGACAAGAAAGTGATCTTATAGGGGTTCCGTTTTTTTACCTTTTGAGGTACGGAACGAATGACTGCCTCAACGCCGCGGTTTTACGCTTTGTATAGGGAACCTTCGAGCATCGACTCGGAAACAAAACAAAAGAGAAACCAAAACAGAGCAATAAAATTACAAACAATAGCACGACTTTTCATTGAAACATCTAATGTACACAACTTTTACAATGCATGCTAATTTGATCTCTAATGACTTAAGAATAAGGTTCAATCTGTGTACTTTATTACGAAACTAGGTACATTGGAATCGGAATCGGAAATACCAGGAAGGTACTTTTACGGCCCCTAATTAGTCTATTCTTTCCCACGGCTATTCTTGTTTTTCTCGAGAAGCTTTGCGAAACTTAGCGACTCGACGACGCAATGTAACAGTATTTATGTTACGCGATTACTACGCCAATTGATTTAAAATTATCATTTTTGTTACAGGTAGGGTTATCTCCAAAGGACCACCCATTTAAATTTTTTAAGATTTGAGAAATATGACGATAAATGTCTCAAACTTGCTACTGAAACTGACTTGCGCGGCATGAAAGTCGAAAGTCTTAGTTTTTAAACTATCCCAATTATAATAATCGAACATGTATGAACATGTAACAATCGAGCATGTATGAAGACGCTCATGAAAGTGGAAGAAGCGAAGGAGGTATGTCAGGATCGTAGCATGTGGAAAGAAGTAGTCTCTGCCTACCCCAACGGGAAAAAGGCGTGATTGTATGTATGTATGTATGTATAATCGAACACCTTAAAGAGAGCCAAGTGAACGATTTTCTACTGTATATGTTGTTAATAACCATGTTGTTTTTTTTATTCCTGTCAGCTGCACCTGATGTTCCGGTCAGGTGGCGCTCAGTGGCGCCCTCTGTTGGTGACCCTACTAGCGCACCGAGCTTCGTGGCGGACCCTGCAGCATTGCCTCTCCGCACTGCTGCAACCAAACGGGTGAGTGGTACATTTCATTAAATGACTTCACAAATAAAAAGAAAGTGCGTGGAAAGCTACGCGTTAGAAGTCAAACTTCCAAGTTCATTCAATTTATTTCTAAACATCACTAATTATTTTTTAGTACAATGCCATCTGTTGAACTTGAATCAATGACTGCGTATACGTCTTCGTAGTTACACCGTTCTACAATAGAGGGCGTTTATAAATATAAAATATAACATGACGCTTACGTCACATTCGTTGATTCGGACCGTGACGCTACGTCATTTCCGTCAAATTTTATCTCAGTGCGCTTAAAGAAGGATCACTTAAATAATTGGACATATTTGTGTTTATATTAGCAACTGTTCACTTTTCTTTTAATTATTTAGGCTAGCGGCCAGTATCTCACCTGGTGGTAAGCAATGGTGTGGTGAATACTGAGCCTAGAATGCTCTGACTCTCAAGGGATGTGTGCTACCGAAACACCATAAGGTTATTATAGCGGCAGATTTTCTCCTTGATCGTAGTAAGCTACTTCTTCGGTAGCAAGTCGGGCGGAGCATCGATATAATATGCTCCTGCCACCTGTAGACGAACACCCATGCTAGGATTTGAACCAGTTACCTATTAGAAGTCAAACCGTCTATTCTATACTTCGAGCATTTACCAATGGAGATGTTAACGTTGTAATCCGCAAACATTTTTTTCTGCCGATACTTACGGGGGACGAGGTAAACACGCATTGCACACACACAAATCACTCACTTTAACGATCCCGCACACCAGCTTGAAACACGCACACAGTATTAAAAATACAGCGTAGTTACGCACGCTCATATGGCCAATAATGCCTATATGGCCAGCAGAGAGGTACGCCTTGCGTTAACATCTCCTTTGGTAAATGCTCGAAGATTCTATACGCCAACGGTGCGCTCTATGTTCATATTTATTTGTGTTTATTTAAGAAACTGGTCACCGAGTGCAGTGTTAGACTTTGCCGAGACGTTGATTGGCAGCCCGCGCATCTGGCAGGGGCGGGACAAGAGCACGCCCAAACACGCGTCCCTGGAAGACACGCTGCGGTTGCACTATACACAGGTAATCATCATCATTAACTGCCAGTATTCGTCTACTGTCTAGTGTCCGTTACGCTAGCTACCACCTTCACATTAGGAAATCTTTCACAAGATATTTTAACGGGATATTTACCATGTTTTTCATTATTTGTGAGCTTCCGATATTTCGGTGCTGTTGCAAGCACCATGTTCACGGCTAAACTGACTTCAGTTCAGTTCAGGAAATCTGTCGCCGAATATCTAATATGTTCCGGCAGCTATCCTTCAGGGCCAGATCCCATTTTAAGCCTAGCGTGCTATCCTCGACCGCATCATCACTCACACACACCCACAGGTGAGAAGTTAAGTTTTTGGTGGCGAAATATTATAATTATAAAAAATACTCTACTGTGTTACGGAACTTACGGAACCCTACGAGTGCGAATCCAATTTGCACTTGGCCGTTTATTGAAGTGTCTCAATTAGATTCTATAGTGCTAATGAACCACAAAAAAATTTAAAAAAAAAATTTAAATCTTTAGGTGCAATCAAAATGCATTTATATTTTGCATTTTCGAATTTCGCGCGTAATTTGACAAAGACGCTGGACGCATTGGACGCCATATTGCTCTGTGATCATGACGTCAGTTGGCTGTGTAAACAAATGCAGTGATATGATAGTTGACACTTCCACGTTTACATAGCCATATGACGTAATAACATGACGACTACTGGAGACTACTATTTAATAGTGTTATAAAAAAGCTGAAAAATTTTAATTGAATTTTAAAACTTAGTTTGGTATTTTATGAACTAAAACTAACGTTTTCCGACTGCTTCTTGTTTAAGTCTATCTATCTCAGTAGTAGTCTATCTCAATAATATATTTTGAGTTTATTTTTTCATTTAGAGTAAAATACACTGTTTCGTTTCCAGTTGGACGTGTTAATCCAGTACGTGATGGTGGAGGCTGCGGCGGCGGAGGAGGTGGGCGGCGCGGAGGGCCTGCGGCGGCGCGTGGAGTCCCGCCTGCCGCTCGTGCTGCGCTGCGCGGGCGGAGCGCCAACGCTGCTGGCCGCCACGCTCGCCGCCAAGCGCAGCCCCGCCCTGACCCTGCTGCTCTACATGAAGGTACGCTCACCAACTGTTGTTGCTCCAAAGTAACCTCACGGTCTAGTTAGAAAATCTGTCGCCAAACATCTAATGAATGAATGAATGAATGATAACTCTTTATTGCACATAAAAATGACAATGGTAATTACATTAATGTTAAATCTAAAGTACAAGCGGCGGTCTTATCGCTAAGCAGCGATCTCTTCCAGACAACCGTGTATTGCTAGGAACTATTTCATAACTATACGGTAGAGTGCAAGAATAACATCTCAGTTAACTCTAATAAAAATTAAAACTAAAAGAAAATACACAAGCAAAATTGCAAAAAAAAAAAAAAATTAAACAATAATAAATACTCTCTTTGTCCAATACATACTTATAAATATATACAAAATACACACATATATAGATACAATATATATATATATATATACCATATATAAACATACATAAAATATGTACATAGATACATATAGGAAGATATGTATACATACACGAAAAATATCACATTATAATATAGCTTAATAATAAATAACATAAGAACATACAGCAGTTAGTTACGAAAGTGAAGAAAGGTAAAAATGTTTGACTCGACTTTTAAACATGTTCAGTGTTTGAGCTTGTCGTGCTGACAATGGTAATAAGTTCCAAAGTCTTACGGCTTCTACGGTAAACGACTTATCGTAGAAGGAGCTCTTGTGTATGGGAACCTGAAGAAGAAGGGTCTCTGTAGATCTAAGATTCAGAGTATTATTGGTATGTAAAAATTTAAAATGATCTTTGAGATAGCGTGGATAAGAAGGGTTAAAGAGAATAGAATACAGTAGAGACAGGATATGAGAGTTCCGTCGAAGGCGAATTGGGAGCCACTTGAGCTTAGAACGAAATTGTGAGATATGGTCATACTTGCGCAAGCCAAATATGAACCTAATACAAAAATTTTGAAGCCGCTCAAGCTTATTTAGTTGCTCCTCAGTAAGATCAAGATAGCTGGCGTCGGCATAATCTAGGATAGGGAGGAGAAGAGATTGTGCAAGCGCAATTTTAGTAGCCGTAGGTAGGAAATTACGCAGTCGTTTAAGTGAACCTGCTGCAGCAAACAGTTTCCGACTAACGGTTTCCATCTGCAGAGTCCATGATAAGTGCTGATCCATCATGATACCAAGGTTTTTGACAGCATTGCTGAATGGAATGTTGAGCCCATCAAAAACTACAGGTGATAGGTAACTCCAGTCTATCCTGGAGATCATCTGTCTGCTACCTAGAATTATGACCTGCGTTTTGCTGGGGTTCACTGTAAGGCCAAAGGTGGTACTCCAGTCTGTTACGCGAAGGAGATCATTATTAATGTGATGTATGGCATCATTTAGATCAGGGTAAGGAGATTGGAAATAAATCTGAAGGTCGTCAGCATATAAGTGATAGGAAGAGGTTAGGTGGTCAGAAATAGAATTTATGAAGATAGCGAAGAGGAGAGGAGAGAGAACGCCACCCTGAGGGACGCCAGCCAACGTGTCACACCAAGAAGAGTAGTTTTCTTCAAGACGAACACGCTGCCGACGCCCAAACAAGTAGCTGCGAAACCAGTCAGTTACAGCCTGTGATAAGTTAATAGAGCGCAGCACACCCAGGAGTATATCAAAATCAACGGTATTAAAGGCATTGGAAAAGTCAAGAAGAGTAAGCACGGTCAACATACCCTTATCCATACCAAGACGGATATCGTCTGTGATCTTGAGAAGGGCAGTAACCGTGCTATGACCAGGGCGGAATCCGGATTGAAAAGGATTAAGGAGATTATTTTTATTCAGGAAGAGGTTAAGTTGATTATTGACGAGGCGTTCAAGGACTTTGGAGAGGAATGGGAGTATAGAAATGGGACGATATTCAGCGAAGGATTTAGGATTAAGTTTTTTAGGTAAGGGTATGATTTGGGCTTCTTTCCAAGTGGAGGGGAAGTCACAATTTTCAATAGAGAAATTCAGGATATGACACAGGATAGGAAGGATGATATCTAGGATGGGTACAATCATATTACGACTAATACCGTCGTTACCAACTGCATTAGAAATAATAGACAAAACGCTCCTTTTAACCTCACAGGCTGTGAATGTGGTGAAAGAGAAAGGATCATAGTCAGGGATAGGTAAAGATGAAAGGTGTTGTAGAGTGTGAGCTTTGACTGAAGGCGAGATATTTGAAGAGGAAGAAAAGTGAGTGTTTATGGAGTCAATATCTAAGTCTTTAGGCACGGAATTCGGTCGAGATTTGCCAATACCCAACGACCTTAAAAACTTCCAGACTTTCGATGAATCACTATTTTCAATTGAACCATGTATGTGACGTCGCTGAGCGTCTCGGCACACTAAGTTACTATGGTTTCTCATGCGGATGTATTTAGACTTGTTCAAATCAGTAGGGGTAACTTTATATTTAGTTTTAGAAGAAGCCTTTTTATGCATCACATTTTTTATGTCCTCTGTAAGCCAAGGAGCCGGCAGATGCTTAATTTTAATGTTACGGAGAGGGGCATGAGTATCATAGAGAAGAGTTAGGTTCGCATTAAAAATTGTCATTTTGTCGTCTACAGTATTAGCATTTACCAATGTCGACCAGTCAATGTCGTTGGCATCTTGGCAAAGACTATCCAAATTCATGGCACTAAAATTGCGCTGCAGAAGGAAGAATCTAATGTGCTCCGGCAGCTATCCTTGAGAGCCAGTTCCCACTCTAGGCCTAGCGTGCTTGCCATCTTCGACCGCATCATCACTTAGCAACAGGTGAGATAGTGGTCAAACTCTAGCCTATAAGATATAAAAAAAAACGGATCAGCATTTGTATGGGATATTCTCAGTTTGTATAGTCAATTGAGAGGGAGTAAGTGCGCATGTGATATTTATTTCTGAACTAATTGTGTAATTTGTGACCTGTAGGCCCCACAAATACAAATACACAAAGATGATGGTGATTTTTAAAAGTTCATCTATCTTGTCATAATATGACATATGAAATGCACAAATTCATTATTTTAATTAAATCAATCCAATACAAATTAGTAATTTATGTAAACATACATTCAATGGTAGTTAATACTTATACAATTAAATTATGTCAAAAAATGTCTTCATCAGTGACTGCATCGTTAAATGATAATTATTTTAATAATGCGAGCGAAACCGCAAGCAGAAGCTAGTATTGAGATGTTTTCAAAAATGTTTTGAAGTAAATTCCTTCTTTAGGCGCACTGGGGTAAAATTAACCGGAAGTCACGTAGCGTCACGGTCTGAATGCAACGGAAGTTACGTTAAATACGTGCATATCAATATATACAATAAAAACATAATTTTGTTAAAATGTCAGTGGGCTTTTAAATAATATATTGAAATTGTAATAGTTTTATCTTATTAGTAAATAACGAGTTATTATTTCAACTTAGTGACATATATCATATAGGCGCAGTAAAATTTCTCATACAATACTTTTAGGATATTGTTAGGGCTGGCCCAAACCCGCCCGTAAATTATATTTTATATTTAAAAACGCCCTCTATTCGAGAACAGCGTAACTACGGAGTCGTATTCGTTATCATTCGGGCATTCGTCTCGCTGGCTCCCGCTAAATTCAGCAGATGAAGTTGTGACTCAATGGCATATCTTGGGAGAGGCCCTATGTCCAGCAGAGGACTGACACCAGCCGATTATGATGATGATGATATGTTTGTGTCTCTCCACAGGTCCCCAAAATCCGTCAGCTCCTCCAAGAGTGCGAGGACCGTCCCTCTGTAGATTGTCCTCTACACGTGCCGACAGAGAGTCGCGCTGTCGCCGCCGCCTCCACGAGCGCGACAGACGCTGTGTCGCACGCCATATTGACGCACATACCGCATCGTGTAAACGTCTCCAAAGAACACACGCACAAGTTAGTACTAGCATAGATAACTAATTTATCGATGGTACGACATAGTAATACAAAGCCACTTGTTCCAAAGTAAATGAGTCTGACCACCGAATTTTGTTAAAGATATCAAATAAATCTAGGAAAAATCACGAGTAAAGCAGCGTTTTTTTATATCTTTAAAAATGTTGAGATATTGAAGAGTGCAGTGTAGTTGTAGTTGAAGTGAAGCTCCATCCCCATCTTATATTCTACTTGTATGAAAAGAGCGAAATGTATATAAAGAGTGCAAATTTTTATATATTTATTGACAAAGCAATAAAGTAAGTACATCTGATACTAACATTGCGGAAAATATTGTTCGCGCGCTGCAGAATCTCATACAATGAGGCAATATTTACAAGAACGTGGCTAAGTTCTACAGCGCCATCTATATGCTTTTATACTGAATTAACTGTGAGTATGGTTCGTTGGTTGGGTGCCTTAACAAACCTATACAAGGTTAAACTTACTTTTTGAAACTGAACGCGTCGGCGAGCGCCCCGCACTCGAGATCCTGAAGAAGGCCTCCGGATGAGGCCGAAACATATGTCGATCGCTATATCGACACCGCGTAAGTCACGTTAAATTCCCGATTTTAAATCTATAAGTTTTGAAATGGCATATAAAAATAAACCGTAAAGGATACACACAGTGCCATAAACCGGAGTGTGCGGTGCTTGCCGCACGCTGCGCTGTATGGTGCGTAATTTTTAAATTTAGAACCACGTATACAGGCTTCGTAAATGCATTTTTTGAGCTAATGTGCTGAAAATGCATTTTTTGAGCGTTGAAAAGGTAACGTATAGTTAACTAGCTGTGCTCGCGACTTCGTCCGCGTGGAATAGTGTCTTTGGGTAGCATTAACTAATAAGACACGTACGTATCCCAACTACACCGCGCCGTACCACGCCACGCTAATCCCCTCCTTCCTCCGCCCCTCGCATACCCTCTCCTCCCTTTCCCCCTCACCCGCCCTCCCCTTCTAGCTTCTAGCTTTAAAAAATGACGATACTTCCTTACAACTTTTCATCCCTCTTTTCGCATTAAAAATATGCCTATGTCCTTTCTCAGGCTCTAGACTATCTGTGTACCAAATTTCATTTAAATCGGTTTTGTAGTTTTGGCGTGAAAGCGAAACAAACAGACAGATAGACAGAGTTACTTTCACATTTATAATATTAGAATAAAACCCAGAGATGGCGCTAGCGTAGATTTTAATAGCTCTCCTATAAATATTGCCTAAATGTATGAGATCCTGTATCGCGCAAACGATATTTTCCGTGATATTAAAACTGATGCACTTGCTTCGCGATTAAACAACTCAAAAGTTGAACTCGTTTAAATACGTTTCATCTTTATAATATAAGTCTGGATTGATCGTTGTCCCAGGGTGCAGTGCATGGAGTACGGCGTGCGGTCAGTGTGGTCCCGCGTGCTGGGCGCCGGCAGTCGCGCGCTGCCGCTGGCCGCGGCGCTGGTGCGCGGCGCGCGCCCCATCCATCACCGCGACCACCACCACCTGCTGTGCGCGCTCGAGACGCTGCCGGACTGCGAGCTGTTGGCGCCGCACGGCAGGTAACTGTGTCTGTGCTACCTACCATCCACCACCGTGACCACCACCTGCTGTGCGCGCTCGAGACGCTGCCGGACTGCGAGCTGTTGGCGCCGCACGGCAGGTAACTGTGTCTGTGCTACCTACCATCCACCACCGTGACCACCACCTGCTGTGCGCGCTCGAGACGCTGCCGGACTGCGAGCTGTTGGCGCCGCACGGCAGGTAACTGTGTCTGTGCTACCTACCATCCACCACCGTGACCACCACCTGCTGTGCGCGCTCGAGACGCTGCCGGACTGCGAGCTGTTGGCGCCGCACGGCAGGTAACTGTGTCTGTGCTACCTACCATCCACCACCGTGACCACCACCTGCTGTGCGCGCTCGAGACGCTGCCGGACTGCGAGCTGTTGGCGCCGCACGGCAGGTAACTGTGTCTGTGCTACCTACCATCCACCACCGTGACCACCACCACCACCTGCTGTGCGCGCTTGAGACGCTGCTGGACTGCGAGCTGTTGGCGCCGCAGGAAACTGTCTCAGGATCTAGGGGGGGGGGGGGTCAAAACGGGGCGGCAGTTTCAGGGGGCGCCAAAATGATAATACACTATAGTTAAAAATAATAAAACATGCTTCACAAAGCACCTAGCATTCGGGAGCCAAGTCGGCTCGCTGTCGACTTGTAAGAAACAGCCACCACACAGGCCCACAGCTTAAGTGAACTTGTGGACTTATCAACAGATTCTTGTTGTCCCATTTACAAAAATTGCCAACCATTAATTATAGTTATAAGTTTTTTTTAAAGTAATTTATATTAAACGCTGGAGAGGAGGGCGCCACTATGAAGTTTCTGCCCCGGTTCGAAAAGTCGTAGATCCGGGGCTGAACTGTATGCTCACTGCTGGTACCTGCCGCCAGTGGTCATTCATACATTTAGGGTGAATTTTAACCGACGTATCTCCCAGCTCAATTTTTCAATAATTTCAATCGTTTAATTAATCAAAAATTTTTATATACTAGATAAGTAAGCGTTTCACTTTCACCTCTATCTCACCCTTTGAGTATTCAGCCAGAAAGGAGTAGTCACAAACAGTTCCGTCCATCTCTAAAAGTTCGCCAAAAACTGAAGGGGACGAGGAAACGCACACAAAAAATATTTATCACATACGTAATTTTCAAATCACGTTGCTACGCTCGCAAACGACGAATATTAACACTAGTTCTAACTATACGCACACAATCGCGCACACAAACATAGGCGTCCTATCGGTGCACGACGTCACGGCAAATTGAAGCTATCGACATTGTGCTATCGATATTTTTCGATGATTTAAGAAAGTTAGTTTGTTTATTTGGGACTTCTTTGCGGTCAAACGGCTGGACCAAATTAGCTGAAATAAATTTTGCACAGGGATAGCCAGTATTATAGATTTGACTATTATAACGTACTTTTTAACGCGGGCGAAACCGCGGAGAACAGCTAGTCACATTTCCACTTCCATTTCCATTTCATTCATTTTTAGGGTTCTGTACCCAAAGGGTAAAACGGGACCCTATTATTAAGACTCCGCTGTCCGTCTGTCTGTCTGTCTATCCGTCTGTCACCAGGCTGTATCTCATGAACCGTGATAGTTACAGGGTTGAAATTTTCACAGATGATGTATTTCTATTGCCGCTAAAATAACAAATACTAAAAATAGAACAAAGTTAAAAATGTAAGGGAGTCCCCATACAAAAATCGTGTTTTTTACTATAGCGCCATCTATGAACGATTGTTTACCTTATTAATAATATTAATTAACTACCCTTACACCTTTGTGCTAACGTTCACTTAGTTGGTGTTAGAAAATCGTTAGGTATTCGTTAGATGGCGTTGTTGTTAATAAGAATGTTTAACATTGACAATATAATATAATATTACCGTGTTATTATACTGCGGTTCGGTACCCTCCGTGCGAGACAAAAGTCTGGCTCGTACTTGGCCAGTTTTTTCAAATTTAATGTTGTTAATTTTTCTCTTTGGGAAAACTGCAAAAAATATTGAATACGGACGGACACACTTACAATTGGAAACAAGAAGCTCACTTTTAAGCCTAAAACACGTATTCACTTATTTATTTACTGTTATTTACTCAAGCATGACTGTGAAGTTTCGAATAGAAAAGACTATCTAATCTTGTTTCTTCATACAAACTTTGAACCCCCATTTCATCCTCTTAAGGGGTGAATTTTGGAAAATCGTTTCTTAGTACACCTTTACGTACTAAAATAAATATACCCTCCAAATTTCAAGTCTCTACAACTAGCGGTTTAGGCTGTGCGTTGTCTATAAGTCGTATAATATAATTAGGTTCTTATAAGATTAATATAAAGGTACAACTACGAGTCTGAAAGGCACTCATGTACTGCTTTTAGAACACATTATGTAAAAAGTTGGATGGAGGTCGATGAAAACCTATCGACTTATGAGTCATCATCATCATCAGCCTGTATCAGTCCTGCTGGACATAGGCCTCTCCCAAGATGCGCCACTGAGCCCGATCTTCGGCTCTTCTCTTCCAGTCACTGCCCACCGCTTTGCGTATGTCGTCGCTCCACCTGGTCACAGGACGTCCTACGCTACGTTTGCCGATTCGCGGTCTCCACTCTAGGACAAGTCTGCCCCAACGGTTATCAGTCCTGCGGCAGATATGACCAGCCCACTGCCACTTCAGCTTGCTAATCCGTTGAGCTATGTCGATAACTTTACTTCTCTGGCGAATTACTTCGTTCCGGATTCGATCCCGCAGAGAAATACCGAGCATAGCTCTCTCCATAGCTCGCTGAGCGACTTTAAACTGGTGGACCAGTCGGACTGTGAGTGTCCACGTCTCGGCTCCGTATGTCATCACAGGTAGGACGCACTGGTTAAAGACTTTTGTCTTTAGACACTGTGGTATAGGCGACGAGAAGACTCGACGGAGTTTTCCGAATGCTGCCCAGCCCAGCTGAATTCTTCTCTGGATTTCCTTCTCGAAGTTATGTTTGCCTAGTTGGAGCGTTTGCCCTAGGTAAACATACTGCGTGACAACTTCGAGTGGGATTCCATCTACGGCAATCGGTTCCGGAACAACGTGCTCGTTGTACATGACTTTGGTTTTGTCCAAATTCATCCGGAGACCGATGCTACGAGAAGAATCAGCTAGGCCATTCAACATCCTTTGTAGGTCCTGCAGCGTCTCTGCCATAATGACGATGTCATCTGCGAATCGTAAGTGAGAGATGTACCTGCCGTTGATGTTAATGCCACGATCTTTCCAGTCCAGCGTCTTAAACATATCCTCCAAGGCGTTAGTGAACAGTTTCGGGGATATGACGTCCCCCTGTCTCACTCCTCGACGCAGGTGGACATGTTTAGTTCGCTGGTTCTGTACTTGTACAGTCATCGTTGCGGCATTATATAGACATCTCATCACTTCGATATATCGCCAGTCGACTTGGCAACGCTGCAAGGACTCGAGAACATACCAGGTTTCGATTGAGTCAAAGGCCTTCTCATAGTCCACAAATGCTAAGCACAGGGGCCGATTATACTCTTCGGTCTTCTGTACAATCTGCCGCACCGTGTGGATGTGGTCTATGGTGCCGTAACCGCTTCGAAACCCGGCCTGTTCCGGAGGTTGAAACTCGTCGAGTCTTCGCGCAAGACGGTTGGTGATGACCCTTGAAAACAGCTTGTAGACATGGCTCAGAAGCGAAATCGGGCGATAGTTTTTCAATAGGGTTTTGTCTCCTTTTTTGAAAAACAAAACCACCATGCTTCTGTTCCATGCCTGTGGAGTTCTCCCAGTAAAAAGAACGGAATTAAACAGCTGCTGAAGCTGTTGAACTGCTGGAGCTCCTCCGGCTTTTAAAAGCTCCGTTGTGATTCCGTCCTCACCTGGGGCTTTTCCATTTTTGAGTTGTTTAAGGGCCATCACGATTTCGTCTCGGCTAATTTCGGGCAGATCTTCTGTGAAGTGGCGGGTTAAGGTGGCTCTAGAATCCTCAGTATCGGGTTCGGGCCTTGAAGCATGCGATGCGTAGAGCTTGCCGTAGAAGTCTTCAACTTCCGACAGAATCTCCGGCTTGGATGCGACGACGTTCCCCGTTGACGTTGTCAGCTTTGTGAGGTGGCTTCTACCCAGAGGCTGGACGAACACTTTCGACCCCCGATTCTGCTCAATTGATTCTTTAATCAAGAGCGTGTTAGAGGATCGGAGGTCGCGTCGTACCAGCTTCTTTATGGATTTGTTGCGCACCAGGTTAGTTGACAAAGCTGACAAAGGGTCTGTTCGTCTCTCTTCCATTAGCCGAAGTGTTTCTGCTGAGAGTTTGGACTTTTTGCCCGTACGTTTGCTCTCGCAAAACTTCGTCCCTTCATCCCTGAGGATTTCCACCACTTCTTCGAGTTTCTGGTCTACGTCATCTGTGGTTTCCAAGGTAGCGAATCGATTTTCCAATTTTAATTGGAATGTTTCGGACCCAACAGCGGTTTGGAGTAGGTTCGGACGGAGCGTAGATTTCATCAATCGGAATCTCTCGGCTTTAAAGTCGATATCCAGAGTGCCTCGTACCAGTCGGTGATCACTTCCAGTATTAAACCTAGTGATCACTGAGACGTCTCTGAATATGCGCCGTTTGTCCGTAATGATGAAGTCAATCTCGTTTTTAGTCACAAAGTCGGGGCTTTGCCACGTCCATTTCCTTTGGGGCTGTTTCTTGAAGAACGAGTTCATCAAGAAAAGCCCCTCTCTCTCGAGGAAATTGACGAGCATTTGTCCCCTGTGATTCCTACTCCCAAATCCGTGTGGTCCTATAGACGATTCGCCGCAAGTTTGTACTCCCACTTTGGCGTTAAAGTCTCCCATGACAACGTTGTAGTGAGCCTTGGAGGTGGTGTGTAAAGCTCTGGAGATATCTTCATACATGCTCTCCACCTCGTCATCCAAGTGTGTCGAGGTCGGTGCGTAGACCTGGATAACCTTGAGGCTGTACCTCTTGGTTAACTTAATTATGAGGTACGCTACCCTGGTCGACACACTGGAGATTTCTACAACGTTGTCACTGAGAACCTTGTTGACCAGAAACCCGACGCCGCCTTGGGATGGCTGATCTCCTTCTCTGTAGTACATAAGATGGCCCGATTCCAAGGTTATGGTGTCCTCTCCCTGTCTTCGGACTTCACATAACCCCAGAATGTGCCATCTTATGTGTTTCAGCTCCTCCTCTAGCTGCGCCAGATCATCGTCCAGCCGAATCGTGCGTCCATTGTACGTTGCGAGGGTCAGTTTGTTCTGGCAGCCTACCGTAACCCGGGGATTCTTAGCACCCCCTGCCCTGCCGTTACCGTGACCGCCGCCGTGGTCAGGAATAGCAGGGCGGCCGGGAACTGGGGGCCGCGGCTTATTATGACTTTCCATTTCATGCATGCATCCCGTGGGAGGGATATGCTCTAATCGCCATGCTGGGCAGGTGTGTTGGCGATCGCAGGACGTAGCTTCTCGCACCGGTGACGCTGCTGCCCGTCACCGGCCTGTAGAATTTGGCTACGCCATAGATATGAAATGGTTATACCGCCATTTGTCGGTCGCCAGAGCCCCGTCTGTTGGTCAGCAGGATGCACCACGGGCAGGTGAGGTTGGCTGGGAGCACCGAGGTCGTATTTGTGCTCCCTTACATCCCTTTGTGCTCCCTGACATCCCTTTGTGCTCCCTTACATCCCGACTTTACATTTACATCTCGACTTATGAGTCCCATCCCTAATTTGGCTGTGGGGTAACCAGTCTTTTTAATAATGATATGTGCTATCATTCAAGTATGATTTAGGAAAGGGATTTAATTTTTTTCTTATTCTATATATCTATACATATAATAAAAATGTAACGGATCGTTGTCTGTACATGGAAGATAATTTATGAGGAAAAATAAAATTGGGACCTTTATCAAATGCAATAGAACCCAAAACAATGATTACTAGAATTTTTGTGTTTGTTTATTTATCTGTTCTTATGTTTGTCTGTGCTTTTGTTCACAATCATCTCAGAAACGGCTTATCCGATTTAGATGCGGTTTTCACTAATATATTGTGGTAAAGTTTACTTAATATTTAATGTTTCTTTCATGTGAATCGGTTTATAAATAAAAAAGTAATGCCAAATTAAAGAATCGTGTCGATCATTTGTAAAACTATCTACTATATCTTCGTGTATTATATAATAATAATATATATTCTGTCTCTGTTCAGTAGCATTTACTGAACCTTTTTTTATTCTATACATATAATAAAAACTAGAAGTCCCCCGCGGCTACGCCCGCGTTAAAAACTCCTTTTATTTACTTAAAACTTTTCTTTTGTAAAAACGATTCTATCATTAAAGACATCAAATAAAAATTAGCCAAATTGGTTCACCTGTTTTCATGTTATCGCGTGGCTAAGACAAATCAGGATTCATATTTTTAAAACCCGAAAAACCCAATAAAGCGCAATCCGAAACTATATTGATTTTCAGACTTTTTTACCCCAGTTCACTCTTTTAGGGTGGCATTTTGAAAAAGTCTAAAACTCGTATTTACTTATTTATTTACAGAAGTACTTGTGTGAAATGTCGAATAAAATGACTATCCAAAATTTGAACTCCCGCTTCATCCCTTGAAGAGTGAATTTTGAAAAATCCTTTCTCAGCGGATACCTACGTCAAAATTTCTATCTGGATGCAAAATATCAGCGCAATCCGAAACAATATTGATTTCAGACATTATTACTCCACTTCACCCTTTTAGGAATAGAATTTCAAAAAGCCTGAAACACGTATTTACTCATTTATTTACTAAACTACTTGTGTGAAGTTTCGAATATAAGAGACAATCAATTCTTGTTTCTCCATACAAACTTTGAACCCTCGTTTCATCCTCTTCAGGGATGAATTTTGGAAAACCTTTCTCAGAGGGAACTAACGTCGTAATTAATAACTATCTGCATGCCAAAATTCAGCGCAATCCGAAACAATATTGATTTTTACACTTTATTACCCCATTTCACCCTCTTAGGGGTGGAATTACAAAAAAACCTGAAACACGTGTTTACTTATTTTTTTACTGAAGCACTTGTGTGAAGTTTCGGATAGAAAAGACTATCTAATCTTGTTTCTCCATACAAACTTTCAACCCCCGTTTCATCCCCTTCAGGAGTGAATTTAGGAAAATCCTTTCTTAGAAGGAACTAACGCCGTAGTAACTATCTGCATGCCAAATTTCAGTGCAATCTGAAACAATATTGATTTTACACTTTATTACCCCATTTCACCCTCTTAGGGGTGGAATTACAAAAAAACCTGAAACACGTGTTTACTTATTTTTTTACTGAAGCACTTGTGTGAAGTTTCGGATAGAAAAGACTATCTAATCTTGTTTCTCCATATAAACTTTGAACCCCCGTTTCATCCCCTTCGAGGGTTAATTTTGGAAAATCCTTTCTCAGTGGGAACTAACGTCGTAATAACTATTTGCATGCCAAATTTCAGCGCAATCCGAAACAATATTGATTTTACACTTTATTACCCCATTTCACCCTCTTAGGGGTGGAATTACAAAAAAATCTGAAACACGTGTTTACTTATTTTTTTACTGAAGCACTTGTGTGAAGTTTCGGATAGAAAAGACTATCTAATCTTGTTTCTCCATATAAACTTTGAACCCCCGTTTCATCCCCTGCGAGGGTTAATTTGGAAAATCCTTTCTCAGAGGGAACTAACGTCTTAATAACTATCTGCATGCCAAATTTCAGCGCAATCCGAAATAATATTGATTTTACACTTTATTACCCCATTTCACCCTCTTAGGGGTGGAATTTCAAAAAAACCTGAAACGTGTTTACCTAATTTTTTACTGAAGCACTTGTGTGAAGTTTCAGATAGAGAAGACTATCTAATCTTGTTTCTCCATACAAACTTTGAACCCCCGTTTCATCCCCTTCGAGGGTTAATTTTGGAAAATCCTTTCTCAGAGGGAACTAACGTCGTAATAACTATCTGCATGCCAAATTTCAGCGCAATCCGAAACAATATTGATTATCACACTTTATTACCCAATTTCACCCTCTTAGGGGTGGAATTAAAAAAAAACCTGAAACACGTGTTTACTTATTTTTTTACTGAAGCACTTGTGTGGAGTTTCAGATAGAAAAGACTATCTAATTTTGTTTCTCCATACAAACTTTGAACCCCCGTTTCATCCCCTTCGAGGGTTAATTTTGGAAAATCCTTTCTCAGTGGGAACTAACGTCGTAATAACTATTTGCATGCCAAATTTCAGCGCAATCCGAAACAATATTGATTTTACACTTTATTACCCCATTTCACCCTCTTAGGGGTGGAATTCCAAAAAAACCTGAAACACGTCTTTACTTATTTTTTTTACTGAAGCACTTATGTGAAGTTTCGGATAGAAAAGACGATCTAATCTTGTTTCTCCATACAAACTTTGAACCTCCATTTCATCCCCTTAAGGGGTGAATTTTGGAAAATCCTTTCTTAGTACACCCTTACGTACTAAGACAAATATACCCTCCAAACTTCAAGTTTCTACGACCAGCGGTTTAGGCTGTGCGTTGTCTGTCAGTGAGTCAGTGAGTCAGTGAGTCAGTGAGTCAGTCAGTATGTCAGGACAAAGATTCTTATAGTATTAGATGTAACAGATCGCTGTCTGTACATGGAAGATATATGAGAAAAAATAGGTATTATTGGGGCTTGGTACTTTTATCAAACGCAATAGAACTTCAAACAATCATTGTTTATATTTTTGTCTGTTGGTAAGTGATGCGATCGAGGATGGTAGCGAGCTAAGCCTACAATGGGAACTGGCCCTCAAGGATGGCTGCTGGAACACAGTAGATGTTTGGCAACAGATTTTCTAACTTGAGGGTGGTAGCTGGCCAGACGGACACTAGATAGTGTCCTTCCACCAAGCATTATAATATCTATAATAATATATCTTTATCTAATAATCTAACCGCATTAGATATATAAAAAAATGAGCATCCATTATGTTACAACTTACAAGTTGAAAAATTATAATCCCGCTCTGTGAATTTATAAAACTCAATATCTTTTTATACAGCACTGTATCATCATCATCGTCGTCATGAACAGGTAGTATTCGTCCACTGTTGGACATAGGCCTCTCATAAACAGATATACAATTTGAGTGTATTAAATCCATTTTTTTTGCTACATTTAGCATTAATGTGATACAGTGGCAACACCCTGGCAATTGCAATATTTTCTAATTTATTAATTTATTAACCGATTACGATTATTCTTTTTTTGTTCGAAAGGAGATATCCCAAGTGTGGTACCATGGTAATTTTATCGAGGTATGATAAGTATCTCCAGAGATATTGAGATAAACATCTCAAAATTGGTACTGAAAATGAATAGCGCGGCATTGAAGTCGGTTGTTTTTTAGTTTTTAAACGATATTATTAGTAAAAATATTGATCAATAAGTACTAACAAGTGAAAGGAAATTTCATATTCCTGGAGATTTGAGTGTTAGACTGGTTTTTGCACCAATAAATACTGCAATTCATAATTTTTCATGGAGCTCATTCTCTTACAATGACAGTTCGAAAATAACGCGGAACGCGCTTTAACTAGTTTTATAAAACCAATCGGAGTTGCGCTCTTGTACCTTTGGCGAGCGGGGATCGCCTGTAGTCACTACTCCGTTGCTGAATACTCAAAGATCTCACCTGATGTTGAATGACGATGCGGTCGATGATGTAGCACGCTTGCCTAGAAGATACCTATTCACTCGCGATTTGAAGACCCCGTGTTGTAGTTACTGGGTGTTAACTCCTACATTAATTGTCATACTTGAGTAATCGTCTTAGTGAGCCTTTCATCGTTTTTGTAAGGACTTTGCAATATAAATTCAGTGCGTTTCCAACCTTTGAGATACAAGCATCTCATCACCTCCCATATTCAAAATTTTGCACAAGAACGCAATAAATGCCGTAAGCAATGATCCAGGGGCTTTTATTTCGTCCAAGGACGTGAACACTGGGAAAAACGGACACTTGCAAGGAATTCCATCTCTTGACCATTATTTTGAGGTTTTTCTGTTGGAAATATGAAATAACGTTGGTGGAACGTCACCCGGTGTTTAAATAAGTAGGTGAACTTTACTCTCAGGCAAATACATAAATATTTGATTTTTTCATTTATATCCATAAATGGCCGCTAAATAAAATAAGTCCACCAAATATGTTAAAGCCATACTTTCACATATCTGGTAGAAACGCTAACAAAGTTTCACAGTTTCCCTACACATCTTCGCTGCGCTTATTTTCCTAGCACATTTCTGGTAGAAAGACATATTTACCCTATAAAGTTTACATGGGTCAATTTTATTGTTTTACGGTTCCATTCATTCCCATCTAACTGCAGTCGTGAGCGAATGTCAGACACCAAATTCATTTACCGTTCATAAACACACCTTATAACTATAACCTCAGAATAATTTATAGCACAAGTGCAGAAGAGTCACTATATGCGAGATTATACCTAGATACAACGTCAATAACGTTCGAAAAACGCTACACCACTAGGGCCGCCGGCGTAGCGTATTTTGAACATTACAGACTTTGTATCTAGGTTTAATCTTGCATATTAGATGCAGGAAGTGAGACAGGCCTGCTATAAATAACAATGTTCTTCTTTGTAGCGAGGAGCTGGAGTCGATCTTGGAATGCTTCCTGAACATAGCGGCGGCGGCGGCGGGCCGTGATGCTAACCTGGTGAACCGCATCGCGGCGTTGCTGCGGCGACACGCGGCTACGCGCCCGCATCGCGCCGCTGCCTTGCTACACAAGCATCAGAATATCGTGCAGTACGTATCTTATAGACACTTTTTAAATTGAATCTTCTTTAGGCGCACTGCGGTAAAATTTGACAGAAATGTCGTAGCGTCACGGTCTGAAGGCAGCGGAAGCGACATAAGCGTCATTTTATATTTATAAACGCCCTCTATTGTAGAACGGCGTAACTACGAAGACGTATTCGCTAAAGTTCAACAGATGGGGTTGTACAAAAATAATATGGTGATATTGAGAAATAAATTAAATGAAATTGGAAGTTTCAGTTCTAACGCGTAGCTTTTTACGCACCCTCTTTTTTAATCATATAGGCTAGCGTTTGACCACTATCTCACCTGTTAGTAAGTGACGATGCGGTTTAGGATGGTAGCACGCTAAGCCTAGAATGGGAACTCATTAGATGTTTGGCGACAAATTTTCGAACTTGAGGGTGGTAGTTGGCTGGGCGGACACTAGATAGTGTCCTACCACCATGCGGGAGTCGGAGGTTTCTTAACGATGTGTTCCTTCACCGGAGGGCCACTGTGAAAAGCGCACAATTTTTTTGATAGAAAAATCCGCATATGGCATGACTGGCTCAGGGTAGGATGGACTTATTAAAGTAATATTTATAACTAGCTGGCCCGGCGAACTTCGTACCACCTAACAGACAATGAATGTCGTGTTACCTTTTAGATTAACTTAATTTAGGCTTTTATGAACGAACTGTACGGCTGAACTAAAGGTAAATGAATACAAACTTTAAGACATATTAAGTCTATTAATGTATTATGACAATACAAATATTATTCTATATTTGTATAGTCATAATACATTAATAGACTTGGTAAAAATGGTTTTTGGAAATATAAACTCTTTTAAGTTGCTTGTAAGCAAACATTTCTGAACGCACGCATATTTGACAATCAATAAATATGTCAAACAATTATCATTACTGACAATATTTGACATTTTTAAAATCTACATGACTTGAATTCACAAAAACTTGAAGAATTTTTACTTGACTTACTACTTGACACTGGATAAATACACTAATCTGTGGAGCCATAATTATACCAAAAAAAAAACGCAGTAATTTCGAATATTGTAATGCTATCCACACATAGAAGAATTTTTATAGTTGACACTGGCTAAATACACTAATCGTGTGGAGCCATAATTTTACAAAAAAAAATACGGCGCAATAACAAAAACAATTGAACATCAAATGATTGGCAGTTTTTAAACCCAGGAACATTTTGGCAAAATATTTTATATTATATAATTTATTTAGGTCAATTATTCATTGTTTTTAATACTTATTATCCTATTCCTGAGAAAGACAATTCTATAAATACAAAAATCATAAAAATTGGTTCAGCCGTTCTTGAGTTATAAGTGTAGTAACTAACACGAATTTCTTTTATATATATAGATAATAAAGTAATAGGCTTAAACAGGGAAAAGCTAATAATGATGTTGAGGCATGTGGACCTAAGGGCCTTTGCACACCACGTTTTTTTAATGAGCTGACGACGCGCGTTTTATCAGCGCGTATTAGCAGATTGTACATGTTTGTACCGATACAAACGCAAATGAAACGCGCTTCGAACGCGAGTTTGTATTATTACAACAGACACGTCAAATTCCTAAATGGCGGCGGCTTTCTGCGTGTTTGTAGCGATACAAACGCGAGGATTGTGTGCGAAGGTTATTGTTAATGCGGTTTACGCGCGTTGTCAGCGCATTAAAATAACGTGGTTTGTAAAGGCCCTAAGTAGGACCAAAATTTTACTAGTTTGACAATAAAATTGATCTTGGTATTTTGGCGGGAACGTGAAAAAGTGTGTGTGTTCATTGTATTTTTTTCTAAAACTTGTGTTCTTCCGCGAGTTAATGTGTGTTGATTAGTCTGTGACCTCAACTTGAACTGAAATGTGACTGACCGAATTTTATGACTTCAATTTACAAAATACGGCAAACGTAGCGTAGGACGTCCTGTGACCAGGTGGAGCGACGACATACGCAAAGCGGTGGGCAGTGACTGGAAGAGAAGAGCCGAAGATCGGGCTCAGTGGCGCATCTTGGGAGAGGCCTATGTCCAGCAGTGGACTGATACAGGCTGATGATGATGAATTTACAAAAACTTGAAGAACTTTAATACATGACACTAGCTAAATACACTAATTATGTGAAGCCCAAAAAAAAACTTTTTTTAACTTACCAATTTGATTTCACTGCTGGGAGAAGGTCTCCCCCTTTTTTTCATAAAACAAAAAACAAAAAAAAATGTATGTAATTGTACTTTTGACCCAGTAATATGAATATACAAGTACAACTGCACCCCCATACCTTCCAGATCGATCCCAGCCCTGAGCGCGCTCCAAGCCCCGGACATGTCGGCTCCGACGCTGGCGGCGCCGCCCCTGCACGCGCTCGAGGCGCTCCAGCGACGGAACGACACGCCGGATAACTTGGCGTGGCTCTTACAGGTATCACACACCTTTTGGATAGCTTTTGTGAACATTTGAACAGGCGCAGTGCAGTGACATGCAAAATTCTGGCTGTATCCGTTATAGGTAGACGTCATCGCTTACCATCAGGCGAGCGTCATGCTTGTCTTGTTACGTTTTACCATTAAAAAAAATATATTACGTCTTGCGCGAAACTTGGGTCAAATGTTTATTTTGACGTGACAACTTCTAATAAATTGACGAACGCCGGCTGCTTGCACGAAAAAGTGTCCCGTAATGCTCATTGTACGCATGCGCCGATTTATCAATGTTTTGTTATGACGTTGTCACGTTAAACTATTGTCCGTAAACGTAACTTTACAGACAACCGATTTTTTTTATTTTACTTGCTTTCTTAATCTTATCACAAAACGCTGGTTATGAATTCTTTGTTGGAATATAATAGAATATCATTTATTAACCTTAAAATGTTGGTATATAAGATGTTACATATGACAGTAAACATTTTGTCGCACTGCGATATGTACATTTTGAAAGTAATAAAAAATGGTAGTAAGACGAATACTAGTGAGTGGTACGATGTACCTCATTATTATATTCATTATTTCAAATTAATCCATTACAAATTACATGATATAGTAGGTACATAGTCTCAAGATATATTAAAAATTACAAGAATTATTTTTTAATATTTTTTTAATAGTATTAAAAAAAAAGATATATAACTAATTAACCGACGTTTGACATTAAAGAGCTGGCGCTCACCTCGGCCATTATTTATAGCCTTAAATTATATTAGCCCAGCTATACAACGAGGTAACGTCGCTAGCCTTTTGGAAACTTTACCGGCAGGTAGCGACCTAGGTTCAGTTTTTTATTTGTAGTTAAAGTATTGTATATTGTAGTTAATATAATTTCGATATTGTCATAGGTAATTATTTTTAAGTTGTTTAAATAATCATAGTAAATACTAATAAATATATATTTCTGCGGGCGAAGCTGCGAGGTGGTAGTAAATAATGATAATATAAGGCACGGTGTGTATTCAGGAGGTGGACCTGTGGGGGTCGCGTCGCGGCGGCGGGTGGGGCGGCGCGGCGTGCGCGGGCGGCGTGCTGCGCGCCGCAGCGCCGCTGGCCGCATCCCCGCACGCCGCCCTGCGGCACGCCGCACTAGACCTGCTGCCCAAGATACTACCCACCGTGACGGACACACAGCCCGGTATGTCACCCGCCTAGCCTGCTAACCTGCTTCCACTCACACAGTAACCTTACTACGAGTTGTCATACCAAACTTGATAGTCTGTGCAAAAACAGAACCGTCGTGGCGTTACTAATGTTACGATGAACTTACATTCAAACGTAAGGAAGGAAGGTACATACTTACCTATAGTCTGGCCATAACTGCTGTACACTCCCTGAGGTATGCGCGGCGAGGTGGGAGCCGGGGAAACAGAGGCAGACTGACGGAGCGCGTCCCCCCCGTCTCGCCGCACAGCATCGTACAGCAGTTATGGCCAGACTATAGTAGCACACGATAATTATAAGAGTAGGTACCTACCAAGTATCAAACAATTTTAGTCGTACTAGTGATGACAGCAGTGTTGTCAATGCAACAAGAACAGTAAATTAAAACCACCGACGGAGTTTTGGCGGGAACGTGGAAAAGTGTCTGTGATCTCATCGTATTTTTTCCTAAAACGTACGTACGGCTGTGTACGTTTGGCTAGTACAGTGGTGGAATAAAAAGTGATTTCTTGATGTATTAAATAAATTTATTATAAATCAATGCACACTGTGCGAGAGCGTAAGGGCAAGTGGCGATGACAGCTATATAAAACTAGATGCGTACAAAGCGCCTGACAATATTTGAAGAGCAATAACTATATCTGCACCAGTAAGATCGATGGCCTGAACACTTGTGTTTTTCCGCGAGTTAATGTGTAATAAATGTGGATTATTAACCATTCAGTTCCGGTGAATGTGTGCGAGTGTAGGGAAACAGCACAATGTTGAAAAACATGCTATTTGCGTTCTTACCAAAATTCCACTGAAAATCTTAAGTAAACACCACATCTTTACTGAAGGTATGACTTAGACTAGACTTTTACTTGATAACTGACCTGGAAATCTGACTTTGAATCATCTCTACGACTAAAATTCATAAAAACTTGAAAGATTTCAATACTTGATACTGGCTAAAAACACTAATCGTGTGGAGCCATAATGAAACTAAAAAAAAACACTGACGCGGTGGATTTTTCTTCGCAACCTTAATTTTTACGACAGATCTGTTTTTGGACAGACTCGACAAACAGGTATGTAGGACAAATTTTATATGAAAATCAGTGCAGCGCCTCTAGTGGTTTTGACACTTCACTAAATTATACCAGTCAGAGAGCCAGAATAAGTCAAACACTATGTGATATCTGTCAAAAGCGTTTACGATGAAAACTCGTAGGTACTAAGGGGTACAGGGGGCTTACCATGACCTTTTAAATAGCGATTCAATTCTGAGACGATTGTGTTAACTGGATCGTTTTCTTTCGTACTATGAGCTTAATTATACAAAACCTAATGTGGATCGCTGCCACTAGAATGAATGAACGAAAGTTCGATACTGAATTGCAAAATACATCACTAGTGTCGAGTCAACTACAAGGCTGCGTTCTAAAACCTAATCATCATCTTCTAACGGAAAGTTACGGTAAAATGAAATGTTTGAGTTTATGAAAAAATATAGGTTGTTGTTCATTATAATGAATTAGTATTCTATTATGTTATTTAAATATCGTAAAAAGAATCAAACTATATGAATGTGAGGACATCATAATCACAAAATCTTCACATAAAAAGATTTTTTATGGTATTGTTGGTTGGTTCTGAACGCGTTCTCTGTCATGGCGATTTGATATTAATGTAAACATTTCCGTTGCGGGAAATGTTTATGTTACAGTGCCACAAGTATAACTTGGCGGTGGTAGTTTTTGAAACTAATTCTTTTAATTGCAACTGTGAGTTTGATGTTAGAGAGATTACCACGACATTATTGTTGATAAATCTGCTACATTAAAATAGTTCAATAATGCCAAAAGTAATTAAAAGTGGTGTAAGAGAAACTGTTATCAAAGTACAAAGTAAAAGCACAGTGGCGCACAGGCACGCCAAGTTATACTTGCCGGACTGTATATCAAATCGCCCTAACAATAGAGTACAGACGCAAGCGCGGTTGTTTTGAAGGTGATTTGAGAAGTAGTTAATTAGTGTTATTACGAGATCTAATTTACTGGCCAAGTGCACGTCGCATTCGCATTAGTAGGGTTCCGTAACACAGTAGAGTAATTTATAATTATACATTTTCACCACAAAAATTAATTTTATTTTTCATAGTGTTTGTAGGTATGAAAAACAAAGTTATATTTGCGGTCGCTATATCTTAATAACTGCTGACTGTATCTCGTTCAAACCAAGTTTCGTTAAAAGTTTTTATGTATATCTACAGCATGGTATTAGGAACCTCAATGTCATTTTTAAAGACCTATCTATAGACACCACGCTCGTATAGGTTTGATGATTATTTTTTTTAGTTTCAGTTCTTAATATATAAATATATATATATATATTATTGTATAAAAATTGTAAAGCAGTTCACAGAATACGCCTACCTACCAAGTTTTAACTGTGTAGTCCTAACAGTTTCTGAATAAAGTGGCTGTGACATACGGACGGACAGACATACAGAATTACAGACAGACAGAGAGACACTCAGACAGATAGACAGATATGACGAATCTATAAGGGTTCCGTTTTTTGTCATTCGGCTAGGGAACCCTAAAAATGAGGTATGTACAAGTTTTTACTTTGTAGCATTCGTAAATGGATACTAAGCCTGAATATTATTTCTGATATTGATTGTCGCGCAGCGGAATATTCTTAAATGAAAACCTTGGTACCTAAACTCGTCCAAGAAGTCTAGACTCTAGTGCATAATAATTACCATCACACAACTCGAGCACCTATGGGTTGGTATGGTTTTAAATAGGCGGAGAGACTTATTAAAATTCCAATATTACCACTTAAATGCTAAAACTTTTCAATATTCGCAGGAAATATAACAACTTTATCAGAATCGTTAGAATTGACACATAAGAATCGAAACAGAATCGCTATTATATGGTGATGATACGAACTGAATGAATGAAATCAACTTTGCGACTCAGATTAGGTTTTCTTTTGGCGATTATTTAGTTGGTCCTTTTAATTGGATTTAAACGAGGTCATGGTACGAAAAAAGAAAGCAGTTCAGTTTAGGTTCGCAATTGAATCGCAATAAGAGGTCATGGTAGGCCAGCAGGACGGCCTATTTCATCATTATATGACTTGTTGTAGTTAACTCGTAGGTACTAAGGGGTACAGGACTACCTGTTTCACCATTATATGACTTGTTGTAGTTAGCTCGTAGGTACTAAGGGGTACAGGACTGCCTATTTCACCATTATATGACTTGTTGTAGTTAGCTCGTAGGTACTAAGGGGTACAGGACTACCTGTTTCACCATTATATGACTTGTTGTAGTTAGCTCGTAGGTACTAAGGGGTACAGGACTACCTGTTTCACCATTATATGACTTGTTGTAGTTAGCTCGTAGGTACTAAGGGGTACAGGACTACCTGTTTCACCATTATATGACTTGTTGTAGTTAGCTCGTAGGTACTAAGGGGTACAGGACTGCCTATTTCACCATTATATGACTTGTTGTAGTTAGCTCGTAGGTACTAAGGGGTACAGGACTACCTGTTTCACCATTATATGACTTGTTGTAGTTAGCTCGTAGGTACTAAGGGGTACAGGACTACCTGTTTCACCATTATATGACTTGTTGTAGTTAGCTCGTAGGTACTAAGGGGTACAGGACTACCTGTTTCACCATTATATGACTTGTTGTAGTTAGCTCGTAGGTACTAAGGGGTACAGGACTACCTGTTTCACCATTATATGACTTGTTGTAGTTAGCTCGTAGGTACTAAGGGGTACAGGACTACCTGTTTCACCATTATATGACTTGTTGTAGTTAGCTCGTAGGTACTAAGGGGTACAGGACTACCTGTTTCACCATTATATGACTTGTTGTAGTTAGCTCGTAGGTACTAAGGGGTACAGGACTACCTGTTTCACCATTATATGACTTGTTGTAGTTAGCTCGTAGGTACTAAGGGGTACAGGACTGCCTATTTCACCATTATATGACTTGTTGTAGTTAGCTCGTAGGTACTAAGGGGTACAGGACTACCTGTTTCACCATTATATGACTTGTTGTAGTTAGCTCGTAGGTACTAAGGGGTACAGGACTACCTGTTTCACCATTATATGACTTGTTGTAGTTAGCTCGTAGGTACTAAGGGGTACAGGACTACCTGTTTCACCATTATATGACTTGTTGTAGTTAGCTCGTAGGTACTAAGGGGTACAGGACTACCTGTTTCACCATTATATGACTTGTTGTAGTTAGCTCGTAGGTACTAAGGGGTACAGGACTACCTGTTTCACCATTATATGACTTGTTGTAGTTAGCTCGTAGGTACTAAGGGGTACAGGACTGCCTATTTCACCATTATATGACTTGTTGTAGTTAGCTCGTAGGTACTAAGGGGTACAGGACTACCTGTTTCACCATTATATGACTTGTTGTAGTTAGCTCGTAGGTACTAAGGGGTACAGGACTACCTGTTTCACCATTATATGACTTGTTGTAGTTAGCTCGTAGGTACTAAGGGGTACAGGACTACCTGTTTCACCATTATATAACTTGTTGTAGTTAGCTCGTAGGTACTAAGGGGTACAGGACTACCTGTTTCACCATTATATGACTTGTTGTAGTTAGCTCGTAGGTACTAAGGGGTACAGGACTACCTGTTTCACCCTTATATGACTTGTTGTAGTTAGCTCGTAGGTACTAAGGGATACAGGACTACCTGTTTCACCATTATATGACTTGTTGTAGTTAGCTCGTAGGTACTAAGGGGTACAGGACTACCTGTTTCACCATTATATGACTTGTTGTAGTTAGCTCGTAGGTACTAAGGGGTACAGGACTACCTGTTTCACCATTATATGACTTGTTGTAGTTAACTCGTAGGTACTAAGGGGTACAGGACTACCTGTTTCACCATTATATGACTTGTTGTAGTTAACTCGTAGATACTAAGGGGTACAGGACTGCCTATTTCACCATTATATGACTTGTTGTAGTTAACACTTGTTTAGGCGCACTGGGGTTAAATGTGACGTAGCGTCACGATCCGAAGGTAGCGGAAGTGACGTAAGTGTCATGTTATTTTTTATATTTATAAACGCCCTCTATTGTAGAATTTTAAGGGCCCGGTGGCGTAGTCGGCTTTGATGCCGTGGTACCGAGTTCAAACCGCCGTGCACCAATGAATTTTTCTATCAAAAATGTATGTGCGCTTCTCACAGTGGCCCTCCGGTGAAGGAAAACATCGTTAAGAAACCAACAACCCCCGCATGGTGGTAGGACACTATCTAGTGTCCGCCTGGCCAGCTACCACCCTCAAGTTAGAAAATCTGTCGCAAAAACATGTAATGTGCTCCGGCAGCTATCCTTGAGAGCCAGTTCCCATTCTAGGCCGAGCGTGCTTGCCATCTTCGACCGCATCATCACTTACCAATAGGTGAGATAGTGGTCAAATGCTAGCCTATAAGATATAATAAAAAAAAATAAACTGGCCAAGTGCAAGTCAGACTCGCACTCGTAGGGTTCCGTACCACACTACAGTATTTCATAAGATCGAGCAATAAATACCACTATCATTTTTCGCCAGAAAAAAATAATAATTAATAAACATTTTACTTCTTATAACGCCATATAACGTCTAACAAAGGTGTTAGGGATCGACATTTCAATATAACGCCATCTATGGGACGTTTACCTATCTAAGCGTTCATAGATGGCGTGAAATGCCGAAAAAAACACGTTTCTTGTATGGGGACCCTCTATTATTTTTAACTTTATTCTGTTTTTAGTATTTGTTGTTATAGCGGCAACAGAAATACATCATTTGTGAAAATTTCAACTGTCTAACTATCACGGTTCATGAGATACAGCCTGGTGACAGACGGACAGACAGACAGACAGACCGACGGACAGCGGATTCTTAGTAATAGGGTTTTTATCCATTGGGTACGGAACCCCAAAAACGGCGTAACTACGAAGACATATTCGCTGAAGTTCAACAGATTGAGATGTACAAAAAAATAATTAATGTTACGAAATAAATTGAATGAACTTTGAAGTTTCACTTCACGTAGCTTTTTACGCACCCTCTTTTTTTAGTTTCATTATGGCTCAACACGATTAGTGTATTTACCCAGTGTCAAGTATTAAAATTCTTCAAATTTTTGTAATTTCAAGTAATAGAGATGGGTCAAAGTCACATTTCAGGTTTAGTTTGAAGTCATAATCTAGTCATCATACCCTCAGCATAGATGTGGAGTTTACTGAAGACTTTCAGTAGAATTTTGGTGTGAACGCAAATAGTTTAGAACGCATGTTTTCAACATTTTCAATTTGACTTTATTTCCCTACATTCGCACACATGCACCGGCACTTAATGGTTAAATAATCGACATTTTATTACACGTTAACCCGCGGAAGAACGCAACTGACAAATACATGAAAATATACTAGCACACACACTATTTCACGTTCCCGCCTGTATTATTTAGCTACGCCATTATTTTGAAATGGTTATACCGCCATTTGTCGGTCACCAGAGCCTCGTTTGTTGGTCAGCAGCATGCACCACGGGCAGGTGAGGTTGGCTTATAGTAGAGTCAATTTAATAGATCACATTTGACACTTCATCAAAATTCAACAACGTAACCTTGTAATGAAGGCCACATAAAATTATTAATTATTTTAAAGTCAGAACTGCATAATTACTTAACATTTTTCAGTTACAAATACATATTTATTCTAATAATTACAAAAGACAGCGTTTTTACGATTTGCTTTAACTAATAATTCATTTTAAACATAATAAACAATTTTTGTTCTAAAAAACTAAACGTCAGTACAAGGTTACGTCAGTGAACACTTACTTTATAAACACTAGGGATGCTACCCAAAAAATCAAACGATTGATCAGTCGATAGGTTGAATCGAATGCAATGATTTTTTGTGAAGGATGTTTAACTATAAAAATAACTACACTGTGATTGTAATTAACACATAATATTATTCTTTGACTTAAAAAAATACAAAAATAATTGAATAGGAACTAAAATCAATAATAATTTGGGTTAAAAACTAACGATAAACTACTAAACGTTAGATCCATAGGTACATTTGAGTATGTTTTTTTATTTTATCGGGCCATTTTCTATGGAGCTAAATTCTAACCCATAAATACATATAAAATCGTTTAAATATGTACAATTTCCGATTTGTATAATTTGTATTAACGTGTCTTATCAATTTCATATTAACGCAAAACAAACAAGTAAATAACACTGAATAATGTAAATACTAATTGTATTTCTCATTGAGAGCTGCCGGAAAATTGGTTATTTCGAATAACATCAAACTAACATCAGTCTTGTTTGTGTTGATGCGTATCGATTCATCAATTGAATCGATGTTTTTAAGCAAGTCACCTTACTATGAAGCTAAGAGTGACAGATTTCAAAAGTTAAATTGACCCTACTATAGTTTTAACTATCCTATTTATCTATTGTGTCCCTCAGGGCTGCAAGCGATTCTCGAATGCTTAGAGTCAGAGCTACCGGAGGTGACACAGTCAGCTCTAGACAAGCTCCCGGAGCTAGTGGCTGGCATGCAGGAGCACGCTGCCAGGCTACTGACCAAGGTGTTCGAGCTCGGAGTCAAGTCCAGGTATCCCGTGGAACCCTGCCTGGCCAAGTGTGTGCTCACCATCAACATGATGAGGGGCTGCTGAGATAGAGACTCACACTGTATTGCTGCTTAATTATATGTGTGAAGTTTTTATACAGCCTTCAAATGTGACGATTTATGTATGTTAAAGACTCCGGGTTCACTAGGGGACATTTGTTCTGCGACTCTGTCGCTCGACACGAAATTCACGTGTCCCGCGCGATGTCGCCCGACGTCGCTTTGGACATTTACGGGTCGCGCAGCTTGTCGCTAGTCGATGCTCTGCGAGCGTCGACACGCGCGACATTGTCGCACAACTTTTGTAGAGACAACTACGTGAATGTCGGGCGATTTGTTCCCGTGACATGTCCCCTAGTGAAAACGCGGCTATTGTCGACGCAACGAGGTAAGTTGTAGTGGTAGGACTTCCGCTAGTCCACCTGGGGCGGTACCACCACTTTGCCTATTAATTTTCAGCCGTGAAATAAGAATGTTTTTCGGTTGAAATGGCAAGGTGTCCAGTGATATTACAGGGCATGTGAGACTCTTTGCTCAAGCTTTGTCTCAAGGCAACAGGCGCAGTGCAGTGACATGCAAAATTCTAGCAGGCCAGAATTTTGCACGCCGCTGTATCTGTAATAGGTAGACGTCATCGCTTACCATCAGACGAGCGTCGTGCTTGTCCTGTTACCTAATATAATAATTAAAAAAAAAAGAAGAAGTTAGAAGTTATACTTCTGTGGCGTATGGAAAAATAACTAAAATGCAGTAGTGATTAACGATAAATATTAAAATTAATCAAACAGATTTTATTTAAATAAAAAAGGTTTTATTAACGTAAAAAGATGACGTTAAATATGACATATACAACTTGAACATAGTCATGCCACCTAGAACTAACTTCACGGTGTAGAATTTAGGTGTCGGTGTGCGCTCGCATCGTACCACCTAGAACTAACTTCACGGTGTAGAATTTAGGTGTCGGTGTGCGCTCGCATCGTACCACCTAGAACTAACTTCACGGTGTAGAATTTAGGTGTCGGTGTGCGCTCGCATCGTACCACCTAGAACTAACTTCACGGTGTAGAATTTAGGTGTCGGTGTGCGCTCGCATCGTACCACCTAGAACTAACTTCACGGTGTAGAATTTAGGTGTCGGTGTGCGCGCGCATCGTACCACCTAGAACTAACTTCACGGTGTAGAATTTAGGTGTCGGTGTGCGCTCGCATCGTACCACCTAGAACTAACTTCACGGTGTAGAATTTAGGTGTCGGTGTGCGCTCGCATCGTACCACCTAGAACTAACTTCACGGTGTAGAATTTAGGTGTCGGTGTGCGCGCGCATCGTACCACCTAGAACTAACTTCACGGTGTAGAATTTAGGTGTCGGTGTGCGCTCGCATCGTACCACCTAGAACTAACTTCACGGTGTAGAATTTAGGTGTCGGTGTGCGCGCGCATCGTAAAAATTCACTCTCATCATTTTTCTCTCGCGCCATCGCGCCAAAAGAAGTATAACTTCAAAAACTGATGTAGGTATATAAATATATAATATATATGTATGCCCTACCCATGCAAAGAGGTTGTTGGTCGTACTTTAGAATATACTTTTTATATCTTATGACTTTGTTTTATACGATGTAAAAGTGTTACAATGTGAGTCACTGTAAGGTATAGATGTTGTTAAAATAATATGCTAGCATTTGACCACTATCTCGCCTGGTGGTAAGCGATGATGCGGTTGAAGATGGATCAAACAAATCATTATGGCTAACTGTTAAGCTGTTTTATATTAACTCATCTGTTTTAATATAAGTATAGGTGATAAACTAGGAAACAAGTTTGATAACGAGATTTGGAGTATAGTGTAGGTAATATAATCCTTAAACAAGACTTATAGGAAATCAGTAAAGCTCCTGACGCCATGTGTTGATGTACTTTCGAAACAGTGACCAATGTCATATCAGTTAATAAACTACACTCGAATTTTGTAAATAAATAAAATAAACGGTAATGAAATATGTATTCGTTTTATTAATAATTTCATCCTTATTTGAGTATAATAATAATTAATACTATTTTTATTCTGAACACAGAAATGCGTAGACAATAGTCATAAATAAACTCTCCTTTGGTTTATTGGAAAATTGTAAAAAGAATAATTAAATATAAACAATTAGCATAAAGCACCCGGGCCCGCAGACCAAGCTAGTCCGCAGTTATCATACACTATCACCAATCGTTGGAGCCGAGGTCTTCGAAAAGCTTGTCTTTGATTCTGGGCCTGGGGTCCTCGGTGATCTTTGTTTCAACTGCACCGACTTGGCCGAGGATGTATTCAAATTCTGAAATGAAAACTTATGAGAATTTGTGCTATTATAACCTACAGGAGGGAAAAAAGAAGATTATCAATTCCTCTGTATGTTTGTGATGCGATTATTGCCAAAAGTGAAACCTACACAAGAAAAAAAAATGCATTGAGATCTGATTATAGATAAGTGTTTATTGACAGGTGGCAGGCGCATATTTATTTGGATGTTCTGCCTGACTTGTTACCAAGTAGTTTACCACCATCAAGGCAAAAATCTGCCTCCATAACCTTACAGTGTTCTGGCAGCAAACAGCCCATTAAATTCAGAGTATTCTAGGCCTAGCGTGCTCACTATCTTCGACCACATCATCGCTTACCACTAGGCGAGATAGTGGTCAAACGCTAGCCTATAAGATCTAAAAAATAAGTCGAAACAATTATATTAATCACTAAATAAAAACCAAAAGTACCCTCTTACCATCACATGTAAGAGTAGTTCCTCTCAGCTCGTGAGACCCAATGAACTGTTTCTTCATGTCTCCTTCGAAGTAGACAAACACACTGGGCAGGTTACGTTCCGGGAAGTTGGGGATGCACGTCTGAGCCACGGCCTTCAGGAACTTGGTGTACGGATACTTGGCTGCCAGCTGACGCATGTGCTGGTTTATTAGAGCACACTGCTGGATGCTGGAAGGTAATGGGAAATACGGTAAAGTTTGTCAAAGTGCTGTAAGTAAGTAATGGAAACAAAGCTGAAGATCAAGCTTAGTGGATTCCCATAGGCCTATGTCCAGCAGTGGAAGGAAATTGACTGATAATGAAGATGATAATGACTGTAATGTTCTGCAAAGATATAGTTACAATGTGAGGAGGAAATTGGTGAACAATTAAGAGTGGAGAAAATACGGACCAAGCAAAGAATAGGAAAATACTTCGAGTGCACCAGGAAGTAAGACAACTCAATGTTTAGACAACAGTGACTTCCATGCCCCACGAGTCAATTTTAGTAGCAAGTTTGAGACGTTTATGGTCATATCTCTGGAGATACTTATCAGATCTCGATGAAATTACATTGGAACCAGCTCAAAAACCTTACTGATTAAAAAAAATATATATATAATATTATGTTTCTTTGAAGTGTCACACACTTTATATTTTTGTAAATTGTTAAACACAATCCAAAATTTCATCGTACCGACGGGACTCGAACCCGCACCCCCCGGATTACACGTCCAGGTGCTCTGCCAATTAAGCCACGGTTCGATCCATCGATACGACGAAATTAATGGATTGCATTTGTTAACCCAATTATGCATTGGTGGCGCCATCTATGTAATGATTTCTTGCGAATGATTAACTTACGTAATAAGTAACTAGTCATAGATGGCGCCACCAATGCATAATTGGGTTAATCGCGTAACATACATACAAAAAAAAACAGATGAAATGAGAACCTCTTTCTTTTTGGAAGCCGGTCGAAAATATGAATTCTTACCCCTGCTTATACAAATGTATGACAACCCAAATCCCCTCTCCAGCCTTGTTGACTTCCTGCACATAGTCTTGTCCTGACACTTCCCGTGTGTCTCCAAACCTCGGTTTCTCCGAGAGCCTCTTGAGCTCTGCAATCCTTTTCCTTCTGTACTCTTCTATCACTGCCTCATCTTCTGAATCCTCGAGCTCATCCAAACCATCTAAATCCAATTCTGACATCTGCTTGTCTTCTGCAAATTGATGAAGATAATTAGATTATTGAAGAGTGCTTGGTTACATTCTAAGTAATTAGAATTTTTTGCTTCACCACCTTCTATCGAGATGCAATCTAGACATAGACCAGTACTGTAAAATAATACTCAAGCAAACATCTACTTCCAGGGCCGTATTTAGAGATCAAGGGCCCCTAGGCACTTTACATTTGAGGCTCCTCCCTCCTACATCCCGATGCTCGGTAACTGGGTGGGCAGGGCAGCTTTGATGCTGGGCCCCTAGACCAGTGCGTTGTTGGCCTAGGCGGAAATATGGCCCGGTCTACTTCTACTCATAGTGGAGCCCTGTGATTAGTTAAATTGCATTGACTTAACCAGTCAAATTTCTTCTATACTAGATCAGAACAAATAATATGCTGAATCTCACGATCACAGACTTCACCATCATATGAATGTCGAGGCTATCCTGCTTCTTAACAAAAGCAAAAAATTGAAAAGACTAAAATAAGTAAAACTATTTCATTATTAAAACCCTTTTCCTTTTCGACTGAGATTACGTGAGTTAAGCCGTATAAATTTATTATAAAATAAGTAAAACTTTTCATCACTTCAGAGATATTGTATTCATTTAAAAATGTTGAAGAATATAAGAATAAAGTGATTTCCCTTTAATAGAGATATGAAGAAAATTTGTTAATGGACACATTTTTAGTAAATTCTAATGGCAAATTTAGTTAAAATAAAATTAATTATCAGCTTAGTTATAAGGCTAGATTATTATAACAGCAGTGAGGCATCTACGCTAAATAGATAGATCACTTTAAGAATATATATACTAAAAGTCTATCTATGTTTGAGTCTCGTTCTATAAAACAGGCCTCTGACCACAAATCTACATGTTCCTCATCTTACTTTGAAATATATTTAACACGTTGCCTGCTGAAAACGCACAACTTGTGTTTTTCGTAACGTTACACGAGTGCGGGCGCTCACACATGGTGTGAGAGCGAAATTTACGTTACGGCAATGCGGCGCCACACAGACGGTGTGTGTGGCAGGGCGCTACTACAGTGCGGCTCACACACCACCTGTGTATTTCTCAGCAGTAATAAAATTAGTAAAACATGCCTGGCGTAAGTAATCCGCACAGGTGTACTAGCAATTTTCTCACAACTGGTGAGTGCGCCCAGCACTGCTGTTGATTTTTATTTACGATCCTAGGCCAGTGCTACGAAACACAGATGTCGAAAAAGGTTCGAAAATGGTGCCGCAGGCAAAGTGTTAAAAATAATTACCAACTGACAATATCAAAATTATGTAAACTACAATATATAATACCTATACTACCAATAAAAGACAGAACCATAGAAAAGATAATAATGCTACGTATAGAACAGACACTCTGTTCCCCCCACCAATTCCGGGCTACCTCACCCTGCCACCGATTCTGATTTGTCGAGGCGCCAGTCTGAGCAAGGACGCTACACGCGTACTGCTACAGAACAATAGGTACTACTCTCGAGGAGAAGAACATCAACTTCATACATTTATATTAAGACCAGTAGACTCAGGAGAATTTACGTAGGTTCTTATTATTTAGGTATATTATCAATACTTATATACTTACCTACATATTCATATTTTAGAATTCATTTTCATAAATGAAACAACGATTACTCGTGCGTAAATAACATTTAGTTAGTAAAATATTAAAAAATCTTTAATGTTTCTGTAGACGATGGTTTATGAAATAGCAACTAATATTTTTAGTGTTAAAAGCTATTTGGGTAAGTGTACAAAAAATATTCATACGGTCAGTATGTAGTACGTATGTACGAAGTAACTATTATACAATCTGTGATACGGTGATTACGGGCGATAACCGTAGACGTCACGCACACAAGTGCACGTTTAGAAAAACAACATGTGTGTAGTGTCTGTGTCGGTGTGACAGTGTCGGTCGTTAAAACGCTAATGTTTATGGAGATTTAGCGAGTGTCACTACCTGCCAGTAATGTTCCCAAAAAGCTAGCAACGTTACCTCGTTGTATAGCTAAGCAAATTTTTTTTTTAAATATCTTATAGGCTAGCGTTTGACCACTATCTCACCTGTTGGTAAGTGATGATGCGGTCGAATATGGTAAGCACGCTAGGCCTAGAATGGGAATTGGCTCTCAAGGCCGAAGGTAAGCGCTAGCTTTTTGGTCACGGGTGATGTCAATTAGGCATCTGGACATCTCCTTATCAAAACCCCGGCATCTCAATCCTATGGGCCCATTGTTTCGACCCTAAACGGAAGAAATATGTATCCCCTATCTATCTACTATGATGGTTCCTTGGCGGTTTAAAATGTTTGTCCTAGGGATGCCCTATCTGAATCGATTTTCTGGAAGATCGATTCACGGCTACACGATCTACTGATTTTTTTTATCGATTCAAGGGCATGCAATCTTCATCCAGATCGAATCGTATGCCTGTAAGATCGCATGGCAAAATCGTATCAACAAAAACTTAACTAAACAGCATTCGAATCAGTTATGCGGGTATGTTAGAGTTCTCTGATCTTTCATTCTTTGTATTGTTGCGATACAATGAGATCAAAGAAGATCTGGATGAAATTCTAAAACAGTACCTAAAGGAATCATTGCTTACTAGATAAGCAAATTCAATAGCTTATTGGGACATCAGGACTGCTGGCCAGATTTAAGCTGTTTGACATTGCAGTATCTGGTAATTGTTGCAATACGGCACCTTCAGAACAGGAGTTTTCCCTAGCTGGAAATACATTAACAGATAGCATAAGCTAGATCCAGTATGGCTGTCAAAATGATTATTTTGAAAGAGTTTAATACTAGATAGCTAGAATTTATATTGTAAAACCTGTTATATAATTTTCAATAATAATGGGTAATGTAATATCAATAGCCCAATGGATAGGGTGTCGGACTGGCGATCAAGAGGTCGTGAGTTCGATCCCCACCCCACCCGCTGCACTATTAACGTGAACCCACTCCAGACACAAGCATACTTAGCTTACTTGGAGAGGTTAACAAGAATACTAGTAATGTGCAACCCACATAGCAAATAAGCTTTAAAAAAAAACGTTTAAATAAGTATTATACATGCATACTCTGCTTTTCTTTATTTTTATATGAATATGATATCTTCTGAGATCGAATAAGATTGATCCAATGCAATACGATTAAATCGTGAATCGATTCACGAGTTTGTGATCCATTACGAACCAGAAGATCGATTCAAAGTAAAAAATCGGGCATCCCTAGTTTGTCCACAAGTCATAGCTCAAATGTCTCATAAAACAAAGCAATCAGTTTGCCCCAACTTCCAGCCAGTTAGTTTGACTACTTGATATTGTAATCTTATTGTAGATAAGTTGATCAACTTCCTAGAGACTTTACAGATGTAAAACTTTCCAAACCTTACAATTTCGTATTAAAACAAGTTCAACCAGCATAATCTGCATCAGAGTATGCAGGTGTTCTTCTAACCTACAATAACATAGCCTTGATTGTACTCACTTTCAGCTTGTTTCTGTGCGATCGTCTGTTCTATCATATTAACGATTTGCTCCTCGGAAACCTCCGTTTCCTTCGGAGGAATAATTCCCTTCGCCCTGAGGACATCGTTCCATTCTGTATCTTCATTTGGGTTCTAAAAATAAACATCATGTCCACACATCATCATTGTACGTTACTTACTCTAATCAATCGTATTAATGTATTGTACCAATAATTACCTGCATTTCAAGAACTTTTAATTCAAAATTTTAGATTTTTAATTTTTATTTTCTGTAATCTGACACCGATGATCAATCAATCAAATCGAATGAATCACAGATTACTTTATGTGTCAGAGAGTTCAGAGACAGAACACTACTACTCTGCCGAATAAAATACAGTGCGGCAAGTATAACTTGGCGTGCCTGTGCGCCACTGTGCTTTTACTTTGTACTTTGATAACAGTTTCTCTTAAACCACTTTTAATTACTTTTGGCATTATTGAACTATTTTAATGTAGCAGATTTATCAACAATAATGTCGCGGTAATCTCTCAAACGTCAAACTCACAGTTTTAATTAAAATAATTAGTTCCAAAAACCACCACCGCCAAGTTATACTTGTGGCACTGTAAACTAGAGTACCACAGACTAAGACATAAGAATTAAGAAGAGGGGATAACTTCTATCCTCCATGCTCATTGACAAATTTACACAGACCTACTAGTATATAAGGACTTGGGCTGCGTTCACGACCTATGCTCGGAGTGCATCCAAACGCTCCAACCCCGTTCACGACCTCAGAGCGTCACATTCGCTAAACGAGTTAGAGAGAGAGGTTAGAGCGTTTGGTTGCACAGGTTGCACTCCGAGCGCAGGTCGTGAACAGAGCCTTGAAATTACCTACAAAACAAGGTGGATATCTAAACGTCATAAGGCACAAAAAATGGCTGCCATTCATTGTCAATTGATGAGCAATGGTTGTCATTGTTAGGTTTGTGTCAATCAAGGTCAATGGACAATCAATAGCAGCCATTTTATGTGCCATTATTACGTTTAGGTATGCACCTTTTTTGGGTTCCGAACCCAAAGGGTACCAATGGAACCCTATTACTGAGACTCCGCTGTCCGTCTGTCTGTCTGTCTGTCCATCTATCACCAGGGGCCTTATTCAGTATGACCAATGAGATAACGCGTTCCATAACGCGCCACGTTACGTTATTGAAAATTTGTATTCTGTATGCCACACGATAGGTAAATTATACAAAACGCGCGCGTTACACGTCCTCATATGTCACGATATTTTGACAGCTCAAAACGCGCTCATAACCTTACCCTAGCGCGATTTAATTGGCATAGAGAATACCATAACGTGGAGATAACGTAACACGGCACGGTAAGACTTTAAAATGGTCATACTGAATAAGGCCCCAGGCTGTATCTCATGAACCGTGATAGTTAGACGGTTGAAATGTTCACAGATGATGTATTTCTGTTGCCGCTATAACAACAAATACTCAAAATAGAACAAAGTTAAAAATTAAAGGGGGGTACCCCATACAAAAAACGTGCTTTTTCTATAGCGCCATCTCTAAAGAAAAATCATCTAAAGATTGTTTACCTCAGTGTGTTTCAACCTTTTTCATGATGCGACCCCGTTAATATTGTTACGTGCGGGGTAGTATTAAAATGCCAATCCGATGAGATGAACGTTTATTTCCACTGATCACTAGGTTAGCACAATGTTCCACAGTAGTTGTCCAAATCGTCTTGCACAATAATCAAAAGTCCGTTAACACACACTGAGGTCGTTAGTTCACAATCACTGATTTCACTGTTCACAGTTCACAATACGAGTTCACTGATAACACTTAACGATCACTTGGTCGCTATCCGCGCTTAGATAGTTACACTGTCGCTTCCAAAGAAATGACTGCCTTAACGCCGCGGTGTGACGCTTTATATAGGACACAATAATTATTCTAGAAAATCCTCGATCAATAAAGAATAAAAATAACAGACGAACAAGCAATAAATCAAAAACAAAAGGGGCGGCTTTCCTTTGAACATCTGATGTAAACAACTTTACCATACATGCTAATTTGATCTCTAACTACTTACGAATAAGGTTCAATCTTAACTACAAAACTAGGTACATTGATTAGGGTCGGGATTCCAGGAAGGTGTTTATAGCCCCTAATTGTCAATCTATTGTTTCCCACGCTTTTTTTGTTCGAGAGGCTTGGCGAAACATCGCGACTCGACGACGCGATGTAACAATATGAAAAAAAATCGCGACCCCCTACTTGCACTGTTTATAATCTGTATTTTATTTTATGTCTTGTAGAGATCGATAAGACCTTAAGCGATAAGACCGCCGATTGTATTACCTAAATATTTTTTAATTAAGAACTTAAAGTGTTGTATATTCATGGTGATCAATAAAGAGTTATTGTATTGTATTGTATTGTATTTTGTTATATTGCTAGCTTCCCGCGGCTTCGTTTGTGTGGCCTACAGAAAACAAATTACATATTTTTCTTTTGAATCAAATATTATAAGCACTCTCAATCACAACACCTACATATGCTATTAAATTAAATTAATATTTTCTTTAAAAGTATATTTTCAAACTTTGTTTTTTCTTTTACTGAGGCTTCGCGACCCCCCGCGACCCCATTATAGAGGCCCCAAGGGGTCGTGACCTCGCGACCCACACGTTGAAAAACACTGGTTTACCTTATTATTACCTACCCTACCACCTTTGTATTAACGTTCACTTAGTTGGTGTTAGAAGTTCGTTAAATATTAGTTAGATTGTTATATATTCTACTACTAAGTATATCAATGACGCCGAGTCACCACTTTAACAAGAACATGCAGTTGCGCAATCCACCGAGTAATACCAAGAATGGACCACACATTGGCCCTGCATCGTGGGATCAGCGGATTCAGCATTTCCGGAATGTTATACATTCCTCTACTGACATGTGATGACACCGAGCTATCGCATTCATGAGAACATTTAGTTAGTTGCGCAAGCCCGCCGACCGATACCAGGAATAGACCGCACCGCGGCACTGCATCGGGGGACCAGCGAATTCAGCATTTCGGCACACCTTCTCATTGGAACAGCAGAATCAGCATTTCCGCGATGCTTTATAATGCATACCTTTGTTAAATAAAATTACTTTACTTTACGTTCTTACATCGAACGGACTGTCACGTCACATAGGTTTAGGATTTTAGAATGTAATAAGTATATTTTAGTAACAGACTTTCCGCTCTTACATCGACGGACTGTTCTGACCTTTAGTTATAGCAACTTTTATTGTAAAGGTTTCGTATAAATAAATAAGTTTAACTACTTCGGTTTTCTTTGCATCCTCAACGGCGTGCGTACATAATTAGATGGCGTTGTAGTAAATAAGCATGTTTAGTATTAACACGGTATTTATATATATAGATGTTAAATCTATGTACTTAATTTTTCCGGCAAGTTTTGTTTAATCGGAACCCTACGTTTGCGAGTCCGACTCGCACTTGGCCAGTTTTTTTGAAGTTATTTCCACACAGGCAAATGTGTCGCAGTACCTCCTTGTTTATATGTATTTCCTACCTCCATGTCCATGCTATGAATAAAAATAAACGTAAACCCACACAGACCTGCTACATATTAAACTCGATCGCGTACTCCGGCCCCCATGACAACGACCTTCAACGGAGTTTGTCCCTTTCTTTTGTATGGACAACATATAGATATACCATCTTCTCTCTCTACGCCATACGTATACCATACTCGTTCATATAGTATAGAACATATATAGGACTATAGATCTTCTATGATAACATGACCCGCCCCTCCAAAATTCAAAAACGTTTGAATGTATTTGTGAAAATATTTACAACGCACCACCACGCATGTGTGCGTACTGGTACTGCCGGTTCCGCGACATTGCATACATAATTAAATAACTCATAATTATGAACGTTCTTTGTACCAAACAACACTGCAAAAAAGTTTCCATGAAATTTATAAGCAATAATTTCCGTTAAGTTAGGTTGGCTACAAAGTACGTTCACAATTCGGGTATCAACAATGTAGGGAAGTACCTACTCTTATAACGTAGTTACATTTTTTTTAGTATTAGTTTTAGTTTCATTATAGCTCCATACGATCAGTGTATTTAGCCAGTGTCAAGTATTTATGTATATTCAAGTTTGAGTGAATTCAAGTCATAAAGATGGGTCAACGTCACATTTCTAGTCAAGATGAAGTCATAGTCTAGTCCAAGTCCATACTCTCAGTAAAAATGTGGAGTTTACTGAAGATTTTCAGTGGACTTTTGGTAAGAACGCTAATAGCATGTTTTTCAAAATTGTGCTGTTTCCCTACACTCGCTTACGTTCTCCGACACTTAATGGTTAATAATCCACATTTATTACACATTTACTTGCGGAAAAACACAGGTTTTAGGAAAAAATACAATGAGAGCACACTCACTTTTTCACGTTCCCGCTAAAACTCTTTATCATTCTTTATGCGGACTGCGCTAGAGCGCATGCGCGGGCTTACACATCGAATCGCCACATGTTCTTCTGCGAGTTTGTGTCATAAATTAGGTTATTAACCATTAAGGCATCTTTGTGACTTGAACTCATTAAACTTGAAGAAGTTTTGCTTGACACTGGCTAAATACATTAATCGTGTGGAGCTATCATAAACTACAAAAAAAAATTTAGAAGTGACACGACTTTTTACTGTTGGTGAGATGTCATTGTCATCTCAGTCAAGTCGTTTATGTCAAACTGCGTCGTGTTGGAAAAAAATTAATGTCGCTATGTTCAGTCAAGTCTTGTCGCCCAGTCGTAATAAATAAATAATTGGAATATGGCCGATAAAGAAGGACATAATATAGACGAAGAAACTAATTACCATGAGAGAGAAGGTAAATTCTGTTCAGTTATTATTGTGTAGGAATCAGTGTGAGTGCAAGCGCGGTCGCCGTCAGGACGGCCGAGTGGCAGTCCGTACCCTCGTGTTACCTTTGTGACATTGAAATTGGGTTCTTTTTATAATTGCTGCGTGGATTGTGGTGCTGTGCGGCCAGGACACGAGCGCGCGGAACGCACGACGCGTTGACTGCTCCCGTTGCCGCAGAATTTAACCAAAATGACAGGAGGAGCTGACAGGAGTCTCGACTCAGGTATTCAATGTTTTTGTTCTAATCAGCCGTTGGTCCGTAAACAGAACTGTTTACATACGGTGCGTATAGGCGCGAGTTAACCATTTTGCGCGTTGAACTTTGTTCCGTGGAGCGATGAGCGGTCGGTATCTCTCTGTCACTGGTTGTTTTGTATATGCTGACCTTGCAAGGGTTCTGCAAATATTTGTCTTTGACGCCTTTTGTACTTCTAATAAGATTATACAGGTGATTGAACTATAGTACAATTCTATAAAGCATTGAAAATTTTCTTTTCGAGCAAGTTCTAATGTACAGTGGGGTGTACATTTCAGATAATAGCGAGCAGTAATTCTTTTTGGGTTGGTGCGATTCAATATCATGGAGAAACCTTGGCATTTCTATTGTTCATCAAAATGCATGTAGAGGTCAAACATATCTAATAATATTAGCTAGAATAAATTTAGCTTAAAATGTACCAACATTGTTTAGTATTATGCCTTTTCTCTTGATAATATGCAGACTACCAAAGAGTGCGGTTACATATTTATATATTTTGCTTTTATTATTTAATATCTTGGAAATTAATGCATTCCTAAATATATGTTTCCTTTTCTACTACAATTATCTCAACTGTTTATATAATATAACATAATATAGTATTCTATGTAATTTTGATATTCAACAGTCTAAACGAGTGAACACTAGAGTGATCACAGAATCATTTCGTCTGTTTTATTATGGTTTCATCTGTGTAAAGTTAAAGAAGTTACCTAATATCATCATCAGCATGTTTCCGTCCACTGCTGGACATAGACCTCTCCTATGGCATGCCAATGAGCTCAATTATCATCTATTAGTTTCCAACCGCTGCCAGCCACCTTGCGTATATCATCACTCCATCTAGCTAATATGTAGTTTGCATTTTTAATTAATGTTATGATCTGTAACATTTTATTGATTGTTTATCTGTATTATATTTTAAAGTTAAAGCGTCATTAGCCCAATGGCTAAGGCCTTGGCCTGGCTATCAAGAGGTCGTGTGTTTGATCCCCACCCATTGCACTATTGACGTGAATTTACTCCAGACACAAGCATATTTAACGTAGTTGGAGGAGTTAACAAGAATACTAGTAATATGCAACCCACATTGCTAGCTAGCTTTGACCAAAAGATTTAAAAAAATATTGTAGTCATTATAAAATAACTAATTTTTGCTTTTGACAGTTCATTGCTATCTGATATCTGTATTATATGTATCTGGATCACTGATATTTACGACATGACTTGATCTTATCAACAGCTAAAATATTGTTTATTACTATAAGTCATGTAAGTTTGGTCTCAAGCCTTAGCTAATATTTCGTGTTTATTTTTTTTTTTTTTTTTTCTACTCGACCCTCCAACGAGGTTGGAGATTTTCCTATGCTGTCTACACTTTCATACAAGTTCTCGCGAATACTAATATTTCGTGTTGTAATAAGTTAATTCAATTAAAACTTTTCCTTATTAAAAATAAAACAAAATAAACCAACTTAGATCAATATCAAAGGTTAACATTGATTGTTTTATTTAAGCCAGTTTATTGAATATGCAGTCTGAGATGGAATTGTGCTTGTCTGGTATTTGACATTTTGATATTGTGGAGACGAGATAATATAGCAACATTTTACTCTCACAATTAAAAAGTTGTATAAAAACTTTAAATAAAATGTTATTAAACATAGTGATATAGGTCCAGGATATTCATCTAATAAAAAGATGATATGTTGGAATGCCAATGTTGTAAAATTACATGTTAGATAGTTCATAGTAGTAGTGCACTCCATTGCTTATATCATAATTTGTCTTATAAATGAAGATTGAACTGTGATAGTATAGCTTCTTCCAAAAGGGCCGACATACGGCCTAGTTACGGAAAAATCTGCTTAACAAGTAGTATAACTTGCCCAATCTTTCGCATGTAATCCTACCAATATTATAAATCAGAAATGCTTCTATAAAGAGATCAAGTTTTCAGATATTTATTCACGACGCATTTAAAAGTGTATCTGGTAGTAATATCGCAGAAAATATCATTTGCATGATCTCATTTTTTTTAATTATTTCTTATAGGCTAGCGTTTGACCACTATCTTACCTGTTGGTAAAGTAATGGTGCGGTCGTGGATGGTAGCACTCCAGGCTTTAATTGGAAACTGGCTCTCAAGGATAGCTACTGAAGACATTAGATGTTTGCAACCAATTTTCTAACTTGAGGGTGGTAGCTGGCTAGGCGGACACTCGACAGTGTCCTACCACCATGCGGAGGTTGTTGCTTTCTTAACGATGTTTTTCGCGGATATACATTTTTCGTATATATGAAGGCAATATTTGCAAAAAAAAGTTTTTTTTTGTATGGTAGGATGGGTGTTAGTTATTCTTTCCCGCAAAAACAGCTAAACGGTTTTGGATGTTATTCAGCAAACAGATAGCTTATAACCTATATTAACGCATATGATACTTTTGAATACATGTGAAGCTGCTGGGTTTAGCTAGTTAATGTAGAAATTCCTATTATAAATTCCTTTATAAATCAATGTATATGCATCTGTATAACTTGTTTTTCTCTCACTAGGTATATGAAAAGTTGTTTTTATCTCAGTTACATAATCATGACTCGCTAACGCTGTGGTAATAGTTTGCATGATGGTGTGTGTCAGCTACGATCAGCTTATATAAATCCCAACTAAAATTATATATGTGGAAGTGTGTCTGTTGGTTTATCCTTTTCTATGATACCAAATTGTAGCAATACTTTGTTTTTTTGTATTATAGTTTATGAATTGTACAGTAATAATTAAGAAAACTAAAACAACCGGCGTTCATGCCGTATGAGTTGGTTTAGTAGCAGATAGACGTGTATCGTCGTATAACTGGAGATAATTATCAGATTTCGATCAGATTACAATGGGGCCATCTTGGAGATATACACTACCAATTAAAAAAAAAATAATTCGAATCGTTTCACAATTGACGGAGTAATCGCATAACATACATAAATAAATAAATAACATACAGTACTCCTTCTTTTTGGAAGTCGGTTGAAAAAAAACAAAAGTAATGAGCCATTCATTCATTCATTCAGCCTTCATCCAAACGTCGAACGTCACACTTAAAAAAATGTTTATAGCACAGTGTGATCTAAACCCGCACTTTACGCACGCTTTTCCGTGACGTAAATAGTCGATTATTGCACGTCGTTTAGCACCCTCGCGCAACGCCGTGCAATAATATTCTATTTGACGGAAAAGCGTAGCAAGCGTAAAGTGCGGGTTTATGTTTATGTCACACTGACAGCTATAAAATAAAATACGATACTCGTGACTTAAGTTGTCTATTATTGCACAGCGCAGCACCTTCGGTGCGCTCGGGTGCTAACTTAACGCCGTGCAATGATAGACTACTATGGGTCCCCGCACACGGGCCACGGGCCACAACCACAAAACGCCGCCACCGGCATATTTCCTATAGTTTTCATATATTTTATATGGACTCGCCGCACACAGTTGACGCCGGTGACCGCCACACGCTACATGATAAATTGTATGAAAACTATAGGAAATATGCCGGTGGCGGCGTTTTGTGGTTGTGGCCCGTGGCCCGTGTGCGGCCAGACTAAAGTCACACGTATCGTAATATACTATTAATTCTCCTGCTTATTGTAGGGTTGTCAAACTTGCCAACCATACTATTACATGCACCCCCAGTGCATATTTCAGTACTCACTACTCAGTTTGTTTTTGCATAGGATTAATTTATGAATTGTAGTGTAACAAACGCTTTTTTTACCCGACTGCGAAAGAAGGAGGGATATGTTTTTCGAGTGTATGTATGTATGTGTATGTATGTATATGGACTCGTGGATCGTGGATTCGTGGATCTATTGATTCAAAAAACATGTACCAGAAATTATGTCAATAAAGATTATTTGTATTTTTTGTATTTTGTATTTTTATATATGTATATTTCTTTGTCACGCCCTAGACACGGTAATTTTATTTTATTACCGTGCCCTAGAGTCTACACCGCTTGTCGTATTTTTATGTGACTGGTGTCAATAGATTCGTCCGTGAGATTGACACTGGTTACATCAAAATTAAAAAAAAAAACTTAATTGAGGATGTTTGGCGCCAAAAAGTAATCTAAAAAAATGTATGTTTTCCAAATACATCGAGTGTGGCACCGAAATAAAGACGGCTTTAACGGTGATTACGAATATAATATAACTTATATGCTTTATTGGAGTTTGGAATAGGAAATGCTAATAAATCTTTTTTCACACAGTTGGGTTTTTGTACTATTCTATAATTTACTTGTTTACCAATATTATGAGAGACACACAGTTAAACAATTGGTAAATTGTCAGCACCAGCTGATGGCCCAGCATCATATCTCGTTACTGTCTTCCACTAACAAACAATCACATATTCTCCTTTTTTTTACATCTTATAGACCAGCATTTGACCACTATCTCACCTGTTGGTAAGTGATGATGCGTTCGAGGATGGTAGCACACTAGGCCTAGAATGGGAACTGGCTCTCAAGGATAGCTGCCGGAACACATTAGATGTTTGGTGACAGATTTTCTGACTTGAGGGTGGTAGCTGGCCAGGCAGACACTAAATGATAGTGTCCTGCCACCATGCGGGGGCCACCATCACCTGCATTGTCTCTTCACTTCTCATCAGCTGAGACAATGAATGTGTCTAATAAAATATATTCAATTGATGCTCAACCTGAAATGTTCTCCAAGACTAACAAATTCCACCTAAAATCTTAAAGTCAATATAAACTAAGTTAAAAATGTCCAAAGCTGGTAGGAGCATATATCGATGTTCCGCATGACTTGCTACCAAATAGTAGCTTACCACCATAAATGAGAAAATGTGTAGCCATAACCTTATGGTTTTCTGGCAGTAGACAGAGCCCTTGAGAGTCAGAGTATTCTAGGCCTAGATTGTTCACCACCTTCGACCACATCATGCTTACCACCAGGCGATAGTGGTTAATCACGTGCCTATAAGATATTTAATAAAAGTATAATCATACATATCTCACTATATAATACATTATCTCAAGAGATGAATAACAGCACCAACACAAACCTGGATAGAAGTAAATTAGCATTTGTTTTTACCTGTTATTTTTTGCATGAGCATAGGCAGAGTTGAACCGGTTTTATAAGTAGAAATCAAATGATTACTTATGTTAACTTATTAGAGTGCTATTTCTTAGTGCGAAATACTTGAGAGCTTTGAGACAAACATCTTGTTCAAATAATTTTGTAATGCCAACATTATTTCAAGATATTATTTATCTACATACCTATACAAATAAATATAAATATTTACGCGGAATTCTTATCTAAAAGCGGCAGTAGCCCATTGGCTAAGGCGTCGGACTTGCGGTCGAAAGGTCGTGAGTTCGATCCCCACCCATTTATTATTTAATTTTTATTCAATTTCAAAAACTGCAAATTTAAATTTGCACCCATTGCATTGACGTGAACCCACTACAGACACAAACATATTTAGCTGAGTCCTTTTACCTTTAATAAAAAAACGAAAACAATAGCGCATTATGTTTCCTTTTCAGCTAAAATGACTCATTTTCTTTTTAACCCCCTCAAAAAAGGAGGGGGTTGTCAGTGCGTCTGTATGTTTTGTACTATGTTGCTACTTACTATGGATGTTCACCGATCTCTCTGCCAAAAGTAGTTTTTTTTTCGTCTTTTCAACCATCCTAAATTATTTAATAGTTGTGATATGTATTGAAATAGAAGAAACTTAAAAAAAAAACTGTCGTCGGCGACTGTGTAGTGTCTAGAAGTGTCTACCTATTACGGTTTGAGAGATACAACCCTCTGAAAGACAAAGACGGACGGACAAACGGAAAGCGAAATCTCAATAATATATATATATATATATATATAGTTTTTTATACTAAATAGGTAAGCGTTTGACCACTATCTCACCTGATGTTAAGTGACGATGTGATCGACAATGTAGCACGCATACCTAGAAGATACCTGTTCACTCGATTTGAAGACCCCCGGTAATAGTAATAGGTCAATAATAGGTTTCGTTGGTAACCTTTGGGTATGGAATCTTAAAAATAAACATAAAATCCTGCCCAACAAACCGCACGTTTAAGATTTACGTAGTTTCATCGATTAAGTGCTACAAGTGAAATAAGAACACAAATAACCCAGTATTGCTTTCAATCATTCAATGTTAATAAGTCCCCATTAGTGAATATTTCCTATAGCTTATTCTAATGTTATTCAGAGTTCCCTCGAACTCGCCTGTCAAGTCAAGGCATGCATTAGAAAGTGTAGGCACTTATGTAATGGTATTGTATATTCACTTTTTACCAACACCCATACCTGACGTGCATCTAACAGGCTTGTCAGATTCTATTGTAATGACATACTGGATGTTTGACTCCATTTTCACTATTTATGAGCTTCCGATATGTTTATATAATCTGATTTATATATATCCGATAATAGAGAATAATTAAGATAGTTTAAAAACTAAAACAACCGACTTCCATGCCCCGCGAGTCAATTTCATTAGTAAGTTTGAGACGTTTATCGTCATATCTCAGGAGATACTTATCAGATCTCGATAAAATTACAATGGGACCACCTCAGAAACGTACACCACCGATCAAAAAAAGAGTCATTCGAATCGGATCACAATCGACGGAGTAATCGCGTAACATACACACAAAAAAAAACATACAGACGAATTGAGAACCTCGTTTTTTGGAAGTCGGTAGAAAACATGGTAAATATCCCGTTCCATAAAGTGACCATAAAAATAACTTTCTTGTTTGATAAAACTATTAGCATAGTGGCGAAGTAGCAATTGATACATGTTTACACATTTACTTGATTTTGTTTTAAAATATATAATCTGTATGTATGTAGGCACCCATATCGTCATTTCATCATTGTCAGCTCGCCCACTGCAGGGCATAAGCCTCCTCTCTCTTACGCCTCTCATCCCTGTTTTGAGCTACTCTTGGCCAGGTCCTATCTGCGTACTTTTCGATGTCGTCGACCCACCTCTGTATTGGTCTGCCGCGGCTTCGTTCTCCTACACGAGGCCACCATTCTGTTAGGGACTTACTCCACCTGCCATCACCACATCTAGCAACGTGTCCAGCCCACTGCCATTTCAGTTTAGTTATACGGGATCCGATGTCTACCACCTTGCTTCTCTTTCTTATCTCCGTATTTTGAACTTTATCGCTTAACGTGATGCCTAACATGGCACGCTCAATGGCCCGTTGTGCGACTCGCATCTTTTGCACAGTTTCCTTGGTAAGCGGCCATGTTTCTGTGCCATACGTCATTGTGGGTAAAACACATTGGTTTTCACAGACGGGTTTTCAGGCATTGCGGTATTTTTCGGTCTTTTAGAACGTCGAATTTTCCTAAAGCAGCCATCCCAGAACCGATAACCGTTGGGGTAGACGAGTTGTAAAGTGGAGACCACGGCTCGGTAAACAAAGCGTAGGACGCCATCCAGCTAGGTGGAACGATGATATACGCAAGCTGGCTGGCAGCGATTGTAAACAAGGAGCCGAAGATCGAGCTCAGTGGCGTGCCATGGGAGAGGCCTATGTCCAGCAGTGGACGAATACTGGCTGTTAATGATGATTATGATGAGCCTATCCAGCTGAATGCGTCTATATTTCATAGCGCCCCATTATTTGCAGTAAGACATAGGACACCCATGAATGGGCTTGAATTGTAGCTATGTACTTGATTCCCAGGTTGAAATAATCCGGCGACTCATTTTGGCACACATTATATTCGGGCTAGTAGCACATTCAAAACACATTGTAATGCCAACCACTTCATATTTTAAACATTTACAACTATAGCATTTATAACTAAGGAAATAGAGTTCAAAATAATTTATTACAATATACCTATCCGAAATGGTGATTGTCCGATAGTCTTATATCAATGCAATTTACATAAATAACTTACTTATAGTCGTAGAAGGTACTGTTTTATATTCTGTGTTATAGTGTTCAATGAAGTTTAAATCGACATGTCGCGGTATTTGTAGCTTGTTTGGTTGGTCGGCATTTTGTTCACCCTGTTTTGTCCCACTGCAGGGCAAACGCCTCCATTCCCTCCTTCCACACATCACGGTCTATTAATTGTTGGGTCCAGGTGCAAGAATATTTGCATGGTGGTAGGACACTATCTAGTGTCCGCCTGGCCAACCACAAACCTCAAGTTGGAAAATCTGCCGCTAAACATCTAATGTGTTCCGGCAGCTATCCTTGAGAGCCAGTTCCTATTCTAGGCCTAGCGTGCTACCATCCTCGACCACGTCATCACTTAACAACAGGTGAGATAGTGGTGAAACGCTAGCCTGTCTGATACGAGTATATTAAAAAAAAAGTTATGTAGTTCATCCCGCCATTAATACCACTCGACAATCATGTGTACAATTACCCTCACCTCAGAACATGACCAATCTTTCTTTTGATTAAAATGTTGTCTTATCAATAAATCAACAAAGCTATGATCTTACTCGACAGAGAGCGTAATGTTGGTGAAACGTGCTATAATATCTCAAAGATTACGACCGCCTGATAAGAGGTGCAGTTATGTTACAGGCCCTGGAGTTTAGATATCTTACTACTCATAAAAATGCCACATGATAATATGCTAAATTTTATTTTTGTATTGCGGAAATGCTTACATGTTTACCCGACTGCCACAAGGAGGGTAATGTGCTTTGCGCGTCCAATAGTCCTACCTTCAATACAAATTCAAATTAGTTACATTTATTTGTTGTAGAAAAAAAAAACTGGCCAAGCGCAAGTCGGACTCGCACTCGTAGGGTTCCGTAACACAGTAGAGTATTCTATAACTTTGATTTTTCGCAACTGCAAAATTAACTTTGTTTTTCATAGTGTTTGTATGAAAAACAAAGTTATCTTTGCGGTCGCCATATCTCTAAAACTGCTGACTGTATCTCGTTCAAACCAATTTTCGTTGATAGTTTTTATTGAGATCTACAGCATATATTTTTTTTAGATTTTTCACTCCCATACTTTAAAAGTTAGAGGGGGGGGGGGGGGGGACACACATTTTACCACTTTAGGCGCGCCTATCTTTCAAATGATTGACTTTGAGAAAAAATGATTTTGGGAACCTCAATATCATTTTTAAAGACCTATCCATAGACACCTCACACGTATAGGTTTGAAGAAGAAAAAAATTGTTTTGTTTCAGTTCTATGTATGGGATGCCTCCCCTTAAACTTTTATATTTTTTATTTTTGTATAAAAATCGGAAAGCGGTTCACAGAATACATCTACCTACCAAGTTTCAATTCTGTAGTCCTAACAGTTTCGGAATAAAAGGGCTGTGACATACGGACGGACAGACAGACATGACGAATCTATAAGGGTTCCGTTTTTTGCCATTCGGCTACGGAACCCTAAAAAGGTAACAACAAAAGTTGTATTTAGCATAAAATAGGTCCACTTCTGCCCATTCAGGCGTGCAATACTTCATAATTCATTACATCCACTAAGTTAACAATTATAAGTTATAATTTCCAATCTATTATTAATAACAAGAAGTGCCCCGCTGCTTCGCCAGCGTTTTTCTTTTATCTACTTAAAACTTTTACATCAAAGAAGTAAAAGCCAATCGGTTCAAATTTTGAACACCCGTTTCATCCTCTAAGGAGTGAATTTTGAAAAATCCTTTCTTAGCGGATACCTACGTCAAAATAACTATCTGCATGCCAAATTTCAGAGCAATCATCCGAAACAATATTGATTTCAGACTTTGTTACCCCACTTCACCCCTTTAGGCATTTCGAAAAAATCTAAAACATGTATTTGCTTATTTATTTACTGAAGTACTTGTGCGGAGTTTCGAATAGAAAAAACTATCTAATATTGTTTCTCCATACAAACTTTGAACCCCCGTTTCATCCTCTTAAAGGGTTAATTTTAGAAAATCATTTCTTAGAGGGTACTAACGTCGTAATAGCTAGATATCTGCATGCCAAATTTCAGCGCAATCCAAAATAAAATTGATTCTCAGACTTTGTTACCCCATTTTACCCTCTTAGGTTTATTTTTTTTTCTTTTTTTTTAATTGTTCCGCTATTTATATTCCTCCAACATGGGTTGGAGAACTTTTTGAGCGGGTTTTAATATAAATCTTTGTTGCAATTCACTTCATTGAGCTTTCATGCATATACATAATACAGTAGTACGTAGTACGTTTAGTGTAACTGTTTTTTATTGTGTGCGTTAGTGTGTGTTCATTCGTGTACGTGTGTATATATTCCAAATTCTATTCTTTTTGTTTCGTTGTAATTTTTTTTAAATTTTTTTTTCTTTGTTTTTCTTTTATTTCATTTATTATTCACATTATTTATTCATTTTTCTTAAGTTTAGGATTTTTACAATATTTCATATAAAAATAATAAAGAAAACAAATATAAAAACATAAAACATTATAAAAAACCTAAACCTAGAGTGCCGCCGGTAGCGGGGCAGGGCCCAAGCTACCGGTGTATTGTCATTTATTATTATTATTACTTTTTTACAGTGTTATATTCAATTCATTTATTATAAGAATAAAATCTATTAAGTACAATTACAATATTTCTTATTAATTCTTATATAATTACATTATAACTCAAATTAATTTATTGTAATAATTAATATATATATATTTTATAGAGCCCATCTCGCGGTGCTCCCATTTCCCTCTTAGGGTTGTAATTTCGAAAAAGCCTGAAACACGTATTTACTTATTTATTTAACGAAGCACTTGTGTGAAGTTTCGAAGAGAAAATACTATCTTATCTTGTTTCTCCATACAAACTTTGAACCCCCGTTTCATCCCCTTAAAGGGTGAATTTTGGAAAATCCTTTCTTAGTACACCCTTACGTAGTAAGATAAATATACCCTTTAAATTTCAAGTCTCACGTCTCTACGACCAGCAGTTTAGGCTGTGCGTTGTCTGTCAGTCAGTCAGTATGTCAGGACAAAGATTCTTATAGTATAAGATTAAAAAATATATAAACTGGCCACGTGCAAGTCGGACTCGCACTCCGGGTTCGATACCACAGTACATATGTTGTACTATTAATTATTCTGTGCCACAGTACAATATTTTATGTACATGTATTTAACTATTTTTTTAACCGACTTCACAAAAAAGGAGGAGGTTCTCAATTCGTCTGTATGTTTTTTTTGTGTGTATGTTACGCGATTACTCCGTCAATTCTGAACCGATTCGAATGATTCTTTTTGTGTAATCGGTAGGGTACGTTTCCGAGGTGATCCCATTGTAATTTCATCGAGATCTGATAAGTATCTCCAGAGATATGACGATAAACGTCTCAAACTTGCTACTGAAATTGACTCGCGGTACATTCAATGCCCCGCGAGTAGGTAGAGAGAGTAGGTTGTTTTAGTTTTTAAACTATCTGAATTATTTTTCTTATAAATTGTAGGCTTGCGTTCGAAGTGTTCGAACACTATCTCTTCTGGTGGTAAGCGATGATGTGTTTGAAGATGGTTTCATGAGTTTCACGGGAATATAGTCTATGTTACTCGCTGGTAATGTAACTTTTCATTAGTGAAAATATTTTTGAAATCGGTCAAGTAGTTTTTGAGTGAAATCGAACTAAACAAACAAAAACTCTTCTCTTTCATCTTTATAATATTAGTTTAGAATAATTACATATATATAATATTGGCATGGATCCTTAAAGTAGTGAGTAACTAAAAGCATTCGTAACGAGATCCGATTCATCCTCTGAGTCAAGTCAATACAAGTTGATCTCACATGATGACTAAAAGAAGTACCGTTGCCTACCCACACACTGTTTGTTTAGTACAAATTACAATCTTACCTGGACTACCGGTTCCTATGACCAGTTTCTCTGTTCGTTCTCTGCACGAATGTTAATTGTGAATGTTTTTGTACCACTCTTTCTTTCTTCTTTTTAGGGTTCCGTACCCAAAGGGTAAAACGGGATCCTTGGCTATTACTAAGACTCCGCTGTCCGTCTGTCAATAATAGCACGGAACCCTTCGTGCGCGAGTCCGAATCGCACTTGTCCGGTTTTTTATTCTTGAAATACAAGCACTTGACTGACTGTGTCTGACTTACTGACTAATACCACAAATGATGTAAAATGCGGTCTAAGATGGAATCGTGTTTGTCATGAAATGGAAGACGGCAGTGAGACGAGCCGCCGGACAACTGACATAAGTCCAATAACAATAAACAATCAAATAAATAAATTGTGAAATAATGAAACATAATAAATAAATAAAACGCAGACTAATTGCAGTACAAATTATATTCCGAATGGAACTGATTGTCCGTCTATCAGCTGCATAATATCGTCTTAACAGGCAACCCTAGATCTGTAAACAAAAGATGAAAACTGATGAAAGTTGTTTGGTGTTAGGCACGCCTCCGTCTGGATAGTCTGAGCTTAATATTATCTAAAAACCTTGATAGGTTTGTCTTTGACAATAGGTTATATATGTTAGGTATAGATATAATTAATGATGTTGCTACGTAGTTATATAAAAACATCAAGTGAACGTAGTTAAATGAAGCTATATATTAACGATGTTCATTAAGCTCTGTAAAAATGCTTACGATACCTACATTTGTTTGGATCCTCGTAAATACTCACATCTACCCTCAACTTATTCGGCGTACGAGTTTAATAACTAGCATGGCCCGTTTAGTTTGTATATGTTGTATTTTTAATTTAGAGGGAGCGAGAGGGCTTCTAATGTTTGTTTCTGAAGAAGGATATGTAATTTAATCTCTGTAGGCGACGCAGGCGAAACCGAGGGCATCAGCTAGTTAATGTGTATTTTAGATCCGGGGCTGAAGTCTGCGGTATTTTTATTGATCGAAGTTATTTATCGATTTCATTCTGTAACTGTTGAAATATAATTTCAAACCGTGGCAGATAATGGTGTTGAAACACATGGCTATAAATATATTGCTTATCCCGCCTACTATCCGAGCAGAATAATCAGCATTTGAAACATGATTTATGACAGCATATCTGAGATAGATACATCATACGTCGAAAGTCTGCAAGAGATACTGACAGTATGTAGGTATAGAATCCCGACGTATTCCGTAAAAACCTTGTGTAGCAGATATAGGAATAAATAACACCTAATCTATTTAAATAATGAATATCCGGTGTATGGACCGAAATGGACAAACTGTTGGGACTATATTTTGACTGGGACTATGTACACAGTTTTACGCAATAAAACATTTCTATTCTATTCTATTTCACCATGATTTGGATATGCTTTGGCAGATGTTATGGCTAAGCCATCAATAACAATGAGAGTTGACCAACACCACCACTGAATCCAATTCATTTAAGACTCAAGTTTAATTTAAGGCATGTAAACCTACAGAAGAAACGCTTAAAATACCTACTATCGTTATCTACAGGTATATTTTTAAGATCACTGGCGCAATACAATGCTAAAAATGTGAATGATCCAATCTTCCAACTTGAAAGTTGAAACCTCCAAATAATGCATAATACTGTCATGCAGAATCTCCTACGTAAGGCTAATTAGCATGCAAAGAACACGAAAAATGGCGCTTTCCAAAACGTCCCTACTCAATTCCGCGTCGGTGCTGGCATGGGTCCAAAACACGTGAATTTCTCGCTTTCAATTGATTGGAAATAGTTTCTTATGCAAGCTGCAATTACGGGGCCCATTGGAATGTTCTACAAAGTGAATATTTATATCTGCCAGGGCCGAGCCCTCTCCTCCCAGTTTTTGTACGAATGGTATTACAGTATCTTTTTACTTTTATCGCCGGAATTCAGCCTGTGTATTTCTTCCTCTATATGACTTATGGTGGTATCGGTGCTTGGGCAAGTCTGTTTCATCATAACTCGGCCAGGCACTATATCATCCAAATTGAAATTATTATTGGCAATTGTGCGTTAAAATATCACTAGATGTTATATTTTCTGATGGCAAATACCTAATTCCTCTTTGTAACTGCTTAACTTCTCTAAATTAGCATGCTTATGTTTCAAAATTAAAATTTTAAACGAATCTGAAACAGCGCTGGCCTCCCACATCATATCTCTTATTTATTTTGAACTGCAAGAATGTTCACTGACTCTGAAATTAAACCAGACGTACATCAGTCATCGGACAAACATGCGTTCGTATTGTAAGTACGTTATCATTGCGTTATTGTTCACGTAACAGCGTAACATGGTGATAGTGCACGTAAATATGCAACGTAAGCGGTCCGTCGTAATAGGTGTGCACGCATGTGGCTGTATTTGCCATATATTGTTTGTTAGTAAACGCTCTTTCTACTAGGAATCGAATAAAGGCCAACCTTATACAAACATAAACATGGCGAGAAACGATCTACTCGTACCTACGCCTCGACTGTTATCTTTCTGTGCTGAATTCTTACGTTCTAACTTCTTATGTAAATAAGTGTGAGGTTATTGACATAATCTTATATGTATGTTTATTTAGTAAAAAATCTCATGTTTAAAGTTAAGGAAATTCTGGAACCTTTGTAAACAATGGCAACAATATAAATTTCGTAGTCAGAAAAACTGGCTTTTGGCCATACCACGTCACTGAAGCTTGTACTCTCTACTACTAGTAGGTTGTTACATTACATTAAATACCTATTGAAATCTGTAACTGATTCAACGATTTGTCGGGTTTCACATTGCCATACTTGCGGTCGTTAAGTCAGTCGACGTGCTTGTTACAGAGATAATTACCACCTACCGCATACGGTTGAGGACATGTATGCCAAATATGGAATTTGACCTGAGCGGCGTCGTAAGAGGACACTGTACCGACCACTATTCATCGTATGAGACATCGTTTATCGTTTCAGAACAACTGTCTTATTTATTGCTAAGACATTGCGGTGAAAGGATCATTCAGATTTAATTAAGCGCATGTAGTGTGAAGCGCTAATTGGTCGGTGTGTGTGGAACGTGAAAAAAGTACCTTTACTATACTAAAACTTATGAGATGACCTTTTCTCTGTCTCAAATGTTTAGATTAAGTCGTACTATCTCAACTGTTTATGGTGTGCCTGTATATTATAAAGCTTTGGCGTCAAAATCACACGACAACATATTTTAATATGGTATGCCAGTATGGATGCTATAGGATACATTTTGGCACAAAATTTATAAATCGTCTCATTTGGTCCTACGTAATATTTGGGTACAACCCGACAAACAGCTATCGCCCAACCCTGTTACTTTTCCCGGGTGGCTCACGCATCGAATTCGCATAAATATTTCGATGATACCTTAGAAATCCTGGACCGGCTCCAAGAACCGGGTGAATGACATTAGCGGCTGATGCTTGGGCCTTCGCCAGCTCAAATGCAACTGAAAAATTTTCAGCAAGTCAGCAGGTGGAAATATTAATACCAAGTCAGCAGGTGAAAATATGAATACAGCGAAAGTCCATAATCCATTTAACAACCGCTATTAATCTTTAACATCCTGTTGTAGAAACTGCTGGCTTAGATTGACCTTTGCACCTACGGGTACGATGTGGCTATTCATCAATCCTAACAAGTGTTTAATTTGTAAAATTATGATAACACTAGCAGCCCGCCCCGGCTTCGCACGGGTAAAACATATATGCCTACAAAATTTGCATAAGTTTGTTGCATCGAATATAAAATATGAACATATTTAACAATCATCGTCATATTTCATCCAATTTACACAAAATCTTAACGAAATATGCACCTAAACCTTCCTCATAAACACTCTGGATATTGGTGAAAACCGCATGACAATCCGTTCAGTAGCTATTGAGATCATTGCGAACAGACAGACAGACGCAGTGATGGACTTTGTTTTATAATACTTACGTAGTGATATTGGACGGCCCTTTGGCGTAAAGGATAGTTTCCCTGATTCTGACCCGACGGTCGTTGGTTCTAATCCTAGCTATATACCTACCAATGAAAGTTTTATGTGCATTCATGAATCATGAGTTTTCGTACAGTGGTAGTGGGATCATTAAATCTACCCAAAAGTAGCTTACCACCAAGGAAACATCTGCCGCCGTAACCTTACGCGTTCCCCGACGCAAAATGTAGGGGTAATATACGTTTAACGTGTGTATCTGTGTGTCTGTCTGTCATCTTAGCATCTAACCGGATGAACCGATTTTGTTTTTATTATTGATAGTTTTTTTTTGTTTGATAGATGTCTTCATCGAGAGTTTTCTTAGCTTTGATTCATGAAAATTCGTTCATTCGTTATAAAACTATGAGCTTTTTTCTAGTTAATTGCGCTATGAAATCAACTTTCATAGGTCTTGATCAATTCGAAATTCTGCTTTTTCAACGATATTGTAAGAACATGGAAGCATTGACCTGATGCTGGAACATCTCCTGGACTCTACAGAATACTCAAATCCTCACCAACTTACAGCTCAGATTTTAAATGTCGTGTTTAGAGTCATTGGAATGCTTTTAATGAAAAGATTATACATAGATCAGTAGGGGTGGTTTAAAATATTATATTATTATATATATAGATAAATATTATTTTATACAATAGATCATATTATTATACTATATTGACTTCAAATTGATTGTGATCGGTGGGGATCTACAGCATAGCTAAGCTTATAATAATATTTTCGTAGTAACTATGACCTAATCTGTGGTTTCACCGCAAATATTTTATTAATTTTGCGATGCGTGTATGTGAAATTCGTGATATATTTTAGACTTTTCATTGGAATTATATACTGTAAAGGACAATTTTAATTTATAATATGTGGCCAAGCTAATTAACGTAATTATTTGGATTTTTTTTGGAAGGATTAATACTATATACTTGAAAATAGCCTTGCAAGTTGTGTAATATTTTTTAACAAAAATTTTAAGATAAAATGGTTACTGTGAGTCAACCTTAAGAGATAGACATTTGCTGTCGCGGACTTTTTTGTAGGTCTTATTAAGTTGTACAACTCTTGCATAGAAAATATTCTTCTATCTATTTTCAATTAAGCAGCGTTCGTAAGAAACGTGTTTTTTCGATCGTTTTTTTGCCGACTTAGGTTGTAAATTAGGTCTCCACGAATGTGCCTTTGATTTAAACGGGATAATATATAGCCTATTTTCATTCCGAAAGTCCATTCTATGTATTAGTGAAAGATTTTTTTAAATCGGTTCAGTAGTTTTTGAGCCAAATCATTACAAACATCAAAAATACAAAAATACAAATGTTCTCTCTTTATAATATTAGTATAGATGATAAACAAATAATAACAACAAATTTTTGAACCATCTCTTGAACTGAATATCTTCAACTGAAAAGATTACGTAATACTTTTTAGTCTGTCTAAAAAAAGTCATATATAATAAGCGATTACGTTCTAAGCCGGAAGATAAAATTCAGCCATTCCAGTGAATTCGTCAGTCGACTTCAAGCAAGCATTTGCCGTAGTAGTTCCTCAAATATCCAGGTCAAGGCTTTCCGACCGGGCCCACTGCGTTTTCATTATTAGCTTGATCCACGACTTAAACGAAACAAGCTATTGTAGGGGGAATTAATGCGCAGCACAACTTAATCTCACCGTAATTATAATGGGTCACTCAAGGTTTCGTATTTGGGCCACTATTATTATTGATGTATGAACTCGTAATTCGTACATTAATCCAACTTTCAAAACAAACCATATTTTATACTTACTCACGATTTATGTTTTGCTAGTGCTTGATATCACATGAAACGTAAATGTTACTTACATATACTCATTTCTGATTGTTAATGCGTGGTATTGCAATACGTTTATATTGTTTTGTTGACATTGTTATAGGCAACGAAGTTGTCGGCAAGCTGAGCTTAAAGGTCAAATACAAAGAGCTGAGCAACAGTAAGTTTCGTAAGGTTGTCTGTTAACTGAACGTGTAGTGTCTTACTCTTCTTAATAATATTGCTAATACTTCAAACCATCTCTCACCGTAATATTTTCTTCTCTTCTATCATGATTCATGATCATTGTTTTGTTTGATGTTGTATCACCACCAATATAATAAATGCGAAGTTCAGTTTCTTTGTTAACGTCTTGCTTGATCATTTTAGCACAGGGATACTTGTGTTGGCCGAGTAGGACACATCAAATATTAACGCGGGCAAAGCCGCAAAGCGCAACTTGTTGTGTATATTCTGGTATACATCAGTAAAAATCTGGCTGGCAAAAGTTTTAGTGTTTTAATTTAACCTCCGACGATGATAATTATTATCTCATACATGTTTAGTTAGTGTATTAATATCTATCAAAATTGCTATTGACGCGTCTAACATCTCAGACGCAATCGTTTTTTTTTGCGTCACGTCATTGATAATAAAATAAAACTCACTAACAGCAAATGTTATTTCGTTCGTTAGAGGTCATCATTATAAGGAATATTCAAGACGCAACCAAAATAAAAGCTTTGATATAATTATACTTCTAACCACATCCTATTTTTAGGGTTCCGTAGCCGAATGGCAAAAAACGGAACCCTTATTGATACGCCATGTCTGTTTGTCTGTCTGTCTGTCTGTCTGTCTGTCTGTCTGTCTTTCTGGCTGTCTGTCTGTCTGTCTGTCTGTCTGTCTATCTGTCCGTCCGTATGTCACAGCCATTTTATTCCGAAACTATTAGGACTACAGAATTGAAACTTGGTAGGTAGATGTATTCTGTAAACCGCTTTCCGATTTTTGTACAAAAATAAAAAATATAAAAGTTTAAGGGGCCCCCCCTTAAACTTTTATATTTTTTATTTATCCCATACATGGAACTGGAACAAAAAAAACATTTTTTCTTCCAACCTATACGTGTGGAGTGTCTATGGATAAGTCTTCAAAAATGACATTGAGGTTCCTAAAATCATTATTTCTTAAAGTCAATCATTTAAAAGATAGGTGCGTCTAAAGTGGTAAAATGTGTGTCCCCCCCCCCCCCTCTCTAACTTCTAAAGTAAGGGAGTGAAAAATCTAGAAAAAATATATTCTGTAGATCTCAATAAAAACTTTCAACAAAAATTGGTTTGAACGAGATACAGTTAGCAGTTGTTGAGATATAGCGACCGCAAGTATAACTTTGTTTTTCATACAAACACTATGAAAAACAAAGTTATTTTTGTAGTTGCGAAAAATCATAGTAATAGAATACTCTACTGTGTTACGGAACCCTACGAGTGCGAGTCCGACTTGCACTTGGCCAGTTTATTTGTACTGTGCTGCTTTTAAGACATTCTGGATCCAAGCAACATGCTATTTCTGTTTGATGGGTTTTGTACTCATGATTTTGCGGTTTTTTATGTACATGTCCTTTGCAATATGGTGACGTAGTTTCTTCTTACGACCTATAGCAATATAGGTGGTTATACAGTTATATTTATGTAAAACGACCTACACACGGCCCTAAAATCAGTGGCGATATGTGGTGGGGATGAAATCGGCTACTAATCTACCTACACACGTCCCTGCCAGTTAGTACGTAACCGACCGTTCACCGTGCAACAGACTGCTCTTTGATCCGATATGCCGCCGACACTCTCAAAACAGCAAAAGCAGTCCCGATTTCGCTACACACATGCTGACAACGCTCCCTACCTAGACGATAACCGTCCCTAAATCGTGAGCTCGCCCGAAGCGATTTTAGAGTTGGGGTAAACAATAAAATTTGGGTTCGATTTGCCTATACACGAGGCGATTATGGTACGGTCTAGGGTCCTCCCCACCACTGTCCCGATATTGCCACTGATTTTAGGGCCGTGTGTAGGCCGTTTAAAATGTATGCGGCATTCTTCGAGCCCGGCTTGGTGCTATGTTTTTACCTGTTGCTCGCAATCAAATTGGATTATAGTATCAGATAGATACCTTTCAAACGAATAAGAACATAGTATAGCGTTTAAAATTCTTGACACGTCTGAAACGAGTTTTACAAAGTCAATGTTTTATAAGTGTGTTGTTGTAAGTATTTTTTATATTTTATTTATATCATATAGGCTAGCGTTTGACCACTATCTCACCTGTTGGTAAGTGATGATGCGGTCGAAGATGGTAAGCACGCTAGGCCTAGAATGGGAACTGGCTCTCAAGGATAGCTGCCGGAACACATTAGATGTTTGGCGACAGATTATCTAACTTGAGGATGGTAGCTGGCCAGGCGGGCACTATATAGTGTCCTAACACCATGCCGGGGTTGTTTTTCCTTCACCGGAGGACCACTGTGAAAAGCACACATAAACACAGAATAATGAATAGTACAAGTCACACAAATTTTGTAAAATTTAAAATTTAGTAATGTTTTTGTCTAAGCTCTAAGAGAAAGTTCTCTATTTTCTTATGTTTTTTATAATGAGCATAGTTCTCCAGAATCTTTTTGGCCAATTTGTATGGTTCCTTGTATTAAAAGCAAAGGCCAATTTATAAGATATAAATATGAATATTAAATCACCATAAAAATAGTTGGATTTTTTTAATTGTATTTTATTGTCTGATCTATGAAGGTTTTTTGTGACCAGTAGGTAAATGTGTTTTTACCTTTAGGCATTGAATCAAACCTAACTTAAACTAAGTACACCCACTTCATTTTATTCTTATAAATAAATTAAGATGATAAGTACTAAATCCAACCGTGACCTATGTAGGTAAATCTATTCCAGTGTTGATTCAAAGGCTAGTTCCCTCAAAGTCAGCAAAGGGCAGTAGGCTCAGCCACGTGTGAAGTGCTGGCTAGTCAGCCATGAACAGCTGACTGCCTAAACGGGATTGCCTAGACAGTGGAGTCGTCTAGACTGATATAGTACATACTAGCGACCCGCCTCGGCTTCGCACGGGCAGAGCATAACTACTCTGTTTATTGGTGAAAACCGCAAGAAAATCTGTTTAGTAGTTTTTGAGTTTATCGCGAACAGACAGACAGACGCAGCGGGGGACTTTATTTTATAATATGTATCCTTACATATATTATAAACGCGAAAGTTTGTATGGGTGTTTGTTACTGTTTCACGTTAAAACTACTGACACACCCCGGACACTCGTTAAATCTCCATACAAACTAGCGTTTTAACGACCGACACTGTGACACCGACACAGACACTACACACGGGTCGTTTTTCTATACGTGCATTTGTGTGCGTGATGTCTACGGTTGTCGCCCGTAATCACCGTATCACAGATTATATAATAGTTACTTCGTACATACGTACTACGTACTGACCGTATGAATATTTTTTGTACACTTACCCAAAAAGCTTTTAACACTAAAAATATTAGTCGCTATTTCGTAAACCATCATCTCCAGGTCCAGTCGACTTGCATAGAACAAACTGCACCACAGTAACTATTTTTTATTCTGTGTTGGGCGGCCATCCAGAGCTGTACGAAACAATGTCGTGTGTCTTGCTCGCACGTTAGAGCGACATCAAGTAAAGAGAATATAAATACTACGTACCTACATCAAGTTCCCAATTGCTGTGTTATAAAAATGTTTAAACGTGAAAGTTTTTTAAAATATTTTACAAATTAAGCGTTATTTACGCACGAGTATATATATATGTATATATATCGTTGTTTCATTTATGAAAATGAATTCTAAAATACGAATATGTAGGTAGGTATACTAATATAATTAAGTGTTTATTATATACCTACGTAATAAGAACCTACGTAAATTTGAACCTCCAGTGTCTACTGGTCCCAACATAAATGTATGAAGTTGATGTTCTTCTGTCCGTGAGTAGTAATTGTTCTATAGTCGTACGCGTGTGGCATCCTTGCTCAGCGCAGCTCCTCGACAGCTCCAAGTCGGTGGCGGGGTGAGGAAGCCCGGAATTGGTGGGGGGAACAGAGTGTCCGTTCTATACGTAGTATTATTATCTTTTCTATGCTACTGAACCGATTGAGCTGAAAGCGGATAGCCTAAACCCTGGAATAACAAATTGGGTACTTTTTATCCCGATATTCCTACGGGAACGATGTCTACGCGGGTAAAACCGCGAGGCACAGCTATTTATACATAAATCTTAAATAGACGGTTCTCTCACACGATTCGTGATATTAATGTGATTATTTCTACCGCGCACCTGTAAGCTGTGGAACGAGCTAGAGTCTTCCCTGTCGCAAAGATGCCGTTCTTATTAATACAAGTGTTTTCTTTATCTTTTCATATACTTTGTTTATCTAAGATGTTGCAAAGAATTTGGTAAACATGCTACTCTGCCACTTCACCAGACTGCCCAGACACTAATTTACCTCATAACTAAGGCTATAAGGCTCCAAGAAACCTTAAGAAAACGACTGTTCGGAAAATTTGCAATTTGCGATTTAAATATAAGTACGTTTCGAAGCAAACAAAGTCCTATGTTCATTTGAACCTGTGCCTCTTGGAAAACATGCGCAGGTGCTGTAACCAACTCGGCTACAGTACGATCCTATCAATACGACGAAACTAATGGCTTGACTAATAGATTGTGGTACGAGTAAATAATAATAATGTAATAATAATAATAATCCCGCAGGGGCGGCTTTGTGGCGAGCCGACGGTGAGTGGCGACACCGCGGACCCCTATCCCGTGAGGGCTAAATGAGACCCTCTGACCTCCGGCTTGCCTTGACCGGCCGGCCGGTGGTGGGAATCGCAAGAGCTAAGACCAAAGCTCCAGGGTGGAAGTGTTAAAGGCATAAAGCCGCTAGTAGCGTTTAGTGAAAGTGCAGCACACCTCTCAACACCCTTAGCTATCCACGCCAATGTTGCCCCTCGGCGCCGACATAACGGTCCGCCTTTATGGGGGGTCCATTCAGTGTATAGCTAGTCACCACTCGCCTTAATATTTTGAAATGAGGCATAATTGGCGGGTGCCGTACCTCATCCCATAGACCAGAAAACAGTCATCAAGCAGCACACATTCATAGCCATAATAAATTATAGTACCATCTTTTTATAGTTTTTCATGTCTCCATCCACAAATCATATTTTTATTTAATTTAATATTGTAAAGGGCCTCTTGACGTTGGCTTCGGCTCCGTCAATGCCTTCCAAAGGACCGGGCGATTTGCAGCCCGTGATGTGAATTGAATAAAGAGTATAATAATAATGTACAAAAATATAAAGATCGTAACACTAAAGAAACATAATATCTTATGTTCATGTTAAAATCCTCAGATTCTTTGCTACTCCAGTTCAAATCAAAAACTTGCTAACTTTGTTCAATTAGCCATACAATTCTCAATAAGATAATACATGGAACAATACAGTGGTTAGTGGATCTGACCTTCGCCACTGTTCCGATCACTGATTACCGTTCAGTTAGTTGTGGTATAATCACCTTCGGAGCCTGTGAACGGATATGCATTGTTATGCCTTCCGCGTTGCACTCGTTTTATAATCTTGGAAATGTTTATTTGTTTATATGTTTCACTATGCATGCGACCACGAGGATTCCTTCAGTCAGTCTTATTATTGCATGTGTAGCCAAGACTTACATTATCATTAGTCTTTGTTAATTCTATTGTTGATTTAAGAGGTATCGTAGAATGACACTCAAACACAGATCCATTCTTAGATCAGAATGAAGCCATTTAATTGGTGAACTAGCCGCAGCTAATCACAGGGCTCCATTCCTTGCCGGGAACAGGAGTATCATTTTTGAATGCCGGCCTTATTGTGTCATTACCTATTTGTTCCGAACTTTTCTCACCCTCTGATACAAAACGCGGCATCTACCCAAAGTTGGGCGGCCTGCCTTTAAGTAAGGTCTTTTCAAGTACTTTAATCTTTAAATTACCGTTACCCACATATCGTTGTTCCGGAACCGATTGCCGTAGATGGAATCCCACTCGAAGTTGTCACTAAGTATGTTTACCTAGGGCAGACGCTCCAACTAGGCAAACATAACTTCGAAAAGGAAATCCAGAGAAGAATTCAGCTGGGCTGGGCAGCATTTGGAAAACTCCGTCGAGTCTTCTCGTCGCATATTCCACAGTAAGTCTAAAGACAAAAGTCTTTAATCAGTGCGTCCTACCCGTCTTGACATACGGAGCCGAGACGTAGACACTCACGGTTCGTCTGGTCCACCAATTTAAAGTCGCTCAGCGAGCTATGGAAAGAGCTATGCTCGGTGTTTCTCTGCGAGATCGAATCCGGAACGAAGTAATTCGCCAGAGAATCGGATTAGCAAGCTGAAGTGGCAGTGGGCTGGTCATATCTGCCGTAGGACCGATAACCGTTGGGGTATACTGGTTCTAGAGTGGAGACCGCGAATCAGTAAACGTAGCGTAGGACGCCCTGTTACCAGGTGGAGCGACGACATTCGTAAAGCGGTGGGCAGTGACTGGAAACAAAGAGCCGAAGATCGGGCTCAGTGGCATGACTTGGGAGAGGCCTATGTCCAGCAGTGGACTGATATCGGCTGATTATGATGATGATGATGACATATCGTTATTCTGCCTGGCAAGGTGGCCTAACCATAAGCGGTGGAAAGCGTCAACTCCATTATACTTCCAATTACATTCATACCTTTCTAGAAGGATTTGAGCTTTAGAGTCCCAGGGGTCTATTTTCATTCGTGATCTTGAAGTTCTTGTGACCTCTAAAATGCCCATCATAGGTACCATTCACAACCAATTTATACGTTTAATTGATGACTAATCAAAGACATACATACATATTATACCTCTTACTAGAGGTTAATGTTACTTAGAACAGTTCGAACGAAATTATTAGCTTCTAGAACAATAATATTGTTTATAGGAGATTTACAGCATACCTACGATCTTATTAGAAGGTGATGCAAAAATATGAAGAATAGGATCCCACGTTGGTGTTGGCAAAGAAAATTTATCTATATAAACCCAAAATATACTTAAAAGCAAATTTACTAAAATTAACTACTACATGGTGTCGAATCTGGCCAGCGTAGTATGTATTTTGAGATATAAACTGCAGTGAATGTAAATATTTGGAAATATATTATCAATGTTTTTAAAAACAACTTTTCGTATTGAGTGATCGTGCGACTTTATAGCATGTATCAAGGTTGGCAGGTATGACCTACTTTTGAACATAAAGTCATTCTTATAATACCGATAACATTTATTTAATACATGGTATGTAAAATCTTAATATTCGTGTACAAAACGAAAAAACCTTCAAATGCCACGCCAGTCATTTTCAGTAACGAGTTTGAGGTGCTTATCTTTATATCTCATCAGATCTCGATAAAATTACAATGAGACCACCTTGGAGATGTACCCTACCAATTAAAAAAAGAATCATTCGAATCGGTTCAAAATTGACGAAGTAATCGCGTAACAAATACAAACAATAACATGTTGGTACTGAAATCGCGGAAAAATTCCTTTGCGCGATGCAGGATCTCATAGGTACATTGGAACTGAAATAATATTTACAAGGAGAACGATGCGAAATGCTTCGGCGCCATCTAGATGTTTTTATATGAAGTTAATTTTGAGTATGGACGGATGGATAGATATGTGTTACTTTTTTACGCAAAAACGGTTGAACGGATTTAAATCACATTTGGCACACTGTATTAACTGTATACTTTAACACGTAAGTTACTTTTTGAAGCGGGGGAAGCCGCTCGCATCTGGCTTATTCATAAACCGCAGAGCACAATGCTAGAATGGAAGAAGCGAAAGAGGTATGTCAGGATCGTAGCATGTGGAAAGAAGTAGTGTTTACCTACCCTAACGGGAAAAAAAAACTGGCCAAGTGCAAGTCGGACTCGCACTCGTAGGGTTCCGTAACACAGTTAAATATTCCATAACTATGATTTTTCGCAACTACAAAATTAACTTTGTTTTTCATAGTGCTTGTATGAAAAACAAAGTTATCTTTGCGGTCGCCATATCTCTAAAACTGCTGACTGTATCTCGTTCGTTGTTAGTTTTTATTGAAATCTACAGCATAATTTTTTTCACTCCCATACTTTAAAAGTTAGAGGGGGGGGGGGGACACACACATTTTACCACTTTAGACGCGCCAATCTTTGAAATGATTGACTTTGAAAAAAAATATTTTAGGAACCTCAATGTCATTTTTGGAGACCTATCCATAGACACCCCACACGTATAGGTTAGAAGATTTTTTTTTTGTTTCAGTTCCATGTATGGGATGCCCCCCCCTTAAACTTTTATATTTTTTATTTTTGTATAAAAATCGGAAAGCGGTTCACAGAATACATCTACCTACCAAGTTTCAATTCTGTAGTCCTAACAGTTTCGGAATAAAATGGCTGTGACATACGGACGGACAGACAGACAGACATGACGAATCTATAAGGGTTCAGTTTTTTGCCATTCGGCTACGGAACCCTAAAAAGGCGTGATTGTATGTATGTATACAATGCTAGACATTAACATTCAGTTTCGCTATACCGTTCGCTGCCTCTTACCTCTCCGCTTCATTAACCAAAGCACAGAATAATGAATAGTTGACCAAAGCTATGATCCAAATCTCCGAGGCCACAATTATAATCCTCTTTAATGTATTAGAGTTAAAATAACAAGATCGTTTAAGAAACTAAAAGAACCGACTTCAAATGCCGCGATATTAATTTTCAGTACCAAGTCTGAGGAGTTTATCTCCATATCTCTAGAGATACTCATCAGATCTCGATGAAATTACTATGGTACCACCCTTTGCGGCCTTGGGATATCTCTTTTCCAACAAAAAAAGAATCATCAAATCCGTTCATAAACGACGTAGTTATCCGCGAACAAACATAAAATAAAAAAATACGGTCTAATTGAGAAACATCCTTATTTTTTAACCGACTTCAAAAAAAGGAGGAGGTTTCTCAATTCGACCGTATATATATATATATATTTTTTTTTTTTTTTTATGTTTGTTCGCGGATAACTTCGTCGTTTATGAACCGATTTCGATTATTCTTTTTTTGTTCGAAAGGAGATATCCCAAGTGTGGTACCATGGTAATTTTATCGAGGTATGATAAGTATCTCCAGAGATATTGAGATAAACATCTCAAAATTGGTACTGAAAATGAATATTTTTTTTATGTTTGTTCGCGGATAACTTCGTCGTTTATGAACCGATTTCGATTATTCTTTTTTTGTTCGAAAGGAGATATCCCAAGTGTGGTACCATGGTAATTTTATCGAGGTATGATAAGTATCTCCAGAGATATTGAGATAAACATCTCAAAATTGGTACTGAAAATGAATAGCGCGGCATTGAAGTCGGTTGTTTTTTAGTTTTTAAACGATATTATTTAAGTCTGTTAAAAATAGGTAAATTTCTAGGTCGGTTTCTGAGGTACATTTATTGAGAGTTTATCTACTCAAATGAAATTGAAATTTTTGAAATTGAAATTGAATTTATTCGGTTAACAAATTGGTGTACAATATTTTTAATTTAAAAATCATGCATTTTAACACTTATTTAAAACTAAAATTAAATAGGTCATGCATAAAATAATATTAATGTATGTAGATACACTTTTTATGAATGATGCGTTAAGAACCGGACAAGAGAAACTGTATCCCGGATGCTAACCTCTTTCGTTATAATTAGGATTAATATTTATTAAAAATACAATATATTCGTGATTTATATGAGCTATGAAAATTTCTAAACTGATATTGACATTTGTACAAAGTAATTAAGGTACATTAAATATCATTGATGAGAGATACACACAAAAACATTTTTATCCAGGCCTAAAATTATTATTATATTATTGTGCTCAGATTGATTATGAAATGATGATTATTATTACGTTTAACTAAATTTATAGAAAAGTTGATAGGAACAAAAGTAAATGCACTTGATTAATATATATATCTAGATTCCTTAAGATAATTATGTAAATAGCTTTAAAATGTATTTCGCATCGCATTTTCGCATGAACATACATAAAAAATTATATACCGATGAATTGAGAACCTCCTCCTTTTTGTGAAGTCGGTTAAAAAGGTAAAAATCTTAGGAGAGGCCTATGTCCAGGAGTGGACTGATATCGGCTGACTATGATAATGATAAAGTAATATTTTGGCATGTTTACATGCTCACAACTGAGATAGTTCAGGTGACGTCACTGACCTCAGAAAACTGATCAGCTGTGGCCTATTATCCCGAAGGTCGAACAATACTCGTTGACATCATACATACTTTCACTGCAACTGTAATGGCATCACAGTATTACGCCAGTAACTCAACTCTGCACAAACGTATATGGGCTTATTTAGATAGGTTCACCGACCTTTATTCACATTATCACATTTTTTTAGTGTTGTAATTTTTCAAAATATTTGTGACCTAAAATTGAGGAAATCACGTTGTTTCCGAAAATACAGACATTTAAAGTCTACATTGTTAAACACAATCCAAAATTTCATCGTACCGACGGGACTTACCCGCAACCTCCGGAATAACATGTTCCGGTGCTTTTGCCAATTAAGCAACGGTGCGAAGTGTCGTCACGACGAAATTAGTGGATTGCATTTGTTAACCCAATTATGCATTGGTGGCGCCATCTATGACTACTTATTACGTAAGTTCGGAAGATATCATTACAGTTTTCAAATCCGACGTGAGATGTTGCACTGCGTAAATCAAATGTTATGTTTCTTTGAAGTGTTTCACACTTTATATTTTTGTAAATTGTTAAACACAATCCAAAATTTCATCGTACCGACGGGACTTGAACCCGCCACCTCCGGAATAACATGTTCCGGTGCTTTTGCCAATCAAGCAACGGTGCGAAGTATCGTCACGACGAAATTAACAATTTACAAAAATATAAAGTGTGAAACACTTCAAAGAAACATAATATTTTTAGGTCTAGTTCCGTAAGCTACAGTTCCTAAACTCTTAGTGCTGTAACAAGATTAATAAATATTAAATGCAGTAGTAAAAAACATGGTTAATAATATCCCGTTCAAATATTTTATGAAAATGTCAGTGACTATGAAAACTTATACCATTTCAATGGTCAATTTAAGTTCTGACAAAAAAAACCGTGTAAATAAACGGATCTTAACTATTATTATTTATTACAATTAGAATAAAAATTATAGATCAACAATAATTTGTGTTGCCTTTTGAGAAATTACTTATTAATTCAACTTACTAATAAAAATGTTACACAGAACTACCCTGTATAATCTGATCTACTGGTCATTGTCTGCACTACCTAGTGTATAAGCTAAGTGCAAAGTAATCTCAGAGTGTTAGTAGATGAGAAATCGTATTTATAATACATATGTATACATTGTTAGAAATGCTATTGACGCGTCTCTTTGTTGTATAATCTGTTGGTAGAAAGCGGTAGGACCTAGGCATTATGACTAATCCCTTTTGTTAAACTTTGTAGATACAAACACTTTGTATTAGTTATTTGTAGAGAATAGAGACTTATTAAAGAGGCCTTGGATTCTGTATTAGGAAGCATACATGGCTTGGTTTGTTACGGAAATAAAATATTCTAGTGTTCATTTATTGTTTATAAGTTAGCCGTCTTGTATACTGGCCTAGATACAGTTTACAGTATTAAACAGTAGTTAAAGTGACCAGTTACATTATAGGGCATTTTGAGACTTATTATCTAGATGTCGCAAGGTAATGGGTGCTGTGCAATGACGTGAAAATGTTAGCAGTTCAGAGTGTTGTATGCCAGTTTATCTAAAAGGCAGACGTCATCGTTTACCATTAGGCGAGCGTCAGGCGACTTGCTTGTTCTTGTTGTTATATTATATCACAAAAAAGTGTACCTATTTATAGTGCTCCATGTATTGTATAATGTGTACAGGTGGTAGGAGCATATTATTTCGATGTTCCGCCTGACTTGCTACCAAAAAGTAGCTTACAACCATCAAGGAGAAAATCTGCCGCCATAACCTTACGGTGTTCGGCAGCACACAACCCTTGAGAGTCAGAGTGTTCTAGGCCTAGCGTGTTCACCATCTTCGACCACATCATCGTTTACCATCAGGCGAGGTAGTCGTCAAACGCTAGCCTATAAGATATAAAAAAATATGATGCCTACAGTGTTTAACCTTCATCATCATCATCATTAACAGCCTATATTCGTCCACTGTTGGACATAGGGATCTCCTATGGCACGCCACTGAGCTCGATCTTCAGCTATTTGTTTCCAACCGCTGCCAGCCAGCTTGCGTATATTATCGCTCCACCTATTATAGCTGGAGGGCTTCCTACGCGTTTAACCTTATGTCATTGTAATTTTAAATCTGATATGAATAGTCCAGAATATTACTTTGAGATAGTTAAGCATGCGTTTGACTGTTACCTCACATAATGTGATGATGCAGGGCACAAATATTTAGAGATTTGGTCATTGCTTAATTTTGTTCTGGTCCCTGTATTACGCCAGCGGTGTACGCAAGTGCTACGTCCCCAGGCTATATAATATCTCTCCCTATATCGCTCTAGATATATGTGATGCAGGATCAACCACGCTGTCGTAGAATGTTCCTATACCCATAAGTGTTGCAGGCAACTAGGGTCCCAATACTGTAAGCTAACAAACCACGCGCATCTCTCCAGGGTTCGCAGTCTGAAAGCCAATCATAACAGCGCACTTGCTTGCTGCCTTTTGCTCGTTAGCTTTTAGAAGTGTGATCCAAGTTGTGCCTTTAAACACAGGCTTAGGCATGAAGCTATTTCATGTTTATCATCATTGTCATAATCAGCCTGTATCTTTCCACTGCTGGAAATAGGAATCTCCCAAGACACGCCACTGAGCTCGATCTTCAGCATATAGTGTGTATATGATGTCTGTAAATCTAAGAGCATCTCCAACTTGCAGTGACAGAAAAGCCGACGCCGCCTCCGCGGTCCGGTCCCCATGGAGTCCAGGTGGTGAACACAGGTCCGGAGCACACGTTCACGCTGGATGAGGAGGCGCTGGCGGCGCTGCTGCTGCGTGAGGACGTCCGCGACCGCGCCGTCGTCGTCATCTCCGTCGCCGGCGCCTTCCGCAAGGGCAAGTCCTTCCTGCTGGACTTCTTCCTCAGATACATGCATCAGAAGGTGAGCACTCCTCTATACGTAGCGACCCTCGACTACAGAGATGCAGCAAGGAGGCTTTAAAGACTAGGGACAGTCCTTCCTGCCTGAATTCTTCCTCTAATACATGCATCAGAAGGTGATCTTTAAGATCATTAAAAATCTGATTAGCCCTCAGAGCAATAATTACTAAAGTACAGAGCGCGGCTATGAGCCCGCCACCTTGCTGAGAGTTGTAAGCAGATGTGCTATAGCTACGTACATTGATCTATAGGTCTTGCGTAGGGATGCCTGCAAACGCCCGCGCGCTTATCGATGAAGCGGGTGACACGGGTGGACGTTAAAAATGAATATAGGATATTTATACATTGAGAGGAATGTTATTTATTAATCTCAAGATACGCTGTTTGTTTTTCCTACGATTTCTCACTCATTATATAAGTATCTTAAATGCACGGAAGAGATAGTATTAATTTAATTAAGAGTACCTAAGAGCACTTAAATAATATTATTGTGATGTTATAATAAATGTAATATTATAAAATGTTACCTGAAAATGAAATGCTTATTTACATACTAACCCGTTTTTAGGGTTCCGTAGCCCAATAAAAATCATACAGACGAATTAAGAACCTCCTGCTTTTTGGAAGTCGGTTGAAAATACGACAAGCCGTTTAAGTTCTAGGGCATACCAAAGAAATATACATACATATATCAATACATACACTCGAAAAATATAATCCTCCTTCTTTCGCAGTCGAGTAATAAATATGACTTTCAAAGTTTGGAAAGGTTTTAGTTGGGTTATGAGGGGGGTGGGGAAGCGGGAGGTGAAAGGGAGAGGAGGGGGGAAGGTAGGACAGGGAAAGAGGGAGGGGAGGGGGTTTATCGAAGCGTGGTACGGCGCGGTGTAGGTGGGCTACGTATGTGTCTTATTTGTAATGTAATTTGCCTACATAATTAAAAATACTACCCAAAGACACTATACCTCGCGGACGAAGTTGGGAATTCGTGGGGCACAGCTAGTAACTAATATAAAGCTAACCACACAAAAATCTCAACATTAACACTTTAAAGCATCGGAGTATTTCCTTGCTTCGACTTCGCTTGAACGTAAAAAATGTCGTAAATAATATCGACAGCACGCACATCACTACTCAATGCATCACCGGCGAAGCGGCGGGCGGTGTAGTGGGACGCGACTCGCAACCACACGTCTCACGTGTACTTCACCCCCGCTATCATATAATAGTATATCCGTTTAAAAGTATTAAAAACTATATTACCTGTGAAATGTTATGTTGCATTTTAGTTTCGTGTGTTTCCTTGTGTCATTTTGACAAGTTGGCACCGCACATTTTACCATTTTCTCGGAAAAAACGTAATAATATGTTACTAAACGCACTCTGAATGTCGACTGTTCGCGCTTGCCGGTGGACAACGACGATGTTTCGACCCGTGCTTACTGTTCGAACTCGAGTAGCCGCGCTTTGTACTTTAGTAATTATTGCTCTTAGGATTAGCCTTCCTAGCATAGCAGTTGGATAAAAATTATATACTTACATAAAATCTTTCCTTTTCACCCGTTAGGGTAGGCAGAGACTACTTCTTTCCACATGCTACGATCCTGACATACCTCTTTCGCTTCTTCCACTTTCATGAGCGCCTTCATAATTCAAATGTATAATTGTAATTCAATGTTCTCTTCGTATATCATGTAATGACATTTTTTATAGTATTGTACGTTAGCAATAAGTAGAAGTGGTTATTACCGTTCTTATTGCAATAAATAAATAAATAAAAATATATATATTAAATAAATGCTCGCCGGTTATAGGTACTTTTGACTTGACCTTTCTTATAAACGTCTCCGATCTGGTCGTGATACGTTCGCCTAGTTTGCCTCTACCGGCTGACCCATTCACACTTGTCTCATAAATCTGTTTCGTCAATAATATATATAAAAATTATGTAATCTTATTTTCTTCCCTGACAATAGACAATGTTCTTGGCACTAGATAAAAACAGGACACATCATTTTTATGTACCTGCAATGCTAAGAATGCTACATAGAATTCTGTTTGCTATTTTGGTCCTCATGTCGTTGCACTAACTATTCACAACTTCACATTCATACATCATACTCACTTTGACTAAACTTTGTGAGAGAAAATAAATTGATTTATTTATTTATTACTTTTTATCATATCTACCCCTGAGTCTGGCCTCTCTCAGAAGTTTTAGAACTTTAATTCTTAACTCGATCCACCACTTATCGTTGCCAAGACCGGTAGCTTTTGATCTACACTATTACTTCTCAAATTTACCATAATCACAGAATAATGAATGACCTAAGTGCACGGTCTAGTTGAGCGTCGAGCGGGGCGGGGCGTACAGCGTCCGTTTCAAACTCATGCTAGCGCGTAACAGTGTTACTACATTAAAATTATAAACCACCGTGGTGACAACTTAAAAATACCGTGTTTTAGTCTAAAATTACTGTGCATACATGCAAGGTTAACAAAAGAAAGTTTTATTCATTATACGACCAATTTTTATATACATTAAAACTAATACTCCTATCTACGGATTAAAAAGTGGACTTACGGCTACTGAAAATCGTTTTTTATTTAGTCGTATTATATTATTTGTATTATGTTTGGGGATTTTCCCGGCAATAAAAAGAACAAAAATAGTGTTGCTAAAGGAAGCCGTAAATTGCTTTTCGTTTTACGTGTATTTTGTAACATTTTACTGGAGTTTTATAATTATTTACAAAATGTATTAACACGGTAATTTAAAGTTCAAAATACCGTTGAAAATAACACGGTAGTGAATCTTTACCGTAGACCGTGTTCTAGCCAAAAAAACCGTGCATCTACGGTAATTACCGTGTATCTGGTAACACTGGCGCGTAATAGTGTCCTGAGTGCCGGCACTGCTGGCCGAGCGGAGCGCGCGAACACTACTACGCGTTAGCATGTGTTTGAAACGAACGCTGTACGCCCCGCCCCGCCGACGCCCGACGCTCTCGGCACTAATGCCGTACACTTAGATACTACAGACTTATCAAATAAAACACTAAATAGAGTAGACAATCTCATCTCAGGCTACTTATTCCTTAGTAAGCCAGCGTCAGGCGGCTACATTAACAAATGCCAAGCGGAAGTCTGACACCATTACCTGCTGTTACATAAATGAAATTACCTGTCATTTGTGACTTCATAGTAACTAGTACTTATGTATGATTTGTGTTAAAGAGTTTGATGACTGTTGAATTTTTTTAAAGATTTGAAGTAACAGGTCAAGCAAGACGCTCGCCTGATGGTAAGCGATGACGTCTACCTAACTAAAGTGTAGCAGGCAAAACTTAGGGAGTGATAGAATTTTGTGGGTCACTGCCCTGCGTCCGTTTAATTGGTTTTCATGAAAAAAAACATTGCGTTCATTTTGTAAGCCATCTGTTGAGTGTCCGGAAACTAAGCCGCTATTTTTTTTTAAGAAACGCTTTATTGTATGTTGAACATTGTCCTATTAGGAGCATAGAAAAGGAAATATATCACGTTACTCTCTGTCCCAAAATTTCTCTGATCGGATTACATATATACTTCGTTTGATATTCTCTATAGATATAAATAATGGGGCTAAAAGCGCCAACACCAATAAAATTATAACATCGAACATTTACGAGTCTTGGTTTGGAAACCACTATGCAGCCCCATATTGCGTGTAGTTTACGAGCGCTGCCAATTACACCTCACTTAAATGTATCACGGGCTCACTCTCAAGAGTCCAAAGTATTCTGGGCCTAGTGTTTTCACCACCGACCCCATTATCGCTTACCACCAGGCGAGATGGTGGTCAAATCAATCATACTGTATAGCTGTACTATTAGCGTAAAATGAAGACATTTAATTGATGAATTAGGCGCAATTTAACGAGTCAAATGGCTTAATAATACCGGCCTTACATTGTTTTAAACCCCCATGGTTCCAGTACGGCGGAGGCGGTGGGGGCGATTGGCTTGGTGGTGAAGAGGATCCCCTGGAGGGGTTCAGTTGGCGAGGGGGCTCCGAGAGAGACACCACCGGGATTCTCATGTGGTCGGAGATATTCAAGACTACGCTGCAAGATGGAGAGAAGGTGAACTTTTGTGCCTACTGGTTTTTATGACTCCTCCTGGTCACTGGATGACTGGTCTCCCGTCTCCAGAACTTTCTGGAGATCATGATTACACACATAGAGCCTATTAAAGCTATTCGCTTCTACCCTCATAAAGCAATTTGTTTCCATTCCATAATCATTAAACGTATCCTATCTCTAAGATAGGAACAGCTTGTGTAAAATTCTAGCGCTGGGATATAAATACTCTGCAATATTATATCTCTATGAGGTGTAGCACAGTGATCATTCAAACCAATAAATATTATACACCACTAGTTGCGCGATTAAGTAGCAAAGAACATACCACATTTATGTTTCGCGTTAAAGAAACTTTTTTTATGCTCAATATGCATACGATTGTGACCATCATCTTTCTTTCATCCCTTGGGAGAGTTGGGAGTGATATGCCCTCGACTCGTCGGGGTCGACTTATCCTAGTGTGGAGACCGCGAATCCGCAAACGTGGCGTAGGACGTCCTGTGACCTGGTGGAGCGACGACTAACGCAAAGCGGTGGACAGTGACTGGAAAAGAAGAGCCGAAGACCGGGCTCAGTGGCGCATCTTGGGAGAGGCCTACGTCCACACTGCTGGACGTAGGACTGATACAGGCTGATGAGGCATACGATTTACCACTATCTTTCCTGATGTTAAGTGACGATGGGGTCCAAGATGTAGCAATAATATGACTGAATTTATTTTAAAGAAACTGAAGAACATTACGTTATGCATTACTGGCGTTATAATTAGGGGACTTTGAAAGAAATCGGTATCCTGTCAGATATCATTTCTATTATTAGTGACCTTGTTAGCTACAGTAGTTATCTTGTAAGTTACTTGTTAACAACTTGGCTTTCTTTCACGTTTATGTTTTGGTGTGATTATTGACAATTCTTGAACTAAACCTTTGCTTTTGCCTTTGACAAAACGTTTTTGGATACCGGAAGTCAGTATATTTATTTGTGTCATTATTGAAGGTAAACAAACTTATTTATGCGCACTGGGGTCCAAATGTAACGGAACTGACGGTACCGTCACGGTCCGAATGCAACGGAAATGACGTACGCGTAAATATAAATTGCCAATATTTCAATGTGAAGGAAGTTTCACATCTAACGCGTAGCTTTCTACGCTCTTTTTTTACCAGGCCTCATAATTTTGTCACCCTCTTACCGCCAGTTTGATCCATATATTTCTTCATTCCTCCTGATACTTACACACATAACTTGTGTTCCAGGTGGCGATTATCCTCCTGGACACGCAGGGTGCGTTCGACTCGGAGTCCACGGTGCGGGACTGTGCCACAGTGTTCGCACTGTCCACCATGCTGTCCTCGGTGCAGATCTACAACCTGTCACAGAACATACAGGAGGATGACCTGCAACACCTGCAAGTGAGTATTGTACTGCTGGGTTATTCTCAATCATTCGATACCAAATATTTGCAATTTCTTCATCGGTTACTTTTGATATTTCAATTAGAAAAAAGTGAGTGATTTTAATTGGAAAGGTATACGCGATAATTTATTTTTTCCAGAAAATATAATGATTACTCGCAATGTGGGTTGCACATTACTAGTATTCTTGTTAATTGGAGGGGCCAACTAAGCTAAATATGCTTGTCTGGAGTGGGTTCTCGTCAATAGTGCAAGGGGTGGGGTGGGGATCGAACTCACAACCTCTCGATCTCGAGCCAGTCTGACACCTTATCCATAGGGCTATTGCCGCCCTAATATAATAATAATAAAAATAAAATAACTCACGGATTTATCAATGTTGAAGATCAAAAATGAAGCTTTCAAATCCGAATAGGTTTACAAATGATTGGGAATCAGGGAGCTGCACACGCAAGATATCAAATGAAAAAGAAAAAACTACTTTCTCTATCTAGCTTGCCACCGATTGGTATAGTTTTCATTACTACCATTCATTAATCGTGGATGAAATTGACCAACCGATTTTTATTGGAATAATTAAATTTATCAGCTCTTTATTTGTTTCAAGTCGACGTTTCTACATGAATAAAATACTTAGAACTTTACGATAATTGTTTGCAGACAAAATAAATCTTTTAAACTGGCCACCGTAGGTAATCAATTCGTATCGTATAGAAAAAATGTACTGTTTACAAAGTCGTTAAAAATTGCAACAAAGTTTAAACCTGAAATGAACCCTCCACCTGTATTTTCCAGCTGTTCACAGAATACGGGCGTCTAGCTCTGGAAGACAGCGGCCGCACGCCCTTCCAACGACTACAGTTCTTAGTGAGGGACTGGAGCTTCCCGTACGAGGCCTCCTACGGGGCAGACGGAGGCATGACCATCCTGCAGCGCAGGCTTAAGGTGACCACTGCATTCTCCAGCTGTTTATAAACTAATACTCTCGTCTAGCGATAGAAGACAGCGGCTACACTATGTAGGCACTTATCTACCAGCTAAACTATCACTTTTATATCTCAGGTAACTATGAGGGACCTTTAAAACTACAGTCTGGCAAGTATAACTTGGCGTGCCTGTGCGCCACTGTGCTTTTACTTTGTACTTTGATAACAGTTTCTCTTAAACCACTTTTAATTACTTTTGGCATTATTGAACTATTTTAATGTAGCAGATTTATCAACAATAATGTCGTGGTAATCTCTCAAACGTCAAACTCACAGTTTCAATTAAAATAATTAGTTCCAAAAACCACCACCGCCAAGTTATACTTGTGGCACTGTAGCTCTTAATGTATAGTTTTGAATGTATTTCATCACAACAATTGTATCTACCCACTAACTATTTAGCTGGTCTACAATTTGAAGTCGCTTAGCGTGTTGGAAGAGTGATGCTTGGAGTCTCAAAAGGATCGTATCCGTAATGAAACGATCGGACAGAGAACCAAACTCTTCGATAGAACATAATAGGATTAGGAAGCTAAAGCGGCATCAGCTTTTTTCCCCATTTTTCTATCGAGCAACTAGACGTTTGTATATGCGATACCGTAAATGGTAAGCTCCATCAATTCGCACGAAAACTGCAATTCCTTGCCTAAATCTGTGTTTCCCGATAACTAACACCTGGGGGTCTTCAAGTCGCGAGTTAGCAGGTATCTTCTGAGCAAGCGTGTTACATTTTGGACCACATCATCACTTAACATCAGGAGAGATAGTGGTCAATCGATGGCCTATTACGCATAAAAAGAAAAAAAACTTATTGAGTTAAACAAGTTATTTTGATGGAAACCTGGGATTAGCAAACGTAGCGTAGAAACGTGACTTATTTAACATCATTGCTTTGTTAACAGTTATCAGACAAGCAGCACCCAGAGCTACAATCTCTCCGCAAGCACATCACGTCGTGTTTCTCTGAGATAGCCTGCTATCTGATGCCGCACCCCGGACTGAAGGTGGCCACCAACCCACACTTCGATGGCAGACTACAAGGTATGTATCACACAGAGCTGCAGTCTCTCTACAAGCATATAACGTCATGTTTCTCTGAGATAGCGTGCGTGTGATATGATATAGGCAGCAAACAAGTAGACGGCCCACCTGATGGGATGCGGTCACCGTCGCCTGTGGTCACGTGCAACACTTGGGGTGTCACCCATGCGTTGCCGACCTGTCAATATTCTTTTAACGCCCCTTTTGAACGACTCTTTATTTACTTATGTACTACACTGATGATTTAGGACACCGCGGGCAATGACCTTTTCACATTAGATAGATAGATAAACACTTTACTACACCATACAAATTAAAAGTAAAAATGGTAAATAAAACAATGTGGCAACAGGCGGTCTTATCGCTTAAAGCGATCTCTTCCAGACAACCTTAGGGTGGAAAGGAATAGATTAGCATACATGACGGTGTAGGTGTAGAAAAAATAATAGTAAAATAAAATAATAGATAAGTACATAATTACAAAGGTACATATAATTTATGTAATTTAATACATATATAGCAATATAATACATGTATAATGTCATACAATACATATTATATATATTCATATATACATATAATACAATATACACATATTTCATAAAAGAGAATTGTGATCAAAAGCAATAGCAGTTCAGGAGAGATAGTGGGCCTTGACGCGATCTTTTACACATTACATACATACAAGAAATCTCGCCATCTTTTTTAACAAACTCCGTACAAGGTCGGTCTCTTTCTCGGCCGGGACTGTAGTGCACCATCTTGATATGAAATGCTTTGTTTAAAAGTAAGTAAGTAATGTATAACCCCGTATGTTGCAGACATCGAGACAGAGTTCAAGCGCAACCTGCAGCAGCTGGTGCCGATGCTGCTGGCGCCGGAGAACCTGGTGCCCAAGCTGATCAACGGGCAGCGCGTGAAGGCGCGCGACCTGCTGCAGTACTTCAAGTCCTACATGAACATGTACAAGGGGAACAGCCTGCCTGAGCCCAAGAGTATGCTCATGGTAAGTGCATCATACACTAGGATCAGGCCTGTCGCACTCCGCGCGGTAGCTATGAAAATGCTAGTACCTCTGCGAAAGCCCGTGGGCTACAAGTTCAGTCAGTAGTGTCACGCGCTCTCGATCGGAAACGCGCCTTTACTTTACTATTCAATCTGTTTTCTCACAACACTCAACCTTACAGTAAGAGACAGCTGTCGGCCCGCGAGCTGACCGACTGATACAGACTCTCGCCGCGTGGATCTACAGTGCTTTTTTCGATGCGCGCGGTTTCTAGTTACTATTAGTTTATTCTGTGACGCAAATTCAAGGTCGCATCCGAGGCGTGTAGCGTATTTTGAACGTTACCGACGTTGTAACTAGCTTTAATCTCGCATATTTGCTCCCGGGGAGAGCATCTTCTGTACTTTTACTATTTTTTATACTGTGCTAGGGTCAGAACGGCAATAGCCCGATGGCTAAAGGTTGTCGCCGACTAGTCCAACACCACTCCAACCCGCCAAAAAATGTTCATTAAAATGTTAGCCGTTATTAATATAGCCGCATTTAAAAGTAAGAGCAGGTAGCGCTGTCTTCTTTTTATGTTGTTTTGTATTTTATATCATATAGGCTAGCGTTTTACCACTATCTCACCTGTTGGTAAGTGATGATGCGGTCGGTAGTCATAGAATGGGAACTGGCTCTCAATGATAGCTGCCGGAACACATTAGATGTTTGGCGACAGATTTTCTAACTTCAGGGTGATAGCCAGGCGGACACTAGACAGTGTACACAACCATGCGGGGGTTGGGGGTTTCTTAACGATGTTTTTCCTTCACCAGAGGGTCACTGAATCCAACCATAATCCAAGGCCAACCACAAAAAGGTTCTATCTAGTTGCTGTACTAATTCAGCTACAGTATGACCTTATCTAATAGTCTAATAATATAAATAGTCTAAAAATATGTACATACGACGAGGGGGCCTGGCGACCTGTAACACAGGTTTTTTTACAAAAACCTACCTCAGGCGCCAGCTCTCACAAAGTTGTATAAGTTTAAAGACCTATTGTTCACGTACTTTTATTATCCTATGTTAATAGTTACTAAGCTGTACCTTTGTGAGGAGAAATAAATACTTTATTTATTATTTATTTATTTATTATCGACACGATGAAAAATTATTTCAATGAAATCATTAGAGATTTCAGATCCGACGAGACATATTGCACTGAACACTGAGATTCCTCATACATCTGTCTCACCTGACCTATCTTATCAACCGAATTCAAAAAAAGAGGAGGTTCTCAATTCGTCTGTATGATTTTTTTTTATTGATAGAGTACATTTTGTATGTGGTCCCATTGTAAATTAATCGAGATCTGATAAGTATCTCCAGAGATATTGAGATAAATACCTCAAAATTGGTCCTAAAAATGAATAGCGCGGCATTTAAGTCGGTTCTTTTTTAGTTTTTAAACGATATTATTTTCATTTCAAATCTAATATTTTTTTGTGTTGCAGTGGACGCCATATTGCTCTGTGGTCATGACGTCAGTTGGCTGTGTAAACAAATGCAGTATTACGATAGTTGACAGCTGACACTTCTAAGTTTACATAGCCGTATGACGTAATAACATGGCGACTACTATTTATTGGTGTTATGAAACAGACTGAATAAGCTGAAACTTTTGAATTGAATTTAAAATGTAGTTTGCTATTTTATGAACTAAATAAAACTAACGTTTTCCGACTGCTTTTTGCCTAAGCTATCTCAATTATATTATATTTCTAGATTTTGTTTCATACAGTGTAAAATAACCTATTCCACAGGCGACAGCAGAAGCAAACAATCTAACCGCAGTGGCGGAGGCCAAGGAAGTATACACGACCTTGATGGAGGAGATCTGTGGTGGGGCGAAGCCCTACCTGCAGACAGCGTTGTTGGAGGCCGAGCATGGTCGAGTGCGGGACAAGGCGCTCCACGCCTTCCACTCCAAGAGGAAGATGGGAGGGGAAGAGTTCAGCCAGTCGTATTGTGAACAACTAGTACATGTAAGTCATGTATTAATGGAAAAATGTATGTACGCTTCATACAGTAGCCCCCCGGTGAAGGAAAACATTGTCTGAAACTCCTGGCTTAGCAAACTCGCAAGATACAGGTGTTGGGCACTTCCTGCTTGCTGAATCATCCTCTTCTGCAGGAGATACATGATCAATACTACTATCCTACTAATATTATAAATGCGAAAGTAAGTGTATGTGTGTGTGTGTGAATGTTTGTTACCACGTATCTCGATAACCACCTTAACAATTTTAATTGAATTTAAAACGTAGATAGTGTAGGTTCTAACTTAAGACATAGGCTAATATTATTTTTGAAAATCATCCCTTAAAGGGGTTAAATACGGTGATAAAGTTTATTCCTTGAACCAATTTCCTCAAAACTCGGTATAAATAAACTTTAAAACAAATAATGAGACACATATTTTTTAATTTTTCAAAACTACCACTAGGGGGCTTGAAAAATTAATTTTCTTTGTAAAAATTATAAAAAATTAGTAATATTTGTTTTCACATATTCCTTTGTCCGATTCACTCGAAACTCGGTACAAACAAACCTTAAAACAAATAATGAGACACGTGTTTTTTATTTTTTTAAATCTACCCCTAAGGGGGGTGTAAAATGATTTTGTTTGAAAAAGTCGTAGAAAATTCAGTAATGTTTGTTTTTTTTCCACGTATTCCTAGTATCTTATAATGCTAGCATTTGACCACTATCCTGTCTGATGGTAAGTGATGATGTGATCGAAGATGGTGAACACGCTAGGCCTAGAATACTCTGACTCTGGAGGACTGTGTGCTGCCGGATTTTCACCTTGCTGGTGGTAAGTTATATTTTGGTGGCAAGTCAGGCGGAACATCGGTATAATATGCTTCTACCACCTGTTGACGAACACCCGTGCTAGGGTTTGAACTGGCTACCTCTCGCTTAGAAGACAAGCCATCCATCTCTTAAGCCAACCTGGCTCTCAAAAAGCCTACGCGAGAGATTTCCTCACGGAGATAAACCAATAACAATAGCAGCAATAGTAATCAGTTTGGATTTTATTTATTTATTGTGTATCATTATTTCACAATTTTTTGGATAAATATTGTCTGAAGTACTGAAACATGCATTGGGGGTGCACGTAATAGTACGGTTGGCAACCCTACATTAATTAGGGGAATTAAACATTTGTTTTAAGTGTGACGTTCGACGTTTAGATAAAAGGTGAATGCCTCATTACTTCCGTTTTTTTTTAATTTATAGCAATAAGTTATGTTGTTATATCTAGAATAATTATTATTGAAATGATCTTTTTAATGTTATTTGACGTGTGTAAGTGTAGATTTTTAAAATGCCCATATACTGAATAAATCACCGACCTGCTACATATTAAACTTGATTGCGTACACGGGCCCCTATGAGATAAACCCTAAATGGAGTTTGTCCCTTTCTTTTGTATGGACAACTTATATATATACTACTAGCTGTGCCCGCGACTTCGTCCGCGTGGAATAGTGTCTTAGGGTAGCATTTTTAATTATTTAGGCTAATTATTTTACAAATACGACACATGCATATCCCACCTACACCGCACCGTAACACGCCGCGCAAATCAACTCTCCCCCCCTCTCCCTCCTCTCTCCCTCTCTTCTCCCTTCCCCTCACTTCGCTCTCCCTCTCCCCTTCACTTCCCCTCCCCTTCCCCTCACTTCCCCTCCCCCTTCCCCTCACTTCCACCTCCCTCCCCCTTCTCCCCTCACAAACTTTGAATGTCATATTTATTTATATCGAATCAACAGCCTAAACAATAAGTTTCAAGCTTCTAGCTCCTAAAATGACGATACTTCCATACAACTTTTCATCCCCCCTTTCAACCCCTTATAACCCTTTTTTCGCATTAAAAAGTAACCTATGTCCTTTCTCAGGTTCTAGACTAACTGTGTACCAAATTTCATTTAAATCCGTTCAGTAGAACATTTACATAAACCTTACATATTTCCATACAAACTTTCATTCCCTATTCTCTTTTGTTTTTTTACACCCTTGAGGGTAAAACTTTTACAAACTTTGAATGTCATATTTATTTATGTCGAATCAACAGCCTAAAAAATAAGTTTCAAGTTTCTAGCTCTAAAAATTACGATACTTCCATATAACTTTTCATCCCCCCTTTCAACCCCTTACAACCCTTTTTTCGAATTATAAAGTAGCCTATGTCCTTTCTCAGGCTCTAGACTATCTGTGTACCAAATTTCATTTAAATCGGTTCAGTGGTTTTGGCGTGAAAGTGACACAGACAGACAGACAGACAGAGTTACTTTTGCATTTATAATATTAGTTAGGATACGTATAGTAGATAATATATATAGCACTAGCAGGCACTAGCAGGTAGTTAGACAAGGACACACTCCCATCCTGGTGTCTCTCAATTGGGCCGTTTTGTTCTACAAAGCAATTACAACCTTATTGCTAAAATATACGGATTAAATTGAATTTGTCAAAACATCTACAGTGCACCATCCATTTATATAAATAACGTCTATGGAATAAAATCAATTGACTTTAGACTTAATCACACTTTCCATTTTCTAGGACTTAGAAGAGCAGTTCACACAGTTCCGCGCTCACAACGAGAGCAAGAACATATTCAAAGCGGCGCGCACACCGTCTGTGTTCTTCGCGATCGCCATGGTGTTCTACGTGCTCAGCGGAGTGTTCGGTCTGGTGGGGCTCTACCCCATCGCCAACCTCTGCAACCTGGCCATGGGGGTCGCGCTCATCACGCTCGTCATGTGGGCTTATATCAGGTATACATTTTTGAAATTATTACTCCGGTCATGTGGGCTTATATCAGGTATACATTTTTGAAAATATTATTCCGGTCATGTGGGCTTATATCAGGTATACATTTTTGAAAATATTACTCCGGTCATGTGGGCTTATATCAGGTATACATTTTTGAAAATATTACTCCGGTCATGTGGGCTTATATCAGGTATACATTTCTGAAAATATTACTCCGGTCATGTGGGCTTATATCAGGTATACATTTTTGAAAATATTACTCCGGTCATGTGGGCTTATATCAGGTATACATTTTTGAAAATATTACTCCGGTCATGTGGGCTTATATCAGGTATACATTTCTGAAAATATTACTCCGGTCATGTGGGCTTATATCAGGTATACATTTTTGAAAATATTACTCCGGTCATGTGGGCTTATATCAGGTATACATTTTTGAAAATATTACTCCGGTCATGTGGGCTTATATCAGGTATACATTTTTGAAAATATTACTCCGGTCATGTGGCTTATATCAGGTATACATTTTTGAAAATATTATTCCGTTCATGTGGGCTTATATCAGGTATACATTTTTGAAAATATTATTCCGTTCATGTGGGCTTATATCAGGTATACATTTTTGAAAATATTATTCCGGTCATGTGGGCTTATATCAGGTATACATTTTAGGAAATATTACTCCGGTCATGTGGGCTTATATCAGGTATACATTTTTGAAAATATTATTCCGGTCATGTGGGCTTATATCAGGTATACATTTTAGGAAATATTACTCCGGTCATGTGGGCTTATATCAGGTATACATTTTTGAAAATATTACTCCGGTCATGTGGGCTTATATCAGGTATACATTTTTGAAAATATTATTCCGGTCATGTGGGCTTATATCAGGTATACATTTTTGAAAATATTACTCCGGTCATGTGGGCTTATATCAGGTATACATTTTTGAAAATATTATTCCGGTCATGTGGGCTTATATCAGGTATACATTTTAGGAAATATTACTCTGGTCATGTGGGCTTATATCAGAAACTGCCTTTACTTTGACTTCCATTTTTGCAATTCACAATGCTCCGATTGGTTACTTTTGATATTTCAATTCGAAAAAATCAGTGCAGTGATTCTAATCGGGAAGGTTACCGCGACTACATAGCTTACGGATTAATCAATATTCAAAATTAAAAATGAAGCTTCCGAATCCGAATAGTTTTTCGAATGATTGAAAAGTAGGGGGCAAAAGTGTGTAAAATGTAAAAATTGGTCCAAAATGCTGTCGACAACTACATTTCGGAGCTTGTCAATTAAAACATAAATGTAAGTAAGATGTAAAGTAATTATTTCTGTGACAGGTACAGCGGAGAAATGAGGGAGTTTGGAGTCACTATAGACGACTGCGCTAATATGCTTTGGGATAATGTAAGTAATTAACATGAGCTATATACTATTTATTTTACAACTTGTGTTCACAGAATCTGTTTTTAACCGACTTCCAAATAGGAGGAGGTTCTATGTTCGTCTGTATGTATTTTTTTTTTGTATGTTCATGTTCATGTTACCAATTGTGAACCAATCAAAAGAATATTTTTTAATTCAAAAAGGTTTACTCCCGAGGTGGTCCCATTTTCATCGAGATCTGATATATATATCAAGAGATATGACGATAAACGTCTCAAACTTGCTACTGAAACTGACTCGCGCAGCATGGAACTCGGTTGTTTTAGTTTTTAAATCTTAATTTATAAGCTTTTTTTTTATTTATTTATTTTTATTTTTAAAGGCTAGCGTTTGACCACTATCTCACATGTTGGTAAGTGATGATGCGGTCGAAGATGGTAAGCACGCTAGGCCTAGAATGGGAACTGGCTCTCAAGGATAGCTGCCGGAACACATTAGATGTTTGGCGACAGATTTTCTAACTTGAGGGTGGTAGCAGGCCAGGCGGACACTACAGTGTCCTACCACCATGCAAAAAAAAATAGCTCTAACAACACTAGTATTTGATGGGTTATTAAAACTTTCCTAATGTTATCACTAGCTGTGCCCCGCGGTTTTACCCATGTAGACATCGTTCCCGTGGGAATATGGGAATAAAAATAATCCTATGTGTATTTTAAGGTCTAGGCTATCTACATACCAAATTTCAGCTCAATCGGTTCAGCAGTTTTCAGCGCGAATATGTAAGAAACTGTGGGGAACCCTAAGCACAGCGGTGGAGCAGTGGACTGTATTTCTTCGATATGAGGACTCCGGATTCCCACACTTATACTTTGAAGCTTTGGAGCTGGGATTTAAACACGTCTTCAAGCCTTGAAACGCTAATTTATTCTTTCTTCACAATCTTCTTATAGCTACTGAGCTATTCACTAGGCACTATCACTATTTACTATTCTTCCTAGTTTTCCTTTCTTCTTTCTTCTAGAGCCGCCGTTGGTGAACTGAACAATTTGGCACGGTAGCGACGCTCTATTTATATTGTTGTTGGTACTTGCAAAAGAGCGAGAGGTCGATAGTCTGGGAGCGCCCGCACTCTGTCTTGCGGGGCGTGTCCTTGTGTGGGCGCACGCACGAGATGCCGACTTTTCGGAGATATACTCTCCCGAAATGCTGTTTAGTCGAGCGCTAACCATCAGAGAGTGCGGAGCTCTCCCAGACCTATGCTATTTGCAAGTACCAACCCTATTCCTAAACCTAACCTGGTCTAGGTTGACTATCTGTTACATCTATTAAAGCCGAACATGCTTTATTTTTATCTATTACCTATCTACTTAGGTTGTACGAATGACCTGTCTGTAGTCCTATAAGACCTATTATACTGTTACAAACCTTATACGAGTTATATTCCTATGTTCTAATAAGAATCTAACAAAATCTATCTATAATAAGGCTGTTTACGAATGCGATACAATTACAAACTATATATCTATCTATCTGTACGAATATGAACGTTATACATTACAAAGTTCCTACCTATCCTAGAGTACTAAAATAAGCTAAAACTTATCTTTATTATATACAACTTATAACTAACTATACATAGTGCGTTCATATCGTCGGTGTACGTCGTTGTCCGGAACAGAAACATACATACAAACTTTCGCTTTCATAATATTAGTAGGAAGTAGATCAGTAATAAAAGAATTGTAAAGCTAAAAAAATATTTTTTTGAAGTTAAACGACTTTAGGCGCACTGGGACAAAATTTGACGGAAATGACGTAGCGTCATGTTATATTTTATGTCTATAAACGCTCATTTTGTCGAACGGTGTAACTACGAAGACATATACGCTAAAGTTCGACAGATGGAGTTGTACAAAAAAAAATTAGTGATGTTGAGAAATAAATTGAATGAACTTGGAAGTTTCACTTCTAACACCAGGAAGTGGTTCTATTTTAGCTTCCAAGATTTGAACCGCACAAACAAACATACAAGTTAAATAAAAGCTGTAATATAGAAGTAAAAGAAAGTCGTATTTAATTAAAGGCAACATAGTTAAGTTGATCCTGCCATGCTGTATATAACTAGAATATGTCCCATACCTTCAGGTCAGTAGATGTAGCCACATTGACGCCAAAATTCTAACAAATGTCTAATGAAATAGGTCTACGAATACCATAGAGGCAGGAAAAACGTGGAGGCGCCGCGATACATTTGCCTTTATAGGAATAAATACAAAAAAGTGCATACTTAAACCTTATAATGGTACATAAAATGGCTGCCATTGCTAGGCTTGTGTCAATCAAGGTCATCAATTGACCACCGGACATTCAATGGAAGCCATTTTGGCCCAATGGACAATCAATGGCAGCCATTTCATGTAACATTATGACTTTTAGGTTGCACATTTTAAAAGTGCATACTTAAACCTTATAATGTTACATAAAATGGCTGCCATTGCTAGGCTTGTGTCAATCAAGGTCATCAATTGACCACCGGACATTCAATGGAAGCCATTTTGGACCAATGGACAATCAATGGCAGCCATTTCATGTAACATTATGACTTTTAGGTTGCACATTTTAAAAGTGCATACTTAAACCTTATAATGTTACATAAAATGGCTGCCATTGCTAGGCTTGTGTCAATCAAGGTCATCAATTGACCACCGGACATTCAATGGAAGCCATTTTGGCCCAATGGACAATCAATGGCAGCCATTTCATGTAACATTATGACTTTTAGGTTGCACATTTTAAAAGTGCATACTTAAACCTTATAATGTTACATAAAATGGCTGCCATTGCTAGGCTTGTGTCAATCAAGGTCATCAATTGACCAACGGACATTCAATGGAAGCCATTTTGGCCCAATGGACAATCAATGGTAGCCATTTCATGTAACATTATGACTTTTAGGTTGCACATTTTAAAAGTGCATACTTAAACCTTATAATGTTACATAAAATGGCTGCCATTGCTAGGCTTGTGTCAATCAAGGTCATCAATTGACCACCGGACATTCAATGGAAGCCATTTTGGACCAATGGACAATCAATGGCAGCCATTTCATGTAACATTATGACTTTTAGGTTGCACATTTTTATGGGTAGGTATTTCAAGGTTGTCTGGGAGAAATGTATGGTGTACAATAAAGAGTTTTCATCCATTCATTTGTGTCCATATATTTATGTAAATGACAAATACTGTGTTTCTACGTTGCACACACATTCAAATGTGCAAATGACAGACAAATAATGCTATGAAGTAATCCAAAATGTCCATGTTTAACAGATGATGAAGCCAGTGTACCAGACCTGCATCGAGAAGGGCATGGAGCACGCGGCTGCGGCGGCTGCGGAGCGCGCGCTGGGGCCCCCCACCGCCAACGGCAAGCAGAAGCAGTTGTGATGGCTGACCCGCGCCGGCCGGGCCCCGGGCCCCGCGCGGGCCTCGGCCGCGGCTGCCTGCCAGCGCTGCCCACAGTGGACGCTGTACATACGTGTGACTTGTGAACAGTGACAGTGATCAATCTGAATCTTCTAAAGTGAATCACGACCGCTCTCGGTCGCTTAAAGTGATGAAGATGTATCCTCGATCCACTCTTTGTGATGTAGATCTACCTTATTAAACAACCAAGTTGTGTTTATAAGTCGAGGTCTACTTGGTCTTCGATGACTGACTCGACAGTCGCTTTATAAAGTGGCCGAAGCTCTCTGAATGGAGAATGATAATTCGTTCAAATGTGACTATGTCTCTACGTGGCTTAAAGTCTCTTAAAAGTGACAAAGCTACGACTCGAAAGTCTCAAAGCGGCGCCAGTAATATAACCTAAAGAGTTAAGGAGCTGTGGTGAGTTTCTGTAACGGTTCAAAGTTTGCAAACATAGTCTTATAGTGAAGTGAAGTCGCGGGAAAACTGTAATTGACAGTTGAAGTCTTTAAGTGGTTCAACATTTCTATGGGGTGATACAATACAAAATAGCTAGATTTAACCAATTTAACATGATATTATGATGTGATCTGATAGAAGACAAATTGTATAACAGTATGCAGTCGTAACGTTTTGCTGTGACGACATAACATTAGTTTGTAAATATAACTGATTGTACATTCAGAGGTCTGTTATCGCCCCACAGTGATGTGCTGCTATTAGTGATGTGTGATGTACCGATATCTTCCAGCTTAGGTCTCGCTCGGGAATGTTATAGTGTGAAATCATTCTAAATATGTTTAAGAAAGGACCGAAGATAGTCTTAAATTGTTTGTTGGTTTCGAGGTTTTATTGCAGCAACCATAGACTTACAGGTTTTATAAACCTAGAAACTGTAAATATACCAGAGAAATGTCATTCCAGATTACAATCAAAGGTTACATTTGACTGCTAACCTTGTTTCATAATGTTTTTGTTAAAAATTAAAATATTGGAACTCCTGCTGGCTTCTTGGAAAACTAAAAATTATAGGTAATATATTTTTTCAATTAGATTTTATTGAAATATAGTTCAAAACATTTTGTCTATGATTGCTGTAATATTTAACGCATAGTAAATACCAGGGCACTTAGTGGTTTAGCTCAGTTCTTGCCAGATTTTCTAAGTTTTTTAAGTCTCAGAATGATTTAAACTTTCATACCATTACATTTCAGTTCATGGAAATTTAAAATCTAAATATATTAAATAGAAATTACAAAGGTAACATAGTAGGTACATAACAAGACTAAGGTCAGCAGTAAGGAACAGTACTTGAGTTGAGCGTAGATATTTTAAACATAGAATTAAGGCACGATTCAAACCAAACAAACAACTTAATTCTATGCTCAAGAGTGCATCTGTGCTTGAGTATCATTCAATAATACTGGCCTAAAAAATATTTGCATCATCTCAAGTAAATTTTATATTATCTCAAATAAAAGTTATATCATCTCAAATAAATATAATATTGTCTCAAGTAAATTTAATATCATCTCAAGTTAATTTTATATAAAAAATATTTGTATCATCCCAAGTAAATTTTATATTATCTCAAATAAAAGTTATATCATCTCAAATAAATTTAATATCGTCTCAAATAAAAGTTATATCATCTCAAGTAAATTTTATATAATAAATATTTGTATCATCCCAAGTAAATTCTCCAATGGCACTAATAGCAAGCCCTGGTATGCGCTAGTGAATGAAACATGCTCACTTTGTTTACGTTAGATAATACGAGGTAGGGTCCGGTGAGGGTAACCTGATAAATATACTTTGTTTGTACAGTTAGTGAATTTTAATATAGTTGGAACTTTAGTTTAGGGACGTAACGATACTGTGGTCTGACTGACGAACATTTGTGTTTTTGTAAATTAAACAGTCTTATGAATTGTAATATATCTTATAGGCTAGCGTATGACCACTATCTCACCTGTTGGTAAGTGATGATGCGCTCGAAAATGGTAGCACGCTAGGTCTGGAATGGCAACTGAACACATTAGATGTTTGGCGACAGATTTTCTAACTTGAGGGTGGTAGCTGGCCAGGCGGACACTAGATAGTGTCCTACCACCATGCGGGGGTTATGTTCGTTTCTGGAGACTCAATAGATTGTTTTCAAAATGAACGATCTGCTACGGTGCCGTGCTGTTTCGTTCAGTGTGGTTTTACAGTGACGCTTTCACCAGCGAGGTTGGTAAGCGTCGCGGGCCACGAGCTTTGTGTCTCTGTCTGTCACAGTCGAGAGAATGAGAGAGCGAGGCCGAATTACCGTCAGTGCGGGCCATCCGCGCGACTATGTAACGATCCTAGAGACGCAAAGTCACCAACCGCGCTGGTGAAAGCGTTTCTCTAAAACCACCATTCCGTATAGTGTACAATATTATATTTTGTCATCGCCTAAAAATTTCCTTAAAATTACAGTCAGATCAATGTAGCGTTATAAAATATTTGTAATGGTTAATATTAAAATACATCCGCAATAACAGTCACTGCTCACGGAAAACACGAAGATGTGGAAGTATTCGTAATTTGATTAAGGTTGTGCTGATTAAAAAGTTATTTACAAAGCAACTAATACACTTAATATAGAACAAAAATTGTATTGCAGGTTATACCAAAAGTAAGTTTTTATGTTGCTTATGTCATTCATTTTAAATTCTGGCTCAAAACGGATAGTGTAAAACCCAAAAGGCCAAATTTTGGCACACGCAGTTGTTGGCACCTGAGCTTTAATTCTATTGATTTTTTGTAATTTATTATTGCTGTTATCAGCTATATTTGGTGATAATATCAAGGTAGAAAATGTTTCTGTATTTGGGAAATATATGCAGTGAGCGGTGACCTTTCAATATAATGTCAATAATGTAGGTAATGTGGTATTTGTAAAGATATTATGTTTTTTACTTTGCACAAAGCTATATTCTCCACAGTTCATGTTGTTATTAAAATAACTATCGGAATAGAGCTGTTTCAATATATAGTTCAAATAACGACGGACGGGCAAAGACAGATTTTGTTTAACAACTTTTATTTATTTTAATATGAACGTGCCGGCTTTTATTCGCGTGTATTTACTATGGATATGCTCCGACCAGGTTTCAACCTAACACGTAGGTCATCGTCTGGGATCATATCCGATGTAAATACACGTGAAAATATGGTACAAACCGGTAATAAACCCGGTACGTTCACATTAAAATGAATAATTTTCGCGAAAACTTTCAAACTAAAACTTTTATTTATCCAAAACTAAATACAGATATGACAGCCCCGTATTAGCTTACAAAGTAAATGTAATTTACATTTGAGATATGTGCTTGTCCAACCACCCTCTGCACACATAGATAGAGCATTTGATGGGAAGATGGATTTTAAATCTATATGTACTGCCTATATCATAACGTTGTCTATTATATAGCGATGTGTCCGAATTTCGCGGTAATAATCTCTGTACTCCGGCTTGATCGTGTTCATTCGGCCCGGTCTGTACCCAGCAGAAGACGGAAGAGAGAAGGCCTAGCGTGTACAAAACTAGGCCTAGAATAACTCTCTCTCTCTCTCTCTCTCTCTCTCTCTCTCAAGGGCTTTGTGCTGCCGGAACACCGTTAGGTTATGGCGGCAGATTTTCTCCTTGGTGGTGGAAAGCTACTTTTTGGTAGCAAGTCAACCACTTACAGACAAACAAGATTTAACGAGATAAATATTTTTATTTATAAACAAATTGGGCGTCCTCTTCTTATCAACGCAGTTAATTAAAAATTAAGTTTGTTATTACAACTGATGTGTTATTTTTTATTCATTTCATTTCAGTTTTAGTTATTGTGAGTTTGAAATACATGTTAAAATACCGATAATATTACATTAACTACACATTTTATCGACTGTTTTAGTCTAGGTTTCGTTTTACGATGTAGTCGTCGCGATCTCACTAGTAAACTCTGAGGTAGAGGCATCGGACATTATAAAAACCAGACAAAGTCGAGACAACCGACAAAAACAGTGTTAATAGTGTGTCTAATTGGCAGCAATTTTATAACTATGTATATCGATCGCAAATAAACCAATTATTAAAATAGCTCTATTACATTAGCAAGTTATTAATCGAACCAGTAGTTATTGTTACATTGTTGTACTTAAATTCAGTTGAAGCCTATACTGGGTACTGTCTCTTGGAATTGGATATTGTTTTCTATATACAACGTCTTATCTAGTAACATCATAGTTTTTATTGATCTTTTTCTATGATAGGATTTAAAAAAATAGCTTGTTTTCGATTTAGCGCACCAGATGGCGTTGTTTATTCAAGTCAAACGGTCAATAGTACCAGGTTCATGTGAATTTTGTGGTTTAACTTCTTAGGCATGTACGATACAAGTACAAATACTCATAGGATACTTTTCTATCGATTAAATCGCGCTTGATTAGCTAATCAAATAGCTTAATTGTAAACCTTTATTGTTTCATTATTATCGGTCTATAATGCCAAGCTAAATGTTCTTCCGAGACAAATAATTGTATAACGAGACGAGTAATTATAACCGGTACTCTTCAATACTATTCAGTATCGATTCCAAAGTATCGATACTAAAAGTATTTGGAATGGAAAGAAAAGTACATCCAAGCAAGTTGAACAACAAAAATCGCTTGGTGTGACTTCGACATACCATGTAGAGTCTGTGAGAAAAGAGAACCTGTGGCGTTACGATGAACTAACACCCAAAGGTTAGGAAGGAAAGTATATACCTACCTTAGCACACGATAATGATAAGAGTAGGTACATACCAAGTATCAAATATTTTTAGTCGTACTAGTAAAAACAGCAGTAACAAGCAGTAACTAGTAAATGACAGCAGTATTGTCAATGCAAAAAAAACAGTAAATTAAAACGACCGACGACTGACGAGACCTCAATTTCTACGACGGTTCTCTTTTTGCACAGACTATTTTTTTTTCTGTTCTTTGTCGCATTGTGTACTAAGATGTAGGCGTATCTACTGAAACACTATTAAAGAGCTCGTGGTTTTTGTTTTATCAACTTTAATGCTACAAAATTAGATCAATATTAGCTATTTATGACAATAATAAATCATAAAAAGAATTCATTTTAAATAGGCAGGTTATTCTTAGTTGATGAAAATATCGGCCTTTTTGGTCTATTTCTATTATCCCTGGAAGTCTTTACTGTGGTGTAAAATACATAATTGGCAATTAGGTATAATAGTAATTTTTATTTTTAGATTGGATTTTACAAAGGCTTGCAGACAATCAATACAATATAAGTATATTTTAATCCTTGATTTGTCTTTCTTGTATACATCAGGACCCCTAAACAAAACTCCAAAATGTATGGAATGACATTTATGTTTCCGCAACAAAGATGCCATTCCCATACGTTTTGAAGTTGTGTTAGCGTGAATGGAAACAGAAATTAGATTTTGTCTAGGGGGCAGAACTCTTACAACATTTTTTCATATTTTTCAGGACTTACTTTACTTTGGTGTGTAGATAGCCTAGACCCTGGATTAACACAAAGGGTACTTTTTATCCCGATATTCCCAAGGAAACGATGTCTACGCGGGTAAAACCGCGGGGCACAGCTAGTATTTTCATTCATAAATGTATTGACATGCCATTGCCACTGTAAGAATGTTAATGATCTGGGCCCCTAGACAACATCCAATTTCTTGTTTCCATTCACGCTAACGCAAGTTCAAAATGTGTGGAATGACATATATGTTTCCGCAACAAAGATGTCATTCCCATACATTTTGAACTTGCGTTAGCGTGAATGAAAACGGGAAATTGGATTTTGTCTAGGGGCCATGATTTCTCACGATTGGTAACGAGGTAGAGACTATCGGGTCCGGTTCCACATAGATAATCTACTGTTTCAACTTTGTAGCCTATTACTACAAGCACTGTGTCATTGGTTAGGTTAATCAGTCAAATCATATAATGTCTTGTAAAGATTTTATTTCGTGACGATAAATATGTTAATCATTTCTTAGGTTTACGCGATTGTTAAACGTTTATTTTATACAATTATCTATCCGGTTTTCATCTAGAGTTGTCAGTCGCATCGACTTGACATTTTCTTACTTTAGAGATGAGAAAAAGTTTGGGCTATGTTTAGTGTCGCCAGATAAAAATAAAGTGCACAATACAATCGAGTCGTTCTGTCCGTTTTTATGTGCACTTAAATACACCACATCATCATAATTATCAGCCAATTTCCGTCCACTGCTGGACATAGGCATCTCCTATAATATATACTTACACTATCTTCATCATCATCATAATCAGCCGCTGTCAGTCCACTGCTGGACGTAGGCCTCTCCTAAGATACGCCAATGTATAGTACCTTGAACTAAATAAAACAGCATTGAAATCAATTGTCTCTCTCTCACTTTCAAATTAAGAAAAAGATGACAACAGTTATTGCAAATAACTTCGACTACATATTGGAATATCCCTATGCAATCTAAATTTGCAATATCGATGAAAACCGTAGAAGTTGTATAGTTGAATGTTTAACCATTGTTTGGCTGTTTTGTTTGCTTATGTATAAACTTTTGGGCGGTTTTCGTTTTTGGCCCGAATATTGTAAATAGTTTTAATAATGAAAACATATCTTATTTACTCACTTTTTATACAGAGTGTGGACGATATTTTAACAATGAATGAAAATTTACTACAATCATTTTCAATTTACTCGAGGATTTTAACCACAAATAATGTCTTTCTGAACGAAATATTTATGACGTTTATTATCGATAAATTAATCGATACGTTTGTCGACACTAAACGTCTCGTTACTAATTCCTTCAAATTAATAGTCGACATAGAAAACATTGAAAAGAAATAATAAAAAAATATTATAGAATTTGTAAATCATTTGTATAGTTCACAGGGTTGGTAAGATGTGCTTCCCAAGCTTAAAATTTTAACTTAAGAAATCATAGATCACAGACTTACCGATTCTAATGTTACGCTAACAAAACTACACTACGTTTGACAGCACCAAAACTCTTGTCTTCTCTATTTAACTGTAAAGTTTAGACAAGGATAGCATGTATTTTTAGTGCTTTCAAAAGTAGTTATCAGTATTGATATTTAAAATAAGAACAATATTTCATTTGTTGTGTTTAATATAGTCCATGCCGAATCTTAGGACGAATATAGATTATTTTTCTAAAACATGTGCCAATTTTAATGGAAAAATTATGTTACGTATTCGGCAGGTATGGGGAGCAAAAATATTTGTTGTGAAGATGTTATAGTTTATTTTGTTGATTTAACGAAATAAATTTGGTTTGTACTATTGACATTGTTTTTTTCATTGGATTAAGTAAAAAAATTAGAAAGAAAGAAAGAATACATTTATTCAACACTACAAAAAACAGAAATATATAGAGACAAGTAAAGAAAAAAGGTTCACATTAAACTTATTTTACAGTGTTAAAAAGGTCGTAACTCAGCATGGTGCGGAGTGCTTTCACACTCAGCGCTGGTTTTCAGCCACGACCTGGGAGGTGGCGGATAAAAAAAAATGAGTTTAAAGAAAGAAAGGAATTAGGTGGTTAAAACGAAGAGTAATTAAGAATTGAAGTTTTTGTCATATGAGGGTAGTCGACACACCGTCTGAAACTACGTTTTATTGATGAGGTTAGGAGGCGGAGGCCGTTACCATCAGCACAGAATAAATAACAACCTTACAGTACAAGTAGGTGGAAGTCAGTAGTTATGCAATTTTGTAAATATATTAAACAACGTGTAACATATGAAACGCAAGACCTAAACATAGTTTGTTCAGAATCGACTATTTAATCCGATTTGGTGGTTTTTATAAATTTTTATATTTCACCTAAGCAATTATTAGTATTACGAAAATATGGCTTACGATTCCATCGGTTGTTTGACTTAAAAAACTGAACCTTATTTCAAACGCGTATGACTCATTTCTACTTGTACTAAAATGGTCATTATTTCACCATTTTTTGGATAAAAATTGAAGTACTGAAACATGCACTGGGTTGCGGGTGCACGTAATAGTACGGTTGGCAACCCTACATTAATCAGGGGAAAAACATGTGTTTTAAGTGTGACGTTCGACGTCTAGATGAAAGCGGAATGGCTCAATATCTTTGATTTTTTTTGTTAATTCAAAGCAATAAGTTGTGTTTCTGTTATATCTATAATAATTTTTATTGAATATGATGTATTTAATGTTATTTGACGTGTGTAAGTGCTAATTTTTAATCTGCCTATATCCTAACTAATATTATAAATGCGAAAGTAACTCTTGTCTGTCTGTCTCACTTTCACGCCAAAACCATTGATCCGATGAGGAGGGAGTGAGGGGAAGTAGTAGAAGAAGTAAATGCATAACATGGCACTGCATCTGTCTGGACCGAGTGTATTCACGAGTTGGTAAATAGTAATAATACGTGGAGCTTTGCCTGTTCCTAACGATATCCAAAATGTATTCAATGTTCAGGGCCCCTAGACAAAATCCAATTTCCTGTTTGCGTTCACGCTAACGTAAGTTCAAAATGTATGGAATGACATTTATGTTTCCGCAACAAAAATGTCATTCCCATACATTTTGAACTTGCGTTAGCGTAAAGGCAAACAGGAAAATGGATTTTGTCTAGGGGCCCTGGTGGCTTAGAATACTCTGAAAGGCCGAGTACTGCGGAACACCGTAGGTAAATGTAGGTATTTTTAATACCCTAAGCAAATAGAAGGGGTGTTGTCAGTTTGACGTGACATTCGGTCCAGACAGATACAGTGCCATGTATTTACAATCTGTGATACTGTATCAGGATTTTGTGGAAAGGGTAAAGTCCTTTTGTAAAATATGACAATTATATGACTATACGAAATATTCTCGAAACCCATCATTTGAATGTTTTGGCAAGATATTTCATCCTGACTTACGATACGACAAAACAAGCGACGTAAACGACGTTAACCAAGCTTTATTCATCAGGGCAGAAGCCATGGATAGGCTGCCACCAACATATGGTGCTTTTCAACAGTAGGTATATAAAACGAGCATATTCATATTCAAAAGCAGCATTGATCTGGGGGTTAGAGCTTGATATAAAAACCCTGAATATTCCAACTTTGAGAATCGACTCCATAATGGAGTACGACCAAAAAAACCTCAACATTCGTTTAGGAGTGGACGAAATGTTCCTGCCGCAGTTTATTTTAAGGTCAATGCCTATGTAGAAAGTCAGGGCACGTTTAGCCGTTGGTCCAGGTCATCAACACACTAATATCATATCATGAAAGTTTAATGTGAATTTGTGAGTCTGTTTGCTCCTCAGTAACGGGAAAATGGCTAAACAGATATAAATAAAATTTTGCACTCGGGTAGATTATGATCTGGATTAACACAAATGCTTATTTCTCTCCCGGTTGGAAATTCGAATTACACGCAGATGAAGTCGCTGGCGTAGGACTAGTGTTTGTAAAAACGTAAAAAAGAGTTATATTGTTTAGTGGAGTCAAGCGCGGTGAGCGTATCTCGGGAACCAATCCATCTACCATTATGAATTTGGTGTCATATTGCAGCTAAATAAATAAGGTACTTAACTCTTGTCATCTTCCTTTAAATGGAGCAAGAAAGAAAAAACTGTACCTGTTTTTATAATTTTATAATATGTTGATGGCTGTATTTAAAAAAATATAAAAATTACTACTATAAATTTAGTATCGTTTTGTAGGTAATTTATCAAGTTTAAACTATGGTACAACTGTTTAAAGTTATTGTCAACAATTATACAATTGTAGAAAGATCACGTTGACGAAAATGATATTTTATGTTAAGAGTGATCATAATACCATATGTATGTTGAATTTAGAGAGACGTCCATTGAGATATACGTTAATATTACGTCAATAAATTTGACACCAGATTATTTCTGTAAAATTCATCAATGATCTTCGTTCAGTATAACAAATAAAAAACAAGGCTGATAGGCAACCCTGCATGGTTGCACAACCAAAGTATTAACGATTCAGGTGTTAATTAGAACTACGTAGGCGAAAAAAACTGAGGCAAAAAATGTGCACGGGACAGCGCAACGAACGTAACCTTGTGAGGTGGTGTTTCACATCACGCCTTCGATACTAATAGCGCAATCATGCAAACTTTACTGAAATATGGAATTATAATAATGTATGATCGTACAAAACGAAAAAACCGACTTCACATGCAGCGAAGTAACTGGCTAGTTACAATCATGTCATCTAAGTATACTTTGTTTATATTGTTTATCTCCATATCTCCAGAGATAATTGTCATAGCTCGATAAATTTTGAATGCGATCAAACGGGAGGCATAATCTCTCAAACAAAAAAGATTTTTTCAAATCGGTTTAGATTTGACTGAGTTCTGAGGTAACAAACATAAAAAACAAAATACAGTCGAACTGAGAACCTCCTCCTTTTTTGTGAAGTTGGTTAATAAAATAGGTATAGATTATAATGGTATCCTCTTGTAAAAACATTTAACATTTAAAGTAAAGTACTTCGTATGTTATTGTTAGTAGGTATCTATGGCCGATGGACACCAATGACGTCTGCCTGTAACAGATACTGTGGCACGCAAAACTCTGGACTGATAGAGTTTTTCGCGTCACTTGTTACCTTGACACAACTAGATGTTGAGTCTCACATGCCCTGTAATCTCACTGGACACTTTGCCATCAAATCGAAACTAATTTGTATTTCACGGCTGAATAACTGATAAAGCGGTGGTACCGTCCCAGGGAGACTAGCAGAAGTTCTACTGCTACTAACAAACAGCAAAATTAACAAGGTAGCTATGTACCTATAAAGAATTCTGATTCCCAATGTGGCCTGCGGCCCTGCGCTTAACTCGTCACATCTAGCCTCATCATACATCACAACGTCACGAACATCATAACGTTAAAATATAATTTATAATCGTACAAAACGAAAAAGCCGACTTCACATGCCGCGATAGTGAAAGTATCCAGTAGCCATAATCATGTCATCAAGGTATACAAATTTGTTTAAGTATATAGTTTATCTCCATATCTCCGGAGATGATTATCAGATCTCGATAAAATTTGAATGAATCCAAACGGGAGGCATAATCTCTAAAACAAAAAAAAAATTCAGTCGGTTAAGATTTGACGAAGTTCTGAGGTAATAAACATAAAAAAAAACAGTCGAATTGAGAACCTCCTCCCTTTTTTGTGAAGTCGGTTAATAACAAACTGTAATTTTAAGCATTATCCTGCATAACATTTTTTTTGTCTAAATTCAGGTACCTAAACATTTAATTAACGATATTAGGAGTTTATCAGTAATAATAAGTACCTAATCACATTCTGTTAAAGTGATTATCAGAACAATAAAATATCCATTTGAATTTTACCTACATTATAACAGGGCAATATGAATTAGCGTGACGGACGGGGCGACGACCCGTGACCTCATGCATGACCATTGCAAATATAGTGCAGTGACCCACGCTTGCCTACATCAAGTAGGTAGGTATTTTTTTATTAATTTAGCTACGCTACGTTCTGTGACTTTGTCTGCGGCAGCTATGTATACTGTGCTACATGCATGATGCAACCCGTTTTTAACCGACTTCACAAAAAAAGGAGGAGGTTCTCAATTCGTCTGTAAGTTTTTTTTTGTTTATGTTACGCGATTACTCCGTCAATTCTGAACCGTTTCGAATGATTATTTTTGTAATCGGTAGGGTACAATTCCGAGGTGGTCGCATTGTAATTTCATCGAGATCTGATAAGTATCTCCAGAGATATGGCGATAAACGTCTCAAACTTGCTACTGAAATTGACTCGCGGGGCATTGAAGTCAGTTGTTTTAGTTTTTAAACTATCTTAATTATTAAACGACTTCCAAAAAGGAGGAGGTTCTCAATTCGTTTGTTTTTTTTATGCTACTCATAGATGCTGTTTCTACCACGTACTGCAATATGTGGAATGACTAAGGAATCTTCCTCGTGACATTTTTCCGCAAAGATACAGTCTGGGTCGCTACACAACAGGGTAGGTTACTCTGTTCCTTGTACCAATGGGCGGCGATAGCCACTTACCATCAAGTGGGCCGCTTGATTGTTTGCTACCATTGACTAAGAATATTAAAATAGACTTGTACTTAAAATAATAATAATAATATGAGAAGTATAAAAAATATATCTATACAATCACTAGTATGAGAGAGCGAGATGAACGACATTTTTTTATCCTTCTCTGCGTATGCGATTTTACAAACTGGTTCCAGCACTGGCACCAAGTTCTAGTACACCCATTGGCTCAGTTACTTGTACTATTCATTATTCTGTGGCTCAGTGGCTTTCACCCGCTGTCATGACCCGACCAAATTACGTTGTTCATTTTATCTTATAGCTGGCATATGTATCACGTGTTCATCATTTTAGTCGGGTTATATTTTTATGGCTATTTCATTCGCATACGCTAATGTTCTCTCTATACTATATACTTCTCTATGTTTGCTGCTCTTTAATTATAATGCTTAATTGCTTACTCCAAAAGTTGACGATTTTCATAGATGCGGTTTTAGATATTAATTATTATTTTTTGTTTATTCGAATAAAATGTTTGTCGTACTTGATGTCACTGAGAATTAATTTAATGCCATTAACATTTTACTACATCGCAGCATGCAAATGTATACTGATTATTCATTACATTGTTACACAATTATTCTCAATATGAATAAAAAATAAGTTAAATTTCACAATATTTTTTATCATAATATTAACATAAATAATGTATGTATCTACTTAGTATAAATGTTTCTGATTAATAATAAATAAATAAAAAGAAAATAAACAATTATTTATGTATTTAATATAATTTTAAAAAAATTGTAACACTAACAGACTAATCATTTTTCTATCAACCAACTTTCGGCGAAAAATAAAAGTTTTTTATTTTTTCAGGAATAGTAGATGCGGCATTTTTGGTCGCATCGTTGTTCTAATTTTTATGTCTCGTATTTCTATAATACTTTTCCTTAATTGTTACCAAACATGTCAGAATATAGCCTTGTAAATTTAACTGCCTCGAGAATAAACATGCAAGGAACAAATTTTAGAGTACGACATTTTTATGACCTTTGGCGCTCTCTACGCCCATAAGCTCTAAGGCCCTTTGGGCTTAGGGTAAGAGTATAAACGTGTCACAAAACAATTTAATAATGAAATTAGCCTAGCCGTGACCCGCGGTTTTACTCGCGAAGACCTCGTTACTGTAAGAATATCGGGATAAAAGTACCCTATGTGTTATTCTAGGGTCTAGGCTATCTACATACCAAATTTCAGCTCAATCGGTTCAGGGGCTTTATTCAGTATGACCAATGAGGTAACGCGTTCCTTAACGCGCCACGTCACGTTATTGAAAAATTGTATTCTGTATGCCACACGATAGGTAAATTATACAAAACGCGCGCGTTACACGTCCTCATATGTCACGATATTTTGACAGCTTAAAACGCGCTCATAACCTTACCCTATCGCGTTTTAATTGGCATAGAGAATACCATAACGCGGAGATAACGTAACACGGCACGGTAAGACATTAAAATGGTCATACTGAATAAGGCCCCAGTAGTTTTAGCGTGAAGTAGTAACAAACATACAAAGTTGTGCCTTTATAATATTAAAGTAGGATAGTATGTTTAGTGTTGTGATAAATATGAAGTATTATTAATAATTAGCACTGCCACATAATAAATGATAGTATTAACTACGTACTGCGATTACAGCCAAGTAGTTAATTAGTTAAAATTTCCAAAAATAAAGTAACGGACTTCCATATCCTCTCAAAGGATTAGTTGTTGCTTGCTGCACGAAGAGCTAATGTTACTGTGTACCACTGGCATACATATACTTACTCATTTTATTTATTTATTTAAATAGAACGGATACAACTCCAATTACACTAATTACAAAATTGTAGTAGCAATTGATTTTCATTAATAATTGTCCTTTACAAAGAATAATAATCTAAACACATAGAAATAAGGAAAAAACTAATAAAAAATAATATTAGTAATTTAAACAATAATCTCAAAATGAATAATATGAAATATTACTGTCATTCACACATAGTTAACGCGCAATCTTCTCACAATACCACAGAATAATGAATAGTACAAACAATACTGCAAACAGTCCGACAGTATAATCTTCCACTCATCATGGAACACATCACAATCAGGACGGGCGTCCAGGAGGGAGTTCAGTGCGCTGAGAGTACGAGCACAGAAAAGATAATAGAAGTCCTACGGTACGAGGTACAGCCGATCTTGATCGAGCGACTGTGCGGGAAGTCGGAGCACCAAACATTTTGTGTTTCCTGATGCGTCTGTAATTAGGTATTGGGTACAAATAACTGAAATAAATCCTCTTTAAGTTCCGACGCGTCAATTTTGTCATGAATCTTCAGCATGGTAACTAACTGTTCCTAAGATCTTCTGACTTATAAAGAGTGATATCATAACAGCCCATGATACATTTTTTCTTGTACTTTTATGGGTAGTAAGTATCCATGTATGCGCTCTTGTACAAGGCTTTTTGGACCTTTTCTTTGTATAACAAGCGTATAATTGCTCTCATAGGGATGCCAAACATATAGGTACACTGGCCTCAAGCCTCATGTGTGAGAATATAGGTAGGTATACATAACTGTACCTACAACACACGCTGTACCAATCATACCCACTGCTAATAATTACATACTTATAATAAAACAAAGTATACTACCTATACCTACAACACACGCTGTACCGTTCATACCCACTGCTAATAATTACATACTTATAATAAAACAAAGTATACTACCTATACCTACAACACACGCTGTACCTACAACACACGCTGTACCGTTCATACCCACTGCTAATAATTACATACTTATTATAAAACAAAGTATACTACCTATACCTACAACACACGCTGTACCTACAACACACGCTGTACCTACAACACACGCTGCACCGTTCATACCCACTGCTAATAATTACATACTTATTATAAAACAAAGTATACTACCTATACCTACAACACACGCTGTACCGTTCATACCCACTGCTAATAATTACATACTTATAATAAAACAAAGTATACTACCTATACCTACAACACACGCTGTACCTACAACACACGCTGCACCGTTCATACCCACTGCTAATAATTACATACTTATTATAAAACAAAGTATACTACCTATACCTACAACACACGCTGTACCGTTCATACCCACTGCTAATAATTACATACTTATTATAAAACAAAGTATACTACCTATACCTACAACACACGCTGTACCTACAACACACGCTGTACCTACAACACACGCTGCACCGTTCATACCCACTGCTAATAATTACATACTTATTATAAAACAAAGTATACTACCTATACCTACAACACACGCTGTACCTACAACACACGCTGTACCTACAACACACGCTGCACCGTTCATACCCACTGCTAATAATTACATACTTATTATAAAACAAAGTATACTACCTATACCTACGACACACGCTGTACCTACAACACACGCTGTACCTACAACACACGCTGTACCGTTCATACCCACTGCTAATAATTACATACTTATTATAAAACAAAGTATACTACCTATACCTACAACACACGCTGTACCTACAACACACGCTGTACCTACAACACACGCTGTACCGTTCATACCCACTGCTAATAATTACATACTTATTATAAAACAAAGTATACTACCTATACCTACGACACACGCTGTACCTACAACACACGCTGTACCTACAACACACGCTGTACCGTTCATACCCACTGCTAATAATTACATACTTATTATAAAACAAAGTATACTACCTATACCTACAACACACGCTGTACCTACAACACACGCTGTACCTACAACACACGCTGCACCGTTCATACCCACTGCTAATAATTACATACTTATTATAAAACAAAGTATACTACCTATACCTACAACACACGCTGTACCTACAACACACGCTGCACCGTTCATACCCACTGCTAATAATTACATACTTATTATAAAACAAAGTATACTACCTATACCTACAACACACGCTGTACCTACAACACACGCTGTACCTACAACACACGCTGTACCGTTCATACCCACTGCTAATAATTACATACTTATAATAAAACAAAGTATACTACCTATACCTACAACACACGCTGTACCTACAACACACGCTGTACCGTTCATACCCACTGCTAATAATTACATACTTATAATAAAACAAAGTATACTACCTATACCTACAACACACGCTGTACCTACAACACACGCTGTACCGTTCATACCCACTGCTAATAATTACATACTTATTATAAAACAAAGGATACTACCTATACCTACAACACACGCTGTACCTACAACACACGCTGTACCTACAACACACGCTGCACCGTTTATACCCACTGCTAATAATTACATACTTATTATAAAACAAAGTATACTACCTATACCTACAACACACGCTGTACCTACAACACACGCTGTACCGTTCATACCCACTGCTAATAATTATATACTTATAATAAAACAAAGTATACTACCTATACCTACAACACACGCTGTACCGTTCATACCCACTGCTAATAATTACATACTTATAATAAAACAAAGTATACCACCTATACCTACAACACACGCTGTACCTACAACACACGCTGTACCGTTCATACCCACTGCTAATAATTACATACTTATTATAAAACAAAGTATACTACCTATACCTACAACACACGCTGTACCTACAACACACGCTGCACCGTTCATACCCACTGCTAATAATTACATACTTATTATAAAACAAAGTATACTACCTATACCTACAACACACGCTGTACCTACAACACACGCTGCACCGTTCATACCCACTGCTAATAATTACATACTTATTATAAAACAAAGTATACTACCTATACCTACAACACACGCTGTACCGTTCATACCCACTGCTAATAATTACATACTTATAATAAAACAAAGTATACTACCTATACCTACAACACACGCTGTACCGTTCATACCCACTGCTAATAATTACATACTTATTATAAAACAAAGTATACTACCTATACCTACAACACACGCTGTACCTACAACACACGCTGTACCTACAACACACGCTGCACCGTTCATACCCACTGCTAATAATTACATACTTATTATAAAACAAAGTATACTACCTATACCTACAACACACGCTGTACCTACAACACACGCTGCACCGTTCATACCCACTGCTAATAATTACATACTTATTATAAAACAAAGTATACTACCTATACCTACAACACACGCTGTACCTACAACACACGCTGCACCGTTCATACCCACTGCTAATAATTACATACTTATTATAAAACAAAGTATACTACCTATACCTACAACACACGCTGTACCTACAACACACGCTGCACCGTTCATACCCACTGCTAATAATTACATACTTATTATAAAACAAAGTATACTACCTATACCTACAACACACGCTGTACCTACAACACACGCTGCACCGTTCATACCCACTGCTAATAATTACATACTTATAATAAAACAAAGTATACTACCTATACCTACAACACACGCTGTACCTACAACACACGCTGTACCGTTCATACCCACTGCTAATAATTACATACTTATTATAAAACAAAGTCCCCCGCCGCGTCTGTCTGTCTGTCTGTTTGCGATAAACTCAAAAAGTACTGAACGGATTTTCTTGCGGTTTTCACCAATAGACAGAGTGATTCACATCACAAGGTACGGATAACAAACGTATGCAAAACATGTAAGCACATATGCTCTACCCGTGCGAAGCCGGGACTTGCAGCTAGTGTAGGCAGGTATAATATGAACAGAACCAAACCAACGGAACTATATAAGAAAGACCACCTCTAGAATCATGAAAAACTTGGCCCTCGAGAATAAATTAGATGAAATGTAGTTGAGCTCGTCTAGAAGTAGAAGTGGAAGACGGCTGTGGCTTGGTAGGTATTACTTATTACTTTAGTCAACCCACATAGCGCAACAGTTCCAAACCAGTTTTAAAAACATACGGACGAATTGAGAACCTCCCTTTTTTTGAAGTCGGTTGAAAAGTCTGGCACCGAACATCATAATATCATAACTTGCTGAACTGATTGGCGACATGCCTTCATTCAGTGGGTGGTTTGAATTAGCCGAAGCGTATCACCAGTTGTCATTATTTAACACCACCCAGGAACCACGAGCTGGTTAGCCCCACGGATGCGGGAAGGTAACAAGGATGCCTTGTACTAAAAGAACATTCGCATGAGTTGAAGACCTTCTTAGTTCTTCTTTTTAACAGACTAAAATAAAGATGTGATTTTCAGTAAGTCTCTATGTAATTTTTTTTAATGTATGTTCGCCGATTTCCTTGTCAATTGTGAACCAAATAAAAAAACAAAAAATGTTGAAAGATTGAAGAGATGAAAGATAGGTAGGTAGTCTTGAGGTAGTCCCATTGTAAATTCACCAATATCTAATGAGTATCTCCAGAGATATGGAGATGGAAAACACCTTAAACTTCTCACAGAAAATAATTTTAAATCGTTTAAAAAACTAAAAGAATCGACTTCAAACGTCGCGCTAGTCAAAGTAGCCATAGTAGTATGTCGTCGAGATAAATAAATGCATCGTAACACAAATGTTGAAATATTAAAAACGGCTCGGCCGATTTCGTTAAAATTTAAATGGGACCACCTGGAAAACCGTACCCTACGAAACAAAAAAAATATTTTCCAAATCGGTTCAGGCATCTTCGAGTCATCGGTGAACATACATTAAACAAAAGATTCCGACGAATTGAGAACCTCTTCCTTTTTTGTGAAGTCGGTCGCCAGTCATTAGCGTGGCATTTGAAGTTGGTTTTTTTCATTTATAAAACAATATTCTTAAATTATTACTTTAAGTAAATGTTTTTTCGTACATACGTATAAATACTTTAGGTATATAGTATGCAAGTAAGTAGGTATATAATAAAAACACAGGAACTCGTGAGCGGAAATTTACAAATACCTAAAGCATAAAATCATACGAAACTTTTAACGTTCTACATACATATAACTGAATTATTTGGAATTAAGTAATTGAAGTAAGGAATGGGTAGAATTGGGTATCATTGCCCCTTCATATAATCCTAACTCCTACCTAAGGGATCGTCCATTGTATTGTATTGATATTTTGATATTGTATTGATATTTTATTAATTGCTAATAATTTTACTTTAGAATTTGACATTTAACCACTTAACTGACTAGAAATTATGTAGTTGTAGGATTTAACGTTACACCTACTTATGTTTGCTTTCTGAATGTTATAAAATCTTTTAAAAGTTAATTTGTTTATATGTTTACTCATTGATAGGTTATATTATAATTTAATTGTAATGCTCAATATTTTATTGCATTCATATGTATGTACAATGTTTACAGATGTGAGGGTTAAGGTTTGGTAACATATGACCCTGTTAGGGTATCACAACAAGTACTAATATGTGATTATAGCAATAAAAATAAATAAATTTTAATTTTAATTTATTGTCGCGGCTTGTAAGGCGGAGGGGTTCGAAAACATAATGAAATATCGCAAGGGGAGGGGAGTATGTGATATCACGTGCATTTAGTATGTGATATCACGTGCGTTTAGTATGTGATATCACGTGCATTTAGTATGTGATATCACGTGCATTTAGTATGTGATATCACGTGCATTTAGTTTTGCTTGCACGGTGCTTCAATCGACTTCCAAAAAGGAGGAGGTTCTCAATTCGTCTTAATTTTTTGTATGCATGTTATGCGATTACTTCGTCAATTGAGAACCGATTCGAATGAGTCTTTTTTTAATTGATAGGGTACATTTTCGAGTTGGTCCCATTGTAATTTCATCGAGATATGATAAGTATCTAAAGATATATGACGATAAACGTCTAAAACTTGCTACTGAAACTGACTCGCGCGGCAAGGAAGTCGGTTGTTTTACTTTTTGAATTTATATTTTACCTTTGTTTTTAGGGTTCCGTAGCCGAATGGAAAAAAAACGGAACCCCTTTAGATTCGTCATGTCCGTCTGTCCGTCTGTCTGTCCGTCCATATGTCACAGCCATTTTATTCCGAAACTATAAAGACTACACCATTGAAACTTGGTAGGTAGGTATATTCTGTGTATTCTGTGAACCGCTTTACGATTTTTATACAAAAAAAAAGATTAAGTGGGGGGGGGGGGGGGGCTAACTACATGGCACTGAAATTTAAAAAATGTTTTCATCCATCCTATTTGTGCAGGGTGTCTATACATACCGATATGAGTAGGTCTTTAAAAATGACATTGAGGTTCCTAAAACCATTTTTTCCCAACGTCAATCATTTGAAAGTTAGACACTTCTAAAGTGGTAAAATGTGTGTGTGTGTGTGTCCCTAACTTTTAAAGTAAGGCAGTGTAAAATTTAAATAAATATATATGCTGTAGTTCTCATTAAAAACTTTCAACGAAAATTGGTTTAAACGAGATTTAGTCAGCAGTTTTTGAGATATAGCAACTGCAAATATTTTCATAGTGTTTGTATGAAAAACAAAGTTATTTTTTTGCTGGCGAAAAATTATAGTTATAAAATACTCTAGTGTTACGGAACCCTACGAGTGCGAGTCCGACTTGCACTTGGCCTGTTTATTAATCTTAATTCAGAGTCAAATTATATGTAGACCTGAGAATAAAATATTGTGTACAAAGATACCTATTTAATTTTAGTATTAATTTAACCTTTATTTTGTTTGTGTTATCAGTTACATACTTTTGTCATGTTTTCGTTTTGTGTAGTTACTAAGTACATTTATTTATTTCTTTCTTTCTTTCGTAGCATATTTTTTAAGATAACTTAACCTACTTACTTTGCACCAAAATTTACTCGTTTTGGTTAGGGCAGGGGGAAGAGGGGAGGTAGTCTAAAACTATATACTAACGACCTACCTACTAACATTAATGAAACATTTATGGTTTTATTTATTAAGGCACTGAAGGAAAATAGCGTATCAACATTAAAATTCGTTGTTTTTGCTGTACAAATATAATTTACAAAGTTATTTATTGTTATCAAAAAAATATTTTTAAAGCAATTCTAAAACATACCTAATGACATTGTACCTTAATGAATTACAATAAAGATCTGTTATTATTAATGATAATTTATTTTTTGTTTAGCTTATAATGTATGCTCTACTCTCCCCAACTTACCTCACTCTCCTCTGCTTGACTTAACCAATAAAACTTTATAAAAGAAGCAGGTAATTATTATTCAGTATTTAGTTGCAATCAATTCTTTACTGAACGTGCCCGTAATTACCACGTCTTGGCCAATCACTTTAAAACCCCCAAAAAATTAACCTAGTTACGTTAAGGAGTCCTCTTTCATAAACATATTTTGGAAAATCCAACAGTTATAAAATGGCAGAAATATAACCATGAAAAGTTCTCAATGAAGACATTTATTTCCTATCACTTTTTACGTTATTTATTAGAAATACATTAACGTACTTAAAGCACCTAGGTAGGTACGAGTAGGTATCTCTTTTACCTAGCTACTCCATTACCGTTTTATTTTACAGTATTTTTAACCCCTGTCGCAAAGAGAGGGGTGTCATACATTTAACGTATGTATCTACCTATAATATGTATTTTTATGTGCGTCTACATCGTAGCTCCCAAACGGCTGATCCGATTTTGATGTTTTGTTTGTTTGAAAGGTGACATAGAGAGTGTCCTAAGCTATAAATAATTTGTGTATTTACATTTTAATTTAAATTATAGCTGTAAAATTATTTTTCATTTGTGTTTTATAGGTAGACAGACCTGAGAATAAAATATTGTTTATTTTACAACTGCAGAGTGCTTTGGGAAAATACAACATGATGGTTGAGAAGTTACTGTCGAGAGGGAGTGAGGGGCTGCGAATGTTCGAGAAACAGTTCGGTTTCCAGACTGAAGTGAAGTGGCTGTCAGTGTGTGTAGTCCTTGGTTACCACGCCCTGGGGCTGTACTGGTGTTACCACTACGCCTTCCCCGTCAGATGGGAGACTGTTGTCTTTGGTAAGTTTTTTTACATGTGATGGATGAGTTTCATCAGTATTATGTATCCGTAGTAATTTATAATAATTAAGATAGTTTAAAAACTAAAACAATCGACTAATACAATAGTTGCAAGTTTGAGACGTTAATCAACATATCTCTGGAGATACTTATCAGACCTCGATGAAATTACAGTGGTACTACCCTTGGAATATCTCCTTTTCAACAAAAAAAAATCATCAAAATCGGTTCATAAAAGACGAAGTTTTCCATCCGCAAACACACAAAAAATACGGTATACGGTCTAATTGAGAACCCTCCTCCTCTTTTTGAAGTCGGTTAAAAACGTTTGTAACATTGCCACTGTCCATTTGTTACCTAATCACCGTAAGCGGACGATGCGATCGAACTGAAATTTAACAAACAGATACATTATAGCCTGAGAATGAACATCACTTAAAGTAAAAAACACTTCTTGGTAACGTAAACGAAGAGGCGGGTATCAGCTAGTTTATTATACATGGTTTGTAGGTACGAGAGAAAACCTTTACGGCCTCAATCATGAAGATTTTGACGAAAGCATAGATAATAATACTACACGAATGTATATCAGTGGATTTGTCACGAATAATGTCTACAATCTATTGGTTTCAATAACTCTATGCGTACGGGAGTACTGTGATACTGCATAGTACCTAATGCTTATGAATACGAGTGTTCTTTATGAATACGGATGTGAACTGTGAAACACGTTACCACATGAGTAAAGAAGGAAACGTTACTACAGTGACTGCTTATTTATATGTTATTAATTATGATTATGACAGATGTCAAACCTAATTGTGCTTAATAGGGAATATGCACGTTTTTTTTAAATATTTTTATTTCACTCATTACATCCATATAAAATAATAAAAAACAAATACATTTGAGCAGTTTAAACGCCATCATTTCCCGGGCTCTTTGGTAATGCATTGTGACGTCATGCTCTTACGTCAGACACACGCCGCTTGAAGCAAACTAGCTTTTTTTTTCTTTAACTAAGTCTCCGCGCGATTATTGTATTTAGCCAATGGCATGTTTTTATTAAATTATACAGTTTCTCTAATCTCGTACTCATTTTTATCTATATTTAATGGTTAGTAATATACATTTTTGCACAATAATACGCGGCAAACACAATATTTGGAAATAAATACAATAAGACCACACCATACATTTATTTTTATGTTCCCGTGCTCAATGTTTCTATCACGTGGAGTAGTGCATAATGACGTCAACTTTCGATTCGACCAATGGTGATTTGTTTTATAAACTTAAATTTCCCTCGCTAATTGTGGGTATAGATGTCTTCCTATAACTCATATGTGTCTCGTAAGCCTATAGAAGTACTTAGACCTAAATCTGGCTTGGTCAGAATTTCTTGCGATTTATTATATACTTGTCATTGAATTGATTTTTCTCCTTTACAAGACATAATATGCGACGGCATCAAGTGGAAGGAATAATAAAGGAACAAGTTAATAAAGGACTTGAAGTAATATATGATCGTACACAACGAAAAAACCGACTTCACATGCCGCGCTAGTCAAAGTAGCCAGTAGCCAATATCATGTTATCAAGGTATACAAGTTTGTTTATACCTATTGTTTATCTCAATAACTCCGGAGATGATTATCAGATCTCGATAACATTTTAATGGACCCAATCGGGAAGCACAATCTCTCAAACAAAAAAGATTTTTTTCAAATCGGTTAAGATTTGACGGAGTTCCGAGGTAACATTGAAAAAACCGTTGAATTCAGAACCTCCTTTTTGTGAAGTTGGTTAAAAATCATAAAAGTCAAGATTTGTCCTTCATTCGATAAAAATGTCAGCTTCTGTGTTCTTAGAACATTAATTAGGTAATTTACTTACATAGAGGCACATCCTGTAGTACTTAGTGGTTGTGTTATATTATTTGTTAACGTAAATCTTTATGTAGCTAAATGTCTAAGTACGCCGTAATGGCTAACCGCATTTAAATGAGGCTCACAGAGAGTGAGACCAAAGAAATATTTTACGCAGAAAGAAGGAATAGCATAGCAACCACAGATTTAAGATTCACTACGTTATGTATGTGAATCTTAGGTCTATGGGTATATTAGGGTGATTCTTCGAAATTTCATTCTTCGGCTGATTCATATGGGCAAAATGTATTTACACTTTCAGCTCTGTAACACATGTTCATATGCAAATAAATATACCAAATAACATATTTGAATGAGGGCCACTTCTTTATAAAGTAGTTTTTAAGTTATTGGCGTTCAAATATTTTTTGCCCATATGAATCAGAATTTGTGAGATGAATCAGAAACAGAAATAAAAATGCAAAACTTTATGTAGATCTGCTCTATATTAAGAAAATATTTATATTTTAACAACAGCAATAATCTGTTTTTAACTGGCTTCACAAAGAAGGAGGAGATTTACAATTCGCCTGTATTTTTTATGTTTGTTACCTCGGAGCTATTTCTTACCACTATTGCTTAACTGATTTGGAAAGTTCCTATTTTGTTTGACAGAGTATGTTTCCCGTTTATTCATTTTGTAGTTTTTTCAAGATCTGGCAAGTATCTCCATAGATGTGGAGATAAACACTTCAAACTCAGTACTGAAAATGAACACTAACGGTAACTAACGCGGCATTTGAAGACAAGGTTCTTTCGTTTTGTGAACGATCTGAAATTATTATAATAATTATATCAGAGATCATACATTTTATGCAAAAATCTGACGAATTCAACAATAATTATTGTAAAACATTTTTTAAACTACGGTGTAATAAGTCTTGTATTGGGAAAGCGTTAATCTTAACTAATATTATTAATGCGAAGGTTTATCCTCCTTATAGTTCCAAGTAGTTTATTTAAGATGTTTTAGCTAAGTAAATATATATAAAAAACTAGAAATGCCTCGTGACTTTCCCGCGTTTAAAACTTGTTTCATTTATATACAACTTTCTTTCGTAAAAACCCATCAAAAAACGTTTTCAAGTTATGGCGTGAACAAGGAAAATATCAATTGCAAGGTTTGCCCAAGGTAGACGTATTCGTGAACAACTCCGAGAGGAACTCCATTTAGGGCAATCGGTACCGGAATAACAGGTTCGTTGAACATGATCTTGGTCTTGGTCCAAGTTCATCCGGTGACCGATGCGCGCAGAAGAATCAGCAAGGGTGGTCAGCATGTATTGCAAGTAATTGCAAGTCCTGCACGGTTTCAGCCACGATATCGATATCTTCCGCAAATCTCAAGCGTGTCCTTCCAATTTAGTGTTTTGAACATATCCTCTAGACCGTTTGTGAATAATTTAAGGGAAATAACGTCCCCTTGTCTCACTCTTCGACGTAAGCGGATATGTTCAGTCTGTTGATTTTGTAGTTAGAATGTCATAGTCGCAGCGTCACAGGGACCTCTGAACACTTGGGCGTATCGCCAATTAACTTGGCACCGTGTGCAGTGACTCCAGAACAGACCAGGTTTCAATGGATTCAAAGGCTTTCTCATAGTCCACAAACGCTAGACACAGTAGCTGGTTATACTCTTCGGTCTTCTGTATAACCTGCCACCTGTGTGAATATGGTGTTTGATGCCGGATCTTCATCGAAACCCAGCCTGCTCAGGGGGCTGAAATTCGTTGAACCTACGCGCGAGACGATTTGTGATGACTCGAAAACAGCTTATAGACATGGTTTAAGAGCGAGATAGGTCAATAGTTCTTCAAACGGGTTCTGTCTCCCTTTTTGAAGAACATAACAACGACACTCTTACTCCACTTCTTCGCAGTTCTCCCCGAAAAACGAACGAAATTAAAAATACGTTGAAACTGAAGTAGCGTAGCAGTTCCATCAGCTTTTAAGAACTCCGTTGTAATTTCATCCTCGCCGGGGGCTTTTCCGTTTTTAAGCTGTCTGTGAGCAGATTTCTAGCAAATTTTCGGTAAATTTGCGGGTTAGAGTGGCTCTAGGATCCTCCGAATCGGGTTGGGGAAGGGACGCTTGGGAGGTGTTTAATTGGCTGTAAAAGTCTTTTACTTCCCTAAGAATCTCCGGCTTAGAAGCGACAACAGTCCCGCTAGAAGTGGACAACTTCGTCAGGTGGCTTCGGCTCAACTGTTGGACAAAGACTTTTGACCCCCGGTTTTGCTCGATCCCTTCTTTAATTGAGCGTGTGTTGGACCTCCGGAGATTCCGTCGTACCAGTCTAAAAACCTTTTTGTTTAGGGACCGTTGATCTGACGAAGTGACTGCAGGGTTTTCACGTTCGCTTCTGCATTAGCTGTAGAGAATCTTCTGAAATATTAGATTTCTTGCCAGCACCTCGCGTCGCACAGAATTTTATCCCCTCCTCCCTGAGGGTGCATACCACATGGTCGAGATTCTGGTCAGCGTCAAAGTCTTTTGTGGTTTCCAGTGCAGCAAATCGGTTCTCCAGTTTCTGCTGGAACGTTTCGGACCCAACCACGGATGGTAACATATTGGGTCGATGCATGGACTTCATTAAACGAACACGTTCAAACTTGCAGTCGATATCTAGAGAGCCTCGGACTAGTCGGTGATCAATGCCAGTTTTAAACCTAGTGATCGCTAAGACATCTCTAAATATACGCTTTTTGTCCGTCATAATGAAGTCGATCTCGTTTTTAGTCATAGCGTCGGGGCTTTGCCACGTCCGCTTCCGCTGAGGGTCTTTCTGAAAGATGGAAATCATCAGAAAAGCCCCTCTTTTTCTAGGAAGTTGACGAGCATATGCCCCCTACGAATTCTGATTCCCAACTACCGATTCGCCGCTTGCTTGTACTCCCACTTTAGCGTCGATATCTCTCATGACAAAGTTGAAGTGGGCCTTTTGGGTGGTGTGCAAGGAAATATCCTCGTACATTTCTGCCACTTCATCGTCCAAGTGTGCCGAAGTCGGTGCGTATACTTGGATAACCTTGAAGATTTGCCTCTCGGTGAACTTGATAACAAGATACGCTACCCTTGTCGACACCCTGGCGATTTCTAGAACGTTGTCGCAGAGGATGTTGTGGACCAAAAACCCGACGCCACCTTGGGATGGTTGTACTCCCTCTCTGAAATACATAAAATGGCCTGATTCTGAGGTAACGGTGTCCTCCCCCGCTCTTCGGACTTCACATAAGCTCAGAATATGCCATCTTATGTGTTTCAGCTCTTCTCATAGTAGTGTCTAGTGTGCATCGAGCCGTAGTGTGCTTCCATTAAACGTAGCCAGTGTCAGTCGGTATTGGCGGCCAACCGTAGCCCAGGGATTCTTAGCTCCCCCTGCCCTGCCCTTACCGTAACCGCCTTGGTTAGGATTAGCAGGGTGACTGGGAACTGGGGGCCGTTGTATAGTTGTGCGTGCCATATAAGTTTTGCCCAAATAATCACCACACGCTGGGCAGTCGGGTTGGGTGATCGCAGGACGTAGCTTCTCGCAACGGCGACGCTGCTGCCCGTCACCGGCCTGTGGTATTTAGCTACGCCATCATATGAAATGGTTTTACTGCCATTTCTCGGTCGCCAGAGTCTCGTTCTGTGGTCAGCAGGAAGCACCATGGGTAGGTAAGGTAGGCTGGGAGCACTTAGACGGTATGTGTGCGCCCTTACATCCCAATTATGATCCCATCCCATGATTCATATAGGATTTGGATAATATGAATCAGGCACAGATGAATCAGGATTTAGCCAACAATCATGCATAACTCATCATACATACAGACTTCAGTGATTACATTTTCCTACACGAATCTATAACCCAAAAGCATCATACGAAACTCAAATTAAAGTTTTAAAACAACAAAAATAATTTTATAAAGTAGGTATTGTAATCAGTATGTCACCTGAACCAAGCACAGATTAATCAGACATTTACCTTCGTAACACCGGGTTCTAAGCAAACCAGGGGTACATTCATCTTTTAGCTCGTTTGTTGCATGACTGGCTTCCCCCCGCATGTGAAGCCAGATTCTCATTATTAATACCAGACCAAGTATGGTCAAGTGCAGCTTACGCCACATTAATCAGTATCATACGCCGGACACTTCTTATTTATTTATTTATTTATAAACACTCTAACGTAGTTATTACTAAAACACATGTTTTCTAGGAGGACAATTCATTACCTTTCGATTAAATTTTAATTAATATTGAAGTATCAAAGGCTAAATGCGACATCGACCATTTTGTTCCGGAAAATGGCAAACGGACACGCTATATGAATCAGAAGAACGAACTTTAAATATTTTTATTTTGTACCTAAACAGCAAATATTTCGAAAATATAATTTGCCCTAAATAGGGATAAAGCCAAACTGTTTAAAAAAAAATTACACACCGTTTTGTTAGTTAGTTTCAGAGATATACCCTCAGACATCGAAAATTTTATTTCTGATAAATCACCCATTACATACCTGTTTGATTTGTTCCAGCTTGTTACATGTGCCTGGTAAACGCGGTGGGCATCACAGCGGGCGCGCATCGGTACTGGTCGCACCGCTCGTACAAAGCCACTAGACCGCTGGAATACCTGCTGCTCTTCATGTTCTCCACCTGTGGACAGGTCAGCTCCATTCATAGGCTTCTCTTAAACTTAACGTTAAGCCAGAATTCTGCCTAGTACAAGCTAGGGCACCGGGCACGCCAGAAACCACCGAAGACGATTACTTATACCAAAGTTCAACTAGCCATCTTCGGACACATCGTCACTTAGCAACTAGTGAGAGAGTGTTCAAGCGCTAGATTATATGATATACCTAAGTAAAAAAATAATAATAATATCACTACTTTTATGGTTGTTACTAGTGGTAGCACTTTCTATGTTATGTGGTGTTCAGGGTTATTTAAACTTGTCGCACACGGACCACAAAACGCCACCATGCCATCTGAAGCTAGAAACGGCTTCTAAGTAGCAGAACAAGAGATTTCACATAGCCAGAAGCTGCACTGGAACCATCAGCGTTACCATGTGCAGCGAGCGAGTTCATATAAAAATACAGTCAACAGTTTTTGCGTCGGGGGTTAAAAAACACGAATTTTCTCCAGACGACCGTCTTGCGCTTCGTCCGCAACCATCGCCTGCACCACCAGTGTAGCGACACGGCGTCCGACCCTCACGACGCGACCCGGGGGCTGTTCTACTCCCACATGGGCTGGCTGATGCTGAGGAAGCATCCGGAGACCATCAGGCGAGGCCGGCAACTGGACATCAGCGACATCACGGGGGATCCGCTGCTCATGTTCCAGGAGAGGTGATACTTCATTATGATTATTAGTTTATAAAATATTCTACAAAAGTCTTTAATCAGTGCGTCCGACATGTGATGACATACGGAGCTGAGACGTAGACACTCACAGTTCGACTGGTCCACCAATTTAAAGTCACTCAGTGTGCTATGGAGAGAGCTATGCTCGGTGTTTCTCTGCGGGATCGAAGCCGGAACGAAGTAATTCGCCAGAGAACTAAAGTTATCGACGTAGCCAACTGAAGTGGTAGTGGCCTGATCAAATCTGCCGCAGAACTGATAACTGTTGGGGTAGACTTGTCCTAGAATAAAGACCGCGAATCGGCAAACGTAGCGTAGGTCATCCCGTGACCAGGTGGAACGACGATATACGCAAAGCGGTGGGCAGTGACTAGAAAAGCAGAGCCGAAGATCGGGCTCAGTGGTGTGTCTTGAGAGGGGCAGTAGTGGATTGACACCGGCTGATTATGATGATGATGACATTTTCTCTTCAAACCAAATGCCCAGGCGGAACAACTTGTATAGAGTAAGGATTGGTACCTTCCTATTGTAATATACATGTGCAGTAACCTGTATTCTCATGCTCATGTTAGATAATAATGACGATTGTCCTAACAGTATTCATACGTCAGGTACATGATGCCCATAAACCTGGTGTGCTGCTTCCTTCTGCCGTTGGGCGTGAACCTGCTCTGGCACGAGAAGTGGCAGTGCGCGCTGGCCTGGCAGTGGTTCCTCAGGTTCTTCCTGGTGCTGCACTGCGAGATGACCGTCAACAGCCTCGCGCATAGACCTGGACGCAGGCCGTTTAACAAGTCAGTATGAATGAACCCACAGACAGTGGCGTAGCTACCGGAGGGCTAGACGGGGCGGTGCCCCGGGGCCCACAAGCTCAGGAGGCTGCTCAGACTCTCACTTGCAAAGTACAAATTGAACTAGTTAACACCTCCCCTCGTTTCTCTCTCGTTCGGAATATAAATAAATCAGATTCCAGGAACGCTACTTTACTCATTGCAACTTATTTAAAAAAATACAGGAGAATTCCCAACAAGTCTCGAACATCTTTTTTTGAAACTTGCGGGGAAGTCCCCCGTATTCTTAGGCTGTTTTCACAGTAGCGCCATCGAACAGCGCGTTTCAACAGCACGCGCTTGTACGCAAGGTGGATCTATGAAAAACAGCGTGAACATAAAACGCTACTAGGGAATTTACAAGCGCGCGAGCATAGTGAATTTACAAGCGTGCGCGTCTGGACGGTTAATAGTAATAGTAAAATAGTAAGTTGGGGTGTGGACCTAGTTTATTTTTTGCCCCCCTGGGGCCCCCTTTGGTTACCTAGCTACGCTACTGCTTAGACCCGAGATTCACTACGTTACCTATCGTTACGTTATACCTATCTAAATCCGCCTTCATTATTTTAATCCTTTCCATGCATGGTTGTCTAGAAGAGATCGCTTAAAGCGATAAAACCGCCATTGACACTATTAGATTTAAATTGTTTAGTTATAAGTGTTTCTGTTCTTATATATAATTGGGCAATAAAGTTATTATCTATCTATCTAATATCTAGTAAGAGCTCGTTCCCACTTGTCGGGTGTCAGGCGTCGTATTTTAATCAGGTGTCGGTGCCTCTGTACTCTTAAGGTACGGACACACCGCAGCGTCCTGCGTGCGCGATGCAATTGAAAAGTACTCAGATCGCGCCAGCAGATCGCAGGACGCCGCGTTGTGGCCGTAACTTTAGTGCGAGTTTTCATCGTAAACGCTTTTGACAGATCTTACACAGACTTAGATCGACTTATTCAGGCTCCCTGATTGGTCTAAATTTAGTGAAGTGTGAAAACCACTAGAGGCGCTGTACTGTTTATCATACAAAATTTGTTCAAAATACGATATCTAATTTGGTATGAAAACTCGTACTTCACACAACTCGGCTGTCTTATTGGACTTCACAAAAAGTATTTCCAGTGTCCATGGACCTGGACATGCTCTGAGAAATTTCAGCTTTTACAAAATAACGAAGGTCTGGCCGTCGTATGCTCTTGGGCTATATATCATGCAAAACAGAGAAAACAACAGTGAATAAAAGATCCATTTATTCGTATGTTGTCAAAAATCCCATTAAACGTTACCTATGACTCAACTTTGATATATTTTTTAAATGCACAGTGTTGAAAAATGTTGTTTAAATTCAACCTGTTGTTAAATAATGTTTAAATTGTGTTTAAAAACGTATGACATACATGCGGATATTGGTTTTTAAAAACTTGTGACATTGGGTCAGCTCTCGACTTCGTCTCGGGGTTACATTCATCTACTCGTTTGTAAAAACCAACCCACCGCAGTTCACCGCACTAGTATCATAAATAACTATTAAAACCACCCCCGATTGATCTATGTATAATCAGTTCATTGAGACCATTCCAATGAGCACAAACTCGAGTACGGAGTTGAGTATTCCGCAGATTCCAGGAGATGTCCTAGCATCAGGTCAATGCTACCATGTTCTTACAATATCGTTGAAGTAAGAGAATATCGAATGTCTCGTAAAAAGTAATATACTTCGATGATTAAAGTGGATTCTATAGCGTTTTAATCTAGAAATCTTATAGTCTTAAAACTGCCGAAGGGATTTTTATGAATTAAAGCTAAGAACACTCTCGATTAAAACTACCTATGAAACCCAAAAACAAAAACAATATCGGTTCATCCGTTAAGGTGCTACGACGCCATAGATAGGCACACACATACACGCATACACACGTCAAACTTATGACACCCCCTTTTTGTCGGGGGTTAAAATGATACCTTATCTTCCAGGACAATAAGACCATCCGAGAGCCTGTTGGTGACGACTTTAACCCTGGGCGAGGGCTCTCACAACTACCACCACGTGTTCCCATCAGACTACAAGGCGAGTCGAGAAGCCACGTTCAGCATCGCCACTTACTTCATCAAACTGTGCGAGTTTCTAGGACTCGCATATGACTTGAAAGAGGCCAATCCCGAAGCTGTGCAAAGAATGATCGACCGTGTCGGCGATAAAATGGAATAACTATCGGAATAATCCTTTCTAAAACAAAAGATAAAAATGTTGTGATAACTATTTTTAATTGTTTATGACTAAGTATTTGCCTAGTTGTAGTAAATGAGCGTCGGTTTGAGCTAGTTACATAGCTAATTCAAAGGGTAAGGTATGTAAGGAGTTAAGAATCATCTATGTTGTCGAGAAGACATCAATTCGATTTGATTCCAAATAAAACAAGATAATTACAAAAATGTAAGTCTTGTAATTTAAAATCGTATAAATTAAATCAATATGTACATACATTTCTGTTGCATATTTACAATCGTTAATTTCTATAATATATAAAGTCAACAACAACAAATGGGTAATTAAATTAATATAAATTTTATTGTATTGATAATATCCTTAGTATAGGTATAATGTACCTATCATAGCGCATGCGCATGTCGCGATTATTATATGTTTTAAAAGCTTGTAAACAAAATATAGCTAATTTTATTTATGCATACGTATTATTAAGCCTTTTTATTTAATTTATTGATTACCATAAATAAATATAAAGACACACTAGACGTGTGGCGATAAAAACAATGTTGTATTATTTACTCTTATTTCCACTATGTTTTCCTTAAATTATTCATAATACAAACACAAAATATACGAAATGTTTGCTGTTTATTGTAGCTTATCACAGTTTTAAGCAGAAAGACCCATATAACAAAATACAATATACAACTCAATATTTGAGCAGTTACAACCTACTCAAATACAGTTATCACCACTATAAACCTCAAAGAAAAAGAGCTACAGAGATAGAAAACATATGTAAACCATGTTAACCTAATAAAACGCACAGTTCTTTATAGACCCTGGACGGACACAGCAATATGTTACTTAATTAGGAGAGAGGTGGAATATGTCCTATTCAGTTATCAGATAAGCTATTAAGTTGTTACACAAATATGACATCAATGGTACTAAGTTAAAATTAGATGGGTGTGATGGTGGACCGAAGTTAAAGCCATCAAACCATGCGTAAGGGTCGTTCATCACCGGTTCCTTTGAAAATTTCAGATAAACTAACATATTATGACGCCAAAAGTCAAAAGTCCGGTGAAGGAAAAACATCGTTAAGAAACCTCCAACCCCCGCATGTTGGTAGGACACTATGTGTATGTAGTGTCCGTCTGGCCAGCTACCACCCTCAAGTACGAATCTGTCTCCAAACATCTGATGTGTTAGCCTAGCCTAGCGTGCTACCACCCTCGACCGCATCATTACTTCCAACAGATGAGATAGTGGTCAAACGCTAGCCTATACGAAATATATATATATTAAAAAATATCTATTAGAAAAGTTCATCAAGTGATCCAGTCTTTTCGTTTTTATCAATTACCAGGCACAAGATAAATAAATGACGTCAATTTTTCGTGCTAAGTTCAGGGCACGATAAGAAAAACATTTATATACCATTTCAAGGCCCGAACGATCACGAAACAGGAAGTTTCAGTTTCACCTATAAATTATAATAATTGTTATAAAGAAATAGGACATAAGTAATGTGCAATACGCCGGTATTGCATCCATATTGATTTTCACAAGTTATTCTACCGTGACATGACTTAGCTAACTTAGCTTGTGTGTGTGAGCCCCGTAGGCGTAATGGATAGATGGCTTGTGAAAGGTCGCCAGTTCAAATCGTAGCACGGGTTTTCGTACACAGGGTAGGAGCATATTATATCGATGTTCCATCTGACTTGCTACCAAAAAGTAGCTTACCTTATACATAACCTTTTGGTGTTCCGGCAGCACACTGACACAGCCCTTAAGGGTCAGAGTATTCTATTAGGCCTAAGTAGCGTGTTCACACTTTTCAACCACATCATCCGTTACCACCAGGCGGGATAGTGGTCAAAACGCTAACCTATATGATATAAAAAGAACAAATTTAAAATTATAAAAATATATAATAAGGTATCCTTGTTTCCTTATTATCATTTTTTAATTTTCATTCTAAATAATTATAATTATGTCGTCATGATTTAAAAAAATAAATTATTGTGATGCATAAAAACTTTTATTTTTTATGTATATTCCCCGATTACTCAAAGATGCCTGGAGTGATATGGAAAATTCTTTTTTTGTATGTAAGGGTATGGTTGGGACCACATGGTGGTCGGTTTAAGGTCAGAAATGTTCAGTATCTCCAGAGATATAAACACCTCAAAGTTGATACTGAAAATGCGCGGCATTTAAAGTCGGTCCTTTTAGTTTTTTAAACGATCCTAAATGACACGGTCTATGAATCTATTAAATTGTACCATGTATTATTATTTTAAAGGGGCTAACGTCCGTATTCATAAAGATTTTGAGGAACGCATAGCGGTGGATTTGACACACGTAATATGAATAATGTATTGGTTCATAGTGTCGCGGTTTGACTACCACGTTATTTAAAACTTAGGGTCAAATCGAAGCGTCGATCCAAAACTGAACACAACAAATTCAACCTTAATTCCACAGCGTAACGCACACATTACTTCTGAGATTTTAAATCAGCGTTGGTCACGCGCAGACGCGCGAATTCGGAAGAATGCGCGCGTCTTTTTAAAAAAGTCTTTTTAATTAAGCTTGAATTTGTTATGTTCAGTTTTGGATCGACGCTTCGATGCGCTTCGACTCTGCTCTAGTATAAATTGACCCTTAGGGTCAGCTCAGACCGAGACGCGACGCGACGTGACGCGGCGCGCACTTATAGATTGATACAAACAAGAACTTTATTTACTACAAAAAAAGATACAAATTTGATTTTTAAATAATTTGGTGGCGTCGCGCGCTTAGCTGTGCCGCGCGGCTTCTCGCTATGCCGCGCGAAAGCAAAAGCAACGTCACGTCGCGTCGCGTCGCATCGCGTTGCGGTGTGAGCTGACCGTTAATCATGAAATTTGGCAAGAAGCAGTCTTGCAACACTTATACATAAGAATAAATCTAAAAACCGTAAATATGTAGTTTAATTTTAAAAAAAGCAACACATTAGCAATGATTGTAAAAACTGTGACGTTGATGTTTAAACCTTCACTTCTGCCTTCCGGGGTGCAACCCGTTGTTTTTTATTTTAACTTACTTACATCTAAGATTTGTATACAATGTTTGATTTGGTGGTTTGTGTTTGTGACCCTGAGAAGTATAAAAGAAGCTTCACGTGGACTTCTTGTCTCCACTATGGCCGATCACAGCGGCCGCCGTTCGACTGTTCACTGAATCCAAAGCTGTTCGCATTAACTGGAATACAAACGTACATTTATTAATGTAATCAACATAGTTTGACGCTTATCCTGCCCACTTTTAAAAGGTGGTACTTATTATCAACCAACTTCCAAAAAGGAGGAGGTTCTAATTACATTTGTACTTATGTTTTCTTTATGTAAGTACTTGTATGCTATGCGATTACGTCGTGAATTGTGAACAGATTATTTTTAATCGGTAGGGTACATTTTCATTACATGGGAGGTGGTCCCATTGTAATTTCATCGATTATAATCATTATTATTATTTTCATGACATTGTGCTGTATCCTTTTAATTTTATAATTCAATTTAGTTTATAAGAATGACCAGTGTAATAACGAGGGTGCAGTGTTAAAACCCGATAAATGCCCGAGGGTGCAGTGTTAAAACCCGATAAATGAAAAAAAAAACGAAAACCCGCTTTAAAAGTTTTAAAGCCCACTATAATCAGAATTGTTTGCTCTTCTTAGTGATGTTTCCAGATAAACAGATTCTAATGTTTGACATACAGAAATACTAGCCAAATAACTCAATAAGTGCAAATTAAATAAAATTATTTTAGTTGAAAGAACTAATGGTAAGTTTTATTTTTTTTTGCATTTATCGGGTTTTAACACTGCACCCTCGGGCATTTATCGGGTTTTAACACTGCACCCTCGATATGTATTTAAATTTGGATTATATGTAGTGAGTAAAGCAGCGCCATCTGCAAAGTTTGCACGCCTGTTAAGGCAAAACATGACGATCGTTTGAATATTTTGTCACAACTTTTTGTTATACGCATGTTTTACGCAAATAAAATATATTTATCTTTATCTTTATCGAGATCTGATAAGTAGGTACTTGCAGATAAATGACGATAAACGTCTCAAACTTGCTACTGAAACTGACCAGCGGGGCATGGAAGTCGGTTAACTGAAATATTCTACTTGGTCTTAAACATGGAACAACCTATACAAGCGGTTACCAACCTTTTCTATCTTGTTACCTCTATGATACATCATTGAAACATTTACCATCCGACACAACAATATTTTTTATTTTTTCAATTAAACAAATATGACAAAGATAAAAGAGCGTTGTAATTCCGCGCGACGCTCAGTACTCTTTACAGTACTTTTTAGTACAGGCTCAGTACACTTTTTAGCTGTTCGTCACAAACCTCACTCCCGACCTTTGACGCTCTTTATCTTTATCGATGTGCATTGATTTGTTGAATAAAAAAAAACGTGTCCAATGTTTTTTAATAATCCAACTGACGGACTAATTAGAATTATTATATTTAAAGTGAAAACTACTTCAGGCGCGTTGAAAACTTTTTGGGTGAACAAAAAGCGTGAAACTCGCGTCATCGTCACCGCACGCTTCCCACGAGCTATATGTACTCGTATATTGTGTATCTCGACGTTAGAATTCACAAGGTAACTTAGTTTTATTCACTAAGTTTTTATTCACTTAGTTTTTACTTATATGGGCAGACTGCCCCGCATGTTTTTTTACCCAAGCATCATTCCTATTGCTGTAATGAAAAATAGTGTAGGTACTCACAAATCCCCGCAAGGTGTCTGCCACATCGTCCAGTTGTTCCCCAACTTCTCGCATATTTCCCGACACCCTGCAACAAATTAAACATCAGTTTTTTTCTTCTCACTGAAGCGACAAACATCCACGATTCATATTAAACACATAGTATACACTTTTGGTTGAAAACAAATAGCTGAAGATCGAGCTCAGTGGCGTTCCATAGGAGAGGCCTAAGTCCAGCAGTGGACGGATACTGGCTGTTAAGGATGATGATGATGATATACCTTAAAGTATTTTCTCACTTATTTCGTTAACCGGCCCATTAAAAGGATTAAAAAAATCTTGAATTCGTGTGTATGCTTAATTGATGATATGAATAATGATATACTCTATTCCGCTGCCAATTGTGAACCGTTAAGAAAACCCCCAACCCCCGCATGGTGGTAGGTACTGGTAGGACACTATCTAGTGTCCGCCTGGCCAGCTACCACCCTCAAGTTGGAAAACCTGTCGCCAAACATCTAATGTGTTCCGGCAGCTGTCCTTGAGAGCCAGTTCTCATTCTAGACCTAGCGTGCTACCATCCTCGACCGCATCATCACTTATCAACAGGTGAGATACTTAGTGGTCAAACGCTAAAAAAAGAACTGACTTGAATAAATCAAGTATTTTAAATTATTACGTTGAGGGTGGTCCTGTTATATTAAGATGTGTCTTGTTAATATTATTATTGTCTGAAAATAATACCTTGACAAAAATCATGATATGATTTTCAAACAATAATAAACTTCAAAATTCAGATAAATATAAATAAACACCAAAAACTTCACTGAAAATTACCCTCCTGGCAAATGAAGTAGGGTTCTCTAAAAATATAATAACTTAAGAAGATATTTAGTAAAGTAAATGTAGCTTTTGTTTTTAACTGACTTCATAAAAAAGCAGGAGGTTCAATTTGTCAGATATTTTTAATGTATGTTCTCCGATTACTCGAAGATGCCTGAACCGATTTAGAAAACTCTTTTTTAGTTTGAAAGGCTATACTTTCCAGGTGGTCCCATTTAAATTTCATCGAGATATGTTCAGTATACCCAGAGATATTGAGATAAACATCCCAAACTTCATCGAGATATGTTCAGTATACCCAGAGATATTGAGATAAACATCCCAAACTTCATCGAGATATGTTCAGTATACCCAGAGATATTGAGATAAACATCCCAAACTTCATCGAGATATGTTCAGTATACCCAGAGATATTGAGATAAACATCCCAAACTTCATCGAGATATGTTCAGTATACCCAGAGATATTGAGATAAACATCCCAAACTTCATCGAGATATGTTCAGTATACCCAGAGATATTGAGATAAACATCCCAAACTTGGTACTGTAAATGATTAGCAAGACGTTTGAAGTCGGTTCTTTTAGATTTTTAATCGATCTAATTTAAGATCGATTAGAAATCGATGAAATCGAAGAGACCAAATACAATTTTATTAACTTTATACAATTGTTGAATTTATTTTTTGTCAAATGGCTTAAATGGATAAAAGATTAGAAATTAAAAAACTAAAAGAACCGACTTCAAACGTCGCCCTAGTACTTTTCAGCACCAAGTTTGAGATGTTTGTCTCCCTATCTCTAGAGATATTGAATTATTTTTTTTAAAGCTTACTAGCGATGTCCGTAGCACATTACTAGTAGTCTTGTTAACCCCTCCAACTAAGCTAAATATGCTTGTGTCTGGAGTGGGTTCACGTCAATAGTGTAATGGGTGGGGATCGAACTCACGGCCTCTCGATCACCAGTCCGACATCTTATCCCTAAACTTGTACTATTAATTATTCTGTGTCCATAGGGCTGGGCTAATGCCGCGTAAAATTATTACCGCTTAAGTAAGTATGTGGGTAGTTGGTTACCTGGCGTAAACCCAAACAGCCAGCATGGCCCCGGCGGCCAGCGCGGCGCAGTTCCCCAGCACGGCGAGCGCGCGCACCCCCAGCCCGCCCCCCAGCGCCCCCAGCAGCGCCCCCACCACAATCAGAGTCACGAACACAGCTGGAGTGCCGAACATCAGGAACAGGTTCTTGCCCTCGTTGTGAGCGCGGAGCTGCTCGAATAGCTCCTCTAGTTCCTACGACATAAAGGTGGGTTTTGTGTGAGCCACATCGGCAGTTCCAGAGGAAAGTTAAATGAAAATGTTCATAAAAGAGCAAAATGATTTTTTAAGTAAAACTTCGTTAGGCGCGACTTTATAGTAAAGGGGTTATTAGACTTTACTAAATTCAGTCGTCTAAATGATTCAGTTACTAAATTCAGACAAATGCAATCGCATTTCGGAAGGTAGGTTTCTAAATTTAGGAAAAAGTACGGCTACTGACTCCCTAAATCATTTATGAACCTAATTAGAATCGAATTTAGGAAGGTGCGATCGCGTTCAGTCGCTTCAGTCTAGCCATGCGCAGAATACTTCACCAAAAAGAAATCGTTCAGTACTTCAGTCCATCACCGCGAACTACTTCAGTGTTTTAACAATGTGTTTTAGTCATTGTTCCGAGGCTGTTGAAGTATTTTATTCTCTTTCTCGACTCGAATACGAAAATTTCAAGCGACGAAGCAGATGAAGTAATTGGACAACTGAAGTATAGATTAGGCAAGTGAAGTACAGAGTGAATGAGAAGAAACAACTGAAGTACTTCAATTGAGTCAGTCGTTCGCGAACGACACACGCCTACTTCAGTCGGTGCGCAGCACTTCGCGCGTGTGGATGTGTCGCGCATAGCCATGGGTAACTCAACAATTATTATTGAACCGCTGATCAGATCACAGCTCACGCACTTGAACCGGAGCTGCGAGCCGGCTCACAGGTCAGCTCAATTCGTAGTTATACTCACGGGTGGACTCGCGACTCGAGTGCAGGCTCAAGCGAGCTGCGTTCACATACTATTAAATGTAGTAACGTTACTATTTAATGGTGTTACGAAACAGTTTTATAAAGCTGTAACCTTTGTATTGAATTTTGAAATTTTAACGTTTTTCTACTGCTTTTTGCCTAAGCTATCTCAATAAATATATTTATAGATTTTTTCTCATTTAGAGTAAAATACCCTATTGACAATTTAGCACTTACTATTGCACTCCCCGAAACTCGAGTATTTAGTGTTCTGTCTGAGCTATTACGTTGCGAGCCGTGACTGTGAGTGTGAGCCGTGAGCCGTCTAGTTTGCATTTGAGCTGTACCTCAGTGACTCAAGTCTCTGTGATCTGAATATTTGAACCGGCTCTGACCTGAGTTACACATGTCTAGTCGCGCATGTAATTCATATTCCTTGATGATTGATTCCACGTCTTTGTTTTTTAGGGTTCCGTACCCAAAGGGTAAAACGGGACCCTATTACTAAGACTCCGCTGTCCGTCTGTCTGTCTGTCTGTCTGTCTGTCTGTCTGTCTGTCAGTCCGTCTGTCAACAGGCTGTATCTCATGAACCGTGATAGTTAGACAGTTGAAATTTTCACAGATGATGTATTTCTGTTGCCGCTATAACAACAAATACTAAAAACAGAATAAAGTTAAAAATAATAGAGGCCCCATACATGAAACGTGTTTTTGTCGGCATTTCACGCCATCCATGAACGCAACGGAAAACGTCTCATAGGTGGCGTTATATTGAAATGTCGATTCCTAACACCTTTGTTAGACGTTAGATAGCGTTATAAGAAATAAAATGTTTAATAATTATTATTTTTTGCTGGCGAAAAATGATAGTGGTATATTTTTCTTGATCTTATAAAATACTGTAGTGTGGTACGGAACCCTACGAGTGCGAGTCCGACTTGCACTTGGCCAGTTTATTTTTCTTTATTTTGATTGAGCCAACAGCCAAAGGCCAGGGCGAGGCCAATTTTTTGATTTTTGGACAGCACTGGAGCCATTGTATTTATAGTAGTAAAACGTCTGCCTTTGTTGCGTTTCAGCAGGCAACTGATTTAGTAACTATATTTAGAACTGTGTGATTATAAGCTTCTAATTTCGTTCCTTTTCTGAATTCTGATTTAGGCTACTAAATTTAGTAAAGTCTAATAACCCCTTTACTCAGATTAATTTTTGGCCGGAAATAACGCTGACGCAGTTTCCGCTAATTTAAAAATAGAATTTTCATAATTAGACATAATCAGTACCTACTTACATGTTATAACCATTGACCTAAAAATATATGGACTGGAAATACCTACAAAAATATGCTCTGCAGCCATACGAGTACGAAAGCGTTTAGTTAATAAGTTTACTTCTATCGCGCGTAAAGATATGCTCTGCAGCCATACGAGTACGAAAGCGTTTAGTTAATAAGTTTACTTCTATCGCGCTTAAAAATATGCTCTGCAGCCATACGAGTACGAAAGCGTTTAGTTAATAAGTTTACTTCTATCGCGCGTAAAGATATGCTCTGCAGCCATACGAGTACGAAAGCGTTCAGTTAATAAGTTTACTTCTATCGCGCGTAAAGATATGCTCTGCAGCCATACGAGTACGAAAGCGTTTAGTTAATAAGTTTACTTCTATCGCGCGTAAAAATATGCTCTGCAGCCATACGAGTACGAAAGCGTTTAGTTAATAAGTTTACTTCTATCGCGCGTAAAGATATGCTCTGCAGCCATACGAGTACGAAAGCGTTCAGTTAATAAGTTTACTTCTATCGCGCGTAAAAATATGCTCTGCAGCCATACGAGTACGAAAGCGTTTAGTTAATAAGTTTACTTCTATCGCGCGTAATGATTACATGCACATATTTTTTTAATCTATTTTTCTTGTTTTGTTTTTTTTAGAATAGGCTAGCGTTGGACCACTTTCTCATATGTACGATGTGGTCGAGGATGGTAACCATGCTAAGCCTAGATTGGGAAATTTGATTGATTGGCTTTTTTAGCTTTTTTGGCTAGATTGGCTTTCAAAGACAGCTGCCAGAACACAGATTACAGACAGATTCTCTAACTTGAGGTTGGTTTCTGGCCAGCAGGATACTAGACAGTTTCCTTGCACCTTGCAGGCACCGTCACTAGATTGATAGAAGTTGTCCAACACTATATCCTGCAGCTAAACCTTTGGCCTAGCGTGGTTACTATCCTCGACTACATCGTCACTTACCAACAGATGGATAGTGGTCGAAGAAATAGTGGTCAAGCGGTAGCCTGTGTGCTATAAAATAAACTAATTCGAGTCCCAGGCACATCCCAGGCAAAATACTAATTAAAAACTTGTACTGTTATATATTCTGTAGTAAAACCAAAGATGAAAAAAATTGTACGGTACACGTACAGTCTCGGGGGAGGTAATTAATTTGTTTTTATAAATGAATGGACTGTATGAGGTGCGTCGTTAGGTGAGGAACAGATCATCGATCCCTGCAAGCTATGAAAGGGAATATAGATACACCACCAACCTTTTATCCACGCCCGCCGATATAGCAGCAGCACAGGTAGCAATCCAGGCAACGTCCAGACTGCGATCGGTATCCTAGTATGTAAACTTTCACACAAGCAGCACTTCGGTGGTTTTAATCCAAAGTCGTTCCAAGAGACGAAGGAAAGGTAATAAACCGGCAACTTTGAGAACAACGTGCTCTCGGCGCGGTCCGCGAACCAATGTCATCAGCATACAAGCGGTGTAGAATATAAAGTATTGACGGAGTTTTTTTCTAACTACCCTCAAATACTTGCAAAGATCGAACAAAAATTAAGGAACCATTGTGATATGTAGTTGGTGTTCAAGTAGACCAATTCAAAGTCGCTCAGTGAGCTATGGAGAGGGTAGGTATCATTCGATGGGAGAGGGCTATGCTCGGAGTTTCTGTGAACGGCTTCGAAACGAAGTCATCCGTCAGAGAACCAAAGTTATCGACATACCTCAAAGGATTAGCTAGCTGAATGGCAATGGGCTGGTCACATCTGTCGTAGCACCGATAACCGTTGGGATAAGTAGACAAGTTTTAGAGTGGAGACCACGTCTCGCCAAACGTAGTGTAGGACGCCCTCCAGCTAGGTGGAGCGATGATATATGCAAGCTGGCTGGCAGCGGTAGGAAACGAATAGCTGAAGATTGAGCTCCTATGATAGGCCTATGTCCAGCAGTTAAAGAGGGGTTATACTAGGAAGTTTGAGACTAGGTGCACCTATTCCTAGTCCTTAGAAATACGTGATCCAAATATCTGTTCCACCTAGTATTGATCGCGTATAGATTATAGTTGTCAACACTCAACAGTATTGCATCATATCGCTCTCACATTATTATTATTATTTTTTTATACGTTATAGGCTAGCGTTTGACCACTATCTCACCTGTTGGTAAGTGATGATGCGGTCGAAGATGGTAAGCACGCTAGGCCTAGGATGGGAACTGGCTCTCAAGGATAGCTGCCGGAACACATTAGATGTTTGGTGACAGATTTTCTAACTTGAGGGTGGTAGCTGGCCAGGCGGACACTAGATAGTGTCCTACCACCATGCGGAGGTTGTTGGTTTCTTAACGATGTTTTCCTTCACATACTAGAGTGCGAGTGAGAGAGTAGTATATTATCATACTACCCTCTCACTCGCACTCTCATTGCACCGTGTCTACGGCGTACGGCGGCACTATGCCAATGTGGTTCATCCTAGTGTGCGAGTGAGAGGGTAGTATAGTATCATACTACCCTCTCACTCGCACTCTCATTGCACCGTGTCTACGGCGTACGGCGGCACTATGCCAATGTGGTTCATCCTAGTGTGCGAGTGAGAGGGTAGTATAGTATCATACTACCCTCTCACTCGCACTCTCATTGCACCGTGTCTACGGCGTACGGCGGCACTATGCCAATGTGGTTCATCCTAGTGTGCGAGTGAGAGGGTAGTATAGTATCATACTACCCTCTCACTCGCACTCTCATTGCACCGTGTCTACGGCGTACGGCGGCACTATGCCAATGTGGTTCATCCTAGTGTGCGAGTGAGAGGGTAGTATAGTATCATACTACCGTCTCACTCGCACTGGTATTGCACCGCGTCTACGGCTTACAGCGGTACTATGTTAGTGAAAATACGGCATAGATTCGAGTGAAACATCGCGTCGCGTCTTAGTTAGTAGTCCGAGGTCGAATACTAGGTGGACTAGGTGTGTCGAAAGTAGGAATAGGTGCCACCTAGTCTCGTAAAATACCTATTTTTCGGATCTGTTCTAGTAAACACGCCTCACCTCTACCAGCAGTGGACGGAAATTGGCTAATAATGACGATGATCTGGTTGGTGTCACACATTTATTATCACCCAAGGATCACATTGTGGAAGAACAATGAAAGAGTTACCTTAAACAACTGAGCCCCGTAGCTATCTGCGAGCTCCTGTCCGCCCATCTTCTTTTTGGAGTGGAAGGCATGCAGCGCCTTGTCCCTCGCCCGGCGGTGCTCGTCCTCCAACATGCGCGGCTGGATGTAGGGCTTCGCCCCACCGCACACCTCCTCCATTAGAGTCTCGTACACCTCTCGGGCTTCCGCAACGGCTGACAGGTTATTGGCTTCCGCTGTAGCCTAGAAAGAGTAAACAAGTGGCAGCAATAAAAATTAAGGTACAGATGACAAGATAGAGAGGATGAAGGAATATTTACGAAACGTTGTAGTGTTAGGACTTCTGCTTGTGGTGGTAGGAGTCCTGCTAGTCCGCCTGGGTCGGTACCGCCACTTTCTTATTCTTCTTCACTTAATTTCAGCCGTGAAATGGGAATGTTTTTCGGTATAAATGGCAAGGTATCCGGTGAAATTACAGAACATGTGAGACTCAACATCTTTATGTCTCAAGGTAACAGGCGCAGTGCAGTGACATGCTAAATTCTGGCAGTCCAGAATTTTTCATACCGCTGCATCTATAATAGGTAGACGTCATCGCTTACCATCAGGCGAGCGTCGTGCTTGTCCTGTTACCTTATATCATAAAAAAAAGATGATTTATGAGACGAGTGTGAATGGGCCAATCGGTAGAGGCCGACCTAAGCGAACGTATCACGACCAGACTTTTTAAAGAAAGGCTAAATCAAAAGTACCTATAAGCGAGCATGTATGAAGGCGCTCATGAAAGTGGAAGAAGCGAAAGAGGTATTTAGGATCATAGCATGTTGAAAGTAGGAGGTTTAAAGGTCCTCTGGAAAACTACTACATATATAGTGTCTTGATATCGTATTGTTATGGAAGCGTACGTATAGAAAATGTCAATCAGAATAATGACCAACCTCCAGGATAGTCTTCGGTTCCGGCAGTTCAGTTCCATTGAAGACCTTCATGTAGACCTTGAAGTAATGCAGCAGGTCCTTGGCTTTCACCACCTGGCCCTCGATCCGCTTGGGCACCAGGCTCTCCGGAGCCAGGAGTGACGGCACCAGCTTCTTGAGGGACTCTTTGAACTCGGGGCTGATGTCTGCAATATGATGTACAGGATATAGTGTAGAAGCCTTGCAATACTATAAATAATATAATACTTGCAATCTACCCGAACGAAGCGATTTGCTTTTCGTTCATCTACGAACCGCCAGGCAATGGAATGCCCTGCCTGAGTCTATCTTTCCGGTTAAGTATAATACGGGTGTGAGTTGGTATCTTCAGGTAACCACGCTCCATCATCGATTGCATCATCACTTAACATCAGGTGTGATAGTGGTCAGGTTCTACACAGTTCGGTATAAAACAAAAATAATTATTCGAGCTGATATGAAGCCATTGAAGTCATATCTGACGAGCTGGCTGAGTTTGGAAGATGGTAGGGATATTTGCACTCTTTGTATAGCACGAAAGTCCGCGAAAAATGAAGCGAATTCATTGATATTTTCAGGCGAACACGATTCCATCTTAAAGTAACACAATACCGCATCGCGATGCATTTTCGTGAGTTTCGAGTCGTATTCGTAGATCGTGAGAGGCGATGAGATGGAAGTCAACATTGTACAAAGGAAAGAAGCATCATCTTTCAAAATAAAACACTTCTTACAAACCGGCAGGATTATTCTCAATCATTCGAAAGCAAATTTGGATTCGGAAACTTCCTCTATCCAAGATCCTTTATGATCCAAGTGGAAGTACTTGGATCACGATGCTCCGATCGGTTACTTTTGATATTTCAATTCGAAAATTAAAATTTATGAAAATTAAAATAAATCAAAAATATAAATACTCACGGATTTATCAATATTCAAAATTAAAAATGAAGCTTCCGAATCCGAATAGATTTTTGAATGATTGAGAATCAGGGGACAGGTAACTACTTATATATTACAATATAGGGTGCATTCGGGTAACTCCGAAAATCGGGGAATTCTAATAATTAAAGTTTTCCAATCGACACGGCAATATTTCATGCTTTGGCAACATTCACCTAGCGGCCCTTTTAATACGCATCCGCCCGCAAGTCACCTCAGGCTGCTAGGAGCGACCGCGCGTCATCAACTGTCATTTTTTAGGGTTCCGTAGCCGAATGGCAAAAAACGGAACCCTTATAGATTCGTCATGTCTGTCTGTCTGTCTGTCTGTCTGTCCGTCCGTATGTCACAGCCATTTTATTCCGAAACTGTTAGAACTACAGAATTGAAACTTGGTAGGTAGATGTATTCTGTAAACCGCTTTCCGATTTTAATATAAAAATAAAAAATATAATATTTTAAGGGGGGGCATCCCATACATGGAACTGGAACAAAAAAAAATTTTTTCGTCAAACCTATACGTGTGGGGTATCTATGGATAGGTCTTTAAAAATGACATTGAGGTTTTTAAAATTATTTTATCTCAAAGTGAAAATGAAGAATCAGTTCACCAAGTCGCTCAGCGAGCTATGGAGAGGACTATGCTCGGAGTTTCTATGAAGGATCGAATTCGAACCGAAGTCATCCGTCAGAAAACCAAAGTTATTGACATAGCTCAAAGGATTAGCAAGCTGAAATGACAAAGGGCTGGCCACATCTGTCGTAGAACCGATAACTGTTGTGGTAGACGAGTTCTAGAGTGGAGACCACGGCTCAGCAAACGTAGTGTAGGATGACCTCCAGCTAGGTGGAGCGATGATATACGCAAGCTGGCTGGCAGCGGTTGGAAACGAATAGCTGAAGATTGAGCTCAGTGGCGTGCCATAGGAGTGGTCTATGTCCAGCAGTGGACGGAAACTGGCTGATAATGATAGTATTAAATTTTTAATTTTTTTTTGTTTTGTTTGATTGAAGCTAATTTGGTTGAATACTGGCAATAAAAGTTTTAGGAATATGTTGATACTTTTATTTGAGAGGAAAACCACCTAATTTATCGATTTAAAATAAGATACTTTATATGATACACATTTTTTATTCTGTGACGACTTTTTTCATTATTTGAACCGAAAAGATATGCAAAAACATACGTAATTGTAAATTTCTCGACAACCCGAGAAGATCCGAGAAATTAGCCTCGAGAATTCTCAAGACCCGAGAAATTGATAAGCTCGAGAAATCATGAACTCTAAACGGAACCCTATTACTGAGACTCCGCTGTCCGTCTGTCTGTCTGTCTGTCTGTCCGTCTATCACCAGGCTGTATCTCATGAACCGTGATAGTTAGACGGTCGAAATTTTCACAGATAATGTATTTCTGTTGCCGCTATAACAACAAATACTAAGAACAGAACAAAGTTAAAAATTAAAGGGTTTAAAAACGTGTTTTTTACGATAGCGCCATCTATGAATCTTCATAGATGGCTATCGTGTTTACCTTAATCTCGGAATCTGAATCTGAATCTCAAAAACGGCTCCAACGATTAAATAAAATTTAGTATACAGGGGATTTCGGGGGTGATAAATCGATCTAGCTAGGATTAATTTTGAGAAAATGTTGTTTTATTCGTCTTTTCAATAATCAACTTTATGGATAATCAACTTAAAATATGACTCTTCCTGACATCTATTGGCGAGTCGAAGTAGCTTTTTTTTTAGTGTTATTGTGTAGTTAAAGCAGTTAGTTGCTCTCAATTAAAAAAAATAGTATTATTATTCGCCAATAGATATCGGGAAGAGTCATATTATTACAAGTTCTGTTTAAGTGGCAAATAATATCGTTTAAAAACTAAAAAAACAACCGACTTCAATGCCGCGCTATTCATTTTCAGTACCAATTTTGAGATGTTTATCTCAATATCTCTGGAGATACTTATCATACCTCAATAAAATTACCATGGTACCACACTTGGGATATCTCCTTTCGAACAAAAAAAGAATAATCGAAATCGGTTCATAAACGACGAAGTTATCCGCGAACAAACATTAAAAAAAAAAAAAAAAAAAATATACGGCCGAATTGAGAAACCTCCTCCTTTTTTTGAAGTCGGTTAAAAATACCGAGCAAAGCTTGGTCTTCCAAATATTTAATAATATTAATTTTATTTTTATTAATTATTTATATTATTATATATTATTAATTATTAATTAGTTAGAAGTTCGTTAGATATTCGTTAGATGGCGTTCGGAACCCTCCGTGTGCGGGACAAAAGTCGGACTCGCACTTGGCCAGTTTTGTTTTACCTATTGAGGTACGGAACCCCTTAAATTATTGAAGCATATCTGAAGCTTACCTTTAAGTTTTCCGCTAAACTCTGGACTGGTGGCGACGTGGAGACCAGGGTGCGGCATCAGGTAGCAGGTCAGCTCCTCGAAGCACGCCGAGATGTACTCCCGCAGAGTCTGCAGCTCCTTGTGCTGACCGTCGTGGATCTGACAACATATTACATAATAGCTGTACCCCGCGGTTTCACCCGCGTAGACACCGTGGGAATATCGGGATAAAACGTGAGTTCACCATTGGCGGAATAATCGGGTAACATACGAGAGCCTTGAGAGCCAGTTCCCATTCTAGGCCTAGCGTGCTTACCATCTTCGACCGCATCATCACTTACCAACAGGTGAGATAGTGGGCAAACGCTAGCCTATAAAGTATTTAAAAAAAAACTAAACAACACGCTTTTAGCACATCAAACCAAAAAGTGAAAAATAATTCTTAATATACCTAAGCTGATAATAATAATTAACGAAAAATACTAGTATTACTGTAAAAGAAAAGCGTGTGGCCCTTTGTGTCATATTTTTCGTACATCGAACAACTCACGCTTTTTTCACAATAATACTATTATTTTTAAGCGTTATGCCAGCGGCCCAAAGCCTTACTACGCTTCTTTAAGGAGCTGGGTGGCTTGAGTGATAGTTGGCAGGGGGAAATGCACAATACACCCCGAGTGGGACGTCATTGCAGGTCTTATCGCCCCCATCACCAATTAGAATTAGAAGCATACCTCAAGCCGTTTATCCAGCAGTTTCTGCCCTCCATCAGCTCCGTATCCATACTCGTAGGGGAAGCTCCAGTCTCGCACCAAGAACTGCAGTCTCTGGAAGGGTTTCCCCTCGCTACTCTTGCCTGCCAGCCGCCCGTAGTCCGTGAACAACTAAAGGAGAACATTAAATAAAAACTCAAAACATATGGACTTTTTTTGTTATTAAGCTACATATATACGATTTTCAGGTTTATTGCTATATAAATTGTTCAAGACCTTAAGTTCTTGCCAAATTTCATGATTCTAGGTCGACGGAAAGTACCCTATAGGTTTTGATTGAAAATATGTGACATAAACGGGCATATCTTTTGATCGCGTTGACTTACAATTTAAATTTTTTCACAGCCGAAAGATACCGTAGACCCAAGTATTTAGTATAAGTTTCAACGTGATACCTCTACGCGTTCTGGAGATAAAGGGTCTTGACAGACGGACAACAAAGTTATCCTATAAGAGTTCCTTTTTTCCTTTTGAAGTACGGAACCCTAAAAAATAAAGAAGTAACTATAGCCCTGTTCACCTTAACTGATCTCACCTGTAAATGCTGCAGGTCATCTTCTTCGATGTTCTGCGAGAGGTTGTAGATCTGGACGGAGGAGATCATGGTGGACAGTGCAAACACCGTCGCGTTGTCCCGCACTGTCGACTCCGAGTCGAACGTGCCTTGCGTGTCCATTAGAAGGATCACCACCTGGGGAAATTATTATTAGGGCTATTCAGTTATTCAGATATACTTACAACGTCTTACATACATACATACAATCACGCCTTTTTCCGTTGGGGTAGGAAGAGAATACTTCTTTCCACATGCAACGATCCTGATAGATGTACAACGTGTTATATAGTTTAATAGACTGTATATTATTAGCACTGTTTATTAAATTGCAGTTTTGAACGATTAAAAAAAAATTAACCTTATCACCGTTGGGCAAGGTGGCTTTGAAGGGCTGTGACCACAGCAGCAGGCCTGTGGTTTGTCTCTCGGAGCCCCCTCGCCAGGCGAAGCCCTTCAGAGGCTCGTCTTCCGAACCGATCCAGCTGGTAGAGTCGCCCAGGATATACTGGAAAATACAATAAATATAAAATTGATGACTTGAGTGACTTGATTATAATTTTGCATATTGTCAGGTCCTTCAATTATTAAAGCTACCTACGTATTTTCGGAAGGCGTGAAATGTAACTGTTGCTACTGTAATGAGCCACGTATCTGGTAGGTATATCTAGCCACTGTTCAACAAAATACAATCGTTTATTCATAACTCCAATTGCTGATCTTACAAAATTTATTCAGCAAATATCGTATTTTTTAAAATCGGACGAGTAATAAATGTTACATTACCAACAAAGTTTGCAATAATAATGTTATCATATCTTATACATAGGATATTATGTTTCTTTGAAGTGTTACACACTTTATATTTTTGTAAATTGTTAAACACAATCCAAAATTTCATCGATAATTAATTAGTGTTTAACAATTTACAAAAATATAAAGTGTGTAACACTTCAAAGAAACATAATATTTGATTTACGGAGTGCAACATCTCTCGTTGGATTTGAAAACTGTAATGATTTCTTCCGAATGATTAACTTACGTAATAAGTAGTCATAGATGGCGCCACCAATGCATAATTGGGTTAACAAATGCAATCCACTAATTTCGTCGTGACGACACTTCGCACCGTTGCTTAATTGGCAAAAGCACCGGAACATGTTATTCCGGAGGTTGCGGGTTCAAGTCCCTCGGTACGATGAAATTTTGGATTGTGTTTAACAATTAACATAGGATATTGTTCACAGTTATTTTATCTCTGACATTGACTCTTCACAGTATTAAATTTTTTTGTTATACCGATACTCAGAGATAATATCACTATGAACGGTCAATATACGTACCTACCATCGTTGTCTTATAAGGAAGAAAAGAAATTAAATTCAAGATATTAAGTCGTTATCAGCATATTTAAATACTTGACACCGCGACTTACCCGACCAGGTGGAAAGTTTCCAGAGTCACCCCTATACCTAAGGGTGGTTCTAGATTGAATATCGAGAAATATAGGCCTATAGCCGTGATGTCAGCGTTCGGCAAGGTATTTGAATCGATCCTAAATTTCCATATCACCAGGCAGGTCAATACTCAGCTATGCGACGCGCAGCACGGGTTCAGAGCGGGCAGGTCTACAGCAACCAATCACATTAACTTTGTTGACTACGCTCTTACCGCTATGGATAATAAGAAACAAGTGGACGTGACGTACTTTGACTTTAAAAAAGCTTTCGATCGCGTTCATAACGATGTATTGCTGCGAAAGTTTTCTACATTGGGCTTCACTCCACAATTGTTAAGTTTTTTCGCTAGCTACTTTTCAGATCGACATCAATATGTTCAACTGCAAGGTTTCCGCTCTGACCCGTATGCTGTGTGTTCCGGTGTAAGCCAGGGCAGCACACTCGGACCTACGCAATTTTTGATCATGATAAATGACTTGCCGAATGTTGTCAGGGCGGCAGAGTGCCTCATGTTCGCCGATGATCTAAAACTATTCTTAGGTATAGATAGCGTGGCTGATTGTGAGGCGCTACAGAGGGACGTTGACAGTGTTGTGAAATGGAGTGTGGACAACCAACTAGAGTTTAATGCATCTAAATGCAAAACAATCTCCTTTACTCGCTCCCTCTCACCCATTTCATACACCTATAATATCTGCGACGTCCCTCTCGAGCCAGTTGTGAGAATTCGAGACTTAGGCTTGGAGTTAGACGCCGAGCTCACACTCAACACGCACATCACCGAACTCTGCGGTCGAGCGTACAAGTCTCTCGGTTTCGTTATGAGACAGACAGCTCGTTTCCAAGACAAGTGTACAATTTTATCTCTTTTTAATTCGCTTGTAAGGAGTAAATTAGAATATAACTCAATAATTTGGAATCCGCATGAAAGTAAATATAAGCTAATGCTCGAAAAAGTACAGAAAAAATTTGCTCGATATCTATACAAAAAATTGTACGGTTATTATCCTTTTCTGTATCCCTCTCTATTCATAGCAGGCATGGTAGGCATACATACATTAGAACTTAGGCGAAAGTGTGCGATACTGCTTCACTATTTCCTGTTGCTAAACGGGAAAATAGATAATCCCACGGCTCTGTCTCGCTGCACACTCTTCGTACCGGATCAGTTGAGGCGGCTGCGTCGGCGACGTCTGTTCGCGACCCCGTCGGTACGCACACGAGCGGCTCAATCTGCCCCCACTTACCAAGCTCTGAGTCTGCTCAACGCACTCATTGTTCATGAACCAGACATTGACATATTTTGTGTGAGAATTCAGGCATTTTTAAACGCATCTGTTAATGTTTATAGTTTTTACAGTTAATTTATTAATGTTACCTACTGTTTAAGATCTTTTTGTAATTTTAGCTTGTTATGCGTTTTGGTATGCTGTAAGCGTAACAAGTACTTGTTAATAAATAAATAAATAAATAAATAAATATGGCTCTTTGTAATTGGTTGATAATGATGATGATATGTATGTGGAGGTTTGCTCACCACGCGTGTGTCAGTAGGAAGCACTGGCCCTTGTCTTTAAAGCCGTCTTGCTGCATCTCTGTAGTCGAAGGTCGCTACGTATAGAGGAGTGCTCACCTTCTGATGCATGTATCTGAGGAAGAAGTCCAGCAGGAAGGACTTGCCCTTGCGGAAGGCGCCGGCGACGGAGATGACGACGACGGCGCGGTCGCGGACGTCCTCGCGCAGCAGCAGCGCCGCCAGCGCCTCCTCATCCAGCGTGAACGTGTGCTCCGGTCCTGTGTTCACCACCTGGATGCCCCATCCTGCTTCTAGATTCTCTGACTTATCTGGAATCATGACAGTTCTCACTCACTACCTACTACAAAGACCTGACAGAAATTAACTTTTTATAAAAACAATTTTCAATGTAAAGCCTTAGATAATTGACAAGTAAATTATCTGTGTGTAAAGAATAATAATTATATAATAATAATTATTATCTATGGAAGCTATCGAGAGGAGAGCAAAGAAACTCATAAGCGACGACCTACTAGTAAGCAAGAGACTCCAGAGTCTCGCGCATCGCCGCAAAGTCGCTTGCTTATCGGTTTTCTATCGAATACATTTCGGAGAGTGTGCAATGGAACTGCATGATTTGATTCCACCATCCCCATTTTATTATCGGACATCCAGAGACACTAAAAGGCGCCACCGATTTATGGTGGATATACCATCTACCCGAACGAAGCGATTTGCTTCTTCGTTCATCATACAAACCGCCAAAGAATGGAATACTCTGCCTGAGTCTGTGTTTCCGGTTAAGTACAATATGGGGGTCTTCAAATCGCGAGTGAATAGGTATCTTCTGGGTAAGCACGCTCCATCATCGATCGCATCATCACTTAACATCAGGTGAGATAGTGATCAAGTGCTACCCAGTTCGGTATTAAAAAAAAAAGTCTATACCGAGGTCTATACTAATACTGTTATATGTAAGTATGTTTTATATAACAAACAAAACATCTTAATGATAAAATTTAATGAAAAATACCTACACGACATCAACGCAATTAATTTAATGACATTTTAAATTAAATTATTAATAATCAAAAAAATATTATTGGGCAATTGCATAAAATGTCTAAATAAGACACCAATAAAAAGAATCAAAAATATGAAAACTAGTAATTATTATACAAACATTTAAGTAGGGTTTAGACAAGTATCTAAATAACTCAAACTATCATAAAAAAGGCAGACGGAGTCGTGCCGAACACCCGAGTGAACGCAAGTAATACTAAATGCTTGAGTAATACGCTTCCGCGCTTGGTTTGCTACCAAGCGGCAGCAGGGACAGACGCTTCCGTGCAGTATTACTTCGCAGCGTTGTTTACGTAGTAATCTTGCCGGACTGAGCGCGGAAACTTATTACTCAAGAATGTAGTATTACTGAACTTGCGGTCACTCGGGTATTCGGCACTAATCTGTCTGCCTTTTTTATGATAGTCTGAGCTAAATAACTTATACCTAATTAAACATTTGTATAATAAATTACTACTAAGGTTTAATATTTTTGATTCTATATATTGATCTATGGTATCAAATATTTAGTTATCAAGAAAAAACATTTATCTATCTAGATAAATGTTTTTTTTACGAACGAAATGTTATTATATAAAGGTCAAGGCAGAAGACGGAGAACAATTATCATCTAAAGAGATGATAATTGTTCTAGATATAGATATAGATATATAGGATCTTTATCCTAGATATAGATCTAGGATAAAGATCCTACCTGTATTCTCAATAAATAATTATATTGAATAATCAATTGAAAGACATGAATCAATCGTCGAACTTCACGCTAAAAAATTTTATCTTTCGTACCGCCTTCCGGAAATCCGGAGAAGATTATCAATTTGTCGAATTACGTATTTTTTCTGTATGTTACACGATTCTTCCACTAATTAATGTGAAGCTATTTGATAGATTTTTTATAAGTAGCGTAGGTATATTTCCAAACTTACCTCTCATAATTGAAGATCGTTTACAACGAAAACGAAACTGGCCAAGTGCGCGTCGGACTCGCACACGTAGGGTTCCGATTTAACAAAGTTTGCCGTTGTGCTCAGTAATAGGGTTTATTAGGTACCCTTTAGTACTAAATGCCGCGCTGGTCATTTTCAGTACCAATTTTGAGGTGTTTATCTCCATATCTCTAGAGATATTCATCTGCAGGGCTAGCATGGCCTTATCCCCGGGAGAAAGACAAAATTATTTCCCTGTTTTTCGCCACTGACAGGAGATCAACACAACAATTTAAACGCTTGGTGAAGTTTAACCCCGAGTTTTGATTTTGTTTCGTATTAAAAAGTTTAAAAAATAATAGATTAAAAGTCAGCGGGCGTTTATAATTGTCGAAAAACTTTACTTATAATTTGCCTGCTCCACCAAACCACATGAGTAAAGAACGTTTTATTACTCATGTGACCAAACAAAACACGGATAGGTGGAAAGACAAAATAGTCCCCTTGCCATGCTAGCCCTGCAGATCTCGATGAAATTACAATGGGACCACCTTGGAGATGTACAATTGAACAAGAATCATTCACGGCGAAGTAATCGCGAATAAAAAAATATAGACGCATAAGAACCTCCTCCTTCTTGGATGTCGATTGAAAAAAAAATTAATTTTATTACCTATTAATATTTTATGACGTCACAGGCCCTTTAATATATTTTACCGAGATCTGGCGAGGTGTAATCAGCAGGGTTATTCTCAATCATTCGAAAGCAAATTCGGATTCGGAAACTACCTCTCCTTCGACTTGGATCTTTGCAATTCAAAATACTCCGATCGGTTACTTTTGACATTTCAATTTTAAAAAATCAGTAATTCTAATTGGAAAGGTTAAGGTCTAATTAGAAGAAAACAAAATAGCGCACGGATTTATCAATATTCAAAATTATTAAAACTGGCCAAGTGCGAGTCAGATTTTTGTCCCGCACACGGAGGGTTCCGAACGCCATCTAACGAACTTCTAATCTAACACCAAACCGACTACTAAGTAAACGATAATCACACAAAGGTAATTGATATTATCAAATCTGGAAGACCGAGTGTTCGTACGACTAACTAAACTAACTTTCCACTGATACTAGCTAAATTAAACTCTTTATGGACTAACATAGAAGATATATTAATCAATACTGTACACTACTGCATGCTAATCTCAATTAAGTAAACAAAACGACCGAGGCCCACAAATTTAACAAATGAAACGCGCGTGCTAATTATTCCTGTGCTGCCATCTAGTTGCGTCAAGTTGAATTAATTGCAAAGGCACACAGGTACAGTACAGTACACAGGTAAGTTATTTGTAGTTGGTTTCAGATTGAACACCGAGCTTTGCCAAAAGCTACTTCTACTCGCCAATAGATGTCGGGAGGAGTCATATTTTAAGTTGATTATTGAAAACACGAATAAACAACATTTCTGAAAAAGAATCCTAGCTAGATCGATTTATCGCCCCCGAAATCCCCTGTTTCCTAAATTTTATTTAATCCCTCGAGCTGTTTTCGAGATTCAGATTCAGATTCCGAGATTAAGGGAAACACGATAGGCGCCATCTATGAAGATTCATAGATATCATAAAAACATTTTTTTTGTTTTAAACTCTTTAATTTTTAACTTTGTTCTGTTCTTAGTATTTGTTGTTATAGCGGGAACAGAAATACATCATCTGTGAAAATTTCAACCGTCTAACTATCACGGTTCATGAGATACAGCCTGGTGACAGACGGACAGACAGACAGACAGACAATCAGACAGACGGACAGCGGAGTCTCAGTAATCCGGTTCCGTTGGTACCCTTTGGGTTCGGAACCCTAAAAATGAAGGTTCCGAATCCGAATAGGTTTTCGAATGAGTGGCTGTTGAAAGAATGGAGAAACTTGAAAACTAGAAGCCATATTAATTATTTATTTTAACGTTTCAACCAAGTTGCTTTGACCGTGGTCACGAGATAACTGTCTGTCTTGGTGACTTCGTCTCAATACAGACAATTAAATAAATCTAGGCATCTAAATGTAGATGTGTACTTGTACATTTCAGCGAAACTTTTTTAGAGTTCCGTAGGTACCTCAAAAGGAAATAAACGGTCAAGTGCAAGTTGGACTTGTACTCCGTAATAGGGTTCCGTAACACAGTAGAGTAGTTTATAATCATAATCATAATATTTATTCACGAAATAAATTATAACTTTTTTTTTCATAGTGTTTGTGTGAAAAACATAGTTATATTTGCGGTTACAAAAATATCTCAGAAGCTGCTGACTATATCTCGTTCAAGCAAATTTTCGATGAAAGTGTTTATTGAGATCTATAGCGTGTATTTTATTAGATTTTTCACTCCCTTATTTTAAGAATTAGGAAAACATTTACCACTTTCATATACATATATTATAAATCGTAAAGCGGTTCACTGAATATACACATCTACCTACCAAGTTTCAACTAGGTAGTTCTAATAGTTTCGGAATATAATGGCTGTGACATGCGTACGGACAGACAGACATGACAAATCTATAAGGGTTCAGTTTTTTGCCATTCGGCTACGGAACCCTAAAAAAGGAACCCTTAAGGATTGTTTTGTTGTCCGTCTGTCAAGGCCCTTTTTAACCGACTTCAAAAAAAGGAGGAGGTTTCTCAATTCGACCATATATTTTGTCTCTGAAGCGCGTAGAGATATCAACAGTCAGGTCAGGTCTACGGTATCTTTCGGCTATGAAAAAATCAAATTTATAAGTCAACGCGATCAAAAGATATGTCCCATTTTTTCGCATATTTTGCCAATTCACAAGGGTTTTAAAACCTATAGAGTACGTCCCGTTGACCTAGAATCATGGTAGTTGGCAAAAAGCAAGGTCTTGAAGCGCTTATAAAGGAAAAAAATCTACAAACCGTAAATAAGTTTGTTGTTTAGTAACAAAAAAAAAAGAATATACTGCTGAACTTAGCCTAGTTACTGCAGGAAAACCGTAAGATTATTAAATTACGGCAGCAGATTTTATCCTCGACGGACGACTCTTTTCTTTTCTACTTTATCGTGAAGATTCATGCGAAACATCGATATACCTACTATACCGATACATTTATATAAAGTTAATGCATGGTAAAGGTATACGTGACTAAATTAAGAGGTAAGGCATGTAGGTAATAAAAGTAAGACTATTAAGACATCAAAAGTCTCACGGAGCGAGATGAATATGAGTCAAAATCAATAACGTAGAGGCAGGGTGACGTCATTACTAAATCGTAAATAGTGCAGAGTTTGTAAACATTATGGTACTCGTAGGTATGATAGAGTAGTCTTTTTTGGGACACTTTGCTGCACTTTGCCGCACGACCTTAATGTTTAGAACTTTGTCGCAGTATGTACTTACATAAGTAGTACCAGAAATTTCTAATACTAGATAATATTAGCATTTTTTTATTCTGAAAGTCCATTCTATATGTTAGTGAAATATTTTTTACAATCGATCCAGTAGTTTTTGAACTAAATCAAAAACAAACATTCATACAAAAATACAAATATTCTCTTTATAATATTAGCACAGTTTTTGAAAAACTGCGATAGGGTCAGTTCGCTAGTTGGCGGCCTTTTAGTGGAGTTCCCTACTTCGTCATAGGTTTTCATATAGATATAAAACTCTCAGCGCTCTGAATTTTTGCTTGGTTGTAGTATATATAATCTAGTTTGAATTAGATATAATAGAATCATGAGTTTATTATAAGAAATAATTTATAATTAATTAAACATTGAAAAATGGGCAAAACGTCAGTTTGCGACCGCTTTTTTCAGTATACGACCATCAATATGCTAGATCGCGGCCGTAGATAACTTAATCGCTATTTCAAAAAAATAAATGAAAATGCACTAGTTTTCATTACAATCAGCTATAATATAACTAAAGGAACATATTATCATTATAATGAGGTAATCTTATGTTTTTAAAACAATCAGTAACATCATTTTCAGTTATTATCTACGTTTGGCCTGCATGAGCTAGGCAGGTAGGCTAGGGGTATGCAGGACCTTGATAGTGAAGCGCTGGTGGAGGCTTCAATTGTCTAGGCGTGGTCTAACCCTTCCCACGGTCCCGTAGGGGTCGAGGAGGAGGCGGAGTGGCGGGACGCTGGCAAATCCCAGGCCAAGGCACGTCCTCCTAAGCAGGTCTACTGGTGGAACCAGGCGACCGCTGACCTACGCATTAGTTCCGCCTATGCCGGTACTCCAGGCACCGGAGACTTAGACGCCGGGACGAAGAGGTGGAGAGTCTGCTGTACGAGTCCTATAGGGGGTACGTAAAGGACCTACAGCTGGCGATCGTCAAACCCCAAGCGAGGGTAGAGCAGCTGGAGACTCTCAGCCACGACTCGTGGGTACGACCCTGCAAAGTCGTCAGGGGGAAGTTGCGCCCATGGACGATCCCCCCTCCCCTTACAGAGAGTTATCTTCCTCAGCTTGTGGAGGACGTTGTGTCCATACGATTTCTAAACAGGGTGGAATATACGCTTAAATGTTAACCGCCCGGGTGGTGGGGCAGAGTGAAACGAGCGAGGACGTGCTGGAGGTGTCGGTGAGCGAGTTGGGCGCTGCCATCTTAAAGCTCTTGGCCAAAAATCGTGCTCCGGGCCTGATAGCATTTTTAACCACGTCTGGGTTTGCTTTAGACGCTGGGTGAACGTTTCCGCAGGCTTCTAAGTGCCTGTTTGGAGTCGGGAATGTTCCTAACAATTTGCAAGACGGGCAATCCTTCTGAGGAAGGATGGTCGCCCCGTAGAATCTTCTTCCGCCTACCGCCCCATAGTGATGCTTGATGAGGCCGACAAGGTCAAGGAACTCTGAGATGTGGTTCCCTACCTGTCGGATGACCAGTACGGTTTTCGGTTTGGCAGGTCGTGTATTGACGTGATTAAACGCGTCAAGGCCAGCTCAGACGAGGCCGTAGCGGGGGCTGGAGTGCTGTTGGCGGTGTCCTTAGACATCGCTAATGCATTCAATTCCCTGCCGTGATCGTGCATGGGGGAGGCACTGAAGTTTATGACGTGCCTCCCTACTTGAACTTGCATAATCGGGGCTTACCTGTGCCAATGGTACATCTCGTACTCAGGGCGGGATGGCCGAATTCTTCATTGGGAGATGTCATACAGTGTTCCGCAGGCTCGGTGTTAGGGCCACTCCTGTGGAAAATTGGTTAGGTACGACTGGGTGCTGTGGGGAGACCTCCACACTGCCGATAACTAACTACTTTGAGCTTCTTGGCATCTCTTTAACACCCACACTCAACTTTGGATCCTACATTGAGTCCAAGGCCCAGTTGGCTTCAAAAAAGCTCGGTATTCTGGCTAAGGTGAGACAGTGCATCACACCGGGACAGCTGCTCAATTTGTATCAAGCACAGGTCCGATCGTACATGGAGTACTGTTCTTACCTGTGGGATGGTTCAGCCAAATAACAGCTGGAGGCGCTGGAAGTAATTGAGAGAAGAGGTAAGAAACTCATTTATGACAACAAACTTGTAAGTAAAAGGCTCCAGAGTCTAGAGCATCGCCGCAAACTCGCAAATTTATCGGTTTTTTAGGGTTCCGTAGCCGAATGGCAAAAACGGAACCCTTATAGATTCGTCATGTCTGTCTGTCTGTCTTTGGTCTGTAAGTCACAGCCATTTTTTATCGGATACATTTTTAAGAGTGTGCCATCCAATTGCACGAATTAATCCCACCATCCCCTTTCTTCTATAGGACAACAAGACGTACCGATGTGCGCCATCGATGTATAGTGGACATTCCATCTACCCGCACAAAACGTTTTGCTTCAACCTTTATGACACGCTGGTCATGGCCCGGGGAGCACGTATGAGGAAGCTGCCCGTCTTGCAACATTGGCGGTGACACGATTCGTCGACCGAATTGGTTTGCTGGGTCTTCGCTTGGCACTTTTTGAGTCGCGGAGGCTATATGCTTTCAAGGTCCGAGAGGAGCCCTGCCGCGTGATACTCATCTCACCATCAGCGACGCCTGAATCGGGGTTGGGTCCTCGATAAAATATTTCGGACTCGTCCTCGACAGCCGGTGGAACTTCCACGAGCACTTTAAGCGCCTCTTCCTCCGACTGATTGGTGCGGCAGCCTCCTTAAAGCGGTTGTTGCCCAACTTCGGGGGCCTAAGACGAGTGCTCGCCGCCTCTATGTGGCAGTGGTATTGTCCATGGCCCTCAATGGCCCCAATTTAAAAACCATTGCCCTGCTGAGATCTCAGAGGGTGGTGGCTGTGGGGGTCATCCGTGGATATCGCACTGTCTCCTTTACTGTCACTTATTCACTCTCAAACTTTCGCATGTATAATATTAGTAGGATAGAATTATGTACTAATTACATAAGATGAACCTATCCTAACGATTCTATTATAAGTGAATATCTCACCATATAAATTAATAAAAAAAATACATTTCAAATATCCCGTTACTTGTTGGGTGGACGCAAAATGTCATATTGGCTGGCTGTGTTTAGATGGCGGCCACCATATTTCCATACATATTTACACGGCCGTAATCTGACACGGAGGGTTTAGAATGCGGCTCCCTATATATATTTTTGACGAATTTGGGAGATATTGGCGGCCGTAAACTAAAAAATAATAACATCAGATTGCCACCTACATGAAACAAAAGTTAATGATATAATTATATGTACGTAGAAAAAGAACGTAGGAAATTAAATTACTTGCGACGCGTCAGTAACCCGGCCGGCCGGCCGTAAACTAACACAATAATATTTGCCTAATTCACTAGACGACCACCTAATATTTTGCACAGTTGTTTAATTAATACACAATATACATTAAAAAAATCAATAAAGAATTCATAAGCTCGTAGTTAAATCCACTTATAACCACAACAAATGATTATATTTGATATTACATACCTTTGAACAAGTACGTGTCCGCTATTTTTTCCGTAGTTTCGGCAACGTGCGGGCACGTGCATCGAGACCGCTGAATTGAACGAGCTTCTGTTGTTCCCGCTTTATTATTATTCTAGCGATTTCAAAAGATTGGGTACCTAGTGTAATCCAACTTCATAATAAAGTTAAGTTATATTGAAAAAAATGAAATGGCACTCCTATTCTCAACCATTATCTGAACAGGCCGCCTTCAAAGGCCGCAAACTAACGAAGGGCCGCAAACCAGCGAACTGACCCTACCTATTAGTATAGATAGATAAACTCCACAATTTATACGAAAATATTATAAATATTTGATGTATACATATTACACCTATAGTATATATATATATATATATATATATATAGGTATAAAAATTTGTAAAGTTTAATTCAATTAAAATTAGTAACTTCATTAATCTTGCTTAAAAAGTAACGGAAAACTATAAATGATGTAATATCGATCTGTATGTTCTGTATTACTACTAACTACCAAGTAGATATTAGTTAGTAGGTAATAACCTACTTTTAATTATTATTTCAATTGTAATAGGAAATAATAACGCCCACATAAATTGATAACTTGGAATTATTAAACACGTACTCGGTAAAATTAAACATATATCATTATATATATTATCAATGACATATATTATTTAGAAACAAGGGCTTTATCTAACTTTAATAAAATACTTTAAATAGCTAACGTTTATAATTAAATCCCTTGATTTATGACATCATTTCTATTATTTAAACAATTCAAATGCGACTTCATTAATTCCAAAATAGGTAGATAGGTAAGTTCAAGGTACAATAAGGTTGCATTTAAATTACACCTTATTTACAATAAAACCACAGACTAAGGAGAGATAATCAAACCAACATTTTTAATACGAACGATTCTATTTTCAAATGCGTCCACCTGTAGCCTAACTATTGTAACTAACTATACAACATATATTAATATGTGTATGTAACTATAGTTAACCCAAACAACTCGTTTTAATGCACAACTGACACACAAATCCACATTTACACGACCGTGAAATATTAACAAGTCCCGTAGTTCACTTTTCTCGACAAAAATTGGTTAAATTTTAACTTACTTGTCATTTCTTATGGATTTATTGGGGCAACGTTGAAAATTATACGTAAATAATACAGCTTCGAGCGCCTTGCACACGTTCGTCCGTCACTGGCAGACTGGAAACTAAACTTTTAATATTACGTGTAGAGAAGTCTGTGCTAAGCTTGTAAGGCCAGTGATGTCATGTCAGTGGCCGGCCAGTGTCTGCGTCGAGTTTAATGAATGATGTCATGAAACGTTATGTTCCTATTCTGTGGTTACGTATGTAATGTTGTGGGGGAGAAATTGTACTCTCTCTAGTACCTACCTATACCCATATATATCTGTGACTCTCTGTTTTCAGTGACTCGGGTGTTCTGTGTGGTGGTTCCAGCGACCCTCCGATTGAAGGGCTTACAGCTAAATCATCAGACTTATAAGTCCTGTGTACAAATCCAGGTATAGGGGTATTGAAGTCGCTGGGTGGTAACGTACGGTAGGGTGTCGTGATACCGTCAGTGCCAGATTTATTTTTTTTATGAGTGTAGGCCATTTTATTTCCGCCTCCCCATGTACCATTTTTTTTTACCTTTTTCCTCTGAAATCGTGTGGACGTCCTCCGAAATCTGCCGCCCCTAGGACGCGGCCTATACGGCCTATTGACAAATCCAGGACTGGATACCGTAGTATCTCCTTAGTAGTCTGTGCGTAATACCTTACCCACAGATATCTATATACAGATCTGTGACCTTACCTTGTTAATTAATGGCATTTATTGGTGGGACAATTTGTTCCTTGCTTTACACTTATCAGTATCACTGTATGGCTTTGTAGCTAAACCTTTTTAGATTTATTTCAGAACTAAAGTAAGTTCTATTGTACGACCTCTATTATGCGAGTGTCCTTGTGAGATTCCCATGTAAATAAAGTGATATGTTTTGATCGCGTTAACTTACAAGTTTGATTTTTTCACAGCAGAAACATACCGTAGAACTGAGTATTACTTATATAAAATATTGTAGGTAGATAGATAAATACAGTGGTGTTCGTGTGCGGGTCGTGTCAACATGCACTTGGCCAGTTTATTGTTGAACAAAACGCCTTACTGTGAAACAACAAATGATCTACCTAGATCATAGTCAAAGTTAATATTCTGTAGATACCAATACTTATAAATAAATTTGTTATTATACAAGGTATCGGGTTTCATATGGTCCAAACGAAAACCATCGATGGAGGACCCCAAGGGCTACACAGAGAACCCCCATGTATGTTCCGCGAAGATCTATAGTTTTCGAGAAAATTGCGTTTAACTTGTTTTTGAGTTCGTCCCCAAAATGTTTATTGCACATGCCATTATTGCATATACGATAACGCTTTATGAAGGTTCTTCTGATATGATGAAAGAAGTCATTGTCTACACTTATCTTCTTGTGTGCATCTCTTAGTTAAAGTTGATATTTATTCTTATTAATTTCGCTGTAGAATTAAAATCTTTAGGGTGTCACTTACACAAGTTGATGTAGGTATCCGGCGCGATGGATCTGTCTCTGGCCATCAAGATGCCTGACCTCAAATTATTTGATCTATACTAATATTATAAAGAGAGAACATTTTTATTTTTGTAATGATTTGGCTCAAAAACTACTGAACCGATTTAAAAAATTCTTTCACTAATATATAGAATGGACTTTCGGAATGAAAATAGGCTATATATTATCCCGTTTAAATCAAAGGTACATTCGTGGAGACCTAATTTGCAACCTAAGTCGGCAAAAAAACGGTCGAAAAAATACGTTTCTTACGAACGCTGCTTAATTGAAAATAGATAGAAGAATATTTTCTATGCAAGAGTTGTACAACTTAATAAGACCTACAAAAAAGTCCGCAACAGCATATGTCTATCTCTTAAGGTTGACTCACAGTAACCATTTTAATCTTAAAATTTTTGTTAAAAAATATTACATAAGTTCCAAGGCTATTTTCAAGTATATACTATTAATCCTTATCCAAATAATCACGTTAATTAGCTTGGCCACATATTATAGATTAAAATTGTCCTGTACAGTATATAATTCAAAAGAAAACTCTAGAAGATAACACGGATTTCACATACACGCATCACAAAATTAGTAAAATATTTGCAGTGAAACCACATATTAGGTCATAGTTAGTACGAAAATATTATTATAAGCTTAGCTATTCTGTAGATCCCCACCGATCACAATGAATTTGAAGTCAATATAGTATAATAATATGATCTATTGTATAAAATAATATTGATCTATGTTTATAATTATATAATATTTTAACCACCCCGACTGATCTACGTATAATCTTTTCATTAAAAGCGTTCCAATGACTCGACACGACATTTAAAATCTGAGCTGTAAGTTGGTGAGGATTTGAGTATTCTGTAGAGTCCAGGAGATGTCCCAGCATCAGGTCAATGCTTCCATGTTCTTATAATATCGTTTTCGTATTACAATAAGATTTTCGAATTGATCAGACCTATGAAAGTTGATTTCATAGCGCAATTAACTAGAAAAAAGCTCATAGTTTTATAACGATTGAACGAATTTTCATGAATCAAAGCTAAGAACACTCTCGATGAAGACATCTAATCTATCAAACAAAAAAAAACTATCAATAATAAAATCGAAATCGATTCATCCGGTTGGGTGCTAAGATGCTACAGAGAGACACACAGATACACACGTTAAACGTATAAAACCTACCCCTACTTTTTGTGTCGGGGAACGCCGTAAGGTTATGGCGGCAGATGTTCTCCTTGGTGGTAAGCTACTTTTTAGGGTTCCGTAGCCGAATGGCAAAAACGGAACCCTTATAGATTCGTCATATCTGTCTGTCTGTCCGTCCGTATATCACAGCCATTTTATTCCGAAACTATAAAGACTACAGAATTGAAACTTGGTAGGTAGATGTATTCTGTGAACCGCTTTCCGATTTTTATACAAAAATAAAAAATATAAAATTTTAAGGGCCCGCATCCCATACATAGAAAGAACTGAAACAGAAAAAAAATCTTCAAACCTATACGTGTGTGTCCTATACAGGTGTGTATAAATAGGTCTTTAAAAATGACATTGAGGTTTCTAAAATCATTTTTTCTCAAAGTCATTAATTAAAAAGATAGGCGCGGCTAAAGTGGTAAAATGTGTGTGTCCCCCCCTACCCTCTAACCTTTGAAGTAATGGAGTGAAAAATCTAGAAAACATATATTCTGTAGATCTTAATAAAAACTTTCAACGAACATTGGTTTGAACAAGATACAGTCAGTCAGCAGTTTTTGAGATATAGCGACCGCGAAGATAACTTTGTTTTTCATACAAACGCTATGAAAAACAAAGTAAATTTTTTGGTGGCGAAAAATTAAAGTTATAAAATACTCTACTGTTACGGAACCCTACGAGTGTGTTAGTATACTCAAATGATAACAAGGCGGGTGAGTGGTAGGTGGTAGTCTAGTAATCTAGGTTTCTACCATAAACTTAATATGTCTGGTGCTAAATATTCACTTGGAACCACTTCCAAAACTACCTGCCTATACTTCAGTTAATAGGAAGGACTTATTAATAAAATATAAAAGTCAGGACATGACCGAGAAAGCATTTTATTTGTACCTTCATTATTATAACAACAGTTTATGTACCATCAGGAGACTCAGGAACATTATAATAAACAATAGAACAAAGATAACAGCAATATACCAATAAGTATTTAATGTTAAGTCACAAGGCTTAATAACAAGTTTCAACAAGACATAACACATTAAAATCACTACCGATTTAGACAATTTATACAAAATATTATGGGGTTTCACCCAAAAGGCCTCCACCACCCCTCATAGCCTTTCCTTACCACCCTCGACGCAGCTAAAACACTATCATCACCATTCCTAGGTGAAACCATCATTACTATAAACATATCCTAGAAAACCACATTCTAGCCATAATTATTCTATACATTTTGTAATACAAATACTTAGCTTCATTGAGTTGGACAGCACTTTGTCGTCTGAACCATATTCCCAACAGAGTAAAGGTGACGATGTTAGCCCGAAGGCTGCTCGAGAAAAAGTGTCTCATCTAACGTTTCTACCGCCCTTTTAAAGCATCAGTCAAACAGAAAACCAAGATGGTGGCTCTGGCACATCTTGTAAGGTTTATACTACCCTCAAATGTATCGAACACCGTATAAACACCCTAATTTAAGGCAATATTAAAAATATTAAAATTAAATCATCATAAAACATTGGAAATATGTCGCAACTCTGTATGTACTATGAAAATAATCTAACAAGTGCGAGTCCGACTTGCACTTGGCCAGTTTTGGTAGATTTAATTATCCCACTACCTCTGTACGAATACCCATATAATTCATGAATGCACATAAAACTTTCATTGGTATATAGCTAGGATTAGAACAAACGACCGTCGGGTCAGAATCAGGGTAACTATCCTTTACGCCAAAGGGCCGTCCAATATAACTACGTAAGTATTATAAAACAAAGTCCATCACTGCGTCTGTCTGTCTGTTCGCAATAATCTCAATAGCAACTGAACGGATTATCATGCGGTTTTCACCAATAGCCAGAGGTTTTTACGAGGAAGGTTTAGGTTGAAATATGACGATGATTGCTAAATATTAACATATTTAGCAATCATCGTCATATTATTAACTATTTTATATTCGATGCAACAAACTGATGCAAATTTTGTAGCCATATATGTTCTACCCGTGCGAAGCCGGGGCGGGCTGCTATTATTTTATATGAGAGAACGACCCTAGCTCGCGTGAGTGGTCAAACGCTTGCCTATTACGTAAATTAAACACCAAACTAAAATAATCCTAGAAAAAGAAAACTAAAAGTGATCACTCTGATGATGTGATCAATCATCTAAAAATAAACTTTATTAAGCGATATTATGCGTATAGCTGTAACTTTGAACTTTTATTATCAAAATGACAAAAGATAGGCTCGGAAAATTGTCGATATTTTTCAACATAAAACCTCAATTTTTACTCTTAAAGTTCCTTAATTCAAATATTTTTGGCTTTTATTACAACTTATTTCCTTCATATGAGTTAGTTCTGTAATAAAGAGATTACCAGAGTGTATTTCAGAAGAAATAATTTGAATATTGAAATCCTTTCTATTTCGTTAATTTTTTTAGACCTGAACCTCTTGTCGTAGCCGTATGAAATTTGGCAAGCAGCAGATCTATAAAATAGACAAGTTTTTAAAATCGGTTGTAACTTATTTTATTCCGGGTTTTTTTGGAGAAAAGCCTACTCAAAGTAAAAGTTCGAATATCGTCTAAATAAAAAAAAAAAAAAATGATGTCTTATTTTTTTCTCAAAAAATAATAAGCTTAAATAAAAAAATCTGTGCCCCTGTGTCTAGCATTTGTGGACTATGAGAAAGCCTTTGACTCTATTGAAACCTGGTCTGTTCTGGATTCCCTGCAACGGTGCCAAATTGATTGGCGATACGTGCAAGTGCTGAGAGGTTTGTATGAAGCCGCGACTATGTCCGTCCAAGTACAAAATCAGCAGACTGAACATATCCCTTTACATCGAGGTGTGAGACAAGGGGACGTTATTTCCCCCAAATTGTTCACAAACGCTCTAGAGGATATGTTCAAGACGCTGAACTGGAAAGGACGAGGCATAAACATCAACGGCGAAAACTTCTCACACCTGAGATTTGCGGACGATATCGTTATCATGGCTGAAACCGTACAGGACTTGGAATACATGCTGACCACCCTTGCTGATTCTTCTGCACGCATCGGTCTCCGGATGAACTTGGATAAGACCAAGATCATGTTCAACGAACATGTCATTCCGGAACCGATTGCCTTAAATGGAGTCCCTCTCGAGACTGTTCAAGAATATGTCTACCTTGGCCAAACCTTGCAATTGGGTAGAAACAATTTCGAAAAGGAAGTCCGCAGAAGAATACAGCTGGGATGGGCAGCATATAGAAAACTACGTCGAGTCTTTTCATCGCCGATACCACAGAGCCTAAAGACAAAAGTCTTTAATGAGTGCGTCCTACCTGTAATGACATACGGAGCCGAGACGTGGACACTGACGGTGCGACTGATCCACCAATTAAAAGTCGCTCAGCGAGCTATGGAAAGGGCTATGCTCGGAGTATCTCTGAAAGATCGAATTCGAAATGAAGTCATCCGACAGAGAACCAAGGTTATCGACATAGCTCAAAGGATTAGCAAGCTGAAGTGGCAGTGGACTGGTCACATCTGTCGTAGAACCGATAACCGTTGGGGTAGACGTGTTCTAGAGTGGAGACCACGACTCGGGAAACGAAGCGTAGGACGCCCTCCAGCTAGATGGAGCGATGATATACGCAAGCTGGCTGGCAGCGGTTGGAAACAAATAGCTGAAGATCGAGCTCAGTGGCGTGCCATAGGAGAGGCCTATGTCCAGCAGTGGACGAGTACAGGCTGTTAATGATGATGATGAAAAAAATCTAGTTTACCCTGAAAGACCTATTCATTGTTCACAGTCCCACAAAAAAAAACTAGGGCTCTGGCCCTTGTAGTTTGGGAGAAAATTTAAATAAATTGCAACATTTCGGGGACTAACTCGAAAACTATAGATTTTCGCGGAACATACATTCTCTGGGTAGCCCTTGCAGTCCTCCATCGGCGGTTTTCGTTTGGACCATATGAAACCCGACACCCTGTATAGATCTATTTATTTAATGAATAATAAGTATATCTATTATAAATAATAAGCATGATATGACACTATCATACATACATACAATCACGCATTTTTCCCGTTGTGGTAGGCAGAGACTAGACTACTTCTTTCCACATGCTACGATCCTGACATACCTCCTTCGCTTCTTCCACTTTCATGAGCGCCTTCATACACGCTCGCCGGTTATAGGTATTTTTGACTAGAGTTGCCGCGAATACTCGCTATTATTCGGTATTCGGCATTACTCGTCATTTTTTTGATATTCGTCGAATACCGAATAATAGCTAGTATTATTCGGCATTCGGCGAATAGTCGTCGAAAATAAACTTTTAACGAACAAAAGAACTAATGAGTTTAAAATAATCATTTTTTAAATTATTTTCCTTAATAAAACAATACACAATATCAATTATTATCTGTAATATGTGCCTGTGCCTATCATATTCATTAAATTAAATTAGTAAGGTTTTTTAATTAATATTTAAAATCCAACAGAGGCAGATTGTGGTGCAAAAAAACCAATTTCTGCAAAGCCGTTGTTCCAGCTTTTTTTGCTGCTCTACTTATTTTTACACCACACAAAACACATTTTGCACTGTTCTCTTCCTCTTCAAAATGTAGCCAAACATGAGATTTTTTTCCTGGGTTTGGCATGATTGTTCTTCTTTTTAACCGACTTCAAAAAAAGGAGGAGGTTTCTCAATTCGACCGTATATATATATATATATATATATATTTTTTATGTTTGTTCGCGGATAACTTCGTCGTTTATGAACCGATTTCGATTATTCTTCTTTTGTTCGAAAGGAGATATCCCAAGTGTGGTACCATGGTAATTTTATCGAGGTATGATAAGTATCTCCAGAGATATTGAGATAAACATAAAAATCAAAATTGGTACTGAAAATGAATAGCGCGGCATTGAAGTCGGTTGTTTGTTAGTTTTTAAACGATATTATTAAGTAACACTTTAACTAATTAAGTATTCATCAAGTCTTTAATTCAATAGCAATTTTCAAATAAGTATAGAAATAACAAATAAAAAAACGTCAACCGATGTCGAAAATCAATTAACAAATGCGTGCCGCCTATCCTAAACACAAGCGTATTGATTGAGCGGGAAATCCCCTACAATAATAATCTAATCACTGGGTTATACAAAACGGGGTATTCCCCGTTAACTAAAAAGAAAGACTTGTACAAGAAAAGGGTTGCATTTAAAAATGGAAAATTAAATTTACTACATATATGTAGGTATGTATAACATGAAACAGATTTCTTTAACTTTATTGTTTTCTTTTCTCACAACCTTAGAAGAAATTAGAAATATTTTTAATGTGTTTAACGTTTTTTTTTTATGTCGAATAGTAATGTCGAGTTATTCGACTATCGTATCACGTTCGTAATACGGTTGAATTTCGTAGTACGAAATTCGAATCTCACTGCGGATTCCCCTGTCGAGATAGCTTACAGAATAGCCCTTCTGCTAGGCTATTCTGTAAGCTATCTCGACAGCGGAATACGCGGTGAGATTTGAATTTCGTGCTACGAAATTCAACCGTATTACGAACGTGATACGATTGAATTTCGTAGTACGAAATTCGAATCTCACCGCGGATTCCGCTGTCGAGATAGCTTACAGAATAGCCTAGCTGGTCGTAATACGTTCGCCTAGGTCGGCCTCTACCGGCTGGCCCATTCACACTCGTCTCATAAATCTGTTTCGTCAATCTTTCTTCATCCATCATCTCTAGACATCGACTACATAGCAATTTTTATGAAGTCGATGTCTCTAGATTCCAAACCATCTAAGCATCCCTTTCTCTATATTTGTTACTACAACTTCTACCACACCGCAACATTCCCTTATCACGCTGTTCTCCACCTTATCCCTCAGAGTCACACTATCGTGTTTGTATTTTATACTATATAGTTAGCAATAATTCAAGATCGTATTAAAAAACGAAAAAAAAAAACGACTTCACATGCCGCGATAGTCAAAGTAGCCAGTAGTTATAAGCATGTCATCAAAGTATACAAATTTGCTTACATTGTTTATCTCCATACCTCCGGAGATAATTGTCAGATTTCGATAAAATTTGGAGGGAAATGGGAAGCATAATCTCACAAACAAAAAAAAAACCATTTTGCAATACGGTTTAGATTTGATAGAGTTCTGAATAACAAACATAAAAAAAATACAGTCGCCTCCTCCGTTTTTGTGCAGTCGGTTAAAAATGTGTATGATTTGATGACCTCAAAGCTTTCGATGATACCTACCCACTACATGAATTAATATCGGTTTAAAATAGCCCGAATGAGGTTTAACCCTTGGGTTTACCGAACGGATCATATCTAGAAATAATGTGAGTTAAAGGCTATATATAATAATATATATAATAAATAATCAGGCCAGATCCCAGAATAAATCATACTTTGTGTGCAGGATAACACTTAATTATTCCAACTTAATATGTAGGTCGATTTATTCTGAGTAAAGATACGGCCACACCGATGCGTCCTGCGATCTGGGGACGCGATCTTAGTACTTTTCAATTGTTTTCTGATCGCGTTCCTAAATCGCGCACGCAGGACGCTGCGGTGTGTCCGTACCTTAAGTCTTATAACGTACAGACAATTTTTAATCGACTTCACAAAAAAGGGGGAAGAAGTTCTCAATTCGGCTGTTTTTTTTAATGTGTACCTCAGAACTCCGTCAAATCCTAACCGATTTGAAAAAATCTTTTTAGTTTGAGAGATAAAATCTCTCGGACGGCATAATGCCTACCGTTTGGTCCCATTCAATGTTATCGAGATAAACTATATGAGAAAATTTGTATTGTAGATAGATAGATAGATAGATAAACACTTTATTACACCATACAAATTAAAAGTAAAAAAATGGTAAATAAAACAATGTGGCAACCGGCGGTCTTATCGCTTAAAGCGATCTCTTCCAGACAACCTTATGGTGGAATGGAATAGATTAGCATACATGGCGGTATAGGTGTAGAAAAAAATAATAATAAAAAATAAATAAATAACAATAAAATAAAATAATAGGTATGTACATAATTAAAAAGGTACATATAATTTATGTAATTTAATACATACATAGCAATATATACATATAACACATACATAGCAATATAATACATGCATAATGTCATACAATACATACTATATATATTCATATATACATATAATACAATATACACATATTGCATAAAAGAGAATTTGTATACCTTGATGACAATGATTATGGCTGGTGGTTATTTTGAATATCGCGGCATGTGAACTCAGTTTTTTACCGACTTCACATTAACCGACTTCACAAAAAAGGAGGAGGTTCTCAATTCGTCTGTATGTTTTTTTTTTTTTTTTTTTTTTTGTGTGTATGTTACGCGATTTCTCCGTCAATAGTGAACGGATCCAAATGATTCTTTTTTTAATAGGTAGGATACGTTTCCGAGGTGGTGGTCCCATTTTAATTTTATCGAGATCTGATAAGTATCTCCAGAGATATGGAGATAAATACCTCAAACATAGGAGAATGTACTGGTTTTAGTAGAAGCGTCCCAAGAAGATTGTACACAATGGAGGTTGCTATTGCATATACTTTTGAAGACTAAAAAATATGACCTTGAATAATGTTTTTACATCTTTCTTCTCGTTGATTTTGGATTTTGACAGATATTCTTACGGTAACTGTGAGCGAGATAGAAATAAAGGTGGGGATAATATATATTTTTTTTTAATATCTTATAGGCTAGCGTTTGACCACTATCTCACCTGTTGCTAAGTGATGATGCGGTCGAAGATAGAGAAGTGGACTAGAATGGGAACTGGCTCTCAAGGATAGCTGCCTGAACACATAAGATGTTTGGCGACAGATTTTCTAACTTGAGGGTGTTAGCTGGCCAGGCGGACACTAGATATGTCCTACCACCATGCGGGGGTTGTTGGTTTCTTAACGATGTTTTCCTTCACCGGAGGGCAACTGTGAGAAGCGCACATATATTTTTCGATCGAAAAATTCATTGGTGCACGGCGGTTTGAACTCGGTACCATGGCATCAAAGCCGACTGTTCTCCCAATTACGCCACCGGGCCCTCAATAAATAAAAATATATTAATAATTATAATAAATAATTATATATAAATATAAATAAGTTGTCTTCACAGGAATGTTCTACCGGGCAAAGTCTTGTTAGGGTGCAAACTTTTTTTAACATACCTAAGATTTTTTGACATGAGATGACGTTTGCCGAAGATGGCGGCCATTTCAGTCCCGCGACACTGCATACATTATTAAATAACTCAGAATTATGAACGTACTTTGTACCAACCAACACTGCAAAAAAAATTTATAAGCATAATACCACAGATTATATAATAGTTACTACGTAAATAATACTTTCCGTTGTTAGGTTGGCTACACAGTGCTTTCATAATTCGGGTTTCAACAATATAGGGAAGTGCCTCTTATAACGTAGTATAGCGATTCAGTACTCTGTAGGCCATATGGCGGCAAGTAATGTTAATAATCGCAAATAATACTTTTTTATATTCATTTTGGAATACAACTAGTCCGTGTTATAAAAGTATTTGGAATTATTGTAATAAAATAGACAATTAATTATCGTGTGTGTCAGATGCTTTAATTGCACAGGGCCATTTTGGACATTGTCCTTTGATACCTTGGTGACATAATTATTACTAGTGAATATTATCACTAAAGTGATAATATTCAAAGTCAATTTTTTTAGGGTTCCGAACCCAAAGGGTACCAAATGAACACTTTCTGAGACTTTGTTGTCCGTTCGTCCGTCCGTCCGTCCGTGTGTCTATACATATGTGCGCACTTTACAGATCTGTATCTTCTTAACCGTTATAGGTACATACTTGAAATTTTCAAAAAGTATACATCCGTCAGTGTATAACGGCCCAGACACCAAATGTAATAGATGCATGTAATTTAATTAAAAATTGTTATGCACTAAAAAGGGTAAAATAAGTTATTTTTCAAAAAAAAAAAACCGACTTCATAATCACAAACAGGCACTCAAAAGCGAAAAATAATTTACTTAAAATTATTATAAGCGCTACCCACTTATCTATTTGAAGTCGGTGCCAGCCAAGTCTATTGGATAGTAGATAGATACTATGTATGTAGTAGTAGTATGTAGGTACATGTAGGTTAGTATGTAGGTAGATACATGTAGGTATTATCTATCTACTACCTATTAGACTTGGCTGGCACCGACTTCAAATAGATAAGTGGGTAGCGCTTATAATAATTTTAAGTAAATTATTTTTCGCTTTTGAGTGCCTGTTTGTGATTATGAAGTCGGTTTTATTTTTTTTGAAAAATAACTTATTTCGTTTTCTATACGATTTTAAATTATTCATTTTTACGATCATAAATTATTGTCCATCACTATTGTTATAAAACGAAGTCCCCCGCCGTGTCTGTGTGTCTGTTCGCGATAAACTCAAAAACTACTGAACGGATTTTCATGCGGTTTTCACCAATGGACAGAGTGAATCATGAGGAAGGTTTATGTGTATAATTTGTTAAGTTTTTGTGTAAATTGGTTGAAAAATGACGATTATTGTTGAAGTAAGTTGAAGTAACTATTACATAATCTGTGCCAGTAAGTAACGTGCCAGCCAAGTAGTAAGTCTTCGAGATAAGTAAATGCGTCGTAATACAAATGTTGATAGGTATATTAAAAACGGTTAGGCCAATTTCGTTAAAATTTATATGGAACTACCTGGAAAGGGTACCTTTTGAAACAAAAAATGAATTTTCCTAATCGGTTCAGACATCATCGAGTAATCGGTGAACAAACATAAAAAAAAATTAAAAATGGTTCTGACGAATTGAGAACCTCCTTCTTTTTAGTGAAGGCGGTTAAAAATAGACCTATTAATACACTCCATATTTAATTATTTATTTATCTTATATATATAAATCAATTGCTGTTCGTTAGTCTCGCTAAAACTCGAGAACGGCTGGACCGATTTAGCTGATTTTGGTTTTGAAATGTTTGTCGTACTTCAGGGAAGGTTTAAATGGTGAGTAAATATGGAAAAATTGCAAGGAAGATAGTAAAAACAACAATTTGATTTTCCCATATAAACTGTTCTACGACGGGACAAACATGTTTTACAAGAAAGTAGTTTCCTGCCAAACATGTTCGTCCCGTCGTTTAGAAATCAATTAAATTTAAAAGTCGTTCAGAAATCAAATTAAATTTAAAAGAATACTTTTGTTTTTCTTTTTAACCGACTTCCAAAAAAAAGCAGGTCTGTCAATTCGACCGTATACCGTACCGACCGTACGAAGTTATCCGCGTACAATATATGTATATATATACATATATTATACGCGGATAACTTCGTCGTTTATGAAACGATTTTGATTACACTATTTTGTTGGAAAGGGTATCCCCTTTCCAAAACAAAAAATATAACCAAGAGTGGTACTAAAAGGTGCGGGCGTTCGGGTTCTGCCTGAAGTATGCCCTGCTAGCAGGGATTCACTACTAAAACACTTTTTCATCCCATCTATTCGAAAAGTAATGGTTTGGTCCTCGATAAGTGCGCGCAAAGTAGGTCATTTCTGCCCTAGGGCGGGAAAGTAATTTTTAATTTTTGGCTTATGACTGTTCTTGTATAGTGCCATGTCTAAGGAAGTTCAATAATAATTATGTACGGGAAATGTTACTGTCGTACTAAGTAGAGAGCGCGCGGCGCTAATTAAGTTAAAAAAAACGCCGCAACGTTAAATAGACGTGGAAACAAATTAAAAAAAAAATTAAACGCGCAAAGTGGCACAATACACATATATTGTGGTGGCCAAGAAGAAGAAATGTTCTATTGTTAAACCCCTGTTTAAAAAGGGAGATAAGTCTCTTTTAACCAATTATCGACCCATAACACTGATTCCTATTCTTTCAAAAGTATTTGAATCTGCCATGCACAAACGTCTAATCAATTTTATTGAAAAAAATAATATTCTCAAACCAGAACAGTACGGTTTTCAAAAAGGAAAATCGACCTCGCTAGCTTGTTTTGATTTAGTGACTAAGATATCGGAAAATATTGATGCTGGTAACTATGTAACAGTAGTTTTTTTCGATATGTCGAAAGCATTTGACTCCGTGTCTCATAAATTATTATTAGAAAAACTAAACATGTATGGCATTCGCGGGCCTGCTCTAGACTGGATACAAACATACCTCGAAGAAAGGAATCAATTAGTTGAGGTTTCTAACATTGACGTAAAAAATGAACTCCAAGCCTATAGATCGAAATCTCAAATGAATAGATTCGGCGTTCCACAAGGGAGTGTCCTGGGGCCATTATTATTTTTAATGTATATAAATGACCTCCCCGACATAACTTCAAATTTATGTATTTTATTCGCTGATGACTTATCTCTTATTTTGACTTGCAAAAAAACCTGTGACATTCATACTTATACTACTGACATAAATAATTCTATAAAATCTATAATTGAATGGCTTTCCTTTAATAATCTACACATTAACCTAAACAAAACAAATTTTATACAATTCAGTACACACGGCAGGACATGCAGAGAACTTGAAATATTTTATGAGGATAAACAAATAAAAGAACTAGACAATACAACATTTTTAGGTATATCACTCGACAAGCATTTAAATTGGAAAACACATGTCGAGAAGGTATGCCAGAAATTAAACCGATTCGTTTATGTCCTGTACAAACTGCGTAAAACCTCAAATGAAGAAACGGTAATAAAGGCATATCATGGTTATGTAGCTTCTACATTAAATTACGGTGTTCTACTATGGGGTAACTCAACCGACGTTCAAAAAGCCTTTCTGGCACAAAAAAAGTGTGTAAGAGCTATTGCCGGTATACCGCCATGGGAATCGTGTAAGCCTCTGTTCAAAAAGTATCACATACTAACACTGCCCTGCATGTACATTCTGGAGGCGGTTAAACTGGTTAGAACTCACCCTGATCTATTTATAACAGCAAAAGAAAAATACTCTAGAAATACAAGAAACCCGGATAGAATTGTTTTTCCGAAGGCACCAAGGACAGCACTATATCTAAAAAGTTGTTTTATAATGTGTGGTCGTATATACAATGCTGTACCTACAGAAATAAAGGATTTAACAAAAGGGCGATTTTTACATACATTTAAAAAAAGGCTGTTAGACAAATGTTTCTATTCTGTGACAGAATATTTAAATTGTAAATCATATTATTGGATTGTAAAATCACGGTAAAATCTCTTGACATTGATCTTTTATTTGTAAACTAATTGACATTTTAATTTTTTATATTTTTTGACATTGCCACAGAATAAACTTTTTCTTTTCATTTTGAAACATTTGACATGATTATAGGTTATATTAAAAACAATATGTGTATACATAATATTTTAAGACCCCGATTATTTGATAATGATGTATGTATACTTTAGTTATAATTGTAAGTTCTATTTGCATGTCGCAATGCGACAAAATGTTTAAGGCACCATCGAAACATTGTAACATCTCTTGTACCAACATTTTGCAGTGAATAAATGACATTGTATTGTATTCTTCTTCTTCTTCTTCTTATGGCTTTTAAACGCTGCTTGGCGTTTTTCTGCCAGTGTCAAAAGTATGGCCAGTGTACAGTATATTTACAAGAAAAAAAAACCGACAAAAGAAAGAAAGAAAGAAAAAATAAATATGATCTTAAAACTTATAATTGCTTAGAAACATTGCATTTAAAATAGAAATTTATAAGCGAATATTATTACATTTAATAAAATTACTTAAGATATATACAAATGGAGTAAATACATATGAAAGGAGATATTTTATATTAAAGGGACGAGGAATTTTGGGGCTTATGGCATCATATAGGGAGAAAGATAATTTTGGACAACAGAAAAATATCCTTGAGAGACAGTTCCCATTCTAGGCCTAGCGTGCTACCATCCTCGACCGCATCATCACTTACCAACAGGTGAGATAGTGATCCAAACGCTAGTAATACGACTTGTATTATTATTTATTATGTGGTTCTATTAAGTACGACATTTCTCGGACTTGTAAATGTAGCACACTAGCGCCTCAGGCGGATAATTCACATGCGATAGGCCCCTTTGTACTTGTCCGAAAATGGAAGACAGCAATAAGACGATACTCAGGCCAACTAACTATCCAATCCTTGAACCTGCCCTTCAAACAGATTAACAGACTGTAAATTGTTAAACACAATCCAAAATTTCATCGTACCGACGGGACTTGAACCCGCAACCTCCGGAATGACATGTTCCGGTGCTTTGCCAATTAAACCACGGTGCGAAGTATCGTTACGACGAAATTAGTGGATTGCATTTGATAACCCAATTATTTGATTTACGCAGTGCAACATCTCTCGTCGGATTTGAAAACTGTAATGATTTCTTCCGAATGATTAACTTACGTAATAAGTAGTCATAGATGGCGCCACCAATGCATAATTGGGTTATCAAATGCAATCCACTAATTTCGTCGTAACGATACTTCGCACCGTGGTTTAATTGGCAAAGCACCGGAACATGTCATTCCGGAGGTTGCGGGTTCAAGTCCCGTCGGTACGATGAAATTTTGGATTGTGTTTAACAATTTACAAAAATATTAAGTGTGAAACACTTCAAAGAAACATAATATTAGATTAACAGACTGCCACCAAACGTACGACCTATTTACTACTTGTACCCTTAGTACCCATTTCTACAAGTTTTGATCATAATTAACGCTTTTGACAGATCTCACATAGTTTTCGACTTATTCTAGACCCCTAGTACGAGTTTTATCGTAAACGCTTTTGACAGATCTCACATACCTAGTTTTCGACTTATTGGTCTAAATTTAGTGAAGTGTAGTAACCACTAGAGGCGCTGTACTATTTTTCATGTATGAAAAAATAAATAAAAAAATTACCATACAAAATTTGTTCGATATAAAAGTCGATATACGATATTGCTATATATATATAGCTCCGATCCTTCAAGAGTCATTTCCGGTTTTTGTTGAAGAACATCGTCACAAATTTAACGATACATCTAAGCGTCTCACGGAAATTCATAACCACATGGCTTACCATCTAATTCGATTTCGTCTTTTTGTGCCAAAATTTACATACATACTACGCTGTAGTCCTCTTTGGAATCATCAACCTTTACTACTAAGTTTAGATGACGCGATCAAAAATATTTTAACACAAATTCTAAATTGTTCACTTTCAAATAATTCATGGTGTCAGGCCTCTCTGCCTATTCGGTTTGGCATTGGCATCCGCAAAATTTCAAGTGTTTCACTACCGGCCTTTTTATCTTCTACTAATAGTGTTTCATTTCTTTTTAAAAAAATATTTCAAATTCATCATCCAACATTTCTATAGCATACATGGAAGAAGCTAAAAGCTAAAGCTCTTTGGCTTGTCCAGTTGAGGTCTTACCTATAAAACTTAGTTCACAAAAGCTATGGGACGAGCCCCTTTGTAAAATTATTCAGGATGAACTTATTCAAAATAGTGTTGATATTAGGGACCGGGCTCGTCTCCTTGCCACACGTGAAAAAGAATCTGGATACTGGCTACACGCATTACCTTCTTCCAACATAGGTACCCTTATGGACGATGACAGCTTCTCCATTGCTGTAGGATTCATCATCATCATCAGCCGGTGTCAGTCCACTGCTGGACGTAGGCCTCTCCCAAGATGCGCCACTGAGCCCGATCTTCGGCTCTTCTCTTCCAGTCACTGCCCACCGCTTTACGTATGTCGTCGCTCCACCTGGTCACAGGACGTCCTACGCTACGTTTGCCGATTCGCGGTCTCCACTCTAGGACAAGTCTGCCCCAACGGTTATCAGTCCTGCGGCAGATATGACCAGCCCACTGCCACTTCAGCTTGCTAATCCGTTGAGCTATGTCGATAACTTTAGTTCTCTGGCGAATTACTTCGTTCCGGATTCGATCCCGCAGAGAAATACCGAGCATAGCTCTCTCCATAGCTCGCTGAGCGACTTTAAACTGGTGGACCAGTCGGACTGTGAGTGCCCACGTCTCGGCTCCGTATGTCATCACAGGTAGGACGCACTGGTTAAAGACTTTTGTCTTTAGACACTGTGGTATAGGCGACGAGAAGACTCGACGGAGTTTTCCGAATGCTGCCCAGCCCAGCTGAATTCTTCTCTGGATTTCCTTCTCGAAGTTATGTTTGCCTAGTTGGAGCGTTTGCCCTAGGTAAACATACTTAGTGACAACTTCGAGTGGGATTCCATCTACGGCAATCGGTTCCGGAACAACGTGCTCGTTGTACATGACTTTGGTTTTGTCCAAATTCATCCGGAGACCGATGCTACGAGAAGAATCAGCTAGGCCATTCAACATCCTTTGTAGGTTCTGCAGCGTCTCTGCCATTATGACGATGTCATCTGCGAATCGTAAGTGAGAGATGTACCTGCCGTTGATGTTAATGCCACGACCTTTCCAGTCCAGCGTCTTAAACATATCCTCCAAGGCGTTAGTGAACAGTTTCGGGGATATGACGTCCCCCTGTCTCACTCCTCGACGCAGGTGGACATGTTTAGTTCGCTGGTTCTGTACTTGTACAGTCATCGTTGCGGCATTGTATAGACATCTCATCACTTCGATATATCGCCAGTCAACTTGGCAACGCTGCAAGGACTCGAGAACAGACCAGGTTTCGATTGAGTCAAAGGCCTTCTCATAGTCCACAAATGCTAAGCACAGGGGCCGATTATACTCTTCGGTCTTCTGTACAATCTGCCGCACCGTGTGGATGTGGTCTATGGTGCCGTAACCGCTTCGAAACCCGGCCTGTTCCGGAGGTTGAAACTCGTCGAGTCTTCGCGCAAGACGGTTCGTGATGACCCTTGAAAACAGCTTGTAGACATGGCTCAGAAGCGAAATCGGGCGATAGTTTTTCAATAGGGTTTTGTCTCCTTTTTTGAAAAACAAAACCACCATGCTTCTGTTCCATGCCTGTGGAGTTCTCCCAGTAAAAAGTACGGAATTAAATAGCTGCTGCAGCTGTTGAACTGCTGGAGCTCCTCCGGCTTTTAAAAGCTCCGTTGTGATTCCGTCTTCTCCTGGGGCTTTTCCATTTTTGAGTTGTTTAAGGGCCATCACGATTTCGTCTCGGCTAATTTCGGGCAGATCTTCTGTGAAGTGGCGGGTTAAGGTGGCTCTAGAATCCTCAGTATCGGGTTCGGGCCTTGAAGCATGCGATGCGTAGAGCTTGCCGTAGAAGTCTTCGACTTCCGACAGAATCTCCGGCTTGGATGCGACGACGTTCCCCGTTGACGTTGTCAGCTTTGTGAGGTGGCTTCTACCCAGAGGCTGGACGAACACTTTCGACCCCCGATTCTGCTCAATTGATTCTTTAATCAAGAGCGTGTTAGAGGATCGGAGGTCGCGTCGTACCAGCTTCTTTATGGATTTGTTGCGCACCAGGTTAGTTGACAAAGCTGACAAAGGGTCTGTTCGTCTCTCTTCCATTAGCCGAAGTGTTTCTGCCGAGAGTTTGGATTTTTTGCCCGTACGCTTGCTCTCGCAAAACTTCGTCCCTTCATCCCTGAGGATTTCCACCACTTCTTCGAGTTTCTGGTCTACGTCATCTGTGGTTTCCAAGGCAGCGAATCGATTTTCCAATTTTAATTGGAATGTTTCGGACCCAACAACGGTTTGGAGTAGGTTCGGGCGGAGCGTAGACTTCATCAATCGGAATCTCTCGGCTTTAAAGTCGATATCCAGAGTGCCTCGTACAAGTCGGTGATCACTTCCAGTATTAAACCTAGTGATCACTGAGACGTCTCTGAATATGCGCCGTTTGTCCGTAATGATGAAGTCAATCTCGTTTTTAGTCACAAAGTCGGGGCTTTGCCACGTCCATTTCCTTTGGGGCTGTTTCTTGAAGAACGAGTTCATCAAGAAAAGCCCCTCTCTCTCGAGGAAATTGACGAGCATTTGTCCCCTGTGATTCCTACTCCCAAATCCGTGTGGTCCTATAGACGATTCGCCGCAAGTTTGTACTCCCACTTTGGCGTTAAAGTCTCCCATGACAACGCTGTAGTGAGCCTTGGAGGTGGTGTGTAAAGCTCTGGAGATATCTTCATACATGCTCTCCACCTCATCATCCAAGTGTGTCGAGGTCGGTGCGTAGACCTGGATAACCTTGAGGCTGTACCTCTTGGTTAACTTAATTATGAGGTACGCTACCCTGGTCGACACACTGGAGATTTCTACAACGTTGTCACTGAGAACCTTGTTGACCAGAAACCCGACGCCGCCTTGGGATGGCTGATCTCCTTCTCTGTAGTACATAAGATGGCCCGATTCTAAGGTTATGGTGTCCTCTCCCTGTCTTCGGACTTCGCATAACCCCAGAATGTGCCATCTTATGTGTTTCAGCTCCTCCTCTAGCTGCGCCAGATGATCGTCCAGCTGTAGGATTACGTCTGGGCATCTCCCGGACAGTACCTCACAATTGTCACTGCGGCAGTGAAGTAGACAGATTAGGCCACCATGGCCTGTCATGCCGCCGCAGTGCAGGGCGTCTCTCACGTCACGCCTCATTGAATGACGTCATTCGTCGGGCCCTTGCTACCGTGAACGTGCCGGCTATATTAGAGCCGAACGGTATATCACGTGACGATGGTAAGAGGCCCGACGGTATGACGTTGGTTCCGTGGTGCCGAGGGAGACCGTTGGTGTGGGACGCGACGTGTGCTGATACATTAGCGGCGTCCCACATATGCGGGACCTCGCGAGCAGCAGGTGCGGCAGAAACCTTCAAACGGAGGAAATATGCTGCCATTGGTGATGGCTACATTTTTCTTCCGTTTGGGGTCGAAACAATGGGTCCGTGGGGTCGAGATGCGCGAGGTTTTGTAAAGGAGCTGTCCAGACGATTAATAGACGTCACTCGTGACCAAAGAGCTGGCGCTTACCTCGGCCAACGGATTAGCCTAGCTGTTAACTACGTCGCGTTTAATGATATATAAATAGCTAAATTTCAGTAAAAATGATAAAATTTAGTAGATAGATAGATAGATAAGTCGCGTTTAATAACTTATAAATTAGTTGTAACTTCATGAAAAATAAGTTAGAATAACGTTAGACTAAGGTAAATTATATACAGTAAATCATCCAAAAAAGTAGTAGGGTACGAGAAAAAATTGTAATTAATAGGTAGGACAACTGTTATTTATTACCCTCACCTATTAGCATTAAAATCAGATAGGAAAATGTAAGCAAGAATGTATGACCAGCCAGGTCTGAACATCTCCAGACTTGTTGGACAAGTTACCTTTAAATATAGGTAGGAACATTTGTTAGTAAAGTTCGTTCAGTACAGTTCAGTTCACATTAAGAAGCCTAAGGAAAAGGAAATAAAGAAGCCTTCAAGAAAAAGTGTTTTAGTGAATCCCTGCCAGGGCATACTTCAGGCAGAGCCAGCCAGAAAAATAGGCCCCCCTTTTTAGTTGGTCCTTGCATCGCCGGATAGGAATATCGAAGAAAGAAGACCTGAAGATGCCCCTCGTTCACTCCGAAAAGGGTGAATCTACCGAGGAAACGTCGACGGACTGGTCAATGAACACGCCCGCTACGACCGAGACCACGACGTCGACAGCCACGGGAGCGTCGGGAAGCACCGCCGCCAACAGTAGCGCTCCGGGGACCGCCGCATCGACGACGGTAAGGAGCACCCGCTCCACGCGCGCCGCCGCCGCCGCCGCTGCCGCTGCCGCCACGCAGCAACCTGCACGCACCGAGAGCGCACCCGCCCCGCACCCCGCATACACCGAGAGCGCACCCGCCCCGCGCCCCGCATACACCGAGAGCGCACCCGCCCCGCGCCCCGCACGTGCCGAGAGCGCACCCGCCCCGCACCCCGCACGCGCCGAGAATATGGGATCTACCTGATTTCAGTGGATCACATGAAGACTGGCTACCCTTCAAGAAGGCGTTCGCAGAAAGCAAGATGCTGTGCTCAGATATACACAACATGGCTCGACTGAGACAATCAATAAAGGGCACAGCGAAAGAAGCAGTACGAAGTCTCCTGTTTGCAACATCCGACCCTGAGGAAGTCATGGCCTCACTGGAAAGAAGATTCGGAAGACCAGACCAGCTAGCTCTTTCAGAGCTACAGAAGATCAAGGAGCTGCCTCGAATAGGAGATACTCCCCGAGAGATATGCATCTTTGCCAGCCGAATCAACAACGTCGTGACTACGATCAACGGCTTGAACAAGCCGCACTACATGCACTTGTTAGAAGTCAGCAAGAACATCGTGGAGAAATTTTCACCTATTCTCCGTTACCGATGGTCCGATTACAACGCACGCATCGGTGAACAAGAACCAGAGTTGATCAAACTGAAGAACTTCTTGAACATTGAAGCTGAATTATGCGGCAATCTTACGCCTCTGGAGACAACAAAGAAACGAACAGGAGATAGAAGATATCCCGTGAACGCTGTATATGATGAAACCAAAGAACCTGAAACAAATGAAACCAAAGAACCTCAAACAGTTGCAGCAACTCAAGAAGCATTTAAGAAGTTTTGTTTCCAATGTGAAGGCGAACACTGGCTTACCGAATGCCCGAACTTTAAGAAAGCCACGGTCGACGAAAGATGGGAAACAGCTAAGAAGAAAAGACTCTGCTTCCGTTGCCTGCGCTGAAGACACATGCGAACCAACTGCAGAGGACCACCCTGCAAGAAGTGCAAGCGCCCGCATCACGTCATGCTGCACTCAGAGTCAGCTCAGAAAGCCATAGAACCGCCTCAGCCACGAGAGAATCCATCGACTGACAATGAAAAGGCACAGAACATCGTGAAATCCGTATACGCCACAGCGGATGGAACGAAAGTTTATTTGAAGATGATCCCAGTCGACGTCTACGGTTCAAAAGGATCGGCTCGCATACTCGCACTACTCGATGAAGGTTCTACAGTTTCGCTATTGGACTCTGATGTTGCCATTCGCATCGGAGCCACTGGCGTAGAAGATCCACTCATAATAGAAACCGTCGGTGGAAAGATCGTCGAGAATAAAGATTCACAGAAGATGAATTTGAAAATCAAAGGAGCGCATAGAAGAGACAAGAAAGTCGTCAAAGTCGTACACACAGTAGAAAATTTGAAGTTGTCGCCGCAGTTCGTCAGCAAAAGTGCAATAGAAAATTGCAGTCACTTGAAGAACATGCTGAACGAGCTCCTGTACGAGAAAGAAATACCGGCATTATTAATCGGTCAGGACAATTGGGACCACATCGTTTCTCGAAAAATCCTGAAAGGGAAATACGACGAGCCCGCAGCGTCACTTACCTCCCTGGGATGGGTGCTGCATGGATGCTGCACCGGAGCCGCCTCTGCACCGGTGAACTACGTCAATCACTGCCGCAGCATCGACAAAGAAGATGAAATCGAGAAACTCATCAAAGAGCATTTCGACTTGGACTCAATTGGAATTCGACAGCGACGCCCGAGCAACGACGCCGATCAACGCGCCCTAACTGTCTTAGAGAAGACAACGAAACAATTAGAAGATGGAAGATACGAATCCGGCCTGCTATGGAAGACAGAAGACGAGACGTTGCCGAACAATTATGCCCAAGCCTTCAACAGACTTCTAGGCATAGAGAAGAAACTCGACAAGAACGCAACTCTGGAAGAAGAATATGAGAAACAATTGGGAAATCTTCTGTCCAGTGGCTACGCCGAGAAAGCCCCTTCGAACACCACACTAGGGCGAACATTCTACTTGCCTCACTTCGCCGTGGTACATCCTCAAAAGAAAAAGATGCGCATCGTATTCGACGCCGCCGCCAGGTTCGAAGGAAAAAGTCTAAACGACGCGCTGCTACCGGGACCAGACCTACTCCAGTCTCTCTTTGGAGTATTATTAAGATTCCGAGAAGGGCCCGTGGCAGTCGTCGCAGACATAAAAGAAATGTTCCTGCGCATCAGTATCCGAGAAGAAGACAGAGACAGCCTGCGATTCCTTTGGCGTGGGAAAGAAAGAAAATCAAAACCCAAGGAGTACCGAATGACATCTGTGATCTTCGGTGCTAAATCTTCACCTGCAACAGCTATCTACGTGAAGAACCTCAACGCCCAGAAACACGAAAAGGAACACCCAGAAGCGGTCCGAGCCATCATCCGAAATCACTATATGGATGACTACTTGCAAAGCTTCACGAGCATAGAAGAAGCGAAGCACGTAGCTGAAGAAGTGGACCGAATACACAGGGCAGCGGGTTTTGAACTTCGTCAATGGACAAGCAACGATGAAAGAACGTTGATCAACCTGAAAAAAGAAGAAATCCCAAAAAAAAGAAAATCGGAAATGAAGAAAAAACTTTCGGGATGAGATGGCACACCAATGAAGACGCATTGGCATTCAACGTGGGATTAAGGAACGTTCCAACAAAAGTCTCTGATGGCAACAGAGCTCCAACAAAGAGAGAAGTCACCAGCGCTGTGATGTCAACTTTCGACCCAATGGGACTCGTCGCTCCAGCGCTGATCAAAGGAAAGAAACTGATACAAGATTTGTGGAGAACTGGCGTGAAATGGGATGAGGCCATCAATGACGAACAACGAGAGATCTGGGATCGCTACCTAGATGACGTCAAGACGCTCAAAGATTTGAAGATACCCAGATGTTTGGCGCCGACTTCGAGAGCCGGCGAGATGCACACGTTCGTCGATGCCAGTGAGACCGCCTACGCCGCCGCCGTTTACTGGAGAACGATTACCAACGACGGGGACGTCAGCATCTTTTTGATGGCGGGGAAAGCGAGAGTTACGCCTACGAAAACGACGTCAATCCCTCGTCTAGAACTACAAGCGGCTCTGCTGGGAGCGAGAATCGCCGCCACCATCGAGGAGGAATCCAACCTGGAGATCACAGCTCGGGTTTTCTGGTCGGATTCAACTACCGTACTGCAATGGATAAAAGCCGACCCTCGACGCTTCAAACCATTTGTCGCTCATCGATTGGCAGAACTGGAAGAGATCACGAAACCTCGAGAGTGGAGATGGGTACCCACCAAAGACAACCCTGCAGACGACGCCACCAGGAATATGCCACAGGACTTCAACGAGCAAGCACGGTGGTTCAATGGACTGGCTTTTCTGTATCAGCCGAAATCGGAATGGCCGCTAAGAAAAATTGAAAGGGAAGACATCGATCTAGAGGAGAAGAAGGTTACGTGCGCCGCAGTGAGCGTTAACGAAGAGAAGGCCAAGACACCAGATCCGAATCGCTTCAGCACTTGGATGAAGCTGTTACGAACCACGGCGAGAATTTTTATGTTCGTGGACAGATGCCGCCAAAAGAAGTCCGGGAACAAGAACGCTGAGAAACAGACAGGAAAGCCGACTTATCTTCCTATCGAGAATCAACACCTGATGAAAGCAGAAAAGGCGCTTATACGTCAAATTCAACGAGAAACCTTCCCAAGAGAACTCAAAAGTTTGAAGAATCAAGGCCGAGTAGACACCCCAAGCCGACTGAAAAACATCGACGTGACCCTGGATGACGAAGGGATACTTCGTCTTAATAGTAGAACAATGAAGATTCAAGATGACGAGAGAAACCAAAGGCTGCCTATACTAAATGGCAAACACAGAATAACACAACTTCTCATCGAGCACTGTCATCGACGTCTTCATCACGGAAGTCACGCGACGGTAACCAACGAACTTCGACAACGGTATTGGATCCTGGGACTTCGCAACATCGTTCGACAGATCGCCCATCGATGTCAGTGGTGCATTGTGAAGAGACGAAAACCCGAGATGCCACCGCTGGGGGACCTACCACGAGAACGCCTGGCCTACAATCAGCCGCCTTTTACGTGCACTGGCGTAGACTTTTTCGGGCCTATGCACGTGACTATCGGCCGACGTCGGGAGAAACGCTGGGGAGCTCTGTTCACCTGCTTGACTACGAGAGCCATCCACTTGGAGCTGGCCGCGTCACTGAATGTCAGCTCAATGATAATGGCATTGAGACGGATGGCTGCACGGCGGGGAACACCGCGAACGATATTCAGCGACAACGGAACAAACTTCGTCGGTACCGACCACGAGCTGAAGGAAGAAGCAAAGAAGATACAAAGAGAAGAACTCGTAAAAGCAGCAGAAAACGAAGGGATTTGTTGGAAATTCATTCCCCCTGGGGCTCCTAACATGGGAGGAGCTTGGGAAAGATTGGTGCGAACCGTGAAGACCGCGCTAGTCGCCGTACTCGGAGAAAAGAGTCCACCTGAGGAAGTCCTTCACACGCTCCTGACCGAAGTGGAACACACCGTGAACTCGCGACCACTCACGCACCTGAGCGCCGACCCGAACGATGAAGAAGGACTAACCCCGAACCACTTCCTCATCGGTAGATCATGTGGCGCAACCGTGATGGCCCAGTACGACGACCTCGACCTTATCGGGAAACCCAACTGGAAAACTGCACAACGAATGGCCGACCACTTTTGGAACCGATGGCTGAGAGAATATCTCCCTACTCTCGCGCCTCGGAGACTAGACAACAAGAAGAACGCTGTATTTCATCGAGGCGACGTGGTGATCATCGCTGATTCTTCGCTGCCACGCAACACATGGCCGCGAGGTATAATAGAAGACACTTTCCCGGGACCAGATGGACGCATCCGCATCGTGAACGTGAAGACCAAAGGAGGGCTCATGAGACGACCTACCTCGAGACTCATCCTCGTGACAGCTGCAACGCGACCGGAAAATGGAGTGCCCGAAGCATCGTGCACTGGCGGGGAAAATGTTAACTACGTCGCGTTTAATGATATATAATTTAATTCTAATACTATAAGAATCTTTGTCCTGACATACTGACTGACTCACTGACTCACTGACTCACTGACAGACAACGCACAGCCTAAACCGCTGGTCGTAGAGACTTGAAATTTGGAGGGTATATTTGTCTTAGTACGTAAGGGTGTACTAAGAAAGGATTTTCCAAAATTCACCCCTTAAGGGGATGAAATGGGGGTTCAAAGTTTGTATGGAGAAACAAGATTAGATCGTCTTTTCTATCCGAAACTTCACATAAGTGCTTCAGTAAAAAAATAAGTAAACACGTGTTTCAGGTTTTTTTGGAATTCCACCCCTAAGAGGGTAAAATGGGGTAATAAAGTGTAAAATCAATATTGTTTCGGATTGCCCTGAAATTTGGCATGCAAATAGTTATTACGACGTTAGTTCCCACTGAGAAAGGATTTTCCAAAATTAACCCTCGAAGGGGATGAAACGGGGGTTCAAAGTTTGTATGGAGAAACAAGATTAGATAGTCTTTTCTATCTGAAACTCCACACAAGTGCTTCAGTAAAAAAATAAGTAAACACGTGTTTCAGGTTTTTTTTTAATTCCACCCCTAAGAGGGTGAAATTGGGTAATAAAGTGTGAAAATCAATATTGTTTCGGATTGCGCTGAAATTTGGCATGCAGATAGTTATTACGACGTTAATTCCCTCTAAGAAAGGATTTTCCAAAATTAACCCTCTAAGGGGATGAAACGGGGTTTCAAAGTTTGTATGGAGAAACAAGATTAGATAGTCTTCTCTATCTGAAACTTCACACAAGTGCTTCAGTAAAAAATTAGGTAAACACGTGTTTCAGGTTTTTTTGAAATTCCACACCTGAGAGGGTGAAATGGGGTAATCAAGTGTGAAAATCTATATTATTTCGGATTGCGCTGAAATTTGGCACGCAGATAGTTATTATGACGTTAGTTCCCTCTGAGAAAGAATTTTCCAAATTAACCCTCGCAGGGTATGAAACGGGGGTTCAAAGTTTGTATGGAGAAACAAGATTAGATAGTCTTTTCTATCCGAAACTCCACACAAGTGCTTCAGTAAAAAAATAAGTAAATACGTGTTTCAGGTTTTTTTGAAATTCCACCCTTAAGAGGGTGAAATGGGGTAATAAAGTGTAAAATCAATATTGTTTCGGATTACGCTGAAATTTGGCATGCAGATAGTTATTACGACGTTAATTCCCTCTAAGAAAGGATTTTCCAAAATTAACCCTCTAAGGGGATGAAACGGGGGTTCAAAGTTTATATGGAGAAACAAGATTAGATAGTCTTTTCTATCTGAAACTTCACACAAGTGCTTCAGTAAAAAAATAAGTAAACACGTGTTTCAGGTTTTTTTGAAATTCCACCCTTAAGAGGGTGAAATGGGGTAATAAAGTGTAAAATCAATATTGTTTCGGGTTACGCTGAAATTTGGCACGCAGATAGTTATTACGACGTTAGATCCCTCTTTGAAAGGATTTCCCAAAATTAACCCTCGAAGGGGATGAAACGGGGGTTGAAAGTTTGTATGGAGAAACAAGATTAGATAGTCTTTTCTATCCGAAACTTCACACAAGTGCTTCAGTATAAAAATAAGTAAACACGTGTTTCAGGTTTTTTTGTAATTCCACCCCTAAGAGGGTGAAATGGGGTAATAAAGTGTAAAAATCAATATTGTTTCGGATTGCGCTGAAATTTGGCATGCAGATAGTTATTAATTACGACGTTAGTTCCCTCTGAGAAAGGTTTTCCAAAATTCATCCCTGAAGAGGATGAAACGGGGGTTCAAAGTTTGTATGGAGAAACAAGAATTGATTGTCTCTTATATTCGAAACTTTACACAAGTAGTTTAGTAAATAAATGAGTAAATACGTGTTTCAGGCTTTTTGAAATTCTATTCCTAAAAGGGTGAAGTGGAGTAACAATGTCTGAAATCAATATTGTTTCGGATTGCGCTGATATTTTGCATCCAGATAGAAATTTTGACGTAGGTATCCGCTGAGAAAGGATTTTTCAAAATTCACTCTTCAAGGGATGAAGCGGGGGTTCAAATTTTGGATAGTCATTTTATTCGACATTTCACACAAGTACTTCTGTAAATAAATAAGTAAATACGAGTTTCAGACTTTTTCAAAATGCCACCCTAAAAGAGTGAACTGGGGTAAAAAAGTCTGAAAATCAATATAGTTTCGGATTGCGCTTTATTGGGTTTTTCGGGTTTTAAAAATATGAATCCTGATTTGTCTTAGTCACGCGATAACATGAAAACAGGTGAACCAATTTGGCTAATTTTTATTTGATGTCTTTAATGATAGAATCGTTTTTACAAAAGAAAAGTTTTAAGTAAATAAAAGGAGTTTTTAACGCGGGCGTAGCCGCGGGGGACTTCTAGTGATATATAAATAGCTAAATTTCAGTAAAAATGATAGAATTTAGTAGATACATAGATAGATAAGTCGCGTTTAATAACTTATAAATTAGTTGTAACTTCATGAAAAATAAGTTAGAATAACGTTAGACTAAGGTAAATTATATACAGTAAATCATCCAAAAAAGTAGTAGGGTACGAGAAAAAATTGTAATTAATAGGTAGGACAACTGTTATTTATTACCCTCACCTATTAGCATTAAAATCAGATAGGAAAATGTAAGCAAGAATGTATGACCAGCCAGGTCTGAACATCTCCAGACTTGTTGGACAAGTTACCTTTAAATATAGGTAGGAACATTTGTTAGTAAAGTTCGTTCAGTACAGTTCAGTTCACATTAAGAAGCCTAAGGAAAAGGAAATAAAGAAGCCTTCAAGAAAAAGTGTTTTAGTGAATCCCTGCCAGGGCATACTTCAGGCAGAGCCAGCCTCAAGAATAGGCCCCCCTTATTACTAGCAATTCAACGAGGTAAAGTCGCCAGCTTTTTGGGAACGTTACCAGCAGACAGCTGCGATCTAGGTTCTGTTTTTTATTTATAACATTTATTATTTATTATTTCACTTATTTATATCAGTTTAAATAGTTTGTATCTTAATTTAGTTTTAAGTGGTATATATGTACTATTTGTAAATATATATATATATATATATACGATATTGAGTTTGGTATGAAAACTCGTACTATGGTGTCCCGATCGGTCTAAATTTAGTGAAGTGTGAAAACCACTAGAGGCGCTGTACTGTATTTAGGGTTCCGTACCCAAAGGGTAAAACGGGACCCTATTACTAAGACTCCGCTGTCGGACTCGCACTCGTAGGGTTCCGTAACACAGTAGATTATTCTATAACTTTGATTTTTCGCAACTACAAAAATAACTTTGTTTTTCATACTGTTTGTATGAAAAACAAAGTTATACTTGCGGTCGCTATATCTCAACAACTGCTGACTGTATCTCGTTCAAACCAATTTTCGTTGAAAGTTTTTATTGAGATCTACAGAATATATTTTTTCCAGATTTTTAACTCCCTTACTTTAGAAGTTAGAGGGGGAGGGGGGGACACACATTTTACCACTTTAGACGCGCCTATCTTTGAAATGATTGACTTTGAGATAAAATGATTTTAGAAACCTTAATGTCATTTTTAAAGACCTATCCAAAGATACCCTACACGTATAGGTTTGACGAAAAAACATTTTTTTTGTTCCATTTCCATGTATGGGATGCCCCCCCTTAAACTTTTATTTTTTTTTTTGTATAAAAATCGGAAAGCGGTTCACAGAATACATCTACCTACCAAGTTTCAATTCTGTAGTCCTAATAGTTTCGGAATAAAATGGCTGTGACATACGGACGGACAGACAGACAGACATGGCGAATCTATAAGGGTTCCGTTTTTTGCCATTCGGCTACGGAACCCTAAAAACCACCACCGCCATGTTATACTTGTGGCACTGTAGACAGTAGTTGAAATTTTCACAGATGATGTATTTCTGTTGCCGCTATAACAACAAATACTAAAAACAAAAAAAAAGTTAAAAATTTCGGCATTTCAATATAACGCCATCTATAAACGCTTAGGTAAACGTTCAGGTCTTAGGTGCATTGGGGTATGAACGAATGAATTTTTGATGAGTTCAAAGGGTCTTTTTATTATCACCAATATGTCAAAATTGATAGACTTCATGTTACCAGATTATATCACTCCGTCTGCGTGAATATATGCCCAAGTACTTTTGCTAAGATTTGTAGAAATATATCATTGTAATTTATAATTAGAAATGTTTGAAAACATTGTTATATTATTTTTGTCAGAGTGCAATCCCGAATTATTTTTGTTAGACGTTAGATGGCGTTATAATAAATAACATGATTATTAATTATTATTTTTTGCTGGCGAAAAATGAGTGGTATTTTTGATCGATATTATAAAATACTGTAGTGTGGTACGGAACCCTACTAGTGCGAGTCCGACTTGCACTTGGCCAGTTTATTTGCTCTATCTTATAAAATACTGTAGTGTGGTACGGAACTCTACGAGTGCGAGTCCGACTTGCACTTGGCCAATTTATTAATACAAAATTTGTTCAATATACGATATCGAGTTTGGTATGAAAACTCGAACTAGAGTTTGTTCAAAAAGAGAACCGACGTAGAAATTGAGGGCGCGCGTATTGTTTCAATTTACTGTTTTTGTTGCGTTGACAATATTACTGTCATAGCCACTCTTTTTGCACAGACTTTAAGGGTATTGGCCTACTTTCGGTGGTTACCAATTTAATACCACACAGGATTCCTGGGCTAGAACTCACATGTAGGTACCTTATAGTCTAAGGGCCCAATCCCACTAGGACACCACGGTTGCGCCACCAAACTGATTGCACAACCAACCAGACGTTCAAAACCCTGCACAGACTACAGAGGGGGATTACCCTGCATACAGCTGTTTACATTTTGTATATGGAATGTACTCTGTAGTTGATGGTGTGACAGGTTGCGCTCCCACTTGTATCTGCACAGATAAAGATAGAGAGTAGAGTCTATTCTCCGTGGGTATCTGGTTGGTGCCCTAGTCAGATAGCGCTTTGGGAACATACCTGTCAGATTTTTGACGGCTTTTATATGGTCATAATAGGTAGGTAAGTCATAGTCATCTGTCAGATAACTATCTGAAACATTCTCAGGAACTGGTGAAACTGGGCCTTAGCAAAATAAAAGCCTAAATCATCGAAACATCTTTTTAATCACAGTATTATATTCCTTATTCATCTTTTGCATGAGCGGTCTCAACTCACTGGCCCGCTGCTGAGCGGCTTTGTCATTAGGATCCAGTTCTAGAACTCTCTGTATGTCCGTCCATGCTTCGTCGTACATGTGCTGGTGTGTGTAGGAGAGACTGCGACGGTAGAGGGCCTTTACGCTGTCGGGGTGGAAGCTGAGAGCTTTGTTGCAGAGTGTCAGTGCTGCGTCGTACTCTTGGTGTTGAAGTTGACAGTGAGCCAGGTTGTTGTATAGTTTTACCTGGGGATTTTATTATTATGTATTTTAAATATACATTTTTATCCAATCAAATCACATGGATAACAATTAAAGGGTTATTGCACCACACTGAATCAGGGTCCCTATTTATGTGTGGGCGTGGCCCCTAATTAGGCACTATAATTCGCTGTTTTATGACACTGCACATATATAGGCAGACCGGGTGCTCTTTGCTCCCTATTAAGGGACCCTTACTGCCTTACTCTTATACACTTATCTGATTAAGGAGTCAAGGACCCTGATTCAGTGTGGTGTAATACGCCTGGTAATGTGCCCTGGGAAAATTTGGCCATTTTTCATAAATACAATGAGACAGTAGGGAATGGTACTAACCAACAAGCAAAAATTTGCATAGCTCATGAATGAATTATAAATGTCAATCTTTGAGCGTTTGTGTGTTCCTTCCTCACACAAAAATTGAATGGATTTAATGAAATTTGGCATATAGTTTATTTACCGAATTACCCGAATTAATACTTGGGGTAACAAACAGCAGGCGAAGCTGCAGAGCATGGCTATTTGTAACATATACCTTCATATCTGTCATCTGCTGGAGACTATCCTCATCTGTGGTCTGCGGGTTGATAGGTTCTATAGCTATCATCAACTTGAGAGACTTGCTAAACCTCCGGAACGCATCCAGTATTCTCTTCTCTTTCACTAGTTCTACTCCCCTGTCCTGAAATACATAGTTTGAATTATATATTAGAACCCAATCATAAATGCGAAAGTCAGTTTGTATAGTTCGCTTATGTGACCCCTTCAGTCAAACAGCTCGACCAACCTAACTGAATTTTTAAACTTAGATAGCTTGGGTAGGTAGGACACTCCTCGGATCCCCAACGACAATGCGAGAGGCCTGTACCGGCATCAGCGAGCTGCTGGCCTTCCTCGCAGACATCGGGTGGCTGGACTGATGCACCACCAACCACACGCAAAAAGGGCCGACATACGGCCTAGTTGCGGAAAAGCCCGCGCACCATGTACAAGTACAAGTACAAGTAGCTTGGGTAGGTTAGGCCTTGGATACTTTTTAATAAGGGCGTAGACGCAGGTTGCAGCTAGTATTTTATATACCTACCTTATGTACCGTAGCAGCTTCATACAGCCTCTCCCATCCCCAGTCACTGATCGGCTGTTCATCAGTAACTTCCTTCAGAGTTATTTTACACCTGATCTCTTTCACCAGCGCGTTGTTACCATCCCTATACACCATCCGCGCTTCGCAAGTCTCTTCACTGCACATCTGCTGGAGAATAAGCTCGAAATCTTTGTCCAAAAATGAATCTAAGTCTCCGATCATTATATTACCGTCGAAATCATGGCTGAAAATTCGACTCTCTGCCTCTATTTCTCGCGGTTCACCATCCTTAGTGCAGGACACATCGGTTACGCTGACCCTGCAGCAGGAATCTTCGTAGGGTACGATGGAATAGTCTCCGGGTGTGACAAGTTTCTTCCACAATTCTCTGTCGGGGCGAGAATTAACGATCCTTTCCTCGTACATAGTTTGAGCGAGGACTTGCTCGCTATCGAATGTTTTTCATATATCTAGTAAGCTAGAAACGAATTATTAAAATGTTTGCCTTTTCTAGAGAATTTCGGTTTCAGGACACCGTAGTGCGATAAAAGTAATTAATAAAATACAAATTAAAACAAAAAATATGATAAAAAAAGTTTAAAAGGGCTTATTAATAAATAAATTAAGCCTATGCACCACATACGTAGTATCTCCTTAGTTGTCTGTGATGCACCACAGATTACTATCTATGCAATTTGCCAAAGAGTAACATAATATATACTGACCCTATGCTATGCTTCCTTTTTTTTTTAGTTTCATTTCTTTATGGCTCCACACGATTAGTGTACTTAGCCAGTGTCAAGTATTAAAATTCTTCAAGTACTTGAGAATTCAAGTCGTATGGATGGGTCAAAGTCACATTTCTGGTAAAGTTGAAGTCAAAGCAAGCCTAGTCCAAGTCACACCCTCAGTAAAAACACAGTTTTACAATCATAATATGATAGGTTTCACTCCAACCATCAAATTCGATCGATGGTTATAAAACGCTCTGACGTTTGTGACAGTAAATTTAGCGGGAAAAAGGGAATCGGACATGGATTAAATATTAAACGGATGTGGCATTTAAATAATAATATGATAAGGATAAAACTATACAATCACTAGTATGAAAGAGCGAGATGAAAAACATTTTTTTATCCTTTACCTGCATATGCGATTAAACTGGATCCAGTAATGTATGGAGCCAGTTTCTAGTGCACCCATTGGCTCTCACCCGCTGTCATGTATAACCGTTGTTCTGTTGTTCATTTTATCTTATAGCTGGCATATGTATCACGAGTTCATTGTTTTAGTCGGGTTATATCTCTATAGCTATTTCATTCGCATACGCTAAAGTTCACTCTACATATTATATACTTTCTCTATGGAATCGGAATAAATTTGCATTGTCGAAACCAAGAAGTTATATATGACGAGACATTAATCGTAAAAACAAACGAAAAATATTCAGAAAAAGAAAAATAAATGAACATAACCTCGAAATTCGAGTCTGCGCAAAATGTCAAAGTCACAATTTGAGTGAAAAAACACCCAATGGCCAAGTCCACAAAATAGCTGTCAGTGTCAGTGTCATCATGATTCATGACATGACTGCATGTAATGTCATTTCATTATGTTCTTATTTTTTCAGAAATTTCAGAATTGTGTTTGACTTTACCTACTGAATTGGATTTTGTTTTAATTTTTTCTAATTATGTATATAATTTAGAAATGTAATGTTTAGATATATTTCATTGATTAATTGAATTTGTGACATATTCATCAGATATAAGTTAAGATATAATACATTTGTGGAAGATATTTGTGTAGTAAGTACATATCCAGTCATTATTAATATTTTTAAACTCCGTAACTTTGCTTCGCCTCGCCTGCACTAAAAAGTATTCTATACCCTACTATACCATACTGGCTATCCCTGTCCAATAATTCAGCTAAATCGGTCGTGCCGTTAGCAGTCAAATGATTACAAACAGAGCTAAGATCACAATATAGAGATTACAATATTTTTATAGATTTATGTTTGTTATTATTTATTTGTATACAGGATTTAAAATGTTCAAATATTATGAAATATAATATTCGCCTTCTGAGCTGCAATGAACTTAGGGTTTTTTCTATATAACCTTAAAATATTAGTAGATGAGAATATTGTAGTACATTACCAATAATAGCATGGAACTATTGCCAAATAAATTCATATTCGAGGCTACACCTACTTCTCTACATATGTAGTTGGCACAGGGCATTAATACTACATCAGTTCCTGAGTGACACCTGACTTTATTCTTTAACAATGTTTTTCCTTCACTGGAGGGCCACAGCAAAAATGCGCACATATATTTTGTATAAGTTCTTGATGGAAACTTTTCTAGAAATTTTCAATGTGCTCAAGTGGCTAAATTATGATATATTAACACTTTGACTGCGGCACTCTTTCGAATATTTTTTAATTTTTTAAATTATTTTTTGTAATTTTTTTTCGTAGCTGTGGCATTAAATCAAAACTAAAATCCAACAGCAGAAGGTCACACGCACCCCTTGTGAAAAAAGTAATTAAAATAATATCGTTTAAAAACTAAAAAACAACCAACTTCAATGCCGCGCTATTCATTTTCAGTACCAATTTTGAGATGTTTATCTCAATATCTCTGGAGATACTTATCATACCTCGATAAAATTACCATGGTACCACACTTGGGATATCTCCTTTCGAACAAAAAAAGAATAATCGAAATCGGTTCATAAACGACGAAGTTATCCGCGAACAAACATAAAAAAAAAAATATACGGTCGAATTGAGAAACCTCCTCCTTTTTTTGAAGTCGGTTAAAAAAAATTTATAAATTTATTTTTTTTATTTTACTTCCGGTACCAAAAATAAAAAAACGCACAGTGTGTGTTTTCAGCAGCGAACGAGTTAAGAAGTTGGTTGAAAACTGAAGATGCCATAGAAGAGGCCCATGTCCAGGTGTAGACGGTAATTGGCTCATGATGATGATGATGAGCATTTATAAATTAACTAATTTTAAGGTATATTTTCTTTGTAATGAAATATTTTCTATGTATGAAGGCGCTCATGAAAGTGGAAGAAGCAAAAGAGGTATGTAGTATTGTAGCATGTGGAAAGAAGTAGTCTGCCTATCCAACAGGAAAAAGTCGCAAATTTATGTATGATCTTTGTATGATTGTTTCAGTGACAATGTCGTTGATACTGAAGAGTATGTGGCGCTTGGTGCTGCGTGGCACTCCACTTCATACTACAACACCGAGATGTTTGTGCTTATGTAAGTACTTGATATAAGTAGAAAACAAGTGGATCATCAACATTCAAAAGTACACAAATTCAAATTCCATAGGTGGATATTTATTGTATTTGTAACACACACAGTATATTATATCAATGTTCTGCCTGACTTGGTATCACAAGGTAGTTACTACCATTGAGGAGAAAAGTCTGTCTCAATAACCTTAGGGGCCGTCCATTAATCACGTGAGGCTTGAAAGAGGGGGGGGCGGGGTTCGACAAAAATCACGTAATGTCACAAGGGGGGAGGGGAGTGTAGTAAGATATCACATGTAATAAAAAAAAATAATGAAAAATATCATTATTTTTTCAAATGCACGATTTTTAAATCAAAAAGTGGCATGTAGTGTGTGTGACCTTGACTTGCCGTTGCTAGGCAACAAACGAAGCACCTTCTCACACGCCGCTTAAGATAATATTAAAAAAAATTAAGATTTTTTCTAGATAATAAAAATACACGTGATGTTGGGTGGGGGGTAGTCTTAAACCTCACCATGTATCACCAGAAGTAGGGGGGGTTTAAAAAATGCTTAAAAAAAGATCACGTGATTAATTTAGATTAATGGACGGCCCCTTACGGCGTTCCGGCAGCACACAGCTCTTGAGAGTCTAGATTATTCTAAGCCTAGTGTGTTTACTGTCTTCGACCATATCATCTGTTACCATCAGGTGAGATAGTAGCGAAACAAGATATATAAAAAAATATTAATGCTTAGTTAAACCTCACCACCACTTTTAGTCAGCGAAATTGTTTTGTAATTCTAGTATCAGAGCTGCCCCAAAGCTCGAAGTCCTTCGACACTTTGATGACGTCACTGAAGACGGCCGGTCACGCTGAAGACGTTCTGTCAGAAGTGCGTGTCCACCTGTCTCAGATGACTCACACTCACATGTTGCAAGCGTTGCGCACGTTATTTGTGTTGCACCGCGAGGGGGAGTGAGTATACATAGAGTATAGTATTGCCTGTGCTGACGTCAGTGAAGACAGTAGTACTACGAGTTTTCATCGTAAATGTTTTTGACAGATCTCACATAGTTGTCGACTTATTCTGGCTCTTTGATTGGTCTAAATTTAGTGAAGTGTGAAAACTACTAGAGGAGCTGTACTGATTTTCATGTATTTATTATTTCATCTAAAGAGGGTGCCCTATACTTATATGTTTATTTTCAATTGACTTCCTAATAAGAGGAGCCTCTTCGCCTGGTTTGTTATCTTTTTCTTTTCTTTTTTTGTATTTTTGTTATGCTATTATATTCCGCCAACTGTGAAGCGATTCGAATGATTCTTTTTTCATTGGGTACATATCCAAGGTGACCCCATTGTAATTTCATCAAGATCTAATCTGATAAGTATCTCCAGAAATATGGAGATAAATATAAACTTATTACTGAAAATGAGTAGCGCAGCATTTTATGTCGGATTTTTTTTTTTTGTAAATTATCTTACATTGTAGCTTTCCTGGTCACACTGTAGGGGTAGACTTGTCCTAGAGTGGAGACCGCGAATCGGCAAACGTAGCTAAGGATGTCCTGTGACCAGGTGGAGCATCGACGTCCTAGCAATACGTCGATGAGGTGGAGTGACGATATATACAATTTTGTGGGCAGTGACTGGAAAAGAGCCGAAGATCGGGCTCAGTGGTGCATCTTGGGAGAGGCCTACGTCCAGCAGTGGACTGACACCGGCTGATTATGATGATGGGCACTAACACTTTCACAGTTCACGATTCGAGTTAGGACCGTACAGTAGTAATAAGTTGAAGAAGTAAAAGTTGTTAAGTAGAGTTTATTAGACACAAATTACGCCAATAATAGAAGGCGTTACACTCGTCAGCGTGTGTCTGTCGCGGCGCGTCAAAGCGTACTCCATGTTAGTCAGTTGTTGTAAAATGTGCTAAGATGCAAAAATAAGGTAAAGTAATGTACTCCGTACATACAAGATATGTGTTTTCGATTTTTCGGCTCTGTTAATGTTTTCTGTAATATAATATCGAAAGCTCATAAATATACTGTAAAACATGTTCTAATACATATCTTCGATCTTATTTCCCAATGGATTACCCCCCAGGAAAAATAAACTAGGCAACATATTCTAGCTTGTTGCGGAAACAAACAAGACCATGATTTAATTATAGGGGCAGCTCCTAGACCGCGACGCGCACTTTTTAAGAGAGTCATACAAAAAATAACTATTTACTACACTAAAAGATAATTTCATTGAGATAATACGGCGGCGTCGCGCTGCACCGCGCGGAAAAGCCGCGTGATACAAATAGAACTTTATTTACTGCACTTTTTGTGCATAGATAACTTCATTGAGATAATACGGCGGCGCCGCGCGACTTTTCGCTGCGCGAAGTGAAACCACAAGCATCGTCACTTCACGTCTGGTACCTACCAAGGTATCAAACATTTTTAGTCGTAATTGCAATGACAGAGCAATGTTGTCAACGCAATAAAAACAGTAAATTTGAACCATAATCACACGCGTCCTCAATTTCTGCGACAGTTTTTTTTGCACAGAGTTTATTTGCCGTTGGTGCATTAACCGTGTCTAGACAGACTAGGCATCGGTCTAGGAATTGAACTGCAAAGTTAAGTTTGTCCTTTAACCTAGTTTGACAAGTTTGTACGGAAACCTCGGTGCGTGAGTCCAACTATCACATGGCCAATTTTAATTATATAATATTGTTCAGGTTACGCAGCGACACGGATTCTCTAATAAGAAACCCAACATTCGGCCTCCTCTGCACCAACTTCAAGAAACACGTCCGAGAGCTACAGGTCAACGAGACCATCGAAGCTACCAAAGCATTGTCCTACCTCAAAGTGCCAGTAGAGAGCGTGCTAGTCCAAACCTTGCTGCAAATCATAAGATGTAACATCAACGACCTCAACATTAGACATATCATGTTCCTAGACTTTCTTCTGGGCAGATTCGACAAACAAAACCATCTAGTGGATGCTTTGAAACTAGCTTTGCCGCTAGCATTTCAAATACGTTTACCAATGGAGCTAGACGATCAGGACTTACCGCTACTGAAAGATATGCTAGCATACGCTTGCACCAGAGATTTGCCAGATAGAATCGTGAATAACATAGTGACCGCTCTGTTACTGCACGACCAAACAGTGGATGCAAAAACAGCCAAGTCTATAATATGGTCGCTTTGTCTAATCAATTGTACCGACTCCAAATTTCCTACTAGAGTCCAATTGCTGCATATATGCTATGACATTTTGTGGGTGAAGATAGACAGTTTGACGTTCGATGAAGTGCTGAAGACGGCCGCAAGGATTAAAGGCAGAATTCTGGCGAAACATCCGGAGTATTATCAGGAACAGATGATGGACGCGGTAGCGGAGTATGTCATCAGGAACCAGGTTGATTTCGAAAAGGGATTGCTGATCGCGAGGGTGCTGTCGAGAATTGTAAGTTTTTTGCTTTTTTCTCTATCATATACATATAGGCTAGCGTTTGATCACTATCTCATCTGTTGGTAAGTGATGATTTCGTCGAGGATGATAGCACGCTAGGTCTGGAATGGGAACTGGCTCTCATGGAGCTCTTAGCTACCGGAACACATTAGATGTTTGGCGATAGATTTTCTAACTTCAGAGTGGTAGCTGGCCAGGCGGACACTAGATAGTATCCTACCACCATGCGGGGATTGGAGGTTTCTCCTTTACCAGAGGGCCACTGTGAAAAGCTGCACATAATTATTTCTATAGAAAAATCCATTGGTGCACGGCGCGGGTTGAACACGGCACCTATGGCGTCAAAGCTGACCATTCTACCAGTATTTTACTATTCTACCCACTACATCACTGGGCATTCAAAAGTAAAGTTGCAAAGTACTCTGCAACTATATTTTTTTTGTTATGATATATGGTAACAAATAAGCAGGATGCTCGCGTGATGTTAAGCGATGACGTCTACCTATTACAGATACAGCGGCATGCATAATTCTGGACAGTCAGAATTTCGCATGCCACTGCACTGCGCCTGTTACCTCGAGACATAGACCTAGACTTCTCGATCTGGAGGTTTTTTGTAAATTCAAGTCATGAAGTTGAGTCAAAGTCAAAGTTCAGGGCAAGTTGAAGTCATAGTCTCATCCAAGTCATACATTCAGTAAAGATGTGGAATTTACTAAATATTTTCAGTGGGATTTTGGTGTGAAGGCAAATAGCATGTTTTTTAACCGACTTCAAAAAAAGGAGGAGGTTTCTCAATTCGACCGTATATATATATATATATATATATATACACATATATATATATATATATATATATATATATATATATATATATATATATTTATGTTTGTTCGCGGATAACTTCGTCGTTTATGAACCGATTTCGATTATTCTTTTTTTGTTCGAAAGGAGATATCCCAAGTGTGGTACCATGGTAATTTTATCGAGGTATGATAAGTATCTCCAGAGATATTGAGATAAACATCTCAAAATTGGTACTGAAAATTAATAGCGCGGCATTGAAGTCGGTTGTTTTTTAGTTTTTAAACGATATTATTATCAACATTGTGCTGTTTCCCTACACTCGCACACATTCACCGGCACTTAATGGTTAATAATCCATATATATGACACACGAACTCGCGGAAGAACACCAGTTTTAGAAAAAATATACAACGAGAGCACACACACTTTTTCACTTGCCCGCAAAAAAAAACGTCAACAGTACTTAGAGTCTGTGAAAAAAGAGAACCGTCGTAGAAATTGAGGGCGCGCGTGTTGCGTGCACGCTAAGTTACTGTTTTTGTTGCCTTAACAACATTGCTGTAATTTCCAATACAACTAAAATGTTTGATACCTTGGTAGGTACTTACTCTTATCATTATCGTAGCACACACTAGGTAGGTATATATATCTTCCTTCCTTACCTTTGAATGCTAGTTCAACGTAAAGCCACGACCGTTCTGTTTTTGCACACTCTAACATCGACTTGTGTCTCCCAGGCCCACACCCACCTCGGCTTGATGACGCACCTCTGCAACCAAGCGGCTGCCAACCCTGAAACCCTCTCCACAGCTCGCACCAACATCCTCTTCGGCTTCATCAACTGCCTCTCAAACAACAACTACATCCCCGAAGAGGAACAATGGACAGAAATTAAGAGACAACTGTCTCTAAACCCGATTTTAGACGGGAAGATCCACGCGTTGCCCTGGGCGAAACTATGCCTCGAGATGGCTTCCTTGGGACTGTTCCAAGATAAACTGTTAGCCAGAGTGTTTTCTAAGGACTTTTTGGATGATTACTTGGCTAGAGAAGATAATATCTTGGACTACCTTCAATTGCTGACGTTGCATTTAGCGGTGAAGCAGTTTCACAGTGATAAATATGAGCTTCCCAAGGATATAGTGAATAAAGCGAAGGAAATGTATCCTGTGAATAGAATGAATGAACAGCTGGAGGTTTATTTGGCGAAGGGGATGGGAGGGAACGAGTATGTGGTCAGAAATGTGGCGCTGCCTTGTGGAATTAATGCAGGTAATGTTTGCTTTTCTTATCTTTTTTTTTAGAGGGGATCAAAGAATCAAAGCATTTATTTACATTTGGAAAATTCTTCTTTTGTTTGGATAGGTGTATTTTATAGCTGGTCCAATTGAAATTTCAACGTGATATGTTCAGTATCTCCAGAGATATGAAGATTATACCTTAAAACTTGGTACTGAAAATGACAAGTGCGACGTTTGAAGTCGGTTCTTTTAGTTTTTTAAACGATCTTAAATTATATAGAGGTGGTTTCATAACTTCTCCATCTGATGGTAAATCGACACATTTTTTAAACGACTTCCAAAAAAGGAAGAGGTATGATGATGACGTCGGTTTTTAGGGTTCCGTACCTCAAAAGGTAAAAAAAGAATCCTTATAAGATCACTTTCTTGTCCGTCTGTCTGTCTGTCTGTCCGTCTGTCCGTGTGTCACCACCAATTTTCTCAGGAACGGGTGGACCTAGCAAGTTGAAATTTATACCAGATACCGAGGTCTATTGTCCCAAGAAAGAATATCTGAGGCGCTAGAGCTTCGCATTCCTTTTCCAGACAATGGCAGTTGTTGTGGGGGGGAAATAGAAATGTCATTGTCATACAATTTAAAGTTCTAACCGTTTGGAGGGAACGCGAAGAGAGATTAGATTCTACGGAGGCAGCCCCTAGACAAAATCCAATTGCTGTTTACATTCACGCTAACGCAAATTCAAAATTTATGCGTGTGACATTTATTTTACCGCAACAAAGTTGTCATTCCCATATATTTTGGAGCTGCGTTGGGGTCAGGTGGGAAAGTGGTCGAGTGCTTGTATATCCGGCTTTAAAAAAATGGTTTACGTGGAACACAATAGATGCTTATTTCTGTTACATGCAATTAATTAAAGGCGGCGGCCTGGCGATAGAGAGGTCGTGAATCCGATCCCCATCCATTGCACTATTGACGTGAACCCACTCCTCCAGACACAAGCATATTTAGCTCAGTTGGAGGGGTTAACAAAACTTCTAGTAATGTTTTTTTTTAATTTTTTTTATACGTTATAGGCTAGCGTTTGACCACTATCTCACCTGTTGGTAAGTGATGATGCGGTCGAAGAAGGTAAGCACGCTAGGCCTAGAATGGGAACTGGCTCTCAAGGATAGCTGCCGGAACACATTAGATGTTTGGTGACAGATTTTCTAACTTGAGGGTGGTAGCTGGCCAGACGGACACTAGATAGTGTCCTACCACCATGCGGGGGTTGTTGGTTTCTTAACGATGTTTTCCTTCACCGGAGGGCCACTGTGAGAAGCGCACATAAATTTTTCTATAGAAAAATCCATTGGTGCACGGCGGTTTGAACTCGGTACCACGGCATCAAAGCCGACCGTTCTCCCGATTACGCCACCGGGCCCTCGAATGTGCAACCCACATGCTAGTTATCATATTCCTTATTTCCTACCCTCATCCCACTTTAGTGGGGTCGGTGCAACATGTCATTCTCTTTCATTTGGGTCTCTCCGCAGTCATTTCCGCATCCACTCCTTTAAATCCATATCTTCTATCACACAGTCCATCCACATCCACACTTTCTTAGGTCTTCCTCTTCCTCTATAGCCGTCCACTTTGTAACCATTCAACCCGACAACGTCCTCTATAGCAAGTAGCAACCCACATTGCTAGTAAGCTTTAAATAAAACCGGCCAAGTCGAGTTGAACTCGCCCACCGCGGCTTCCGTATCAACTTCTCAATCTAGGTTTAAGGACAAAATTAACTTCGCAGTTCGATCCATAAAAATGTTTGTTCGCGGATAACTTCGTCGTTTATGAACCGATTTCGATTATTCTTTTTTTGTTCGAAAGGAGATATCCCAAGTGTGGTACCATGGTAATTTTATCGAGGTATGATATGTATCTCCAGAGATATTGAGATAAACATCTCAAAATTGGTACTGAAAATGTATAGCGCGGCATTGAAGTCGGTTGTTTTTTAGTTTTTAAACGATATTATCCTTGTAATCGCGTTAACTTACAAGTTTGATGATTTTTTCACAGTCCATAGAGACCGCAGACCAAAGTATTTGATATAAATTTCAACTTGATATTTCTACGCGTTCCTGAGAAAAAGGAGTGCTGACAGACGGACAGACAGATAGACAGACAAACGAACAACAAAGTGATCCTATAAGAGTTCCTTTTAAGGTACGGAACCCTAAAAAACTAATGTTTCTTCATTTTAGATCTAGTGACATGCATCAAGAACGGACACCCGGTAACTCAGTCCATCGTCAGCAGTGACTCCAAAGTTGAGTTAGAGAAACTAAATATACCTGAGGGTTCTCTTACGTAAGTCGATTTTGAACCTTATGCCTGCGTTAAGTTTACTGTTGAACTGGTTATTGTTTTGCTGGAGTAGAAATAAGATGGTTTATGTAGCTGCGACATAGATACTGCACCCCTTTTCAACCGATTTCCAAAAAGGAGGAGATTCTCTTTTTCTCAATTCGTCGGTATGTTTTTGTTTTTTTTTTTTTTATGTATGTTACGCGATTACTCCGTCAATTGTAAACCGATTCGAATGATTTTTTTTTCAATTGATAGGGTACATTTCCAAGGTAGTCCCATTGTAATTTCATCGAGATTAGATAATTATCTTCAGAGATATGACGATAAATGTCTCAAACTTGCTACTGAAACTGACTCGCGGGGCATGGGAGTCGGTTGTTTTAGTTTTTATTCTTAATCTTGATTATATACGTTGTGTTGTAACATGCAGTTAACATCTTCTGGCCAGGTTCACCAGGAGCGTGGGTACTTACTAGCTAGCGTTTGACCACTGTCTCGCCTGGTGGTAAGCGATGATGTGGTCGAAGATGGTGAACACGCTAGGTCTAGAACACTATCGAGGGCCGGTGGCGTAATCGAGAGAACGGTTGGCTTTGATGCCAGAGGTACCGAGTTCAAACCGCCGCGCACCAATGGATTTTTCTATCTATATATGTTCTATATATATATATATATATATATATATATATATATTTATATATATATATAAATGTATGTGCGCTGCTCACAGTGGCTCTCCGGTTAAGGAAAACATCTTTAAGAGACCAACAACCCCCGCATGGTGGTAGGACACTATCTAGTATCCGCCTGGCCAGCTACCACCCTCAAAAAATCTGTCGCCAAAATATCTAATGTGTTCCGGCAGCTATTCTTGAGAGCCAGTTCCTTTCTAGGCCTAGCGTGCTTACCATCTTCGACCGCATCAAAAAAATCATAGTTGATTTTTTTTTTATTTAACTGTCTAACTATCACGGTTCATGAGATACAGCCTGGTGACAGACGAACAGACAGACAGACAGACGGACAGCGGAGTCTTAGTAATAGGGTCCCGTTTTACCCTTTGAGTACGGAACCCTAAAAAACATGGTAAATATCCCGTTAATAGTTCTAATACTAGTGTCAGTCACCATGAAAACCTAAAATCTTATATTTACATCATTTTTTTTTACATCTAAATTAAAATTTTAATTTACAACAAAAATATTTTTGTGCAGGTTATGCATAATAAACTTTAACGCTGGCTGTTACTCAATGAACAGCAATCGCCTCCGAGGTACCTTCCGTCTCGTTCTGGACATTCTGGACAATCTTGGCTACCTCGTAGCTCCCGTCAACATCAATGAATGGATGTCCATCCCAACCCATGAACGGACACAATACCTCATGAGGGAAGTGGAGTTCAAGTGCGGAGAAATGGGACTCAAACTAACTGGGACCTGAGTGAAGTGGCCAGAACTGTGACCAAATGTGGTAAATTATTGTCGATTTGTGCGCTTTAGTAATAGGCAGATGTGAAATTAGTTGTGTTGATGATGAGTTTTATTAAATTGTTATCTGTTTTATTTTTTTATTTTTTGTGTGTGCATTTATTGTGAACTTTTTTTGTAGTGGTAGCACTTCTACTAGTCCGCCTGGAGCGGTACCACCACTTTGCCAACTAATTTTCAGCCGTGAAATCTTTTCGGTTGAAATGGCAAGGTGTCCAGTCAAATTACAGGGTATGTGAGACTCAACATCTCTGTCTCAACAGCCCCAAGTGCAACATGCAACATTCTGGCAGTCCAAAATGTTGCATGCCGTTGTATCTGTAATAGGTAGAGGTCATCGCTTACCATCAGGCGAGCGTCGTGCTTGTCCTGTTACCTTATTTACATCACATGTGCCCCGGGTTTTTCCCGCGTAGACATCGTTCCTGTGGGAATATCGGGATAAAACCTTAGGTGTTATTCCAGAGTCTAGGCTGTCTACATACCAATTTTCAGCTCAATCGGCTGGGTAGTTTTAGCGTGAAAGAGTAACTAACGTAGGTACTTACACAATCGCGAACTTACGCCTTTACATATTAGTAGGAAGGAGGATGTGGTATCAAGACTGGACTCGACCATAGCAAAGCTGAGCAAAACGGAGGTGTATACTCTCCTCTTCTTTTGAGGATCTAGATCTTAGGCGACATCTTCAGCTTATATAGTTGCAATATTCTCGCTGTGATTCAAAAGAAACTATGAATAATCTCCACACTGATCATCGCGTCGTTGAAAGAAGTGAATTGTTGCGATATTCTAGCCATGTGCAAACCATATCCGTAAAGAAAAAAGATAGATACGTATCATTTTGAACAAAAGATTTATTATATTATCTTATATTATCTTTTATATCTCTATATCCCTAATAACTCTGTGACGCTACGCTCCCTTTCCATCACATAGATTGTTATATGTTTACATCTCCCTTATTCTAACTCCGTGACGCTCTCTTTTTAACGCATATAGAGTTATATGCATCTCGCTTACTCTAACTCCTTTACCCTCTCTTTTTAACGCATGGTATGTTATATGGTTACATCCCGCTTACTCTAACTCCGCGAAATGAGTTGTTGCGTTACAGATATAAAAGAGTTAAAGAGATGGTGGTGAAATGTAAGATATACGGATATAATCTTTGGTTTAAGGAGATATAACTCTTGTTAGTTAATCACTCCTGAGTTACACACGTCTACGATATTCTCGCTTGTTTAGATGAAGCCTTAGAGCCACGGTGTCCATACTTCACCACAAAAGTGTTCTGAACGTCTCTTTAGTCACATGTCATAAATGAGAGGAGTGTAGGTCTGCTGCTAGTACTGCTTTTGGCACAAATAATTAAGATAGTATTGATGCCAGATCTCGACTCAGACCGTTATCAGTCAAAATTAGAATAGGTTTTGTGGATAAGCGAAAAGTGACCTAAATTACAGAGATTCCGGTATGGGAGATGCCTTATCTTCTTCCCTCGGGGTGGCGGTTTAATCCAGCAAACTTCGCTAACCTTGGATCCAGTACCTAGGTACCTATATATATTGATCAACTGTCTATAAGCAGATTTAAAACCTTTGTAAAATCCAATTTAATGAAGAAATCGTACTATACAATAAATGACTATATGAATGACAAAAATGCTTGGCCTGAATGCCCCAAGCTCCAAGATATAATATAAATTGTATGATAATAGAATTACTTATTGTACATTAAACATTTATTTAATATGAATTTAAAAAAATGAATTAAAATAAGTGACAAGCCCCATAGAGTTTCTTGGTGTTTCTTCTCTGAGGGAGTACTTCCGAAACACCAGTAGATTCAACAGTCAATCAGTTTTCATCTTTTGTTTGCAGATCTAGGGTTGCCTGTTACGACGGTATTATGCGGCTGATAGTCGGACAATCAGTTCCATTCGGAACATGATTTGTACTGCAATTAGTCTGCGTTTTATTTATCTATTATGTTTCATTATTTCACAATTTTTTGGATAAAAATTGTCTGAAGTACTGAAACATGCACTGGGTTGCGGGTGCACGTAATGGTACGGTTGGCAACCCTACATTAATAAGGGGAATTAAACATGTGTTTTAAGTGTGACGTTCGACGTCTAGATGAAAGCTGAATGGCTCAATACCTTTGTTTTTTTTTTGTAAATTCAAAGCGTTATGTTTCTGTTATATCTATATTTTTTGTTGAATATGATCTATTTAATGTTATTTGACGTGTGTAGGTGCTAATTTTTAATTTGCCCATATACTGAATAAATGCTTTGACTTTGACTTTGACTTTGACCTATTCTTTTATTCTTTGCCTCGGATTACACTACCATACTGCCATAGTTAGCTGTGCGCTAAATGACCTTATATTTTTTAACCGACTTCACAAAAAAGGAAAAGGTTCTCTATTCTACTTTTTTTTAAATGTTTCTTCCTTAGAACTCCGTCAAATCTTAACCGATTTGAAAATAACTTTTTTTTATTTGAGAGATTATGCCTGCCGTTAGGTCCCATTAAAATTTTATCGAGATCTGATAATCATCTCCGGAGATATGGAGATAAACAATATAAAAAAATTTGATACCTCGATGACATGATTATGGCTAGTGGATATTTTCACTATCGCGGCACGTGAAGTCCGTTTTTTCGTTTTGTACGAACATAATTTATTTTACCAAAGAGGTATAATTACCTACCTGAGATTTATCATGTTGGCAATTCGACACTGACAGTATCTTCTTTCTGCAAGACATTGTTGTGACATGAAATTTAAGAGACACTGTCTTGTGTTGTTGTGTTGTCACAACAATGTCATCAATATATGACGTAATGGATGAAAAATAAAACTAATAATTCCTTGATTCGCGGTTTGCTCTAGTCACAGAATTTTAATTATATTAATTTGTATATATCAGTTCAAATTGATTTGTACATAATTACTTAAATCATTTACCAATTGCTATTGATATTATACTCTCAGAACAACTATGAGATTATACCTAACTATTAAATTATTACCAACGCACTTCAAAGCTAAGAAATGCTAAGCTTGATAATGAAAGCGTGTATTCTTATATTTCTATTGACAGTCGTGATAATGTGTGATTGTAAATACGCGTATGTGGTGTGGGCTGTGAAGAAGCCACTGGTTAAAGTGTCGGATTACTTCGCGGATATTCCTGATGCTCATGTCGCTAGAGCGGTCTATAGCGATGAAATTAATTCTACGGGGTTGGTTATATCATTCTTTACCTCATCATTATCAGCTGGTATCAGTCCACTGCTGGACGTAGGCCTCCCCCAAGACACGCCACTAAGACCCATCTTCGGGTCTTTGTTTCCAGTCACTGCCCACCGCTTTGCGAATGTCGTCACTCCACGTAGCGTAGGGCGGCTTGTGACCTGGTGGAGCGGCGACATTCTTTACCTATTTACTATTCATTTCGGGATTAGATGTCACGCGCGTCTGTATTTGTATCTGTATGTTCTTTTACCCGATTACGCATGTCTTCATTTGTCATAGCTCCTCGGTTTCAGGACACTCCCCTCAAAATCTCAGACAATATAGATATTATCGATATCCTGGACGTCGAAATTTCTGCCTCAGTGCAGTTCCGCGATCATATCACGTCAAAGGCTAAACTTGCGTCCGAAAAACTTGGAGTGCTCAATAAGTCGAAACGATATTTCACGTGTTTGCTCTTTAAAGCACAGGTCCAACCACACGTGGAGTATTGCTCTCACCTTTGGAACGGAGCACCCAAGTACTTATCAAGTTCTGCCACTTAATGTGTAATGCCCTTCTAATGCCGGTGAACACCTATTTATCGAAGTCCATCTTTCCAACACCAAAATCCTACTCGGAGTCTATTATAGCCCTTCTCTTCAGATCAACTTCTTTACTTCTTTTGAAAAATCTCTTGAAAACCTGCTTCCTCTATACAGTCATTCCATAATAATGGGTGATTTTAACACCTCCTTAAAAAAGATTTTCGCTCCTCAACTTTTGAATTTACTATCAATTCCTGCAATCTTCATATCCTTCCCCTTAATGCAACACATTATTTTCCGAACTCTACACCTTCACTTTTAGATATTATTCTTGTTTCTTCCACAGCTCATGTTGCCAAGCACGGGCAATGCCCGGCTGATGCTTTTTCGTACCATGACTTGATCTTTCTCTCTTATAAAGTCCGTCCTCCTAAATCTAAGCCTAAAATCATTCTGCAGCGTAGCTTTGGCAACATTAATATTGAAAATCTTTGTGCTGATGCTGAAGCTATTAATTGGACGCCATTGATTGAATCAGATTCCATTGATGATAAAATTGATCTGTTCAATTCCGCTCTAACACATCTTTATGACGTTCATGCTCCGATGCGTACTATAAAAATCAAGCATCTGCCTGCACCGTGGTTAACGCCGGAAATTAAATCGCTGATGCTTAAAAAATGTTACTAAAGCAAAATATAAAATGCGGCCAAATGACCACAACAAATCCCTTTATTACCTTGCCCGAAATCGCTGCAATATGGTGTGTAGGGATGCTCAACGTCGCCACATTCACGAATCAGTTGCTAACGAAGATCCAGCAAAAGTCTGGAAATTTCTTCGGTCTTTGGGTGTTGGTAAATCTAAACATGACTCTATCCCACACGATTTAGACATTAATTCTCTAAATAAACATTTTTCTTCTTCTCCCAATATTAATGGGTTCAATAAATTGGAAACGCTCCAACGACTTTCAAGATTACCAGCACCCACCTTTTCTCCTTTTGATTTCTGTCAGTTTTCGGATTGTGATGTTAAGAAGAGTGTACTTAACATTTCGTCCAATGCTGTCGGAGTTGACGGTATTAGTCGGAACATGATAATCCCAATCCTTAATATCCTTCTTCTTGCATAACTCATATCCTTAACTTTTCTGTAACGTCTGGTGCTTTCCCTTCCCAGTGGAAGGACGCTCAAATTATTCCTTTACCCAAGAAACGTAATCCTAAATCCTTTTCAGAATACCGTCCCATATCCATCCTACCTTTCCTATCCAAGGTTCTGGAACGCCTTGTCCACACCCAGTTGAACATGTTCCTTACCCGAAATGATCTCCTCAATCCTTATCAATCTGGTTTCCGTCCCGGTCATAGCACAGTTACTGCCTTAACCAAGATTACTGATGATATTCGTTCCGGTATTGAAAAAGGTCAGCTAACTGTGCTCTCCCTCCTTGATTTCAGTAATGCTTTTAATACTGTTGACTTTGACATTCTCCTAGGACTTCTACGCTCTTCTAACATATCTCCAACCGTAATTGAATGGTTTCACAGTTATCTGTTTGGGCGCCGACAGAGAACTCGCCTTGAAAACTCATACTCTTCATGGTGTTACACATCTGCTGGCGTACCACAAGGCGGCGTTCTCTCTCCTCTTTTATTTGCTGTTTTCATCAACTCTATCTCCCTTAATCTATCTTCTTCCTACCACCTATATGCAGACGATCTTCAGATCTATTCCCAGTCTTCCCTTAACCTACTGCACCATAGCATTGCAACCACCAACGCTGACTTAAAACAAATTCCAAAATGGAGCAAAGCTTATGGTTTAGCAGTAAATCCTAGCAAAACACAAGTGATCATTTTAGGCAGTTCTCGAATGGTTGCTAAAATAGATTGGAGTAGTCTTCCACCTATTATGTTTGATGGAGTTGTCGTTCCGTACAGCAAACAAGTTAAAAATTTAGGTTTGATAATGGACGAAAGCTTGACTTGGGGGCCGCAAATTGCAGCTGTCAGTCGTAAAATGTTTGCTTCAGCCAGCTCATTGAAACGGCTTAGAAATTTTCTTCCTACCGCCACCAAAGCTACGCTTGCACAAAATCTCCAAAATTTTGCTATTAGGTTCATATTTGGCTTACGCAAATATGACCACGTTTCCAACTTCCGCCATAAGCTCAAGTGGCTCCCTATTCGTCTCCGCCGCAATACTCACATACTTTCCCTTCTCTATACTGTTCTCTTTAATCCTTCATCCCCGCGTTACCTTAAGGAACGCTTCAATTTCCTGTGCTCCAATCATTCCCTGGCGTTGAGGTCATCTGAAACTTTAGAGTTAGATATGCCAGCTCACTCGACAATCTTCTATGATTCTTCTTTCATTATACAGGCAATCCGTCTTTGGAATGACTTACCTGTTACAATTCGACACGCTCCCACAATTTATACTTTTAAAGAAAAACTAAAAAAATTCTACTCAACACAAACCGGTATTGATGATTATTAAGCTATCTCATGTATTTCTTAAAACTGTTATATATTTGTAAGAGATCGCTTTGAGCGATAAGACCGCCCATTGTACTATTGTATTAAATGTATTTTAAGATGTTTATTATTTAATTTTGGTGTACAATAAAGAGTTATCATTCATTCATTCATTCATTCATTCAATGCGATTCAGCGTAGAGCTGCCAGAATTGACGACGACCCCGACCTTACCTCCGACATCGAACCTCTGAGCTTGCGTGGAGATATGGGATCTCTTTGTATCCTTCTAACGCATTTATAACGGGGAGTATTTTGAGGAACTATTCAATTTGATCTCGGCGTCCCGATTTTACCATTGCATCTCTCGCCATAGAAAACACGCTCATCCACTTATTATCGAGACTTGGACTTTGCATACGAGTACATCTCGATTAAAGCGGTAATTTCTTCCTTACACTTTTAAAATTCAAAAGGGGCGTTCGAATCTTGAGAGGTCGGCAACGATAGACTGATACCAAACTGCTGTGTGTGTGTTTTTATAGTAGTAGGTATATAATAATGCAAGTGTTTATAGGCGACGTTGACCACTTCCCATCAGGTGGGACGATTGCCTGTTTACTACCTATATAATAAAAAAATTGAACAGCAATATTTAGCTTTCACGGTATCCAACAGTCTCGGAATCCTTGGTGTCAAAATATCGAGTGAGGTTCAGTATAGGAGTCACTTGGAGGCCAAAGCGAATCATGCTGTTAAGAAGCTCGGTGTGCTGAATAGGGCGAAGCGATACTTCACGCCGCGTCAGCGACTTGTGCTTCACAAAGCACAAGTCCGCCCGCACATGGAGTATTGCTCACACCTCTGGAACGGCGCCCCGAGCTACCTGTTTCAGCCCCTTTTCCCTACAGCGAAGAGCCATTAGGATTGTCGACGATCCCGAACTCTGTAAAAGTTTAGAACCACTCAGCCTTCGTAGATATCAGTGAGCTATGTATCTTTTACTGACTCTACAATGGGGAATGCTCTGAAAGAGCTTTTTGAACTAATGCTGCCGTCGCCTTTTTTCTATCGACTTGCGCAACATCGTCAAAGAGCTCACCCTCGCATCTTACAGAATTGTAAGTCTGCACCACCCGCTTCAACCCCGTGGCTTTCTACCTCGGACCTGTAAGATGTGGAATGATCTGCCCGTAGCGATATTTTCTTCTAGCTATAGAATGGAGTGTTTTAAAAAGGGTATCCTCAAATTCCTTAAAGGTCGACAACGCATCAACAGCGCCAATGGTGTTGCAGATGTTCGTAGGCGACGGTAACCGCTTTCTATTAGACGAGCCGTCTGCTTGTTTGCCTACTTTAACATGAAAAAAACTTAAGTAGGTACTCAGATTGACTTTGCTACCCAATCGGCGTTTATAGCTAGCTACAAAAAGACGCTTAAATTGCTTTATACCTACCTACCGCTTTTTAGCCTACTCAATTGCTTATTTGGAAGTTATCCCTTAGCTGGGCATTCCTCGAGCTGCACACTTCAGCGGACTTCAGCGATGAGAAGCAGGTGTTCGCGGCTGGCTTCCTTGAAGGTTACCTCACGAATCAGCTGATATGGTGGCATTGGCAAAACATGCTCAAAGGGTGAGAATTTATAGGTGTACTAACTGTGCCTTGCGGCTTCGCCCGCGTTACAAAGTATTTTATAGCCTAATCTTATATATAATATAATTATCTTTAACTTTTGTGAACTCAAATTGTAGAGCATTGTCCAAAGTAGGTAAGGTTCATCACTGACCGTGACATCACTGTCAGGGTCCCATCGGAAGACCAGCGTTGGTCATGTCCATCATGACCAACATTATGCTGAGCTGGGTCCTGTTTTGCAACATACTGTATTAGCAGTAGGTGATTTATAATTGTTATTTATATTGTTGCGAAATAAAATAATTTTCATTTCATTAATCCATTACACTGGCTATCCCTGTACAACATCTGGCCATATCAACCGAAAAACATTCCTATTTCACGGCTGAAAATTAATTGGCAAAGTGGTGGTACCGCCCCAGGCGGACTAGCATAAGTCCTACCAGTACTTAGTGCAAACGGGCATATAGAGTTCTTAAATAAGTTGTTGCTTATTCTCCTCTAATGATCTTTTTCTGCTTTGATGTCAATTAAACCGTAAAATTGCTTTATTTAGAGGCTTCTAAAGTCCATGCGTAGTTTTAATAGTTTAGATAATTTAAGGTTTAGTTAGATTAGGTAATTGCTGATTAATCCAAAACTGCTTGTAGCAACTACTTCGACTTACTGGTGATCAATATTTCAATATATTGATTTTTTTAAAACTTCCCATTGCTTTTTCTTTTTCTATTTTGAGTAAACATTAACTTTTTCAGCTTTTGCTACAACAAGCTAGATGTATGTAGCCTGATAGAGCAATATTTGGACAAGAATGAATATTACATCAATGGAATGATCGCGAGACATCATCGCAGTCCTTACTGGTACCAGGTATATAATGCTCGTGCACGTATTACATTTTTTTTATGTCGTATAGTTAGTCAAGCGTTTTACCGTCATGTCACATGATGTTAAGTGGCGATGCAATCTGTAGATCGCATTGCAATGTAGTAGGTACACTTGCCTAGAAGGTACCTGTTCACTCGCGTCTTGAAGACCCCTGGATCCGTAAACACAGACACCAGCAAAGAACTTCATTCCTTGGCAGTTGTTATGATAGACGAAGCATAGCGCTTGGTGCGGGTAGATGAAACTTCCACCATATAGCAGTGGCGCATAATAGTGTATCACGTGTGTAGTGTAGTCATATCCTTACGAAAGAGTTTGTATGTAGTAGTAATTATTGGTGTTCAGTAGCAGGCCGGCAGTACCAGGACGCACACATGCGTGGTGGTGCGTTGTAAATACTTTCACAAATACTTTCAAACGTTTTGAATTTTGGAGGGGCGGGTCATGTTATCGTAGTAGATCTCTACGTTTGGTTGTCCGACTGAAGAAAGGTCTTCACGGTATCAATTCGTATATCAATTGAATGGCACACTCTTCGAAAAGCACCCGATAGAAAATTGACCAAAACTATAGCCACTCAGCTATGATGCTCAAGCCTCTGGAAGCTTCTTGCCTACAAGTTGGTCGTCGTAAATGAGTTTCTTTTTGGAAATTGGCTGATAATGCTGATGATGAATGAGTGTCATGGTTACTCTCTCTATGACTTCCAATGCCTCGTCAGAGGTACGAACAGTACTCCAAACACGATCGCTTAATAATATCGATAATACAGGTTGAGCAACTGTCTCGGTGTGAAGTACTGCCTCATCTAGGCCAAAACATCATCATCATACGAGTATCATTTATTTTTCATTTAGATACATTGTACACTTATGAATGTCAATAACATAAAAAAACAACAACTCATAACAAATAATATCAAAAACGATTAAATTTAACCATACAATAATGTCATCTATAAATAAATATATAGAATTAGTTGGAATTGTTACATTTAATATTTTGCAAAAATGTTTTGTCACATAAGTAATCATTTACAGTGTAATATGCTCAATAACAGTTTTTTGGTGTAAAATTTGAATTGCCTTTCATTCAAATTAGTTAACGACTCCGGAATCTATATATATATAAAAGAAAGTCGTGTTAGTTACACTATTTATAACTCAAGAACGGCTTTACCGATATGGCTGAAAATTGGTGAGGAGGTAGCTTAGAGCCAGGAGACGGACATAGGATACTATTTATCTATATATACATATAAAAGAAAGTCGTGTTAGTTACTGCACTTACAACTCAAGAACGGCTGAACCAATGTTTATGATTTTTATATTTTTGGAATTGTCTTTGTCAGGAATAGGATAATAAGTATAAAAATAATATGTAAAAACAATAAATAATTTATCTAAAAAATTATATAAGAAAAAAATATTTTGCGAAAATGTTCCTGTGCTTCAAAACTGCCAATCATTTGATGTTTAATTGTTTTTCCGTCGATACGGTAAACCGCAAATTTATAAGGGTTCTCCACACGATTAGTGTTAAATACACTGTCAACTATAAAAATTCTTCAAGTTTTTGTGAATTCAAGTCGTTAATTTTACAAATATTAATAAATTTCAAATACTGTCAGTCAGTAATGACAATTGTATGACATATATCTTGATTGTCAAATATGCGTGCGTTCAGAAATGTATGCTTACGCTTACAAGCAATCAAAACAATAATAATCAATGCCTAATCAATTTTATATTTTGTCAGAATGTAGGTAAATACAGAGATATGCAAGAATGTGATAGCCAATTTATGAGTGCCGTATGTATACAGTTTTATCCATAAGGCAAATAAATATTAGACAGTTATTCGTGAAGTAAGTTTACTTATCCAGAATTAAAATTAAATACGGTGGTTATGGTGATTATATTATTACAATTATAATTAAACTCAATCGAACTAATGTCAAGTTAATAACTTATCTATAACAATAATAACATTGTTTAATTCATTAATGTCTTGCTGACACGCGGTTGAAGTACTTGATTGTTGTATTTTTATTATATTTCTGTATATAACATTACTAAACTTATATCTTTTGTATTCATTGTATTACGTTCATAAAAGCCTAAATTAAGTTCATCTAAAAGGTAATACGCCATTCATAGTCTGTTAGGTGGTACGAAGTTCGTCGGGCCAGCTAGTAATATTATAAAATCGTACACAGTTAGCTACAAATGATTTGTTAATTTTAGATAATCTTGTTGGCATTACTCATTTATGTTTTTTTCTTGTATTATAAGTATGGATATCACAGTTTGCGTTATACTTATGTAAATGTTTACGGGCATACACTATATTTGTCAAAATATACAGACACGGCATTGTCAATATACCTGTTGTTTTAAAGAACTCCCGTAATGAATACCTACTTCCTAGATTTATCGATCTCTTCTGTAAAATGAATATATCGTTAGCGTCGGCAGCATTTCCCCATAGCATTATGTCGTACGACATCAATGAATAAAAGTAGCTGAAGTAGACAGTTCTAGCAGTTTGTGTGTCTGAGATTTCTTTGATTTTCGTACAGCATAACCATAATGTTAACCTATCATAATATTTTTGGCACAACTCACTTAAAAAAGTGTGGGGCAATGCAGCACCACCAAGTGCATGATTTAAATTCTTGCTTGCACTTTGCTTGCCACCTTGCGAACTTTATAGCTCCAAGTAATTTGGGAGCATTATACTATAGAAATATATGTCAGACGTCAGACCACACATATTGAATTGCATTTGGCATGAAGGCTAACAAATTATATTTTGTCTAAGGGAGCTCCACTACGTTTTATTATGCTTATCGTAAAGAGATTTGGTAACCTACAATTATGATGATTTTATTACTGTTACTGTTATAGATGAAACTGTACTACATGCAACTGAAAGGCTTAGCGGCGGGCTACAACACAGCTAGAGCGGACAGGCCGCTGGAATATCTCACCTATCGAGACATTCTGTAAGTTTACAACACCCTGGTTGTATTTTATCATCCTCTTCCCCCAACTACATCCAAAATCCGATTATTCGACTAATCCCTATTAACGTTCCCTATCAATGGGATTTGTGAACTTTTCTTTCTACATTATTCGTCTTTGTCGTCTTATACAGCTCAAATTGGGGTTTGGTTATAAAGAGTTCACAAATCCTCATTGATGGGGAATTTCAATAGGAATCAGTGGAATAACCCTGAAAATCAAAGGTGTTTACCTAAAATTTCATCTCTTTAAATATCAGTGCGATGTTTTTCAATATGTAAGTATGAAAATTGAGCAGCAAGTGAAAATTCCTTAAAACCTCGTAGATTTCTCTTATGTGCTCTTACCTTGATTGTTCTAAAACAGGCAGGTTATTCCTGCTGGCTAAATAGAGATGTTACAGGTGGATCAATATGCTAGGCGACCTGGACGAGTTGGCATTTTCACTATCTTTGCCTAAAGAAACTCCCGAAGGTCTGTTGTTTGGTGAACATTGCACTGGGCTTGTCAAACTACTGCCTGATTTCAAGGAGCTTTACATGTCGCAGGTCACTTGGAACAGGTAATGACTTGCAGATATTATTCGTATACACTTCAATAGACATAAGTATATTAAAATCATATTTTTTACGAAGATATTATGCAGCTGATAGAATAGACGGACGATCAGGCCCATTTGGAATATGAGTTGTACTGCGATCATGATGCGTTTTATTCAGTTATTGTGTTAATTATATCAAAATATTTTGGTCAAAAATTGTCTTAAGTTGTGAAACGTGCGAGGGGTGCGTATAATAAATAGTTATGGTTGGCAATCCTACCTTAATCAGGGAAACTTTTTTAGTAGTCTGAGCATTTTATATTTAGAATAATTATTGATAGGTATAATCTATTTAATGTTATTATAGACGTGTGTAAGTGCAGATTTCTAATCGGCCCATATACTAAATAAATGCTTTAAACTTAAATTGCTCAACCTACATCTTGTAAAAAATGTACTGTGTTTAGGACATCTGATTCAAAAAAGCATTTAGCTGTTCTTAAGCTGTTAGTATTAGTTACGTAGTTAATTAGGACTTTTGGGAGAGCTTAGTGTCCAAAAGTTGATTACGGACTTTAAGTAGTCTTATGTCGTTGATCTACACTCGGTTACCTCTGCAGCTACCAATCAATGCTGCGGCTCCAGAAGATGTATGTGATGAACATCCGCCTGGCTCCGAACAAAAAGGAGTTCATACCTGGACGGAAAATGGCCATGTCTTCCTATCCTGCCTTCATACAGGTAATAAGATACTTACTATTGTATCGCCTCTAACTAAGAGCTCGCAATATATGTTTACGCCATATCTCACGTTTACGCCACCAAATCGTTTGTGAAATCTTGTTCTCTGTTTTAGTAACTTTAAAATTACTATTGGCAGGCCTCCCTCACTCGTCCATAGCTACTGCGCTTTATACCTAAACATTCGAGCAACGCCGGCGCTGCTATCCGCCAGTCGGTTGTCACTGCTCACGCGCGCGCAACGTATTCTATATTAAAAACGAATTATGTTTATTATAGTAATTTTGCGACAAAAAACAAGCATAATATTTTTCATTTTTCTATGCTAACGATATTAAAATGGCAAGACGGCATAACATTTACTTTTTCGACTTAAAATTCGACTCTTACTTAGGGACTTTGATGTTATTTTGTGAGGTAAATAATAGGTAAACGTAAACTTTTTTTTTATTTCACTGAGTCAACCCTTTACCGTATCGAGCTCGCGCCGGTACATCACGCGCTGAACGAAGTAATAACAACGCTAGGTCGAGCGCCTTAGACACATTTTTGCTTGTTTTGTCTGAAATAAGCGTTGATATTGTGTTTTTGTAGGGAAGTGAAATATTTGTTACGCAGTAACTATTATATAATCTGTGCTATTGGTTAATCTGATGCTGTCAGTCCACAGACGACTTCTACATAATATCGTCGGGGCTGGTGCTTGGTGAGACGACTCATGGTAACAGCAATCGCACTCTATTTGAGATGTACATCAAACCTGTTGGACAGGTGAGGATACGCAATGTTTTCCTATAGTTATGAGTGATTGCTACTATAAAAAGTTGACTAAACAGTCCTATCTAATACGGCAGTTCACTGGCAAACAAATCATACAAGTAACGATCTCAACAATATTATACATAGTGGAAATATACAATAGGACCTAGATGAGAACCCTGAGCCACACCTGATGGTGTCATCGAATTTTGAAACTTAAAACGAAAAATAACAAGCTAAGATCATTTTTTAAGCTCCAACTAATTGAATGAGTCAAAGCTCTGTGTAATCAGTATCTTTAAATAAAGATATAGCATTAACAACAGTGTCAAATACCTTGCAGAAATCTATGAATTAATTTACCAAATATATAATATACCAAATTCACGTCTGATATGTTCTTTCTCACTTAGATATTGGAATATGCGCGTGCGATGGTAGCTAACCGCCTGGCTCGTGATGGTGCCGAATGGGTCAGCATATACCGGAAACATAACAGTGGGACATACAACAACCAGTGGTCAGTTTAAAATACAAAGCATAGTCAGAATTAACAATATTGTATTCTTTGAATTAAGTTACCATTCATAAAAATAATATAATATAATATTAATGAAACGCTCTTCTAAATCCCACGGAATTGCAGTTTTGTAATGCTCGAGTGCATCACAACAGTAATCGATGCAACTAAACCAACCTAACAGCTTTGAATTCAGGTTGGAATAGATGCGCTTTCTCTATTAGACTTGTCAGTTGCCCTGCGTTTCATTTCAATGCCTCGTTCCATCTCTAGATAAACACGATTACATCTTTGACCGCAACGTCACTTAACATCACTAATTACTACTACGTCATTAGTGGTTTAAGTACTTGACTCGGGTCAAGCCTACTTAAAAAATCAAAGAGATCTTTATTATTTCAGTTCCAATCCTAATTTGGTTAAAATTCTTGAGCTCTAAAACACTTACTGTTCTTACTTTACGATTTGTACCTTTGAGCAATAAAAGGTAAACTCTCAGTATAATATTGTCAGGTACGTGGTAGACTACAACAAGTTCCGCGCGAAGAGCTCGACCCGTCCAGGCGCGGTGCAACCAGGCCTGCTCTGGGTGGTGGAACAACTGCCCGGGTACACGGAGGCGGCTGATCTGTGAGTATGTATGACGGCAAGATTATAGTTCATCATCATCATCATCGTCCTTCCCTAATCCCACTTAAGCAGCAACGGTCGCTGCAACATGTCATTCTCTTCCATTTGTGTCTGTTTATCCGCAGCCATTTCCGCATTCACTCCTTTTACATCCATATCTTCTATCACACAGTCCATCCATACTTTCTTCGACACGATTATAGTTCACAGTCATTTATTGGAAACTAGCTTAACCGCTTTTAATCCTAGTTATAATCCTTCCTCTTGAATCACTCTATCTATTACTGAAAACTGCATTAAAATCCGTTGCGTAGTTTAAAAGATCTAAGCGTTCAGGCAGCTGGAGCTACATTGTTTTATGCTAAGTAAAGATTAATATTAAAAGTCCATATGTTTTACCGTAAAGCTTATACATCAAAGTATATATATCCTGATAAATAAGATTAAATATTCATTTGTTTTCTGGTTTTATAATACTGACTTTCCCTAACATGGTTTTCAGCTGTTTGTGAATGTTTTAAGTTCTGGATATCGATTATAGACTTTTAGTGACATTGTTAAACACAATCCAAAATTTCATCGTACCAACGGGACTTGAACCCGCAACCTCCGGAATAACATGTTCCGGTGCTTTGCCAATTAAGACATGGTGCGAAGTAACGTTACGACGAAATTAGTGGATTGCATTTGTTAACCCAATTATGCATTGGTGGCGCCATCTATGACTACTTATTACGTAAGTTAATCATTCGGAAGAAATCATTACAGTTTTCAAATCCGACGAGAGATGTTGCACTGCGTAAATCAAATATTATGTTTCTTTGAAGTGTTACACACTTAATGTTTTTGTAAATTGTTAAACACAATCCAAAATTTCATCGTACCAACGGGACTTGAACCCGTAACCTCCGGAATAACATGTTCCGGTGCTTTGCCAATTAAGCCATGGTGCGAAGTAACGTTACGACGAAATTAGTGGATTGCATTTGTTAACCCAATTATGCATTGGTGGCGCCATCTATGACTACTTATTACGTAAGTAAATCATTCGGAAGAAATCATTACAGTTTTCAAATCCGAAGAGAGATGTTGCACTGTGTAAATCAAATATTATGTTTCTTTGAAGTGTTACACACTTAATGTTTTTGTAAATTGTTAAACACAATCCAAAATTTCATCGTACCAACGGGACTTGAACCCGCAACCTCCGGAATAACATGTTCCGGTGCTTTGCCAATTAAGCCATGGTGCGAAGTCCCGTTGGTACGATGAAATTTTGGATTGTGTTTAACAATTTACAAAAACATTAAGTGTGTAACACTTCAAAGAAACATAATATTTTAGTGACATTGTTGTATTCACAGAGCACCTATTCTGTGGTTGTATCTCTAAAGATGACATGAGCGTATTGGGAGCTTAGTCTCCATATATTTTTTTATCGCATTTTGTCTAACGTTTCACCACTATCTCACCTATGGGTGATAATAAAGTCGAGGATGGCACTTACTGTTAGATGATTTCTTTGGTAGTACACCTGTGAAATGTGGAACGAGCTGCCGTCTGCTGTTTTCCCGCAGAGCTATAACATAGACTAAAAGGGGCGTTAAAAGAATCTGGACAGGTCGGCAACGCTGAACTGACACCCCTAGCGTTGCAAGTGTTCATAGGCGACGGTGACCGCATCCCATCAGGTGCCCCAGATGCTTGCCACAGATTTTCCAAGATGACGTCTTTAACAGGAAATTACGGCATGGGGACATGAGTGATTCAAAACCACCATGATGCGACTAATCATGTATACTAGTGTAGAATTTATTTTGTGATCTTAATTATTTAATGTATGGTGTAAGGTCAACATTGGGAAGACTGTGTACAATGCAAGATCGTCTACGCACAATAACTTTCGTTTTTGAGTAGCTATGCAGTCAGCATTGACAGTATCGATACAACATTAGGTATTAATAGTTTGGTTCAATTTTGTATCATAAATGTCGCTAGCAACACTATCGTGAGATAAAAATAGCTATAATTTAACTTAATGACGGTCTTACCCTTAATAATAGAGTATGCCGTCTTACCCGAGTTGACCTTACAACACAGAGTTTTCATTTATTCATATTTTGTATCCTCTTCCTGTCTACCTTATAATCCCTTCATAGAACACCATCCACAGAACCAATAAGCTGATCAGAACGTCCTACTTCCCTTCTTACAACATCCCATACTTCCCGCGTGTCTTCAACATGTCGGGTGGAAACGTTCGCATTCGCCAGTTCGGCGCATGGTTCGCGTACGACACCAACCCGAGGGCGGACATGTTGAAGCAGAAACAGGTGAGTTTTGTACACCTATATATAAGTCGTCAGATACATATTATTGGCAACAAATGTTTCATGTTAGGTAATGTGGACTAAGGCTAAGCTAAGCGAGCACATCGTTGCGGTCCGTTTATTCTACTGCATGGTAGAAGAAACTGTCTACAAATAATTTAAGATAGTTGAAAAACTAAAACAACCGACTTCCATGCCGCGCGATTCAGTTTCAGTAGCAAGTTTGAGACGTTTATCGTCATATATCTGGAGATACTTATCAGATCTCGATTAAATTACAATGGGACATCCTCGGAAACATACCCTACCGAAGAAAAAAAAGAATCATTCGAATCGGTTCACAATTGACGGAGTAATCGCGTAACATACATACAAAAAAACCATACAGACGAATTTAGAACCTCCTCCTTTTTGGAAGTCTGTTTTAAATTGCGTTTATTTCACCGCAAATGCGTGCACTTATATGACATTCTATACTTGACAGAATATGCGTGTAATAGAATAAAAGCACCTCAACCAGTGCGCGCTTGCACTTATATCCTCTTATATGTATATAACATAACATACAGGTTGGCAAAATAGAGTATAAATAAATAGGGGCGCCACTATTGCTATATACTAGTAACCCCGATAGCAGAGATAGTGGCGGTAAACTTTAAAATTACTTCTTTAGTGGAACTACGGATAGTCTTATTCATGTTAAAACATCTTTAAGTTGCGTAGGTTACGGAAAATATTAAAATACTACTATTAAGTTGCACAAAAAAACTTTGTTCATAAATTTTCAGTCACTGACCACAGTTAACATTGAAAATTTTATCACAGATTAGATTATTGCCAGGCCAGTAAAAAAAATAGTTCCGCGTCAATACGTTTATGCCAACCTGTACTTACACATATATAACTTATACCCACCAACAGTTCCAATGTTGCGCAGCAAATGTTTGACTCCACATTTCTTGGATTTTTGAATCGACTTCCAACTAAGAGAAGATTCTGAATGTATATCTCGTTCTGAATATATATTTTCTGTATGTTTAGTACGCAATTACTCCGACAAAAGTAAACTGATTTGAATTATTCTTTTTTTAATTGGTAGGACATCTTTAAGGTGGTCACATTGTAATTTCATCGCGATCTGATGAGTATCTTCAGAGATATGGAGATAAACATCTCAACTGAAAATGACAAGCGTGGAATTTAATGTAGAGTTTTTTCGTTTTGTAAACGATATTAAATTATGGAAAAATTGTTCACAAAATACAAAGGTATCATCAATTTCTGCTAGCTTCTGTGATTAACCCAGGGTATTTAAATAAAAAGCCAGAGCCCCCTTCTCATTCTAAGCCTAGCGTGGCACCATCCTTAACCGCATCATCACTTACCAACAGGTTAGGTAGTGTTCAAGGAGATACCTTGCGACTTGCGAGACCCCTAAATGGTAGTTATCGAAAAAACAGGCTCTGTACCCCCAGTACGAGTTTTCATCATAAAGGCTTTTGACAGATCTCACATAGTTTTCGACTTATTCTAAGCTCCCTGATTGGTCTAAATTTAGTGAAGTGTAGTAACCACTAGAGGCGCTGTACTGTTTTTCATACAACATTTACTCGATATACGATATCGAATTTGGTACGAAAACTCGTACTAAGGGTACCGGCCAGGAATGGTATTCCTTGCCAGTGCGTATGATGTAACATTGTGAATGTGGCACATTGGCTTGGAGATGACAATAGTTGCACAATGATAAGTTCGGAACAGGCAGAGATACACAACCTGCGGGACATGTACCACGTGATGCGGTACAACGACTACAGATACGACCCTCTCGCACGTTGCTCCGCCTGCCGCCCTCCCTACAGCGCGTGCAATGCCATCGCTGCCAGAAACGACCTCAACCCGGCTAATGGTAAGCTGCGACTTATCAATATACATTATATTCGTCGTAATATAAACGTTATATTCTATTATAAACGTTATATTCGGATCGTTCATTAATCACGTGAGGCTCGAAATTGGGTGGGGGTCGGAAATAAATCGCGAAATATCTCAAGGAGGGGGGAGGGATATAATGAGATATCACGTTTACGTGTATTTATTTTTCGCTTATGCCAGTCAAAAACAACTTGCAAACTTGATGTCTATCTGGACATTTTTATCGCGATGCTTAAGTTTTGAAAATTTAATCAGATCATACCTGTATTTCAAATTATATTCTGAAAATTTTAATAGTCGTTGGGGTAGACGTGTTCTAGAGTGGAGACCACGACTCAGTAAACGGAGTGTAGGACGCCCTTCAGCTAGGTGGAGCGATGCAGATATACGCAAGTTGGCTGGCGGCGGTTAGAAACAAATAACTGAAGATCGAGCTCAGTGGCGTGCCATGGGAGAGGCCTATGTCCATCAGTGGACGGAAATTGGCTGATAATGATGATGTAACAAAAAAATACACGTGATTTTGTGTAGGAGGTAGTCTAAACCTCACCAAAGGTGCGGAGGAGGTCAAAATGTTGCTAATAACCATCACGTTATTAATGGGCCTCACCTATAGATACTTTTCTTTTAATAGCAAGCGAATGACCACTATCTCTCCTGATGTTAAGTAACCATGTGGTCTAAGATGTAGCAGGCTTGCCCAGAAGATATCTCTTTGCTCATTGGGAAACACAGACTCAAGCAAGGAATTACATTAAAAGCTTATCTTTCATTATAAATAGTGTTAAGCTGCTTCTGTCTGTTCTGTCAATCTGTTTAAAATTTATAGAATGCGTGTTTAGGAATTTATGTAAGTAATCTGTGTTTATTGTTGTAGGTAAGTAGGTATGATTATGTTAGTTTAGGTATAATATATTATTGTTATTCTTTTCATTTTCATTTTAATTAGGCGCACCCTGCATTAGGCTACTATTTCGATCCTATCCATACAAAGGTTTGTCTGGAAGAGATCGCTGTTAGTGATAAGACCGCCCATTGTTACACGTTAAATTTAAGCTGTAAAAGTTATATGTGTCTGTATCTTTGGTGTCGCAATAAAGAGTTCATCTATCTCTATCTATCTATCTACATTCCTTGGCAATTAATTTTAGTGATTTATTTATTATAGGTACCTACTTTAAACAAACAAAGTCAAACGCTAGCCTATAGTGTACTGTATAAAATGTCTTTGGAAGCTCTTGTTCCCGTCGGGGTAGGCAGACTACTTCTTTCCACAAGCTACGATCCTGACATACCTCTTTTTTTTCTTTTTCTTTATATCTTATAGCTAGCGTTTGACCACTATCTCAGACTTACCTGTTGGTAAGTGATGATGCGGTTGAAGATGGTAAGCACGCTAGGTCTAGAATGGGAACTGGCTCTAAAGGATCGCTTCTTCCACTTTCATGAGCGCATTCATACATCATCGTAATCAACCGGTGTCAGTCCACTGCTGGACGTAGGCCTCTCCCAAGATACGCCACTGAGCCCCAGGGCCCGGTGGCGTAATCGGGAGAACGGTTGGCTTTGATGCCAGAGGTACCGAGTTTAAACCGCCGTGCACCAATGGATTTTTCTATCGAAACATTTATGTGCGCTTTTCACAGTGGCGCCCTCCGGTGAAGGGAAAACATCGTTAAGAAACCAACAACCCCCAAAACAACCAAACCAACAAAACGCATGGTGGTAGGACACTATCTAGTGTCCGCCTGGCCAGCTACCACCCTGAAGTTAGAAAATCTGTCGCCAAAACACTAATGTGTTCCGGCAGCTATTCTTGAGAGCCAGTTCCCATTCTAGGCCTAGCGTGCTTACCATCTTCGACCGCATCATCACTTACCAACAGGTGAGATAGTGGTTAAACGCTAGCCTTTAAGATATAAAAAAAATGTAAATAAGATCGTTTAAAAAACTAAAAAGAACCGACTTCAATGCCGCGCTATTAATTTTCAGTACCAATTTTGAGATGTTTATCTCTATATCTCTGGAGATATTTACCAGACCTTGATAAAATTACCATGGTAACACACTTGGAATATCTCCAACAAAAAAAGAATAATCAAAATCGGTTCAAAACGACTAAGTTATCCGGTAACAAACATAAAAATATATATATATACGGTTGAATTGAGAAACCTCTTTCTGAAGTCGGTTAAAAAAAGCCCGATCTTTGGCTTATTTGGAGGGATAAACCCTTCATATACCTACATACACGCTCGCCGGCTATAGGTACTTTTAACAAATGACCATTGACATGACACCAGGTACGTACCCGTTCCGTCGACTGGGCCACCACAGTCACGGGGGCACGGACGCCAAGATCACCAGCTCGCGGCTCCGCACGGGCTACCTGTTCGTAGCCATCTCCAGCCCCACATACAACATATCCAGGGGGATACCGCCCTTCCAGTGAGTCAAACTACACAACACTACTTTTTTATCATATAAGGTAAAAGTCAAGCACGACGCGCGCCTGAGAAGGTAAGCGATGACATCTACCTATGACAGATACAGCGGCATACAACATTCTAGACTGCCAGAGTTTTGTATGTCACTGCACTGCGCCTGTTACCTTGAGACATAAAGATGTTGAGTCTCACATGCCCTGTAATTTCACAGGACACCTTGCCATTTCAACCGAAAACATTCCTATTTCACGGCTGAAAATTAATTGGCAAAGTGAAGGCCCCAGGCGAACATGCAGAAGTTCTGCCACTACAAAACTTAACACGATTTTGCTTTTATCAAGCGGCAATAGCTCAATGGCTAAGGCGTCGGCCTAGCATTCGAGAGGTCGTGAGTCAATCCCCACCCATTGCACCATTGACGTGAACCCACTCCAGATACAAGCATATTTAGCTTAGATGGAGGGGTTAACAAGAATACTAGTAATGTGCGACCCACATTGATAGAAAGCTTTAAATAAAACCGGCCAAGTGCGTGTCGGGCCACGCGCAGAGTAGGGTTCCGTAGTAGCCTGTTATTCAATGCAAGTCTTTACCCGTTATAAACAAGCAACTAGGTACTTCGTCTTTGTCACTTTAAAGGATTTATTCTAAGGATTTTGTATTTGGTACAAAATTATCCAACACCCAAGTTCAACGACAATTACTTCTAAACTAATAAAGTTATCTTAACCGCTATAATTTTCCTTTAAAGTTCATGAAATGCGCTATTCTCACGAATTTTTCCAGATTTTTCAAGACAGCAGTTTAGCTTTTAGAGGGGGGGGGACGCCCTACTGGAACAAAAATTTGCACTTTAAAGTTTAATATTTCGTAAATGGAGCATTCAATCGAAAAATGGTATGAGCAACCCTAAAGTCATTTTAAAAGACCTATTCAACGACACCCCACACGATGGGGTAGAAGATGAAAAAAAATATTCATCCCCACTTCTCATATAGAGGAGCTACCCTAAAAAAAATATTTTTCAAAATTTTATTTCAGCACTATAAATGACGCAGACAACTACGTCATTTATATACATACCCCTACAAAATTACAGCTTTCTAGTACTAACGGTCTTTTAGCAAAACCTCTGACAGACAGACAGACGGACATGACGAAACTATAAGGGTTCCTTGTCAGGACTACGGAACCCTAAAAACCGCATCATCACTCACCATAGAGTTAAATTGCGGATGAAAAGTTTCTCAGAGAATAATGTGTGAATTATACAATTCTACAGCATTGACGAATTTTTAAATGACAAGTAGTTATGAAACTGTCATGTCATTACCTAATAAAACACCGTTTTACTATGTTTGTTTGTTTTTTTCAAGTTTTGTAATGTGCTTGTAGACTTCAATAAGCGGTTCTAGCGATTTATTTTTTATTCTATTATTACACCACTGTATGTAATTATCTAAACCACAAGCCCATAGATCATTTCATTTCACAATCGAAAAATTTACAAAAAATATAAATAAGTAGTTAACACTTAAAAGATAGCAAGCTGAAGTGGCAGTGAGCTGGTCATACCTGCCGCAGGACTTATATCCGTCGGGGTAGACTTGTCCTAGAGTGGAGACCGCGAATCGGTAAACGTAGCGTAGGACGTCCTGTGACCAGGTGGAGCGACGACATACGCAAAGCGGTGGGCAGTGACTAGAAAAAAAAAGATCCGAAGATCGGGCTCAGTGGCGCATCTTGGGAGAGGCCTACGTCCAGCTGTGGACTGAGGATGACGACTTAAAAGAAACATAAGTCTTTGTTCGGTGATAGATTTAAGGCACAGCGACCCATTGAGCACTGCTAGGGTGTAGGTATATCTACTGGTAAGTAATTATTTTATGTGACTATTTCTTTGTTCAAGATGGAGTAAGTTTGACCTGGGCACATCTGTGTCGCACGAAGGTCATCCCGACCTCTGGACATTCCCTCCCATCATACACCGCTGGGAGTGGGAGTGAACTACTTGTGTTACACTGCACTCTACCTACATATGATACTCTAAGATATATTTTTTATGATATAAGATAACAGGACAAGCACGATGCTCGCCTGATGGTAAGCGATGACGTCTACAGATACAGCGGCATGCAATATTCTGGAATATGGATGGACAGAATGTTGCATGTCACTGCACTGCGCCTGTTACCTTGACACATAAAGATGTTGAGTCTCACATGCCCTGAAATTTCACTGGACACCTTGCTATTTCAACCGGAAAATATTCCTATTTCATGGCAAAGTGGTGGTACCGCCCCAGGCGGACTAGCAAAAGCTTACCTCGACAACCTATACATGCGTGGATATAATTATATAGATTGGCCGTGTGGATTCTATACTATAGTCTCATCATCGAAACCTAGTGCTACAACTTACTACTATGTAAATATAACTGGGATAGGTTAATTATAAATAACACAACATGTGTATAGTAACTATAGCAATTTAATTAGGTTAAACAATACAAACATATGTACTGTGCCTAGTTTTTATAAACATTATTTGATAAATAAATCATATTTTACAAGATATTGTTTTTCTATATTAGTTAGCATATCAACACCAATACATTTACATAATCTCTAAACTTTTATTTACAAGTGATAGACGTAGAGTATACCTGAAGTTAGGTACACTCTGAAGTTTGTATATTACAGGAATACACCAGTAGAGAAGCTGAATGAATGTCACCATCTTATCTGTTCAGTACGTAGTGTAGCGTTTTGTCAAAACAACCTCAAACATTTTCTTTTAGTTCCAATTTTATCCGCCTGAACAGAAAAGTTGGTCCCTCTATAACGTCTTAGGTACTACGTCACTCGTATGAGCAAAAGTTGACGCGAGGCGAGCGACGCATCTATCGTGTATTTTGTCAAAGGCAGTACTGGAGCGTTACTAAAGTTGCGGCGTGTGACATGCGATGTGAAGACTCAGCGGAGACTGCCGCGCCATCCAGCTTACATTTGGTTTTTTTGTCTCGTGCGTTCCTTTAGATGTGAGAGGGAATCATAGTCGCCCGTGCGTCGACTGGACACAAAAGACTGCGCCATGACCTCGTCTCTACTAAGCGACGCGTTTAAGACCTAAGCCAGGCAAAAGGCCAAAGACGCCTTTGTGCCTACTCTGATTATTTAAACGCTGAGACTTTCTTACATATTGTTTGAACGTTCAATTCAAAGATTCCATGTCTGTGTTCCGTTACACTAAGGTTCATGCACGACCCAACACAATATTTTTATATAATACTATGTAGTATTATTATATGTTCTTTTAATAAATATATCGCAGGTTATATTGACTTACTCTCAACAGTAACATTCACCTACCTCCCTAACACCTTAGGAGTCATCCATTAATCACTCAATGTTTTTAAGGAACTCTTTAACCTCCTCCCTCCCCCCTGGTGGTATGTGGTAAAGTTTTAGACTACGGCACCTAACCTAACTCACGTATATTTTTTGGATACACGTGATATCTCATGCCCTCCAGCCCACTTTTCCCCTCTTTGTGATATTTCGTGACTTTTTCCGAACCCCTCCCCCCTTTTGAGTTTCACGTGATTAATAGACGATCCCTTACCTCAAAGTGCTATTACTCTTCAAACTGTCTTTGCTGATCTACACTAATCTATACAATACAAATTAACATAGTTTCCGTGAAGCTACAGTACAATGGAATGAATTAGTTGGGTATTCTTACCAACCAACAATTTAATTAAATATACACAATAATCAAACATTTCTAAATACAATACCAAGTCATAGAAACTATCTATATTTACTTAACTATTAGTTTATATATTTTTACGATTAAACTATGTTCACACAGTGTATTTTAGTTTATTTGGTTATTTAGGCATGTATTATAGTTCCCTTGATGAATAAGAATAGAATGTAAAACATATTCTTGCATTTTATATAGAAAATGTGGTATAATATGATAAATAGCATGAAAAGTTAAAGGAAATAATATCGTTTAAAAACTAAAAAACAACCGACTTCAATGCCGCGCTATTCATTTTCAGTACCAATTTTAAGATGTTTATCTCAATATCTCTGGAGATACTTATCATATCTCGATAAAATTACCATGGTACCACACTTGGGATATCTCCTTTCGAACAAAAAAAGAATAATCGAAATCGGTTCATAAACGACGAAGTTATCCGCGAACAAACATAAAAAAAAAATATACGGTCGAATTGAGAAACCTCCTCCTTTTTTTGAAGTCGGTTAAAAAGGATAAGACAAGGTCTTGTTCAGTAACTTCAATAATTAAGAATGTCGTTTACAATAAAAAAACAACAACCACTTGCTAGATTATTATTTGCACACTTGGGGCTTTATCTTACTTGCATACAGAGGCAGCGCTACTCGGTCTCACCACTTAAACATTTTTTTTATTTCGCCTAGTGTTTGACCACTAATACACCTGTTAGTAACCCTACTGGTGCCTGTTTTAGTGGAGCCCTTTGGTAGTAAATTGTTTTTAATGTCCCAATGACCACCACTGGCAGCCGTTGGCAAAAAAAATGACACAAACATTCTAAGATGTCACTTTCAAAAGCGTCAAAGCAAAGCTTTGTATATTATTTTTAGCAAAAAAAAAAGCAAAGTTCGTAGAGAGCAAATGTAAGAAACATAAGGAATGACATGTTATAGGCATATTGTAATACTAGAAGTCCCCCGCGGCTACGCCCGCGTTAAAAACTCCTTTTATTCACTTAAAACGTTTCTTTTGTAAAAACGATTCTATCATTAAAGACATCAAATAAAAATTAGCCAAATTGGTTCACCTGTTTTCATGTTATCGCGTGACTAAGACAAATCAGGATTCATATTTTTAAAACCCGAAAAACCCAATAAAGCGCAATCCGAAACTATATTGATTTTCAGACTTTTTTACCCCAGTTCACTCTTTTAGGGTGGCATTTTGAAAAAGTCTGAAACTCGTATTTACTTATTTATTTACAGAAGTACTTGTGTGAAATGTCGAATAAAATGACTATCCAAAATTTGAAACCCCGCTTCATCCCTTGAAGAGTGAATTTTGAAAAATCCTTTCTCAGCGGATACCTACGTCAAAATTTCTATCTGGATGCAAAATATCAGCGCAATCCGAAACAATATTGATTTCAGACATTGTTACTCCACTTCACCCTTTTAGGAATAGAATTTCAAAAAGCCTGAAACACGTATTTACTCATTTATTTACTAAACTACTTGTGTAAAGTTTCGAAAATAAGAGACAATCAATTCTTGTTTCTCCATACAAACTTTGAACCCTCGTTTCATCCTCTTCAGGGATGAATTTTGGAAAACCTTTCTCAGAGGGAACTAACGTCGTAATTAATAACTACCTGCATGCCAAATTTCAGCGCAATCCGAAACAATATTGATTTTTACACTTTATTACCCCATTTCACCCTCTTAGGGGTGGAGTTACAAAAAAACCTGAAACACGTGTTTACTTATTTTTGTACTGAAGCACTTGTGTGAAGTTTCGGATAGAAAAGACTATCTAATCTTGTTTCTCCATACAAACTTTCAACCCCCGTTTCATCCCCTTCGAGGGTTAATTTTGGGAAATCCTTTCAAAGAGGGATCTAACGTCGTAAAAACTATCTGCATGCCAAATTTCAGCGTAATCCGAAACAATATTGATTTTACACTTTATTACCCCATTTCACCCTCTTAAGGGTGGAATTTCAAAAAAACCTGAAACACGTGTTTACTTATTTTTTGACTGAAGCACTTGTGTGAAGTTTCGGATAGAAAAGACTATCTAATCTTGTTTCTCCATATAAACTTTGAACCCCCGTTTCATCCCCTTAGAGGGTTAATTTTAGAAAATCCTTTCTTAGAGGGAATTAACGTCGTAATAACTATCTGCATGCCAAATTTCAGCGTAATCCGAAACAATATTGATTTTACACTTTATTACCCCATTTCACCCTCTTAAGGGTGGAATTTCAAAAAAACCTGAAACACGTATTTACTTATTTTTTTACTGAAGCACTTGTGTGGAGTTTCGGATAGAAAAGACTATCTAATCTTGTTTCTCCATACAAACTTTGAACCCCCGTTTCATCCCCTGCGAGGGTTAATTTGGAAAATCCTTTCTCAGAGGGAACTAACGTCTTAATAACTATCTGCGTGCCAAATTTCAGCGCAATCCGAAATAATATAGATTTTCACACTTTATTACCCCATTTCACCCTCTCAGGTGTGGAATTTCAAAAAAACCTGAAACACGTGTTTACTTAATTTTTTACTGAAGCACTTGTGTGAAGTTTCAGATAGAGAAGACTATATAATCTTGTTTCTCCATACAAACTTTGAACCCCCGTTTCATCCCCTTCGAGGGTTAATTTTGGAAAATCCTTTCTCAGAGGGAACTAACGTCGTAATAACTATCTGCATGCCAAATTTCAGCGCAATCCGAAACAATATTGATTTTCACACTTTATTACCCAATTTCACCCTCTTAGGGGTGGAATTACAAAAAAACCTGAAACACGTGTTTACTTATTTTTTTACGGAAGCATTTGTGTGGAGTTTCAGATAGAAAAGACTATCTAATCTTGTTTCTCCATACAAACTTTGAACCCCCGTTTCATCCCCTTCGAGGGTTAATTTTGGAAAATCCTTTCTCAGTGGGAACTAACGTCGTAATAACTATTTGCATGCCAAATTTCAGCGCAATCCGAAACAATATTGATTTTACACTTTATTACCCCATTTCACCCTCTTAGGGGTGGAATTCCAAAAAAACCTGAAACACGTCTTTACTTATTTTTTTACGGAAGCACTTATGTGAAGTTTCGGATAGAAAAGACGATCTAATCTTGTTTCTCCATACAAACTTTGAACCCCCATTTCATCCCCTTAAGGGGTGAATTTTGGAAAATCCTTTCTTAGTACACCCTTACGTACTAAGACAAATATACCCTCCAAATTTCAAGTCTCTACGACCAGCGGTTTAGGCTGTGCGTTGTCTGTCAGTGAGTCAGTGAGTCAGTGAGTCAGTGAGTCAGTCAGTATGTCAGGACAAAGATTCTTATAGTATTAGATTTATCCAGATTTATGACAGCGTTAGCGACCTTTTCATTCATTTTGGAAGTTATCTCTCTCTTTTTTTTTTTAAGAGAAATTGCCTTTAACATAACTTAAAATAAAATTAAACAACAAGAAACACTATGTGAACATAGCTAGAAAGATCTTAGTTTTATAGCTTTCCGTAAATAATTTCCATGACAATAAACACGGTAGATTTTCTCCGACATGACAACTATACACAACTTATTCTAGAGAGTTGAGCATCAGCAGTTGCTTCAAGACTTTGGTCTGCGATGTCTCTCTGATCTCCCCCGCTAGGAACATCTCGTCCACCACTGTGTACACCTGATCATTACAAATGCTATAAGCAACAGAATTACAATAACTCTTTGTTGTTTACCAAAACACTCTCCACATGCTTTACGAAACTAGCATGAACAGATATTGGCAGAATAAGCCATTAATTAAGAAACTCTTTATTGACACCAATTTATAGAGAAGATATAAGAAACAAAATGTGCGTAACTTTAATTAAAGGTACAATGGCCGGTCTTTTCGCTAAGAGTAATCTCTTCCAGGCAGCCTTTGTATGGATATGATATTTATGATTAGCATGGACAGTGGCATGATAAAATTTTTATTTGTCTAAAAATCTACATCGGGAATTTTTATGACAGTAATCAATTCTTTGATAATTTTTATGATAAAGCTTCTGGTTTGCTAGTGGCATTTCAGTAGCTTGAATAAAGAGGATGTAACCTGAATTCAAAAACTTTCAAAAACAACTTGGACAATAGACCTGTAAGTACTATTGGACTGACTGGCAGCATAGACTGCACATAATACAACAAAAGAGATAACTAGTATTGTTCCAGTGTGTTTCTTCTTTCTAGACTAAACAAACTTTGCAACTTAGCACTGTTGCATTATGAAACATGGGATGAATATAAATAAAACTGGCCAAGTGCGAGTCAGACTTTTGTCCCGCACACGGAGGGTTCCGAACCGAACACCAACTAAGTAAACGTTAAAACAAAGGTAGAATAGTATTTTATAATAGTAATAGTAGTAATTATTATTATTAAATATCTGGTTGACCGAGCTTTGCTTGGTATTTTTTGCCACTTAAACAGACAAATATGACTCTTCCCGACATCTATTGACGAATAATAATACTATTTTTTTTAATTGAGAGCCTGCTTTACCCACACAGTAACACTAAAGCTACTTCTACTCGCCAATAGATGTCGGGAAGATTAATATTTTAAGTTGATTATCAATAAAGTTAATTATTGAAAACACGAATAAAACAACATTTTCTGAAAATGATTCCTAGCTAGATCGATTTATCGCCCCCGAAATCCCTGTATACTAAAATTTATTTTATCGTTGGAGCCGCCGAGATTCAGATTAAGGTAAAGACGATAGCGCCATCTTTAATGATCATCTAGATGGTGCGGCGCTATCGTAACAAACTTTTTTTTAACTTTTGTTTCATTTTTAACTTTGTTCTGTTCTTAGTATTTGTTGTTATAGCGGCAACAGAAATACATCATCTGTGAAAATTTCAACCGTCTAACTATCACGGTTCATGAGATACAACCTGGTGACAGACGGACAGACAGACAGACAGACGGACAGCGGAGTCTCAGTAATAGGGTTCCGTTGGTACCCTTTGGGTTCGGAACCCTAAAAATACATGGCTAATCTAAGCTACCAGCTCTGTGTTGACCACAGCTGGACATAGAAATCACTATCAAATCTAACTTACTCTAAATGGAGGTTAGAGTAAATGATCGTACCTTATAAAAGTTGAAGACGAGGTCCAATTCACAAACATTGTGGAAGTATTCATTCAGAACCTCTACAAAATTGTGAATGGCTTCCAAGTAGCAGAGATTGTTGTCGTTCACGTCCACGCATATGCAGAAGTAGAGCCCAGCGTATCGCCGGTATACTATCTTGAAGTTTCTAAACTGAAACATACAAAATAGTATAGTAAGATATGTGAACAGCTACCTCCACCACTGCACAACACATACTGCTAAGATCTTGGTGATTACCTCGACAAAATTGGTGTGTTTAGCGTCCCGGACAGTGACGACGGCATGTACCTCCTCAATAAGCTTCTGTTTTTCATCATCATCAAAATTCATGTACCATTTCGCTAGCCTAGTCTTGCCAGCGCGGTTCTGGATCAAAATGAAGCGAATCTGCGCAGTAATAGTTAGAATAAACGTGAGATATAGATACCAACGTTAAGCATGAAGTTGGAAAAATATTTTTAAGCACTTACCATTTCGTTTGATTATAATTAATTGTTAAATAAAATATCCAAACTGAATAGATCGTCGACGCCTCCTTTCGTTTCAGATTTTTTGACATGTCAATGACATGACACTTGCTTGGTCGAGTGAGTGACAGGACGAAAGTTTGGTGACATTGACATACATAACAGAATGAGTAAGTTTTGTTAATGTTTCCCTGCACTCATACACATTCACCACATTTATTACACATTAACTCGCGGAGGACTTAACTCGAGCACAAGTAGTTTTAGTAGTGGTAGGACTTCTGCTTGTAGTGGTAGGACTTCGGTTGAAATTTAGAATCGTTTGGCATGAATTTATATAAAACAAAAAAGTTTCAGGAAAGAATACAATGCGAGCACACACACTTATTCACGTTCCCGCCAAAACTTTAACGAGTACTTATATGTGGCATATCCATATTCCTGAAAGCATCGCAACGCAACGAAGCGAAATTACTTTTCTTTTGGTCATTTGACCCAGCTCTGGCTCCCAGTTCTAGTGCGCCTATTGGCTTTCACCCACTATCATGTGTGACCTGACCAAATTACGTTGTTCATTTTATCTTATATCTAGCATTTTTTGTATCACGTGTTCATCATTTTAGTCGGGTTATATCTCTATAGCCATTTCATTCGCATACGCAATAATGTCTTGTCTATTTAATTTTTTGTCTACGTGCAATCCTTTCTGATTCAATATGCTCTGTCTGTGGCCACGAAATGAAAAAAAAACAACTTATTAACTATGATCACTGCATACAATGTTGCTAGATAACAATACATATTAACAAAATCTACTAAATACGATAATATAGATATACAATATATATTTTAATATTAATCTCATACTCAATCGAAAAAACAACAAATGACTATTGTTCTACGCAAATTCTAAATGCAATAACAATGAAATAAAAAACACCTAATGAAATGACTCGATCAAAAAAATTTTAGGTCGTAGTATTTATTTTATTTTCTTACATGGCATCTCAATTATTGAGTTGTTTTCCAATTTTCCAGTGATTTTTTTGACGTTGCTCCGGTTGCTCATACTTGCTCGTTTTTATCACTATTTTTCATCAATGTAGTGCTTAGTATTTCAAAATGCCCGTAATTTAAGTAGGTTTAGTAGTTTAACAAGCGCTTCTCATTCTTAAATGACGCCCACGAAGACCACTACAACCGAAGTAGAAATGGTGATACGGAACAGAAAAACTGTAATGAAAGACGGAATCATGACAATGTCGGGCATCGGCGAACCGTCCGTGTTCCACGCTCTCGTGGTGATATTCCTGGAGTTCTTCGCGTGGGGGCTGCTCACGATGCCCATAATCTCGGTCCTGAACGCGACCTTCCCCGACCACACGTTCCTGATGAACGGTCTCATAATGGGCATCAAGGGCATCCTGTCGTTCTTGTCGGCGCCTCTGATCGGCGCGCTCTCCGACGTGTGGGGCCGCAAGTTCTTCCTGCTGGTGACGGTGTTCTTCACGTGTGCGCCCATCCCGCTGATGACGATCAACACCTGGTGGTTCTTCGCGATGATCAGCATCAGCGGCGTGTTCGCGGTGACGTTCTCGATCGTGTTCGCGTACGTGGCGGACGTGACGACGGAGGCGGAGCGGTCGCGCGCCTACGGCCTGGTGTCGGCCACCTTCGCCGCCAGCATGGTCATCTCGCCCGCGCTCGGCGCCTACCTCATGGACCTGTACGGCGAGGCGCTGGTGGTGGCCGCCGCCACCTCCGTGGCCGTGCTCGACGTGTTCTTCATCATGGTGGCGGTGCCCGAGAGCCTCCCCGAGAAGGTGCGGCCGAGTGGCTGGGGCCCCGCCATCAGCTGGGAGCAGGCCGACCCGTTCGCGGCGCTCCGCAAGGTGGGCGCCGACCGCACCGTGCTCATGCTGTGCGTGGCCGTGTTCCTCTCGTACCTGCCCGAGGCGGGCCAGTACTCGTGCATCTTCGTCTACCTCAAGCTGGTGATGGGCTTCGACGTGGTGGAAGTGGCGATCTTCATCGCGATAGTGGGGGTGCTGTCGATCGGGGTGCAGGTGGTGCTCGGGTTCCTGATGCGGACGCTGGGCGCCAAGCACACGATCATGGTGGGGCTGCTGTTCGAGATGCTGCAGCTGATGTGGTACGGGTTCGGGAGCCGCACGTGGATGATGTGGGCGGCCGGCGTGCTGGCGGCGCTGGGCTCCGTCACCTACCCCGCCATCAGCGCGTACGTGTCCGTGAACAGCCGCGCCGACCGGCAGGGCGTGGTGCAGGGCATGGTGACGGGCGTGCGGGGCCTGTGCAACGGGCTCGGGCCGGCCATGTTCGGCGTCATCTTCTACCTGTTCCACGTGGACCTGAACGAGGAACACGCGGCGGCGCAGCGCGCGGCCTCGGGGCGCGCGGTGCCGGGCCCGCCCTTCGTGCTGGGCGCTCTGCTGGTCATCTGCGCGCTGCTGGTGGCGGCATTCCTGCCGGAGGACGGGGCGGCGGCGCGGCGCGGCTCGCCCGACCTGCGCTTCGAGGTGGAGCGCGGGCGGCGCGTGGCCGGCCCGCTGTCCCCGCTGATGGCGCCCGAGTCGGCCGCGCTCTAGCCGCCGCGCCCGCGCCCGCCGCGCGCCGCCAGCGTGTGACTCTGCCGGGTGCTCCGCATGCATTTACGAGGTACCAAAGTGAGTGACTGAGTGTTCTGATCCGTTGCGCGGCGATCCCGCTTCTCGATCGTCGTTTTCTAAGCTTTATATCTATTTTTATATTCTCCTTCCGAATCGCTGGGGGTGTGTACATAACTTGTCCTATAACAAATAATTGTTGAGCGTATGTATGTTTCTTGTTTTGGGGCCGAGTGCGAGTGTTGTTAGTGAGGCCCATGTGCCGTTACCATGCCTATGACTGCTCTCCTAGAGCTGGAAGAACTCTGGAAATGTAATGTATCTCTATTAATTACCAACTTTATTATAAAACTGCCGAAAGCTTTTAACTCGAAAGGATTACCTTTATGGAATGTTTTATCTGGAAATTATGGTTTTAAACTAAAAAAAAACATGGTGCAACATTTCCTTTCATTGGTTTTCCTGTTATGTTTAACATTTGGTTGTGATGAAAGCTTAATGGCAGCTTGCTAGTGTAATTAATACTTCCAAATCTAGGATTAAACAGATCTGTGTGATAAACGTATTGACTATTGTTTAAACCTAGCATTTGGTGTCATTGTCATTCCTCAACTCGATGATTATCAAGTTTTATGAGATGTAAAATATTGATAGCAAATGAGTAATCCAGGTTGTATATTTATGCTTATCTTTTGAATGTTTAATATAAATTATTGGGTAATTTGGCTGAATAATGACTTATGAATTATGATAAATATATCAGTATTCGGCCAATACGTAGAGATATGAGTAGAAAGGTTGAGTACTCGATTGGAATGAACATTCCAAGCTCTGGTAACGGCACATCGGCAGACTTGTAAATCTCGTCTCAGAAGTAATGTTGTGATAAAGTTATTGCTAGGAAATTATATAATGTTCCATTAAATTGAAATACTTGATACCATGCTAATGGAATGCCAAGCTAGTGACTATATATATAATACAAACAAAAGTATTATAATAGATAAGATAAGATCAAGTTTTAGGATGTTCCCTGTCCGATTTGTAAATGCTAAAATTAGTAGTATTAGTGCTAAGAGAGTAAGAGAGATATTTTATTTGTTGTTATGAATGTAAAAAGGAAAAAAAATAGTTGCTGGAAGCACGTTTAGGGTAAATAATTGTAAATTGGAACTGTTTCAAATCTTAAACTAAGTAGGCGTACTCTGGCGCGTTTACCTCATTGTTGACAGTAGACTTCAATCGCCACAGTTGTACGTTTGTAAATTATTTTAAATATAGCTGAAACATCAGAAGATCAAGCGAAGCGAGCTTAGATAATCCGTTGCTTGACGTGGACGCATTGCTGGGCTGCATTATGTTAAAGCCTATAAAGATCTCGATAGTTCAAATAAACTAGTATTGTAAATAAGAAATAATAAAAAGTATTTGTCTGTACATTCGGCATTCTTATTCCACGGTTCACAATATGATAAAGATACTTATATATATATTATATATATATATTATAAATAAACTTAAGCATAGTTATACTACGGCCGTTCAGAGAATGCGTTCCTGACACGTTGCGATTGAACTGACAACGTAACTTTGTAATGGCGTTGCAGTTACGATAAAAATATTTTTATATTTTTTCGAAAGAACTTTCTTTCGCGCGTTCGGTTTGGTCGTAGTTTTTAGCATTTTTATATTTAGGTTGAAAATGGTAACATTTATAATATGATCTATTTTTGGTTTCCACTTAAATAACTAAAATATAAATTTTAAATGATTTCGCCAATTTAAAGCGAAAATAATCTTAAAAATAATGCGATGGTTCATTTTGGAGGAACGGTAACAAACTCATTGTTATGTTGTGCCCATCACTAGTCGTGACTAACTGATAGGTGTCAGGAACGCATTCTCTGAACGGCCGAAGTATAGTCATTTATTCTTTCTTCTGGTTTAAATAATACAATATTCACTTATAACTATTATAATATAAACTGCATAATAATATTAAAATATATATGAAATATTGTGTATATATATATATAATAGGAAAATACATAACAATAAAATGGACTATAGTACCACATGGTGATGAGGTCAAATGCTAGCCTATCAGATATATTTAAAAAAACCATTGATTAAGTGATGCCATCTAAGGTGGAACCATTATCATCATCTCCAACCTGTTTGATTCCAATGCTGGGCATATTCACAAATGATAATATTCGTCTCGGTTTTACTTTTTGCCTTACTTAGGTATCCAGTTTCGATCCGCAATCCTTCTTTGCTGCTAAACGAGCACAGCTTAGCATTTTTATTTTATACATATTAGCATAGGTACTTGTACTATTCGTTATTCTGTGGCATAGGTATTTATTGCCAGACTAGCTGATACCCGCGACTTTGTTCATGTACACCAAGAATTTAAAGGTACATATAACATATAATTTATTATTGGGTCTTGACAGACGGACAACAAAGTGGTCCTATAAGGATACCCTTTTTCCTTTTGAGGTACGGAAGCCTAAAAATACAGGTGAATTGAGAACCTCCTCCTTCTTTGTGAAGTTGGTTAAAAATAGAATCTTGCAATTATCAAAAGGTTCCTTGCTATTATGTATTTACTTATATAACTCGTCACGCTTTACGAGAGTAAATCTACAGAGGATTTTTTTTTTTAAATAGTCATTATTAAGAACTTACTATTATGTATCAGTTGTAAATGTTTCCTAAGTTGACTGCTAGATTAGAATCTTGTAGTGCCTACTGGCGGAGTATTATTGTATATTATTATTATCTGCAGTTTTACCCGCGTAGACATCGTTCCTGTGGGAGTATCGGGATAAAAAGTACCTTATGTTTTACTCCAAGGTCTAGGCTATCTACATACCAAATTTCAGTTCAATCGGTTCAGTAGTTTTAGCGTGAAAGAGTAACAAACAACCATACGTACAAACTTGCGCGTTTGTAATATTAGTATGAATTCTCTGGTGCTGCAGGGCTAGCATGGCCTTATCCTTATATTTCCCTGTTTTTCGCCACTGACAGGAGATCAGCACAACAATTTAAACGCTTGGTGAAGTTTAATCCCGAGTTTTGATTTTGTTTCGTATTAAAAAGTTAAAAAAAAGAATTGATTAAAAGTCAGCGGGCGTTTATAATTGTCGAAAAACTTTACTTATAATTTGCCTTCTCCACCAAACAAAACACGGATAGGTGGAAAGACAAAATAGTCCCCTTGCCACGCTAGCCCTGCTGGTTTAGTACAGAATAGTAGGACGCGATTGAAATATTAATTGCTACTAGAGATCTCGTTCGCACCGGTGACAATCTGTGCCGGTGACCCGGGGGACTTTATATGACTATGCGTGTATGTACCTACTTGAATAAGAGTTACTCACAGTGATCAGTGACAACGCAGAATTATTTTTTTATTGACATTAAAAAACATAGTAATAAATAGATTTCTATTTATTACTATATTTTTTTACCACTATCTCACCTGTTGGTAAGTGATGATGCGGTCGAGGATGGCAGCACCTCGCCTAAAATGGGAACTAGCTCTCAAGGAAAGCTGCCGGAACACATTGTATGTTTGGCGACAGATTTTCTAACTTGAGGGTGGTAGCTGGCCAGGCGGACACTAGACAGTGTCCTACCACCATGCGGAGGTTGGGGGTTTCTTAGCGATGTTTTTCCTTCACCGGAGGGCCACTGAAAAGCGCACATACATTTTTCGATAGAAAAATCCATTGGTGCACGGTGGGGGTTGAACTCGGTATCTCTGGCGTCAAAGCCGATCATTCTCCCACGACTCCGCTGGGCCCTAGAATAAATAGTAGAATACTACAACTGCTACCCTTGAGAGTCGAGAGTATTCATGGCCTAGCGTGTTCACCAGCTTCGTCCACATATTCTCTTACCACCAGGCGAGATAGTGGTCAAACGGTAGCCTATAAATAATAAAAAAAACTTTATCTGTTCTGTTAGTGACAGTTATAATTATTTATTGTTAAGTAAGTATGTATTTTTAAGTAGAGTCCTATGAATCCAGGTTGAAACTATTTGTGTACAAAATTTAAATCAAAACCGTTCAGATGATTTTGCTCGATGGATAATAAACATACAAACTTTCACATGTATAATATTACTAGCTGTTCCCCGTGGTTTCGCCCGCGTTATACAGTAACCTATAGCCTTATCCATATTACTGGCTATCCATGTGCAAAATTTCGGCTAAATCGGTCCAGTCGTTTGACCGTAAAGAAGTCCCAAACAAACTGACTTTCGCATTTACAATATTGGTGTTGATAGTAGGACTAGCTGCTATCCGCGACTTCGCTTGCGTTATTTTGCCCTTTATTTTTTAACCTAACTTGCATATAACATCTGTCCATGTGTACATTTCAAACGATGTTAGAAATGGCTGCAAATTATCTACCCCTCCACAAACTATCTTCTCTGATTAAAAACATTTAATTCAAGCACATGAAACATAAATACGATAAAAAAAAATACATATACGTCGAACATATAACCTCCTCCTTTTTTGAAGTCGGTTAAAAATAAGCCCTATCATCTACTAATCTATTTTTTGCATTTATGATATTGATGTTGAAATTATTTCAGTAGCATCATCGATATAAAAAGGTAGATGCGGTACTCACTCTTATGCCACGGAAACATAATGGAACTGGAAACATCTAAGTATATGAAAACACTAATTTCTAATGTCGAGCTTGATGTGCATGAAGAACAGAGGAAGGCTTTGTTGCTAATTATTTAAATGGATCTGGTGGGATAATTGCACATGTAACTGTAGGTACTGTACTGGAACCTAGACTCTAAAGTCTAAACCTCCGAGCGATTTTGGCCTGTGTTCAGGACATCGACGTCATAGCAATTTTCAGGTTATCGCGTAATTTACGACTTGGTTAGATCTATCTGTAAGGATTCTATCTACGACATGGATAGATAAATCTCTGGCTAAATATTGAATGCCATAGAATAAGTTACCGAAGATGATTTTATTATTTTTAACCTAAAACCAAGTGAGAACTGCGTATTGTTTGCTTGGTTTGATGAACTTCATTGTTGTGCTATTCTATATTCTAAGTCTCGGTAAATAATTACTAAGTACCTTCTGTGGATTATTTTGTATTACACAGAATAAATAATAGTCCGTGGATAAATGCGTCGCGTTATTACCTTAAATTTTTAGTAATTGCCATGTGTTTTTATAATGGTAAATAATAAGTAAGTAATACTGTTATGATAAATCATAGGTATATTATTATTTTTTGCCCTGACCACTTTTTTGCTCTACATTTTCTAAAAAAAGAATATAAATTGTATAATAAATCTAGTACCTTGTTATATTGTTGTATGTAAGTCTTTAGAAGTTTAAATAAAAAACTGGCCAAGTGCAAGTCGGACTCGCACTAGTAGGGTTCCGTACCACACTACAGTATTTTATAAGATCGAGCAAAAAATACCACTATCATTTTTCGCCAGCAAAAAATAATAATTAATAAACATTTTATTTCTTTTAACGCCATCTAACGTCTAACAAAGGTGCTAGGGATCGACATTTCAATATAACGCCATCTATGGGACGTTTACCTAACTAAGCGTTCATACGTTCATAGATAGCGTGCAATGCCGAAAAAACACGTTTCTTGTATGGGGACCCTCTATTATTTTTAACTTTATTCTGTTTTTAGTATTTGTTGTTATAGCGGCCACAGAAATACATCATTTGTGAAAATTTCAACTGTCTAACTATCACGGTTTATGAGATACAGCCTGGTGACAGACGGACAGACAGACAGACGGACAGCAGAGTCTTTGTAATAGGGTCCCGTTTTACCCTTTGGGTACGGAACCCTAAAAACTAAACGATCCGACCTCAAATGCCGCGCTAGTAGTCATTTTCAGTACCAAGGTCGAGTTGATTATCTCCATATCTCTGGAGATACTCATCAGATCTCGATGAAATTTTAATGGGTGGTCCCATAGAAGTATACACTTTCAAACAAAAGAAGAATTTTCCAAATCGGTCCAGGCGTCTTCGAGTAATTGTGGAACATAAGTACATACATACATACCTACTCTTTCTTTTTTTGAAGTCATAAATTCGTAGGCAAGTACGTAAGTACGTGAATTTAAAGTAACTTATATGTCGGAAAGATAATTTTCATTTAGAAAATCTGTATCACGTCCAAAACAATTCGGAGTGTAGGTAATTTTCAACCCGGAAAACAGCTCAAATGAAAATTCCTTTTTGTGTAACCCTTCGGGAAACCTCGACATCACTGCGTAGTTATGTAACGGACAAAGGAACAAACCTCCTCAATAACATGGAAAAAGTTTTGTCTGACCTCTGCCCGGTCCAATGGGGCCCATGCTCTTGATTTTGCTATAATTTAAGATTGTTTACAAAACGAATAATAAAGATGGTTTAAAAACTAAAACAAACGACTTCCATGCCGCTAGTCAGTTTCAGTAGCAAGTTTGAGACCTCATATCTCTGGAGATACTTATCAGATCTCGATGAAATTACAATGGGACCACCTCGGAAATGTATCCTACCGATTAAAAAAAGAATCATTTGAATCGGTTCACAATTGACAGAGTAATCGCGTGACATACATACAAAAAGAAACACACAGACGAATTGAGAACCTCCTCCTTTTTGTAAGTCGGTAGATAAACACAGTGTCCGCACCAGGCCACAGAATAATGAATAGTACAATTAATCAGTCGGACTAGCTGAAGTCCTACCACGTCATAAAGTCAAAAAGCTTGAAATCGCTATGAAATCCTTCTAGGCTACATAACTAAATAAATTACTACATACTCGTACATGCAGTAATGTCTTACCTAGTAGTATGTATAAATGTCCTCATTCCCACGCCAGTTATGCGTTCATGAGATGTTCTGATTTAATTATTCTATCGCTAACCGCTGTATATTTATTTAGATCGGTTGAACTAAAACGATTGCGGCGGTCAAGGTCAGAAAACATGAATCACTGGTTCACTCTAGTCAGTGTTCCTATCTAAATTACGATTAAATATTGTTTAATTTATTACTTATCGATACATCAGCTAAGATTCTAAAGGATGCTCATTTTGTATAGGCCTCCAGGCTATTTAGGGATCACCAGAGTAATTTGTTCGGGATAGTCTTAACTGGAACATTTAGGACTATACCGATTTGAATTTTTTTTTTTTTTTATATCTGAGAGGTTAGCGTTTTAACTGCAAACGCTAATACTAACTCGCCTCTCGTGGTGATATGGTGATGAGATCCTGATCATTCTAAACGATCATAGCGATGATAAAGTTGACCACCGATCACATCATCGTATCGGATGGTGAACACGCTAGCACGTGACGCTAGGCCTAGAATGATCTGACTCTCAAGGGCAGTGTGCTGCCGACACACGGTAAATTTTGGCGGCTGATTTTCTCCTGATGGTGCTAACTTGGTTAGCTGCTTTTTGGTAGCAAATCAGGCGGAAGATTGAAATGTTGCTCCTACCACCTGGGAAGGAACACCCATGCATGCACATAGATACATCATCATCTAAGTATTGACACAGAAACTAGTATTGGTAACATCAAATTTTAATGTAGACAAAAGACATTTTACTTTAGTTAACGCAAATAAAACATTTTACTTACTTAACAAATATTATAATATATCTACTCAGGAGTTTATCTCTCATTTATTACTGAAGCCGCTTCTAAAAAAACCCTGTTTTCTTTTTTTTATATATCATATAGACTAGTTTTTGGCCACTGTCTCACCACTGTTGATAAATTATGATGCGTTCAAGAATGGTAGCACGCTAGGCCTTGAATGGGATCTAGCTCTCAGTAAAAATAATGGTGTGAAAAGATTAAAACTTTTCAGCATATCCATTCAATCAGCGATATTTTTCCTTGCAAACGGATGGATCTATATAAATGCGATTAATATATGTATAATGTCTATAGAATTTGATCTTTCAAATATCCTACCCTATGATTAGAGTTCAGTAGGCACAGAATAATTAGACTTAAAACTTATTTATTATAATTAAGATAGTTAAAAACTAAAACAACCGACTTCCATGCCCGCGAGTCAATTTCAGTAGCAAGTTTGAGACGTTTATCATCATATCTCTGGAGATACTTATCAGATCTCGATAAAATTACAATGGGAGCACCTCGGAAACGTAGCCTACCGATTAAAAAAATAATAATTCGAATCGGGTCACAATTGACGGAGTAATCGCGTAACATACATACTAAAAAAATCATACAGACGAATTGAGAACCTCCTTCTTTTTTTGAGTCGGTTGAAAACAGCAAAACTATGTTTACTATTCATACTAACCTAGTAGTTAGTAACTAACAAATACACAGGCAGTCGGTTCGGTAGTCGTTTCTTGGACAAAAACTACTTTAGAGGTCATTGTTAAGGCTATTTCTTATCTGTTAGTGTTTGCACAACTCGACCAGTCACTCCAGTTTAGTAAGTATAAGTATGTATAGATATCTAGTAAATAATACGCTATTATTTATATAGGTATTATGAATCCGAATGCGATTGTGATTATGTGTTCACTGATGTGTGTGTTAGAATCTATGTCTGTTACTATTTTCAACCGACTTCCGAAAAGAAGGAGGTTCACAATTCGTCTGTATGTTTTTTTTCCTTTTTTTTGTATGTATGTTACGCGATCACTCCGTCAATTCTGAATAGATTCGAATGATTCTTTTTTTAATCGGTAGGTTACATTTCCGCGGTGGTTCCAGTGTAATTTCATCGAGATCTGATAAGTATCTCCAGAGATATGACGATAAACGTCTCAAACTTGCTACTGAAACTGACTTGCGGGGCATAGAAGTCTGTTGTTTAATATTGTATATCTGATAGGTTAGATTGCTAGAGCTGACCACTATCTCACCTGGTGGTAAGTGATGGTGAACACGCTAAGCCTGACTGCCGCGCTGACTCTCAAGGGCTGTGTGCTGCGAGCTGCCGGAACACCTACATGGCGGCAGATTTTCTTTGATGGTGGTAATCCTCTTTATTGTAACAAGTCAGGTAGAACATTGATATAATGCTTCTACAAATCATGTGTATTATTACGTAATACCATTAAGTATTCTGTGCTGTGTTATAAGTCTGCTTTTCTCATTTAAAAATTCTAAAACACTAGAGGACAATTGCACAAGTTGTTAAACTTAAGATTGACAGCAATTCTCGTCAATAAGCATCCCTGTGCGTTAAAAGTTAGACTCGTTAAATACCTAGGAATTACCTAAGTTTTCAGCTAAAACTCGCCCCTGAGGCATTCCTGAAATGTTCTTGACGTCTGCTGAGGTTGAAAGTTTCAGTTTAAATATTTGAGTGGTTAATAAAAGATTTTTTTTTGGTTAATCTATTGTCCAAGGCTGTTATTTCCCTGTCTCGCACGAAATACTCGTAAATACATACTCTTTTTTTACTCTATTCTGTATCACATCACATAGGTAGAGTCTGTGCAAAAAGAGAACCGTCGTAGAACTATTTTTTTTAAAGGGAATTGTGTTAAGTAATGTTTTATTTAGAATACGGACAATGCAGAATACAGCACAAGTTTATTCGTCGTGTTACAACCACAAACAAAAAAGTTAGCACGATTTAAAAGTAAGATTCTGGGTGATTTAATAAAAAAAAGATAAAGAAAAATCATATCTAAAACACCGTGACACTTCGACTTCGGGTCTACCGGGGAAAACTTGCGCATGCGCATTTTCCCATAGTTGATTTTATAACTTATTTATTAAGGTATATGTATCTATTTTAATAATATCTACTTAGTTACAATGTATATGTATCTATGTTATGTATTATGTTTGTGTATATGTGTAAGTATTAATTTTTAGTATATTCATATATATGTTAACTTATAGCTGCACACCCCCGCAATATTATAATTTAGAAATCCTCTCCATCCAAAGGTTGTCTGGTAGAGATCGCTCTAAGCGATAAGACCGCCCATTGTAATACCGATATGTTATGTTCTTCTGTTACTTTTGTTTGTTTTTTGTTCTTGGTGTGCAATAAAGTATTATTCATTCATTCATTATTCATTCAATTTAAGATCGTTTACAAAATGAAAAAAAATCGACTTCATTGAAGAACTGATAGCCTCCTCCATTTTGAAGTCGTCCAGTAACTGCACTAATGGCTGGTTTCTGAGTACATTTACTGAGAGTTTATCTATTCAATAACGGTACAATTGAGTAGATAAACTCTCAAGAAACGTACCTCAGAAACCTACCATTAGTAGGCTGTGAGCAACGAGCGACAAAGTAGATGGCTGTGAGTAAGATAGCCTCCCCTTCTGAAACAGACGTCTTTTCTACGTTCCTCTCCCTACTTAGGAAATTAAAAGTTGAAGCATCAGCTGAACAATAAAAGCTGATGCGTTGACCTTTTACTTCTAGTTTTGCATAATGTGATTTTTACAGCATATTTATGATGTCTTGTTCATTGTCTGTAGAAGTATTGGATACGCCGCTCGATGGATAGTAAACGTTCGACGACGTCACGGTTTTAGACGCCATTGTTATCTAGATAATGATCAATAAGGATGGGTTAATCGGGGATATCTGTAACTTTTTACCCAACTACGGCAAAGCAAAAAGGGGGACTATTGATTTGACCGGTAATGTATGTTTGTTAAAATTTAACAAATGAAGTATCGTTGGAAGCGTTTTGATCGTCTGTTGAAAGGCTATGTAATGTCACATTAAATTGAATATGGCGCCCTCTACAGGATCAATAAATACAGTTTTATGCCGTAATATAGATAGAGACTTGAAATTTGCTCATAGTCTCTATTACAATAGTTGCGATAAGATCAAATAATAAAATATAAATTAATTAAAAAATATATAGGGGGTCTCAATGCAAAAAACGTATTTTTCCGGCAAATTTTGTTCAGTGGGAACTTGCGAACCCTACGTGTGCGAGTCCGACTCACACTTGGCCAGCTTATTGTAATTGTTGGCTTCTTAACATTCATCTATTGTGCCCTGTCTAAGGAGGTTCAGTATTATTACTAATCTGAATAGTGGAAAATAAGTTCCGTAGGCAGTCTTATCGGTTGGCAACCATTTTGGCACGGCTTGCACACCGTTCGAACTCCCCGGACTTTGCCAAAAATGTGGAAATATTTCGTAATAATATAATACGTGTAGGTATGACATGTTATGACTGTAGGTGCTTCACAGCGCGTGTCAAAATAAACACTCCTCAACAGATTCAAGTTCAAATGAATCGTAAATATACGTCGGGAAATCAAAACGTATGTTCGACTCGATATAAAGAGAATTGTTTCAGTTTTATGTAGTTTCAAGTTCGTATTACTCAACTCAATATAACAATTCTTTTACCTACCTACTTACCTACGCTAAACATATCTCGAAACAGTTGACTTGCCAAGTAAACCTATCAAATATTATCCAAATAGGTCCAAATATAATTTTAGATATATTTTTTACTAGAACCGGAAGTCTCTACATTGATAGCCATGCGTCTTGTCATCGCAAACGTCTGCTAGAATGAGATGCAGCTAGACAGTTTTTATCTGCATCTTTTTTCTTATCGACGATTATCGGTCGAAATTCATCGCTATTCATGTAGAGACTACCGGCCCTGGTATCTTCTAGGTAAGCGTGCTACATCGTCGATCACATCGTCACTTAACGTCAGGTGATTTTACTTTTGAAGAAGTTCTAATAACATCCCAACAAATCACAGATTAAAATATTTAAGTACATTTTAATTCCATCAACTAGGTACCTATGCAGAGTCTAGTCAAGTCTAGTGCATTGAAAGTTAGAGCCTGTGAAACGTGACCAATTTGATGTGGGCTGCAATGTGACGTCAGAGACCTACCTACTTGCGGTAGGTATGCCTGATAACATCTTTGGATCGATAATATACTGAAACATAGATTTGTGTAAGTATTACGTGAGACTCGTGGACATTTTGGATTTAATTTTCATGCAAATTTAAACAAAGTTTTTTTTTGTTTACTTACATTAAAGGCTACCGACCTACCGTTTGACCTATAGTAGATAGTAGTCATTGGTTTGACCACCGGCATAGTCAATACGGCATGATTACTACGTAAGCAACGCTGCGAAGTAATACCGCACGGAGGCGTCGCACCCTGCTGCCGCTTGGTAGCAAACTGAGCGCGGAAGCGTATTACTCAAGCATTTAGTATTACTGAACTTGCGTTCACTCGGGTGTTAGGCTCCGTCTGCCTTTTTTATGGTAGGTAGTTTGAGGCTGTGACTTAAGTTAAAGTTAATGTATATGAAAATTGAAAAGAATACTAGTACCTGATATTAGTAATAGTCGGAAGTCGGAACTAACTATAATATTATAGGTTTTTCTACCCCGTATTCCAATCATGTATTTATTACCTATGTTATAACATTTTTTCCAAAACCAAACAGCCACACAGTTATATTGGAGAATCATAATAAAATAGTACCTAATGCAAAAATTTGTGTGTGAGGTATACTGTATAAGTTATCTAAGGCCAGCAGTAGTATTGTACTCTGCTAGTCTTAGATAAAACTAACACAGAATACTGGATACATAATTATGATGTATCCATATATACATATATTCTGTATATTATGACTGTCATAATATACAGAATATATAGTATACGCGGGTACAGCCGCGGGACGGCTCTAGGTAGAAATAAGTATGAATCAACCTCAAGTACTATCTATCGTGCAACCGATTATAGATAAAAAAAATGTCACATTTTGATAAAGTTGCTTCAACTCACGTGTTATGTTCAATATTAAATACTTACACATGTGAAATGTGTTCGCTCATAGATACACATCTTGACTCGTATATAAACACTTTATTACTAATACTACCAACTAGGTACCAACTACCAACCGTTCGTACCTACTTACGCTAGTGCTTGATCGTCATATTACGAGCACATACTATATTGGGGTTCCGTATCCAAAGGGTAAAACGTGACCCTATTACTAAGACTCCGCTGTCCGTCTGTCTGTCTGTCTTTCTGTCTGTCCATCTGTCACCAGGCTGTATCTCATGAACAGTGATAGTTATACAGTTACTACTACTACTACTACTACTACTACTACTACTACTAATAACAACAAATACTAAAAACAGAATAAAGTTTAAAATTTTAGGGGCCCCCCCCCCTAACACCTTCGTGTGAACTGTGACTTAGATAGCGTTAGACGTTAGACGGCGTTACAAGAAATAAGCACGCGGCTCACAAATAAAATGTTTATTAATTATTATTTTTTGCTGGCGAAAAATGATAGTGATATTTTTTTCTCGATATTATATAATATCGTTTAAAAACTAAAAAAGAACCGACTTCAATGTTCATTTTCAGTACCAATTTTGAGATGTTTATCGCAATATCTCTGGAGATACTTATCAGACCTCGATAAAATTACCATGGTACCACACTTGGGATATCTCCTTTCGAACAAAAAAAGAATAATCAAAATCGGTGCATAAATGACGAAGTTATCCCCGAACAAACATAAAAAAATATATATATATATATACGGTTGAATTGAGAAACCTCCTCCTTTTTTTTGAAGTCGGTTAAAAATACTGTAGTGTGGTACGGAACCCTACGAGTGCGAGTCCGACTTGCACTTGGCCAGTTTATTTATTTACCTTATATTTTGTCAGATACAAGCTCATAATGTATCGTCATAATAGCAATTATTTGATTCTGTGATAAATGTTATATGGTACATCCCTAGGAAGTAGAACATAATTCGCCTGGTGTGAACCCTGGTATTAATATTACCGTTGTGATTACCCTGGTAATGTCTTTTGCTCTGCATTTTTGAAAATTCGCGAATATAAAACCAGCTGTTAATTTTGCCACATCAAATTTCCTTTCATTCACGTTTCATCACTTTTCTTTGCATCACAGCTGTTTGTTTTTATATTAATTTTGTATTAATCATGGTTAGCCTGCTTGAAACTAAAGTTTATTTTCTTCCTCTTTTTCTATCTAGACGTTTACGTCTAGCCTAAGAGGCAAGAGGCCTTCGACCTTTCGTGTGCTGGGATTTTAGATACAATGATTGTGTCTCTTGCGAGTCCACGTTCTGGCATAAGTAGGTACGATAAATAATGTATTTCTTTGTCAACTAAGCCGTTGCATAGTAATAGAACGATTTGTTACACAGTACACCACACCTGCATGGCCAGTGTTATCGACAAACGGATACAATAATTTAGGATCGTGTGTTAGTAATTAAGTTCAATTATCTGTAATGAAGATTGCCTGTGCTGTGCTGTGACACCGATTACTGATGCATGGTATAATGAAGCCAACTTCAAGAGTCTACTGTCTACAACTCTTTACGATCTATCTTTACAAACGACTTCCAAAAAGGAGGAGATTCTCAATTCGTCTGTGTTTTTTTGTACTTATTATTGTTACCCAATTACTCCGTCTATAGTGAACCGATTATAATATCGTTTAAAAACTAAAAAACAACCGACTTCAATGCCGCGCTATTCATTTTCAGTACCAATTTGGAGATGTTTATCTCAATATCTCTGGAGATACTTATCATACCTCGATAAAATTACTATGGTACCACACTTGGGATATTTCCTTTCGAACAAAAAAAGAATAATCGAAATCGGTTCGTAAACGACGAAGTTATCCGCGAACAAACATAAAAAAAAAAAAAAAAAAATATATATATATATACGGTCGAATTGAGAAACCTCCTCCTTTTTTTGAAGTCGGTTAAAAATTATTATTTTTTCATAGGTAGGGTGCATCTCCAAAGTGGTCCTATTCCAATTTTATCCAGATCTAATAAGTATCTCGATATATATGACGATAAACGTTTCAAAATTGCTACTGAAACTGACATGGAAGTCGTGTTTCTTATTTTATTTTTAAAACTATCTTGATTATGAGGTTTTCAGTTAATTAATAGGTTCCTATTTAGCAAAATACTGTTACAAAATTCTGATTGGGTTAGTAATTCCTTCTTAAAATTATAGACTTCTGTTTAGTCTACTATTTTTAACCGACTTCAAAAAAAGGAGGAGGTTTCTCAATTCGACCGTATATATATATATATATATATATATATATATATATATTTTTTATGTTTGTTCGCGGATAACTTCGTCGTTTATGAACCGATTTCGATTATTCTTTTTTTGTTCGAAAGGAGATATCTCATGTGTGGTACCATGGTAATTTTATCGAGGTATGATAAGTATCTCCAGAGATATTGAGATAAACATCTCAAAATTGGTACTGAAAATGAATAGCGCGGCATTGAAGTCGGTTGTTTTTTAGTTTTTAAACGATATTATAATTGTTGAGCTCTGTATCATTTTATTTACTTACATTTGAAGGGCTTACAGCTAACAAATTCTACCTAAAAATAAACGTGAAAGAAAACCGATTTTGTAACAAGAACTCGCAAAAACACTAGTGAGTCAAGAAGCGAATCTGACGTAAACTTCTCAAATTCTAGAATGGGATCATAACGCCACCGTTCAATCCCACCAATAATAACACCTTATAGTTCTGAACAACCATGCTCCTGTATCTTTGCTTTTTTCAACCGACTTCCTAAAAAGGAGGTTCTCAATTCGTCTGAGTATTTTATTGTATGTATGTTACGCGATTACTCCGTCAATTGTTAACCGATTTGAATGATCCTTTTTTTAATCGGTAGGGTTCGTTTTCTATGTGGTCCCATTGTAATTTCATCGAGATCTGATAAGTATCTCCAGAGATATGACGATATACGTCTCAAACTTGCAACTGAAATTGACTCGCGGTGCATGGAAGTCGGTTGTTTTAGTTTTTAAACTATATTAATTATTAATTAAGAAACAGCTTGGATCATGCGGCCCATCTGTTGGTTTTGTTCTTTAATGAATTCAGTAATAAATTAAAAAAAGATTGAATCACAAATGTTTCTTATGCTTAATTTGCATTGTCTTTATTCAGTTTCTGCGGATAGCAAATAGTTTTTCAGTTAGGCAACTGGCGTGGTGAGAAAAAAATATAAACTTATCTTTGCTCAAGGTGTGCGAGTGCTAATATTTGAACTGAAATTAAAAATGTAAGTATTTCCTACAGTGTTACCAACTTGAAAGATTTCCCGACAGATTTAGTGACTTTGGAATGCATGTAAACGGAAGAATCAACGGCCAACGCATTTTATGGTATTTAAAGTAATAAATAACTGTACGTTTCATTATATCTCCACAAACTTAAAAAACTTCAATATGATTAAAATATACAATAAACATGATTAATTCAACATAAATACATTGAATTTATAGCTATAACTACAATACAAACTACTTCTAAAACTACGCTCGTGGATTTATACACAAATTTTCTTTAATTTATGTAGAAATCTTTTTTATTTTATTTTTTTTAGTTGTGATTTATCTACGTAGCGTTAGATATCTCACTGCTATTACAAACTAGCCTTTTTTTTTTTTTTTTTTTTTTTTTAAAAGACTACTCGCAATGTGGGTTGCACATTACTAGTATTCTTGTTAACCCCTCCAACTAAGCTAAATATGCTTGTGTCTGGAGTGGGTTCACGTCAATAGTGCAATGGGTGGGGTGGGGATCGAACTCACGACCTCTCGATCGCCAGTCCGACACCCTATCCAATGGGCTATTGCCGCCTTATAAAAGCCTTATAACTAGGCTAATAGGTATAATTCGATTTTAAGTTATTTTATTATTACTAAGAATGTGTCCATTAACACTTTTTCTTATGTCTCTATTAAGGGGAAGACACTTAGTTATTGTGTTCTTTTAAATAGTGTTCACTATCACTACACTTATGCTCTCTTAGTAAAATATCACTGAAGTAACTCGAAACGTTTTACACTTTTTTAGTCTTCTCACTATGTCCGTGGTGTCGAGGAGCTGACGTTCACATGATGATGAAGTCTGCGATCGAGAGCTTCAGCATACTGTTTTATCGTTAGCGACGTGTTCCACTTTTAGGTCCCTTACGTACTTTAGGTGGAGATCGTCATTTCTAATGTACCGGGTGCCTTTACCATGCTCCTGGATACTTTATTTTGTAATCTTTGTATAATCTGTGCGTTTCTCTGTTTGGTGCATCCCCATAGCTGGATGCCATGAGTCCATATTGGCTTAAGGACTTCTTTATATAATAGCATTTTGTTAAGCACTGACAGAGGTGAATGTTTGATTATTAGAAATAAAGAGGCATGGCCGTACCATCACTTGGCTTAACATTACATTTTAAGGCTTTTTGTGTACCTATTTTGTAATGTAGACTTGCAACATTTTACATATAATATTTTTGTTGGGATAAACATAATTATTACATGCGGGATTTACCTGATTGAAAATACGAAAAATTCAATGGAGTTTCAATCGTTCTGCTTGCAACACTGCAGCATTGTTTGTGTTTAACTTTGTATCACCGGAGTCCTTGGTTGGCCGTTTAATTAAAACATAGATAGTTCCTACTTGTAATCATGTAAGTACTAAATAACAATTTATAACCGACGATACGTTCTTGACATTTTTAACCGACTTCAAAAAAAGGAGGAGGTTTCTCAATTCGATCGTATATATTTTTTTTTTTTTTTTTATGTTTGTTCGCGGATAACTTCGTCGTTTATGAACCGATTTCGATTATTCTTTTTTTGTTCGAAAGGAGATATCCCAAGTGTGGTACCATGGTAATTTTATCGAGGTATGATAAGTATCTCCAGAGATATTGAGATAAACATCTCAAAATTGGTACTGAAAACGAATAGCGCGGCATTGAAGTCGGTTGTTTTTTAGTTTTTAAACGATATTATTCTATTTACAATCTCATCTAATGAAGATACTAGTTAAGTACGATTTAAGAATTATTTTAAGGAAATCAAAGACCTGTATACATAAGTATAAGTACCTACATATATTACAAACTGTGTAGGTCTGTGATGGAAATGGAATCGAGCATTTTTAGGGTTTCGTAGCCGAATGGCAAAAACGGAACCCTTATAGATTCGTCATGTCTATCTGTCTGTATGAAAGTATGTGCCGTATGTCACAGCCACTTTATTCTGAAACTATTAGGAGTACCTACTCAGTTGAAACTTGGAAAAGTTTAAGGGGGACATACAACTGAAACTAAAAAAAACATCAAACCTATACTTATGTAGTAACTATTTTATAATCTGTGCCTTTACGTGCGGGGTGGGGGGTGTCTATAGATAGGTCTTTAAAAATTACATTGAGGCACAGAAAAGATAAATAGTCCTAGGTTCTAAAGTGGTGAAATGTGTGCCTAACTTTGACTGAAAAATTGGGACCGAAAAATCTAAAAAAAAAATGCTTTAGATCTCAATAAACACTTTCAACGAAAATAGCTTTGAACGAGATATAGTCAGCAGTTTTTGAGATATAGCACATTTTCAAAACCGCAAATTTAAATTATTTTCATACAGTAACACTATGAAAAACAAATTTATTTTTTTGCTGGCGGTAAATTATAGTTATAAAATACTCTACTGTGATACGGAACCCTACGAGTGCAAGTCCGACTTGCACTTGGCTGGTTTATTTAAATTTTCTGATAGAGAAGCACTTGAGTACTCTCTTAGATGATGATAAGTGAAGATGTGGTCGAAGATGAAATTATGCTTGTCTGGAATCGGAAGACGGCATTGAGACGAGGCGAGGCGATGAACCCAACCCCCTATCCTATCCTACTGGGTGGCACCGAGCATTATTCCGGAATTCTGGGAACAAATCGGCGAGATTGTTTTTCGGTGGTTGGTTCTAACCACGGCTGGAGACTTACACACTCTACTACCAGTGGCCACCCATCATAACACCACCTAGATAATGCGTGTGCATGGACGCGGGAAGGTATCATTGACTCTCCTATATGTCCATACTATGGACATTGAGGTTCACAATACCTTCACATCTTCACTTATCATCAGGTGAGATAGTGGTCAAACGCTTACTTATACTTATCCATAGTTATAAATATTAAAATACGGGACTTATCGCGCCTAAAACATAAATCTTATTTACTCGACGGTTCGACCAAGTTGCATTGATCGTGGTCACGAGACGACTCATCCTATATATACTTACATCATATACTTATCCGCTATAAAAAAAACATGCGGGGCAGTCTTTGGAGACTGCCGATAGAATTGAAAATTAAACCAAAGGAACCCTGTTACTGAGACTTCGCTGTCCGTCCGTCCGTCTGTCTGACCGCACTTTGCAGGGCTGGTGAATTGTGTCGTCGAGATACACAATATACTCATACTCATGGGAAGCGTGAGGATGACGCGAGTTCCACGCTTTTTGTTCACCCAAAATGTGCTCAACGCGCCTAATAAAGGTTTACTTCAAAAATATTGTTTTTTTACGTAGCCGTTTAATACTTATATTTCATTTGAACTACTCATGAGTGTTATTCTCACAGTGTAGGTACGTATGTATGTACTTACTATAAAAATGTTTCCTTATCGTAAATAAGCCGCAACAATGACCGAGTTTTCCATTATGCGAATTTATCGAAAATACTCGAAGTGTCTTTTCAAATACAACGTTACATGGTGGCATTTATTTCTATCGAATATAAGGGGTTTAACAATAAAATCCTGCCGTTAGATGTGGTATTGTTCGATCTGCGAATAGGTATTTATTTAGCTGGGTGGTGACGTCACGGTGCGCTGACGTCAGCAGTGATTCAGTCGTTTGTTACGGTCAGAGATATAAGCGTTGAGAAATTATACTTATATACATAGTACAGTTTTACAATCTATACCTACCTATATTACAGTATTCGCTGCGATTATACTGAACTCTTATTTTATAAGAGAAGATCTTATAATAAGTCTTTAGTAAGGTAGGTTAGTATCTTTAGGAAGTAAAGTTAGTAGGTATATTAGTTTTTACTTTTAACTTATATTAGAAACACCTCCGTCTATTGTCTTTTTACCCGACTGCGCGACGCAAAGGAGAGGTAATGTGTTTATCAGTCTATATATCCTATGTCATATGTATGTATGTATGTATGTTTGTTCCTTTGTGGCACACTAGAGACCAAACGCGTGGGCCGATTTTGATAATTGGCACGTCAATAGATTCGCCATGCTAGCGCGAGTGTCAACGAAGACATAAAAATTGAAAAATTCAAAATGGCGAATTTCAGACGCCAAAATTTGGGGTTAAAAAACTTTTTTTTTTCAAAACCTATCGAGTGGGTTATCGAATTAAAGGTCTTAAAATTGAGATTCAAAATATATTTATAACAAATAATTTATGATCGTACAAATCGAAAAAAAAAAACTATTTTACATGCCGCGTTAGTCACTTTCAGTAACAAGTTTGCGGTGCTTATCTCTGAAGTTACTTATCAGATCTTAATAAAATTACAATGAAACCAAACGAAAATCATATAAACTCAAACAAAAAAAGAATTTTCCAAATCGGTTAAGAATTGATGGAGTTCTGAGGTAACAAACAACCTCTTCCTTTTGGTATAGTCGTTTAATAGTACAACTGTAAAGTAAGTAAGCTTAAAAAGCAATACCCTATCTATTTCACGCATTTCGGTTTTTTGTTCTTTTTGCCATAATTGTAATAACGGTCATAGTTATACATACAAAAAAAAAAAATTTTTGTGAAGATTTCAAGTCTCTATCTATTATTAGTTTACAAGTTCAAGCACAAAACGCCGAAAAATACACGTTCGGAATTTGCCGTCCTTTACTTAACTAAAAAGTGTAAAATAAAACATTAAATAAAAAAATCAAAAAACCCGACTGCGCAAAAAGTGAAGTGTTAAAAAACGAACTGAAAAGAAAAAAACAAGTAAGTCTAGTAGTTTAGACTTCTGTTTAGGGATATCAAAAAACTATACCATTTAAATTCTTTCTCGGTCGATACACTTATAAAATAAATTATACATTGTTATATGGAATATAGAGACTTTAACAGTCGGGACACATTAATCCCCATTCGTTAAGCCATTAATGTGTCCCGACTGTTAAAGTCTCTACATTCCATATACAACAATATATAATTTATTTTATGAGTGTATCGACCGAGAAAGAATTTAAATGGTATAGTTTTTTGATATCCCTAAACAGAAGTCTAAACTACTAGACTTACTTGTTTTTTTCTTTTCAGTTCGTTTTTTAACACTTCACTTTTTGTGCAGTCGGGTTTTTTGATTTTTTGATTTAATGTTTTATTCTATATGTCCTCTCCATCCAAAGGTTGCCTGGAAAAAATCTCTTTCAGCGATAAGGCCGCCCATTGTAACACTAATAAAATAATTGCTTTGTAGGTATGTTATTTTTAAGTTATGAGGTGTGACAATAAAGAATTTTCTATCTACCTATCTATCTCACAAAAGAAGAATATACTTAGTAAAAAAAGTATAGCATTCTTTTACTTTACGGTTCGGTTAGTAGATGAGTTTGTAGGTATCATCATCATCATCTCTTACCATCGCTTATCTCTGTCCACTGCTGGACATAGGCCTCACCTAGAAAAAGAATCCAATTTACTAGGCACGTGGCATAATTTCCATACTGAGTCATATATTGTCATTAGCAAAAGTGTTTTAGGTAGTTTTCAACCGACTTCAAAATAGGAGGAGTTTCTCAATTCGGCTGTTTTTTTTGTTACCTCAGAACTCCTTTTATTATTAGGTAACCGATTGGGAAAATTCTAGAATAGAATAGAATAGAAAAATTCTTTATTACACACCATTACAAGAATAACTTATAGTTAATCCAATGGGCGGTCTTATCGCTTGAAACGTTCTCTGCCAGACAACCTTTGTATGGACAGAATTGTTAAAATGAGTTGCCGGTGGTACCATGCGTAACATAACTACAGACAAATAAATAAATATAACAATCAAAAATGTATAATTCTAGGTAGGTTATTAATAATATCTAGGTAATTAATAATATCTAAGCTCCAGGGTGGAAGTGTAAATGTGTGGTGGCATAAAGCCGCAAGTAGCGTTTAGTGAAAGTGCAGCACACCTCTCAACACCCTTAGCTATCCACGCTAATGTAATTGTCCAGCTGTAAATGTCCAGCTGTGGACGGATATTAATTGATAAAGATGATGATGAATTATAGGTACCTACTCAAACTATCATAAAAAAGGTATTACTGAACTTGCTGTCACTCGGGGGTATTCGGCACCAATCTGTCTGCCTTTTTTATGATAATCTGAGCATAGGTGTCATTGACTCATTATGATATTACTTGCTGCATGCTTCCCTGCGGATTTATCTGCGTCAAAAAGAAGCATATTACATAATATGCTTCTTTGTAGAATAGGACATCCTATTCTACTGAGTAATATTGGCTATTCACTGTGCAAAATTTCAGCCAAATCGGTCCAGCCATTTGACCGTAAAGAGGTAACAAAAACTATAAGTGACTACAAACTGACTGTCACATTTATAATAGGTACCTGATGGTATTGGTTCTCTCGTTTTTGAAGTTATAAGCACCCCTTTCACTCCACTTCATGCCTTTTCAGCGCATACACGAATTACACGACATACCTACATATACATACTCAAATAGTGTACTCGTATGTTATTATTATTATGTATGTGTAGTCTATGCTAAAAGAGAACCGTCATAAAAATTGAGGGCGCGTGTGGTAATGGTTCTAATTTACCTACTGTTTTTGTTGCGTTGACAACATTGCTCTGTCATTGCCAATACAACTAAAGGTACGGCCACACCGCGGCGTCTTTCGATCTGCGGGTGCGATCTAAGTACTTTTCAATTGTTTTCTATTCGCGTTTGGTGTTAACCGGTCGGTACAAATACTACTGCGCTATCTGATCGCCGCCTAGATCGCGCACGCAGGACGCTGCGGTGTGTCCGTACCTTAAAATTGTTTGATACCTTGTCCTGGTCTGTACGTACTCTTATCATTATCTGGTGGTACTAGGTAAGTATATACCTACCTTTCTGTCTTACCTTTGAATGTTAGTTCATCGTAAAGCCATGCGGTTCTCTTTTTGCACAGACTCTAGGTATGAAGTAGGTTATCGCTCAGTCAATCGACTACTTGACAACCTTACTGAAATCGTTCGACTACAGCCACTCAGTCTGAATATGAATAAACATGTTGGCTTGCCCCGACTAGATCGGAAAAACCATTGTGGTTATGATAACATAATAATATGATAACTGTGGTTACACTATTGTTTCGCATTTTGAATTTTATTTTATTTCAAATCTATACTAATATTATCTACAGAGATTAACTAAGACAGAACATTTGTATTTTTGTATTTTTATATTTTTGTATTTTTGTATGTTTGTAATGATTTGGCTCAAAAACTACTGGACCGATTTAAAAAAATCTTTCACTAATATATAGAATGGACTTTCGGAATGAAAATAAGCTATATATTATCCCGTTTAAATCAAAGGTACATTCGTGGAGACCTAATTTGCAACCTAAGTCGACTAAAAAACGGTCGATAAAACACGTTTCTTACGAACGCTGCTCAATTGAAAATAGATAGAAGAATATTTTCTATGGAAGAATTGTACAACTTAATAAGACCTACAAAAAAGTTCGCGACAGCATATGTCTATCTCTTAAGGTTGACTCACAGTAACCATTTTAATGTTTAATTTTTTGTTAAAAAATATTACATAACTTCCAAGGCTTTTTTCAAGTATATAGTATTAATCCTTATCCAACTAATTACGTTAATTAGCTTGGCCACATATTATAGATTAAAATTGTCCTTTACAGTATATAATTCAAATGAAAACTCTAGAAGATATCACGAATTTCACATACACGCGTCGCAAAATTAATAAAATATTTGCAGTGTAACCACAGATTAGTTCATAGTTACTGAGAAAATATTAATAAAAGCTTAGCTATTCTGTAGATCCCCACCGATCACAATCAAGTTAAAGTCAATATAGTATATGATCTATTGTATAAAATAATAATGATCTATATACCTATAATTCATCGAGATGTGATAAGTATCTCCAGAGATATGACGATAAACGTCTCAAACTTGCTACTGAAGTTGACTCGCGGGTTTAAGTGCATAATTCGTTAAGGTTTTGTATAAATTGGTTGAAATATGATTGTTAAATATGTTAAAATTTTATATTCGATGCAACAAACTGATGCAAATTTTGTAGGCATATATGTTCTACCCGTGCGAAGCCGGGGCGGGCTGCTAGTATTTTAATGTTTTAGTGTTCTATAAATAAATTGATTTACGTTTTTCGCATAACGTTTTTAGTTATCATTTACATTTGAATATTTTTAGGGTTCCGTACCTCAAAAGGTAGGTAAAAAAAGAACCCTTATGATATCACTTTCTTGTCCGTCTGTCTGTCTGTCTGTCCGTGTGTCACCACTGATTTTCTCAGGAACGGGTGGACCTAGCATGTTGAAATTTATACCTGATACTGAAATCTATAGTCCCTATTGGGTGTATAAAAATCAAGGCCTTGAGTCAACACAATAAAAAGATATGGCCAAATTTAGATTTTCGCGAAAACTTGTTAGTACCAAAATGTACCTTAATTTTCCACTTGTTTTATTTTTAGGATTTTTTCCTTTACTTGTGCTGTAAGACCTTGCTTTTGACCAAAATTGACAATTCTAGGTCAACCGGAAGTACTCTAAAGGTTTTGGGTCGAAAACCTATAGGATTTACTACCTATTAGGGGTTACAGCACAAATTAAGAAAAAATTCAAAAAATAAAAAAAGTTGAAAATTAAAGGGTGCCATACCCATACCTACGCCAATTAAGGTAGACCTCTGAGTTATATGAGCGCTGATACAATTAAGAGGTCTAGCTTAAGTGGTACATACCAACGTTGGTACGGAAGCCTCGGTGGGCGAGTTCAACTCGACTTGGCCGGTTTTTTTAAATTCTAATAAGTATAGTTAAGCATCGATCCCGATCGATCGTGAAATTGTAAAATATGCGACATAAACGGTTAATATCATTTGATCTTTGACTTACAAGTTTGATTAGCTTAAAGATACCGTAGATCCGAGCCATATTATCTGTTCTGTTCTAGATATACATTTTAACTTGATGTCTCTACAGGTCCCTGGGTATTGACAGACAGGAGGACAGCAAAGTGATGCTGTAATGGTTCCTTTTTAGGGATCCGTACCCAAAGGGTAAAACGGGACCCTATTACTAAGACTCCACTGTCCGTCTGTCTGTCTGTCTGTCTGTCTGTCTGTCTGTCCGTCTGGCACCAGGCTGTATCTTATGAACCGTGATAGTTAGACTATTGAAATTTTAACAGATGATGTATTTCTGTTGCCGCTATAACAACAAATACTAGAAACAGAATAAAGTTAAAAATAATAGAGGGTCTCCATACAAGAAACGTGTTTTAAGGCATTTCACGCCATCTATGAACGCTTAGTAAACGGTAAACGTCCCATAGATGGCGTTATATTGAAATGTCGATCCCTAACACCTTTGTTAGACGTTAGGTGGCGTTATAAGGAATAAAATGATTATTAATTATTATTTTTTGCTGGCGAAAAATGATAGTGGTATTTTTTGCTCGATCTTATAAAATACTGTAGTGTGGTACGGAACCCTACTAGTGCGAGTCCGACTTGCACTTGGGCAGTTGGTAGGTACGAAAATCTAAAAATGTTATCACAACTATCACAAACAATCATGTTTTTAAGTGTAGGTACCTAGCAATTTGTTATCAATTTTAATAAATATGTGCTAATCTGTCAGATAATAGGTTTAACTATCGTTATCGTTAGTCAAATCTTTTATTTCAGAAGTTAGTTATTATCTAACGGTGTTTTACAGTTATTAACCGTGAAATGGCATTTCAGTTTGAAGGACAAAGTCTGCGGTGAAAATACAGAACATGGGACTACATCACTGAACATCAGAATAAGTGTTGTTCTGTGCCTTACATGTTAAATCTGAAGGTAGCAGGTTCAGTGCATTGACGTGGAAGATTCTGGAATCAAAAACAGGAAATATTTAACGTGCTACAGTGCCAGCCACAGTTCCTTCCTATGTTCTATGTTATTAGGTTTCCGTACCCAAAGGGTAAAACGGGACCCTATTACTAAGACTCCGCTGTCTGTCTGTCTGTCAATACCCAGGGACCTGTAGAGACATCAAGTTAAAATGTATATCTAGAACAGAACAGATAATATGGCTCGGGTCTACGGTATCTTTCAGCTAATACGTAAAATGTAAACGTCCCATAGATGGCGTTATATTGAAATGTCGATCCCTAACATCTTTGTTAGACGTTAGATGGCGTTATAAGAAATAAAATGTTTATTAATTATTATTTTTTGCTGGCAAAAAATGATAGTCGTATTTTTTACTCGATCTTATAAACTACTGTAGTGTGGTACGGAATCCTACTAGTGCGAGTCCGACTTGCACTTGGCCAGTTTATCCTTATGTTATTATAAACGGGAAAGTTTGTATGGATGTATGGATGTATGGATGTATGGATGTTTGTTAATCTTTCACGCTGAAACTACTGAATCGATTGAGCTGAAATTTGAATGGCAAAAAACGGAACCCTTATAGATTCGTCATGTCTGTCTGTCTGTCTATTCGTATGGCACTGGCATTTTATTCTGAAACTGTTATAAGGCTGAAACTTGCTTAAACTTAGTTGAATCTTGGTAAGTAGGTGTATTCTGTGAATCGCTTTACAATTTTAATAAAAAAATAAAATATGAAGGGCATACATGGAACTGAAAATAAAAAAAATTAAAATTCATCAAACCTATACGGGCGTCTACAGTAAAATGTGTGCGCCCCCCCCCCCCCCTCTAACTTTTAAAGTAAGGGAGTGAGAAATAAAAAAAAATATATATGCTGTAGATATCAATAAAAACTTTCAACCAAAATTGTTTTGACCGAGATATAGTCAGCAGTTTTTTGAGATATAGCGACCGCAAATATAACCACGAAATTAGTGAATTGCATTTGTTAACCCAATTATGCATTGGTGGCGCCATCTTAATTGGCAAAGCACCGGAACATGTTATTCCGGAGGTTGCGGGTTCAAGTCCCGTCGGTAAGATGAAATTTTGGATTGTGTTTAACAATTTACAAAAATATAAAGTGTGTAACACTTCAAAGAAACATAATACGCAAATATAACTTTGTTTTTCATACAAACACTATGAAAAACAGAGTTGAAAAATTATAGTTATAAAATACCTACTGTAATACTTCGAACCCTACGAGTGCGAGTCCGACTTGCACTTGGCCAGTTTTGATTCCGATATTCCCACGGGAACGATGTCTATGCGGGCAAAACCGTGATATAAGCTGACCCTGTGCATCTAATAATCAAATCTCATCCAAGTCAGTTGAGCCGTTTGACGGTGACGAAATCATTAATGTACAAATTGACTTTCGCTATTGTATCTAATCGTTGACAAAGCGAAGCGAAGATCTCTGCTTCAGCTTGGCCGAAAATGATTTCGTATGTCCGGATGTCTGTTCTCCTCCACAGACCCCCCCCCCCTTCCTCCCTGATTCCCAATTTTTCGAAAACTTATTCGGTTTCGGAAGATTCGTTTTCATTTTTGAATATTGATAAATCCGCGTGAGCTATTTTGTCGCAGAAACCTTTTCAATTAGATCACAGATTTTGTCGCATTGAAATATCAAAAGTAACCGATCGGAGCAATGTGAATTGCAAAGATCCAAGTCGAAGTAAAGGCAGTTTCCGAATCCAAATTTGCTTTTCAATGATTATATATATAAGGGTGCGTCGCATTTCTCAACCGATATAGTGAAATTTTGTTAGCATTTTGTTTTATTACATCGACGTCCCAGCAATATTACATGGCATCGAATTATAACCTATATATTTGTTTAATGGAATAAATGAATTGAAATTGAAATATAATTCGATGTTAAATGGATTTTTATCTTCGATTCATATTCATTCAGACATAGGGCCAGTTTCACCGGTTCGTGGTAAAGTGACAGATATCTGACAGATGACGCCATATAAAAGCTGTCAAAAATTCGTCAGATAGTTCCTGATAGGCAATCAGGAACCTGTGAAACTGGCCTATAATGAATAACTATAGTAGTCCAACTTAAACGTCGGCTTACCGAAGATGTCGCGTTTCAGTCGTTATCCGTATTCTGAGGAGAATACTAAAGACACCCTAATTTTTCGTTGAAGTGGATTTCTCTGCGGCCTCTGTAAATGTAGCATTTTATTATCGGTTCCCGGGACCTCTCAAATTGTTGTATTGTATTGAGACTGGCGACCTCGATCGCTTTGTACTTACACTGGAGAAACCTAAGTAAGTAGGTATTTTGTAAAGCTATTTATTTTGTTGTAGTACCTACCTACCTGCCCAAAAACAAAAAATTATTAACTTATAATTAAAAAAAATGTTATTCTCATTATTAGGGTTCCGAACCCAAAGGGAAACCAAATGGAACCCTATTACTGAGACTTCGCTGGCCGTCCGTCCGTCCGTCTGTCTGAACGCACTTTATAGGGCTATACTATCCTCCTTAACTGTCATACTACATAGGTACTTGACATTTTCACGAAGTATGTAATTATTATGGGGCATTTAACAACAAATACTAAAAACACAATAAAAATATATAATAAAGGGGTCCCTATACAAGAAACGTGTTTTTACGGCGTTTTTTTTTGCTTGAACTTGAACCAATAATACATAACTATAGACTTGAAATTTTCACAAAGTATGTTTAACTATGGCCGCTATAACAACAAATATTAAAAATAGAATAAATTTAACAAAAGGGGGTATATACAGGAATACAGGAATCATGTTTTTCAGGCATTTTATGCTCGTTCTTACAAACTGTAATAGATAGAGACTTGAAATTTGTTCATAGTGTGTATTAAAATGGTTGCAATAACATCAAACAATAATAAACTGGCCAAGTGCAAGTCGGACTCGCACTCGTAGGGTTCCGTAACACAGTTAAGTATTCCATAACTATGATTTTTCGCAACTACAAAATTAACTTTGTTTTTCATAGTGTTTGTATGAAAAACAAAGTTATCTTTGCGGTCGCCATATCTCTAAAACTGCTGACTGTATCTCATTCAAACCAATTTTCGTTGTTAGTTTTTATTGGGATCTACAGCATATATTTTTTTTAGATTTTTCACTCCTATACTTTAAAAGTTAGAGGGGGGGGGGGGGGACACACTTTTTACCACTTTCAACGCGCCTATCTTTCAAATGATTGACTTTGAGAAAAAATGATTTTAGAAACCTCAATGTCATTTTTGAAGACCTATCTATAGACACCCCACACGTATAGGTTTGAAGAAAAAAATTTTTTTTTGTTTCAGTTCTATGTGTGAGATGCCCCCCCTTAAACTTTTATATTTTTTATTTTTGTATAAAAATCGGAAAGCGGTTTACAGAATACATCTACCTACCAAGTTTCAATTCTGTAGTCCTAACAGTTTCGGAGTAAAATGGCTGTGACATACGGACGGACAGACAGACAGACAGACATGACGAATCTATAAGGGTTCCGTTTTTGCCATTCGGCTACGGAACCCTAAAAATTAAATTAAATATTAATAACTAGCAGGCCGCCCCGGCTTCGCACGGGTAGAACACATATGCCTACAACAATTTCATTAGTTTGTTGCAACGAATATAATATCGTTTAAAAACTAAAAAAGAACCGACTTCAATGTTCATTTTCAGTACCAATTTTGAGATGTTTATCTCAATATCTCTGGAGATACTTCTCAGACCTCGATAAAATTACCATGGTACCACACTTGGGATATCTCCTTTCGAACAAAAAAAGAATAATCAAAATCGGTGCATAAATTACGAAGTTATCCCCGAACAAACATAAAAAAAAAAAAAAAAAAATATACGGTCGAATTGAGAAACCTCCTCCTTTTTTTGAAGTCGGTTAATATAAAATATTAACAATCATCGATGGAATTTGTTTTATAATACTTACGTAGTAGTATTGGACGGCCCTTTAGCGTAAAGGATAGTTACTCTGATTCTGACCCGACGGTCGTTGGTTCTAATCCTAGCTATATACCTACCAATGAAAGTTTTATGTGCATTCATGAATCATGAGTTTTCGTACAGTGGTAGTGGCATCATTAAATCTACCAAAAAGTAGCTTACCACCAAGGAGCCCGGGCCCGGTGGCGTAATCGGGAGAACGGTCGGCTTTGATGCCGTGGTACCGAGTTCAAACCTTACCGTGCACCAATGGATTTTTCCATCGAAAAATTTATGTGCGCTTCTCACAGTGGCCCTCCGGTGAAGGGGTTGAAACATCGTTAAGAAACCAACAACCCCCGCATGGTGGTAGGACACTATCTAGTGTCCGCCTGGCCAGCTACCACCCTCAAGTTAGAAAATCTGTCGCCAAAAACATCTAATGTGTTCCGGCAGCTATCTTTGAGAGTCCGTTCCCCAGTCTAGGCCTAGCGTGCTTACCATCTTCGACCGCATCATCACTTACCAACAGGTGAGATAGTGGTCAAACGCTAGCCTATAAGATATAAAAAAAAGGTGAACATCTGCCGCCGTAACCTTACGCGTTCCCCGACGCAAAATGTAGGGGTAATATACGTTTAACGTGTGTATCTGTGTGTCTGTCTGTAGCATCTTAGCACCTAACCGGATGAACCGATTTTGTTTTTATTATTGATAGTTTTTTTTTGTTTGATAGATGTCTTCATCGAGAGTTTTCTTAGCTTTGATTCATGAAAATTCGTTCAATCGTTATAAAACTATAATCTTCTTCATAAAAATCAACTTTCATAGGTCTGATCAATTCGAAAATCTTCTTCTTCAACGATATTGTAAGAACATGGAAGCATTGACCTGATGCTGGGACATCTAGACTCTACAGAATACTCAAATCCTCACCAACTTACAGCTCAGATTTTAATTGTCGTGTTTAGAGTCATTGGAATGCTTTTAATGAAAAGATTATACATAGATCAGTCGGGGTGGTTTAAAATATTATATTATTATATATATACATGAATATTATTTTTACAATAGATCATATTATTATACTATATTGACTTCAAATTGATTGTGATCGGTGGGGATCTACAGCATAGATACAGCATAGATCTAAGCCTATAATAATATTTTCGCAGTAACTATGACCTAATCTGTGGTTTCACTGCAAATATTTTATTAATTTTGCGATACGTGTATGTGAAATTCGTGATATCTTCTAGAGTTTTCATTTGAATTATATATACTGTAAAGGACAATTTTAATCTATAATATGTGGCCAAGCTAATTAACGTAATTATTTGGATAAGGATTAATACTATATACTTGAAAATAGCCTTGGAAGTTATGTAATATTTTTTAACAAAAAATTAAAATTAATAAGATTAAAATGGTTAACCATAACAGTAACGTTACTGTGAGTCAACTTTAAGAGATAGACATATGCTGTCGCGGACTTTTTTGTAGGTCTTATTAAGTTGTACAACTCTTCTATAGAAAATATTCTTCCATCTGTTTTCAATTGAGCAGCGTTCGTAAGAAACGTGTTTTTTCGACCGTTTTTTTGTCGACTTAGGTTGCAAATTAGGTCTCCACGAATGTATCTTTGATTTAAACGAGATAATATATAGCTTATTTTCATTTCGAAAGTCCATTCTATATATTAGTGAAAGAATTTTGTAAATCGGTCTTGTAGTTTTTGAGCCAAACCATTATAAACATACAAAAATACAAATGTTCTCTCTTTATAATATTAGTATAGATTAAAGGGAAAAATATTGCCGGAAAAACAAGTTTTTTGTATGGGGAACTATACAAAAAACTTATTTTTCCGGCAAATGTTCAATTGGAACCTTACATTTGCGAGTCCGACTCGCACTTGGCCAGTTTATTATCTAACGTAGCACTATTCATTATTCTGTGACTTAGGAGCGAACGCGGGGTGCACTCTTCCATATAATGTATTCCCCCGTTTCCTCCCTGGATAATGCTTCCAGAGCAATATTCGTTTCTACAAAAAATCAAGGTCTGCTGTAGCAAGAAAAAGTGATTGGTAAAGAAGAGCCGAAGATCGGGCTCAGTGGCGCATCTTGGGAGAGGCCTACGTCATCCAGTGGACTGACACCGGCTACAATGGCACCACCTCGGAAATTTATCCTACCGATGAGCCTACCGATTAAAAAAAGAATCATTCGAATTGGTTCACAATTGACGGAGTAACATACATACAAAAAAAACATACAGACGACTTCCTCCTCCTTTTTGGTAGTCGGTTGATAAAGCATTACATATTTAAGGAAACATGAGTAGCAGGACAGGACATAATAATATCTACCTACTGGTAAAAGAAACGCGGTAGCCACGACACAAGGAAAACGCGACCCTGTGATACGTAGGTACGTACATAACATATATTATTATATGAGTTTATATATAAGATAAGAAATTCTGTTATATAAGGAATAGCAAAGTTTGATGGCAGAGAAGCACGACAGGTCGCCCCATCTTGATGGTGAGAGGGCTCACTTGGCACCACAGATATAAGTACATGTACTTATATATGTTGGCTTGGCACCACGGCATAGAAAATATAATATGACCAAAAATAATAAACGCACAGAAAAAAGCAATTTTGTGTGGTTGTAGTGTCGTTAATGAACCTGAAACTTTGCATAAAAATGTGTACTTGTTTCTGCCACTGACTGTTATTATTTCTAGGTGTGTTGTATTGTAAAACGTGATACCTATAATACTTATGCCCATTTTACCCCCTCTGGTGGGTTGACACCATATGGGTTATTATGGGGGTAATTTGACGATGAAATTTGCTATTCTTCACGTCTCTCTAATATCGCTAATCGTTACTTAAACACAATGTTGAACTTTTCATGATATTTAAGTACATCGATACCTGCACTGCATTATTTACACATTTATGTCTAAGTTACAAGAAGACACTACTTCAATTCATTCAATTTCATTACTAAATAGAACATATAGCAGTATATATAGCAGTGTAGCAGTGATAGCCCAGGTATCTACCGTATTATCGTCCGATTGCTCAAGTAGACGTACCTACAGAAAGAACCTCCAATATCACCACAAATCACGTCGTGTCGTCTCAAAGCATTTCTATACCGATTTGATGCCTATTCAGTCAGCTATATTGATAGGGTTGAAGATCACTAACAATGGGTGGATGTGGAGGCCAACAAATAGAGCAGAAATATGAAGCAGAAAGCTGTGATCTCGCCCGTGACCCAAATGCACAAAAACTAGTGACAAAGGTCACGGTCACTATTAAATTCTTTAAGGAATTTAGCTGAATGAAATGCGCAGTGATTTGTAACTGCGTAAGTTTGTATATAATAGGCACAGTCTGTATGGTGACAGATGTATCATTTATCTACGTTATGAATTGGTTTATACTCTATAGGTTGTGCAAAGACAATTTACCAACCGCTTAGACAAATTGAATTTCTGTGGCGAATTGATTGGTCAAAAAAAGAAAATAATAGCTACAACAGCTACAGCAGGCCTTGATTTTTTGTAGAAACAAATTTTTCTCTACAAGCTTTTTCCAGTGAGGACACGGGGAATATGTTTGTATGGAAAAGTGCACCCCGCGTTCCCTCATAAGTGACGTTGCGATATTGTGCTTATCTGAAAATGGAACCATCACAACTCGACTTCGAAACTGGCTGGAACCTAACATCATGCCGGAACATGGCGATCCAATTGGTGCTTATTATTACTTATCTATTATTATTATGTATTTCGGTGGGTGGTTCGAGCCTAAGCATATATGTGTACTTTATACGTACTACATTAATACTATATAAATTAAGGCCAATAGATAAAGTGCTGGACTGGCGATCGAGAGGTCGTGAGTTCGATCCCCACCCATTGCATCTCCACCCCACCTATTGACGTGAACCCACTCCAAACACAAGAATATTTAGCTTAGTTGCAGGGATTAACAAGATAACTACAGTAATGAGCAACTCACATTGCTTGTAAGGTCTAAAAAAAATATATAAAAAAAATTAAAAAAAATCTGACGATGCATAGTTACTACGCAGATTATTTGAAATCGACATGAGTTGCAAACACAACACAATACAACATGTTTTGTAAAAGACCTGTCCACGTCACAAACTGTTGTTTGTATTGAAATATTGTATAACAAGGTCGACATTCGACGGAAATGTAAAAACAAACTGAATTGCCTCAATTTTATCATTTTACCTGAACACTGAAAATTACCAGCAGTAAAATTGCCTTGATATACCTAGGTAGCCGTAACCGTTATAACTAACGTATAGGTAGGTAAATTGTGAAGTAGATCATTTTGTTGTATTTTTCTATACCGGCATACTTTTATCCTAGCTTGCAAATAGATAATCTAAATGCCTATGTACAATTAAGGATTGTTTAGATAAGAATCGATATATTATTGATCGTAAAAAAAGAAAAAACCGACTTCACATGCCGCGACAGTCAAAGTACTGGCTAGTTATAATCATGTCATCTAAGTATACAAATTTACTTTTAAAGTTTTTCTCCATATCTCCGGAGATAATTGTCATAGCTCGATAAAATTTGAATGGGAACAAACGAGAGGCATAATCTCTCAAACAAAAAAATATTTTTCAAATCGCTTAATATTTGATGGAGTTCTGAGGTAACATACATAAAAAATAATACATTTGAATTGAGAACGGTCTCCACCTTTTTTGTGAAGTCGGTTAAAAAGCAAGATGCTGCTCGATGGCTTTGAAAGCTTACTCGTACAAGTACGTGAACATTATTACATTTTTAACCGACTTCATAAAAAAGGAGGAGGTTCTCAATTCGTCTGTATGTTTTTTTTTTTTTTGTATTAAAACAAATCCGCGTCTGTCTGTCTGTATATTATATGTGTGTATCTTTGCGATACATACTAATAACAACTAGATACTATTTGGTTATTATTGTACCATAAACATTGCCCACCCGAAATAGGAACATAACATAGGATCTCGTACCTATGTACTTATATATATTATATAATATTTTTTATTGAATATGATCTGTTTAATGTAATTTGACGTGTGTAAGTGCAAATTTTTAATTTGCCCATATACTGAATAAATGCTTTGACTTTGACTTACTTTACAAAGTTATTGCAATAAAGAACATTCAATTCTATTCGATGACCATAGACGTCGGAGCCAGAAAACTAAATGTCATGTTTTCATCATCTTACTGCTACTTTGCCCACTCAATAAAATCTCTATGCTCACTGAATAAGAAATCTACGTTTAAAATTATACTTAAGTTAACACTACACATAATGATTATTATAAATTGCAAAACTGAAAGTACTATCGCCATTACGATGGTATTATTTTCAACCGACTTCGCAAAAAGCGGAGGAGGTTCTTAATTCGTCGGTTTTTTTAATGTATGTTCAACGATTACTCGAAGATGCCTGAACCGATTTGGATTTTTAGGGTTTCGAACCCAAAGGGTACCAACGGAACCCTATTACTGAGACTCCGCTGTCCGTCTGTCTGTCTGTCTGTCCGTCTGTCTGTCTGTCTGTCTGTCTGTCTGTCCATCTGTCACCAGACTGTATCTCATGAACTGTGATAGACGGTTGAAATTTTCACAGATGATGTATTTCTGTTGCCGCTATAACAACAAATACTAAGAACAAAACATAGTTAAAAATTGAAGAAAAGTTTTAAAAAAAAGTTTTTTACGATAGCGCCGCGCCATCTAGGTGATCATTAAAGATGGCGCTATGGTCTTTACCTTAATCTGAATCTCGGATGCGGCTTCAACGATTAAATAAAATTTAGTATACAGGGGATTTCGGGGGCGATAAATCGATCTAGCTAGGAATCATTTTCAGAAAATGTTGTTTTATTCGTGTTTTCAATAATCAACTTTATTGATAATCAACTTAAAATATTACTCTTCCCGACATCTATTGGCGAGTAGAAGTAGCTTTAGTGTTACTATGTGGGTAAAGCAGTTAGTGGCTCTCAATTAAAAAAAACAGTATTATTATTCGTCAATAGATGTCGGGAAGAGTCATATTTGTCTGTTTAAGTGGCAAAAAATACCGAGCAAAGCTCGGTCAACCAGATATTTAATAATATTAATTACTACTATTACTATTACTACTATATAATACTATTCTACCTTTGTTTTAACGTTTACTTAGTTGGTGTTCGGTTCGGAACCCTCCGTGTGCGGGACAAAAGTCTGACTCGCACTTGGCCAGTTTTATTTTTAAATGTATGTTCCGATTACTCGAAGATGCCTGAACCGATTAGGATTTTTTTTTGTTTCAGAGGGTACCCTTCCCAGGTGGTCCCATTTAAATTTTAATGAAATTGGTTGAGGTTTCAGGTTTGAGGTTGGTTCAGGTCAGTTTTCAAGTAAAAGTCATACCTTCAGTAAATATGTGGTGTTTACTGAAGATTTTCAGTGGAATTTTGGTGAGAACGCAAATAGCATGTTTTACAACATTGTGCAGTTTCCCTACACTCGCACACAATCACCGGCACTTAATGGTTAATAATCCACATTTATTACACATTAACACGCGGAAGAACACAAGTTTTAGGAAAAAATACAATGATATCACACATACTTTTCCACGTTCCCGCCAAAACTCTCCCAATCTTAAATTATTGTCTACAAATTCGACAATGTCACATAGACTATTTATATTTTTTTATATTTTTAATAAGTTATTATAGGCTAGCATTTAACCACTACGTCGCCTGGTGGTAAGCGATGATGTGGTCGGGATTTTTAAAATTAAATATATTCATAACATCTTCATTCACGAAAATATTTAGTAAGTACAATTTTGTACTGAGATATACATTTATATTTCGTAAAATAAAATAGACGGTATTGACCGCACAATCCAGGTAGGTTTTATATATCGAATTACCTATAAAATAACAACATAAGCCTAAAATCAAAACAAATAAGGATGGGTCCACTCCTAGTGGTACCAAATAATACTAGCCAATGATTGTACTGTCTTCCTTCCTCTAGTAACACGGTTACAGTATTATTGTTTTTTTTAGTAGAATAAGTATATACGCTTGAGTTTGATCACTGTCATACCATCTGTTGAATGTGACAATGTGGTCGAGGAATGGTAGCATGCTAGGTAATGGACCTAATGGTAGGACGGTAACTGGCTCTCAAAGTAATTGTCGATAATAAATAGTCCTTAAGGTTGGTTAATGGTAGCCAGCCAGGCGGACAGTAGACAGACCCTACCACTATGCAAGATACTATATACCTACTGTAAGGCGTCCATTACACGGTGTCATTCAAAACTAAAAGTTATGACTGATGGTTGCTGATGTAGCAATTAGCATATCAAAGTATGTAAATATCGGTCAGTCACCGTCAGTCAACCCATTAGGTACACGATCAGTTCTCCGTCAGTTACAGCCGTGACTGTGAGCAAACTGACAGCAAAACCTATCGTGTAATAAAGATAAAGATAAAGATAAAGATAAAGATATTTTATTTGTTCAAAACATGCGTTATACACATACACAAACATTGCATGCAGTATGGTCTTAAACATAGAAATAGCTCGTCATGTTTTGCCCACATGGGCGTACAAATGAGACGCGTGACGCTGCTGAACATTGTTAAATTCATGTTACATTTTTATAAAAAGATTAAATAAATTAAAATTAATAGTATTAAAAATTAGGAACAAAAATTAGAACAAGTGAATATGTCAAAATAATGTCAAAATAGTTATAATAAATTACAGCACGGTTAAAATTTGTCATTTAAAAAGTCGTCAATAGAATAATAGCATTTCTTAACTAGCATTTTCTTCAGATGGTTTTTGAACAATACATTGTCGAGTTCTTTTATTGATTTGGGAATTTTATTGAATATTGTAGGAGCCATTCCCATAATGCTCTTGCGCAATAGTTGGGTTTTACCTTTTACAATGCGGATCGTGTCGTTACGTCTATTTCGAGTAACGGTTGCAGACAATTTTGGAAAAAGATTTTGATTATATTTTACAAAAAGTGCTGTTTCTAATATATACAGAGACGGGAGTGTTAAGATTCTGTGGTCTGTGAAATATGGCTTACAGCTAACTTGAGTGTGCAGGTTGAACATGGCCCGGATACAGCGTTTTTGCATTTTGAATATAATATTTTTGTTTGTAGAGTTTCCCCAAAATATTATACCATACCTAAGGTTGGATTCGATCAGGCCATAGTAAGCTGAAAGGAGTGCATCAAGATTCAGAGTATTCGAAATTTTGTAGAGGGCAAACGACAAACTACTTATTTTAGTACAGAGAAGTTCAATATGTCTCTTCCAATTTAACTTTTTGTCAATCGTCAAACCTAGAAACCTTGCATTGTCAACATTGCTTATGGTATTATTATTATGATTCAATTTTATGTCAGAGAAGTTTGTATGTCTTTGGCTGAAGTGCATTATGTTCGTTTTAGTCAAATTGATTTTTAAATTATTATTGTCAAGCCATGAAATTATAGATGTCAATGCGTTATTTATTTCAATTTCATACATGTCAATATTTTTGTTATTTTTGGTTATGGTCAGTGTGCTGTCGTCTGCAAAAAGAGTCATATGCTGGAGCGTTGAATTAGGTAAGTCATTTATATAAATTATGAATAAAAGTGGTCCCAAAACACTGCCCTGAGGCACCCCATAAGACACATAGCGCTTCCTAGATGAGAATACTTCTTCCGTTTTAGTTTTGATGTTTATACTTGTAATTTGTGTTACCTGTGTTCTCATAATTAGATAAGATCGAATCAACTCTAATACGTTTCCTCTAATGCCATAAGCTTCCAGTTTGTTGCAAAGAATTTCGTGATCGACGTAGTCGAACGCTTGGGTCATGTCGCAGAAAATGGACGGTAATGGACGCCTAAGTACACAAACATAGCCATAGTTAGGTGAGCCAGGTTCAAAGCGTCAAATGTGACGTCACCAGGGTAATTAACAATGAAATAATCGAGTGGGAGACCTATAGGCCATAGATAAACATAAGTTGCTAGGTAACCGACACTGAGAATAGATATAGGTAGGCTTTTCAATAGCTAGTATTATAGCATAGTTTTACATATGATTGTAAAACTGTGATTATAGTATATATATAGTTGAAGTATATATATATACATATAAGTTATGCTACGGTTAGAATAAGAAATTAGAATACACGTTAAGTTTTCCGATGGGCATAGACGATATGGTCAAATAAAAGTCAAAAGTCAAAGCATTTATTCAGTATATGGGCATATTAAAAATCTGCACTTACACACGTCAAATAACATTAAATTGATCATATCAATAATAATTATATAGAGAACCTTCTCCTTTTTTGTGAAGTCGGTTAAAAAGTAACCGATCGAAGCATTGTGAATTGCAAAGATCCAAGTCGAAATAAAGGCCGAATACAAATTTGCTTTAGAATGATTGAGAATAGCTCTGCAAATAGGTAGGTATGCTTCTTTGCAAAAAAAGTTCGTTGCTGGAAACTAGCTTGGTAAACGTGTCGTGGTGTATTACATATATTTTATTATTATTACACTACTGCGCTTTCGTGACATTCAGGCCTTGAATGTTCGGTGTTTCTCAAGGCTGTCCTATCACGAAAGTTTATGAACTCTCAAAATTTAAAATTGTTTATTGTATAATTTAAGATCGTTTAAATAACTTAAAGGACCGACTTTAATTGTCGCGGTAGTCATTTTAAGTATACTATCTTTGAAGTGTCTGGAAGCATATCTCTGGAGATACTGACCACATCTCGATGAATTTCAATTTAACCACCTGGGAAGTTATACCCTTTCAAACATGCAGTAAAAGAATTTTCCAAATCGGTACAGGCGTCTTCGAGTAATCGGTGAACATAAGTATCTACATAGAAAAAGATTCCGAAGAATTAAGAAACTCCACCTTTTTTTTTTAGTTTTATTATGGCTCCACACGATTAGTGTATTTAGCCAGTGTCAAGTATGGAAATTCTCCAAATTTTTATTAATTTTAGTCATAGAGATGGGTCAAAGTCACATTTCAGGTCAGTTTTCAAGTAAAAGTCTAGTCTAAGTCATACCTTCTGTAAAGATGTGGTGTTTACTGAAGATTTTCAGTGGAATTTTGGTGAGAACGCAAATAGCATGTTTTACAACATTGTGCAGTTTCCCTACACTCGCAGACAATCACCGGCACTTAATGGTTAATAATCCACATTTATTACACATTAGCACGCGGAAGAACACAAGTTTTAGGAAAAAATACAATGATATCACACATACTTTTCCACGTTCCCGCCAAAACTCCAAAACTCCACCTTTTAGTCGGTTAAAACTGTGTAGGTATCTTAATTGCACATTCAATTTACATTGTCGTCCTGCATAGGTTATGTAGGTAGTATTTAATCTGTGGCATAGGTAAAAAAAAAATTAGATAGTTTTTTGTTACTGTACGATAAGTTTGTAACAAAATCAAAGATTTCGCTGTTCAAAGCTGGGATGTTCTTCATGGCACGATTTAGATTTTGTCAGCACTCCACTCCTACAGGTAGGTACTTATAGCTAACACTGTTTCTCCGTTGATATTTAAATACCCAACCGTTTACCTACTTTTTCCAAACTTCAATCCAAAAGTGACTCTCTCTGTTTGTTACGTATCTACGTTTTCATGACTATATTAGAAAGTTTTGCTGAGGAATAGTGAAATACGTTGCACCCTAACTCGACTTTGCAGGGCAGAACATTGAAGACAAATTGATTCACCCACCTTTGTTTCTATCTCGCTTTACATTTACCATGAAAACAAAGTTTGGGGTCCATGGCTATTCGCCATACTGTATCGGCTTAAACTGTTCCTCTATCCTCTTTGAAATGTCATATTTTCAATGATTCAAGGTCATATTTTTAGTCTTCAAAAGTATGAATGAATAAATGAATAATACCTACTTTTAAATAACAACATAGTTTCAGCTTAATCCATAATTTCAGAAGCCTTCTATAGGACATTAAGTGCGAAGCGCTCGGTGATTTTGCATGTCTGTCTTCCAAATTTATTATTCTATTAGATTTGGAAGACTAGGAAGCGGGTACATATTATGCAGAACCGATAGAGTTATTTATCAGTTTGAAACGCGGCCATAGCACGCGATTCTAACGAACCGTGAAGTTCAATGTTTGACTCATTATGTGTATTTATGATATAGGTAGCAGACAAGTAAACGGCCCACCTGATGGGAAGTGGTTACTGTCGCTTGAACACTTGCAACACCAGGGGTGTTACTCATTCTTTGCTGACCTGTCACGCCCCTTTTGAAGAACTCCAAGACTCCATCAACATATATGGCTCGGCGGGAAAACAGCGGACGTGAGCTCGTTATATTTTAAAATATTTGGTGAGTTAGGAAATTTCAAAATTAGAAACACGTGCTAGGTACATGTTTGATTAGGCTGTAGGCTGTACGTAGTACTATTAAGTATTCTGTGCTGTAGGATACATTTGAACGCAGCTTGGTTGCTGATTATGTTTAACTTGGTTAGGATATGACGGCTCCTGAATTTAGGGAGGGGGAGGGGGGAGGACGAAAAGGGGGGAGTTGAGAAGTATCCTATAACACAGATTATATAATAGTTACTACGTAAAAATGTGTCAAAGGCGCTCGACCTAGCGTTATTATTACTTCGTTTAGCGCGCGATATACCGGCGCGCACTTGATACAGTAAAGGGTTGACTCCAAAGAGCAATAATTATACTTTAGTAATTATATAATTATAAAAAATAATAATTCTCTTTGGTTGACTCAATGAAATAAAAAAAGTTTACGAATTCTTTTTATTTACCTCACAAAATTACATCAAAATTACTAACTAAGAGTCGAATTTGAAGTCGAGAAATTGAATTTTAAGCCGTTTTGTCATTTTAGTATCGGTAGCATAAAAAAATGAATACATATTATGCTTGTTTTTTGTCAAACCCGCAAAATGACTATGAAAAACTTAAATCGTTTCTAAGATAGAATACGAATAATAATATAGAATACGAATGCGCAGTTATCCCGTTATTTGAATAATAATATACGTTGCGCGCGCGTGAGCAGTGACAACCGACTCTCAGATAGTACCGCCGGAGTTGACAAAAGTTAGGTATAAATCGCAGAAGCTATGGGCGAGTGAGGGAGGCCGCCTATAGCCTAATAATAAAATAAACAAACTGACTCTCGCATCAGTTTTTATTTTTGTTTGGGAGTGGGACTTCCTCACGGTCAAACAGCTGGACAGGTTTAACTGAAATATTGCACAGGGATAGCCTGTATCACAGTTTTACAATCACATAGATAACGTAAGTACCTACTCGGGCGGCGGTGTCGTCCGACATCAAAGGCGATTCTCAACTGTATGATTGTAAAACTGAGTCTGTATTATGTATTCTCAACTGTATGATTGTAAAACTGAGTCTCTAGTATGTATTCTCAACTGTATGATTGTAAAACTGAGTCTGTATTATGTATTCTCAACTGTATGATTGTAGAGTCTGTAGTATGTATTCTCAACTGTATGATTGTAAAACTGAGTCTGTAGTATGTATTCTCAACTGTATGATTGTAAAACTGAGTCTGTATTATGTATTCTCAACTGTATGATTGTAAAACTGAGTCTGTAGTATGTATTCTCAACTGTATGATTGTAAAACTGAGTCTGTATTATGTATTCTCAACTGTATGATTGTAAAACTGAGTCTGTGTTATGTATTCTCAACTGTATGATTGTAAAACTGAGTCTGTATTATGTATTCTCAACTGTATAATTGTAAAACTGAGTCTGTATTATGTATTCCCAACTGTATGATTGTAAAACTGAGTCTGTATTATGTATTCTCAACTGTATGATTGTAAAACTGAGTCTGTATTATGTATACTCAACTGTATGATTGTAAAACTGAGTCTGTATTATGTATTCTCAACTGTATGATTGCAAAACTGAGTCTGTATCATGGATTAGGCTATAATGCTACTTATATGATACTTTTTAAGCAGGTGAAGCCGCAGGGCACAGCTAGTTTTAATACTTTCGATCTCGCTTTTTTCTCGATCTCGATTTCTAGATTCGATCTCGCAATGAGGTTTTATGTTTTAAAAAACCAATATTCCCAATACAAAAATAGGTATGTTGCTGTGTGTTATTATTTCCATTCCATTCCCACCAGAATGACATAACCGTCATTGACCAAGAAATAAAAATAACCACAAAACCTGGATGTGACACTCACCTATTTTTGTTGCATCAAATGTAAATACGAAAGAATCTAGGGATATGAAATTAGCGCCTGTCGAGTGGAGCGCCGCAATCGGTATTTTGTTGAGCTAAAGTTGATATGATTCTTTAGTTTCAATGCAATTCTTTGTATCAGTAGGTAGTATATACTAACACTACGTACATGAAGCTGAGATTAACAGAGTTAAAAAAAAATTGAGAGAAAATTAATGATTTAACAATTTTTTTTTAATATCATATAAGCTAGCGTTTGACCACTATCTGACCTGTTGGCAAGTGATGATGCGTTCGAAGATGGTAAGCACGCTAGGCCTAGAATGGGAACTGGCTCTCAAGGATAGCTGCTGAAACACATTAGATGATTTGGCGACAGATTTTCTAACTTGAGGGTGGTATCTGGCCAGGCGGACACTAGATAGTGTCCTACCACCATACAAAATAAAAAGTCAATGTTATAAGTAATGATAACTAATGGTAACTAATCAAATTGCAGATATTTTCGTGCTCTGATAATCTGTGTGACCACTGGTTTTTGGCCGGGATTCTCTTATCTCGACAATGTATTTTATTCCCAATATTGCAACTATCAAATCTAACTAGAAATCAAACAAAGATTTACGTTAAAATGTTTATTTTCATCGTTTAGTAAAGTGCTTATAATTCTATGTTAATCTACGATGTTGCACAGTATAACAATTTACAGATAAAACAGAGTAAGTAAGTTAAAATAATTATTTTTTAAATATAGTTACATAATAACGGTGAGTAATATTATATTTTGGTGGATTATGGCCTTTAATACGTGCACCTTTATTAAAAAAAAGTAATCAATCTTTTGGTTCGAGTCTGAGCAAAAAGAGAACCATTGTGGCGTTACGATGCATTATATAACATTCAAAGGTAAAGAAAAAAGGTGCATACCTACCTAGAAGCATCAATGCAACATAAACCGTAAATTAGAACATGCGATTTCAATTTCCACGACGGTTCTCTTTTTGCACAGAGTCTACCCTCGCTCAAACTTTTTTTTATAAAGTGGATAGTTAAATTCGCGAAAAAAAAAAACTAAGAATACTTCACAAATAAAATTAATTAAGAACATAATTAGTAATAAAAACATACAAAGCGAATCGAAAACATCCCTCACTATTGCTAGCTTAAAACAATACCATCTAAAATCTAAGTTTGTTAATACTTTATCTAAAAATAGTTGTAATAATTCACTAATATTTTACGTATTAAAATCAACATACCTACATTAATTATATCGCGGAAACGTAAAGCGAGCTTCACGGAGCCTATATTTTTTTATAAGATACGTGGCGAGCTGGATACATTCTTTGATCTCATCTTCAGACTTCATAATAGATAACATACTCTTAATTGATATTGAACTAGCGATTGAGGTCAGCCTCCGATTCTCAATCATTGGCAAAACCTATTCAGATTCGGAAGCTTTATTTTAAATTTTGAATATTGAAAAATGCGTGAGCTATTTTGTCGCAAAAACGTTTCTCATTAGAATCATAGAGTTTTTCTAATTGAAATATCAAAATAACCGATCGGAGCTCGAAGTTAAGGCAGTTTCCGAATCCCAATTTGCTTTCGAACGATTGAGAATAGCCCTGCAGGTCTAAAGCATTTTATTGGCATAAAAATTCGCGAAAACTGTTTACCCTTGCAATTTTCTATAAACAATAATACTTCATATAATATCGAACATCATCGCTCCCGTTGAGGCTATCCACTGAAAATAAAAACGCTACTTTATGGCACGGGAATATGACTTTATTTACCATAGCATAATAAATTACCACACATTAAAAGCTGATCTGAAACAAGAATAATTCTCGGAAAATAACAGAACAAAAATATTCATGTCCTTAAAAACAACATATTTCCGTGAATAAAATTGTAACATCTTTCATACAAGTTAGTAATGGAAGTTATCGTGAGAATAACACATATAGGTATTTGAAACGGCTTTACACTCACGGGTTAAGATATCGAAATTACTCCGACACGTTTCGGACATTATGAAGTCCTTTTTAACCGACTTCAAAAAAATAAACTGGCCAAGTGCAAGTCGGACTCGCACTCGTAGGGTTCCGTAACACAGTTAAGTATTCCATAACTATGATTTTTCGCAACTACAAAATTAACTTTGTTTTTCATAGTGTTTGTATGAAAAACAAAGTTATCTTTGCGGTCGCCATATCTCAAAAACTGCTGACTGTATCTCGTTCAAACCAATTTTCGTTGTTAGTTTTTATTGAGATCTACAGCATATATTTTTTTTAGATTTTTCACTCCCATACTTTAAAAGTTAGAGGGGGGGGGGGACACACACATTATAATGTGTGTGTCCCTCCCTCCAGTGTGTAGGCGCGTCTAAAGTGGTATACCACTTTAGACGCGCCTATCTTTCAAATGATTGACTTTGAGAAAAAATGATTTTAGGAACCTCAATGTCATTTTTGAAGACCTATCTATAAACACCCCACAAGTATAGGTTTGAAGAAAAAAAAATTTTTGTTTCAGTTCCATGTATGGGATGCCCCCCTTAAACTTTTATTTTTTTTACTTTTGTATAAAAATCGGAAAGCGGTTCACAGAATACATCTACCTACCAAGTTTCAATTCTGTAGTCCTAACAGTTTCGGAATAAAATGGCTGTGACATACGGACGGACAGACAGACAGACAGACAGACATGACGAATCTATAAGGGTTCCGTTTTTTTTCCATTCGGCTACGGAACCCTAAAACGGAGGAGGCTTCTCAATTCGACCGTATATATGTATTTTTTTTTATGTTTGTTCGCGGATAACTTCGTCGTTTATGAACCGATTTTGATTATTATATTATGTTATGGAGATAAACACCTCAAAATTGATACTGAAAATTAATAGCGCGGCATTGAGGTCGGTTCTATTTAGTTTTTTAAACGATCTTATTCATTTTAGATGTTCAAAAATGTCCGAAATGTGTCGGAGTAATTTCGATATCTTAACCCGTGAGTGTAAAGCCGTTTTAAATAACTATATTGGTATTTATTATTAAATATTGTGAGTATTAAGACATTAAAACGGAGTATTTTGTATTTTAGAGTTTAGACATGTAAATATACTTAGTTACCGGTCAAATTGTTTGAATAGTGAATGTACATATTGTGACAATAAATATCTATGGTTAATTTGTACGAATAGAAAACTACACAATCGGAAAAATGTGAGTATTACAGCGGATCAAGCAAGATTTTATCTTCTGATTTAAGAAGATTTGAGAGATAGAGAAAGGAATGCTTAGATGGTTTGGACATCTAGAGAGGATGGATGAAAGAAGATTGACGAAGCAGATTGATAAGACGAGTGTGAAAGGGCCAGCCGGTAGAGGCCGACCTAGGCGAACGTATCACGATCAGATCGAAGACGTTTTAAAGAAAGGACAAGTCAAAAGTACCTATAACCGGCGACCATGTATGAAGGCGCTCATGAAAGTGGAAGAAGCGAAGGAGGTATGTCAGGATCGTAGCATGTGGAAAGAAGTAGTCTCTGCCTACCCCAATGGGAAATAGGAGTGATTTAATGTATGTGTGTATGTATCAGAATGTAATTTATAGCTAAAAGCGATTGACGTCCTGTGACCAGGTGGAGTGACGATATACACAAAGCGGAACGCAGTAACTGGAAAAGAAAAGCCGAAGGACGGGCTCAGAGGCGCATCTTGGGGGAGGCCTATGTCCAGCAGTGGACTGACACAGATTGATTAGGATGATGATGGTTTCATCATACAGAGTTACAGTTTTCGCATCAAGTAATCGCCTAGAATTATCTCATCGCATCGTATGAGATACTTTCGTGTGTAAATTCGCCTTATTAATATAAAAGAAACTATTTTATTCAATCAGACTGTCGAAGTTTAACTTATTAATTACCATACAATGATTTACTGAAAGGTATTTTATTAGCGATAAGGTTAAGTTGAAACATTACACATATTTTGTCTGAAACATAATAATGTATTTGTCCGTGTTTTGACACACATTGAATGGATTTCATTCATTCATCGAATTTGACCCGAAAACCAGCAGGATTTTATGTCTCATCAAAAGGTCCAGTTTTAAAGTTTCATGTTAAACTTTTAAACTGGACCTACTTATAAGGGTGCGTACAGACTATGTTACATAACATGTTAGAACATAGTTATTTTTAACATGTTTCAGATAATGTGGACACGGAAAAGAACATGTTATTAAACAATGTTATTATAACTAACTAACATGTTATAACATAGTTATTTAAAAAAAATTAAATGTTATAACATGTTATGTAACATAGTCTGTATGCACCCTTACACATTACATAATTAGTTTAATATTAGTTTTACATTTTAAACCTAATTTTTAATGAAGCGATACAATAAACTATAAAAATCTTCGTCAATTTTAATTATTAGGGGGACAGAACGAACCGTTTCATAATTTTGTAGTTTTAACCGACTTCAAACGGAAGACCTTTATCAGTTTGTGTGAGTAATAATTGCAGACATACTTGAAAAGGATATACAATACCTGCATTTATTGATTGCTGTAACAAGTCTAACAGTTATCTTATTGCAGACAAAATGTGCGACATAAGTAAATAATAAAATATAATCATTTAAAGATACGACGCAATGAACAATATCTAAACTAAACTCTCAACTTTAAACTCTCGATATTTTGAAGTCAGTTTTATTCTAAAAGAGTATATAATTTAACGGACATGTTGTTAGTAATGTAATTTAAATCTCTTCTTATCGTAGTCGAATGTCTGCCAAAATAAGTCTTAATTCAAACATTTTTTTTAAATTAAAATGCGGTTATACCTTAGACGGAATATTAAATAGACAAGACAAGTTAGCGTATGCAAATGAAATAGCTATAGAGATATAGCCCGACTAAAATGATGAACACTTGATATATATGCCAGCTATAAGATAAAATGAACGACGTAATTTGGTCGGGTCATACATGACAGCGTGTTTATTGTGTGAAAGCTATTTGTTGGGACACAATAGAGTTGAAGCTATACAATAAAATCGCATATGCAAAGGATAAAAAGTGTTGTCTGTCTCGCTCTCTCTTACTACTGATGGTATAGGGTTATCCTCCTCATATTGTTATTGTTATTTTAATGTCAGGTCCATTTAATATACTCCGTTCACGGGTTATATGTACAAGTTACAATCTAAGTTAGCTATACTACTTACTCTAAGTTTCTCATCTTCATCTGCAGATCAAACCTCCTGTTTGTCCTGACACCCTTGATGACAGTTCTAATTTCTTCCCTTTTCATACTCCTTTTGTCTATTCTCTTGTCTATACTCTTACTGACGGTCTGTTTGGCGACTTCCTTCCTCATCGAGGTTCCAGCTAGAGATAGCGTCGGTCTTACAGCCTTCAAGTCTTTTAAAGACTTAGTATTATCCCTTTTCTTACTGGATAAACTATGCTTTGCGGCGCCCGAAGTAGACATCTTTTTGGACGAGAAATCGAAGATATTACTACGGTTGCTCGATTCACTTGTACTCGGCATGCTAAATGGATTCGAGTCCAGATTCAGTCTAAAGCCAAATTTATTGTATCCGGGGTTCAAGGATTTCAGAGACGGTAAGGATTTGACGGGAGTAGTGGTTTTTGTTCCGGTCGCTTTTTTGTCGGTTTTCTGCTCTTTTTGTTCTCTCTTCGGCAGGTGGGGCGATTTGGTGGGGTCTGGGGTGTTTTCTGTAACAACAATGTGTAATGTAATTGTAATTTTTTTCTTTGTTCCCCATGTTTATATTGCTGCGACATGGGCAGAAATTTAAGAGCAGTTTTTATGCAGCCAACTCGGGAGTGCTTTTATACTTGTTCCTGTTTCATATGCGTATATGTGGGTAGTGTGATGTTAAAATGAAGTAAGTTATTTAAGTACTATGTGAGAGTTACTAAATTCTAAGTTAGTTTTTTGTATTTAATCATATTGTGTATGGTAACCATACGTCTACCATACGCAATAGATAGGCTTTCTTTTAGCTTAAATAAAACTATTTCCAAAGTTTTACAAACGATGAAATAGAACAAATAAATAATGAAAATACTAAAATTTTCAAAATATAAACACACTAGCTGAGCCCCGCGGCTTCGCCTGCTTTAAAATGTATCCTATAGCCTAATCCTACTTGTTATCCCTGTGCAAAATTTTACCTAACGGCTGGACCGATTAGCCGTTTGACCGTGATGAAGTCCCAAACAAATAAACAAATAAACAAATTGACTATAGCATTTATAATATTGTGTTTATATTATATGGTGTTGATGTGTTTATATTTTTGTAAAATACTCGTGACTGCAATCTTACAGTCATGCCTATTTTTCAATAGAATTCCAAAAAAGTGGAGGTTCTCAATTCGTCTGTATGTTTTTATCATTTTTTGTAAGTAATATGCGCTTACTCCGTCAATTGTGAACCGATTCGCATAATTATTTTTTAATTGGTTAGGTTAGGTACAACATTTCCCAGGTGGGCCCTTTCATCGAGATCTGATGAGTATCTCCAGAGATATGACGATAAACGCCTTAAACTTGCTACCGAAGCTCGCACGGCATGGAAGTCAGTTGTTTTCGTTTTTAAACTCAAAAAATCTAAATTTTTTCATATATCATCCACTAATCGAATGTATCGTGATTTGTACAAAATAGCAATATCATTATTTATCTACACTTAACTGAATGAAGTGAGCTTGTCATAATGACAACTTTCTTCACACATCCCAACTCACCTGTAGGCAGAGGTAAATACAAAACGCCTGCAAAAGCGTAGGTGTGAACAGAACCTTAGATAATTTGAGACAATTATATAAAGCCTAAGCCTATATAATTGCTACAGTTTGTGGTACAATGATATATAGATAAAATCTACTGTAATCGTACGATCACGTTTCGGTGACATACGATACAATGAGGTCTATAATATTATCTATTGTAAATTTTCCAGACTTTGAACTACCACTTGTTATTATTATGGTATGTATAAATTGTTTTGTTATTTATACATGTATGACCGGAAACCTGCAAAATTGGTTGGGATATGTTTCGAAAGCTTTTGTAAAATTATAAATGGATAGGTATGTTGAAAATACAGTTATTTTAAGTCATACAATGAAATGTACACATTGAGAATTAAGTCTGTGTCACTATTAGCTATGTTTCTAGATTTATGTTAGACCTAAACGTGTTATAATCATCATCGTCATCATATCTGTCCATTGCTGGACATAGGCCTCACCTCACCTATGGTAACGTCAAGGGCGCCCTCCAGCTAGGTGCCGCGATGATATACGCAAGCTGGCAGCGGTTGGAAACAAAGGAATTTCAATAATAATATCGAGATTTTATAAACACAGTATTAAGAATATTACATAAAGAGTAGGTATAGCTACAATTGGTAACAGTTATACCTAGACACAGAGATTTAAAAAAATGAGCAGTTGCAAATCGGATCACAGTTGGCGGAGAAATTAAATAGCATCTTGAGAACCAATCCCCATTCTAGGCCGTGCTACCATCCTCAACCGCATCATCACTTAGCAACAGGTGAGATAGTGGTCAAACGCTAGCATATATAGGTATATGACAAGAAAAGGGTGCGCTAGGCTACGCGTTAGAAGTTAAAATTCCAAGTTCATTCAATTTATTTCACAACTTCACTAATTATGTTTTTGCACAACTCCATCTGGTGAACTTTAGCGTATAACGTCTTCGTAGTTACGCCGTTTTACAATAGAGGGCGTTTATAAATATAACGTGACGCTTACGTCACTTCCGCTGCTCTCGGACCGTGACGTTACGTCATTTCCGTCAAATTTTAAAGAAGTTCTACTTGATAAACATTTACATATAAATAAATTAAATACAGATGAATTGATATTGATAACCTCTTCCTTTTTGGAAGTGTGTTAAAAGATCTAACCTTTAGGACTGATCCTCTCTAACATGTCGACACACCCGGTGGGAGTGAGCAGCTGCTTGGCTCGTCGCGCCTTCCTCTGCTGGCACTCGTCGAGAGACTCCATCTTGGAGAACTGCTTCTGATGCAGCGCTGCGAAGTTGGGCAGCTTGGTGCGGGAGATCTTACCCTCCTTCTTGGGAGTGGCGGCCTTCTTGGATGGAGTGCTCGCTTCCGTTAGTTTTGCTGCAGGTTAAAGTAGTTTTTAAATAAATGTGTATAGATAAATCTATAGATGCAGTATACCCGGCGGTATGTAATGCACTTTTATATTAGTTAAATTGCATATTCCATTGAACGACTGACCATCACTGTGGCTTCAGCTTAACATAGGGTAAAAGGACCAAATATTGGCACTGCTATTAGCACCTGAATAGCGAGTCACCACCCGCCTAAATATTTTAAAATTAGGCATAATCGGCGGGTGCCGTAACTCATCCCATAACTGAACTCATACATCATACATCAATCAGCTCAGTTGATTCCTGAGTATATTACTACATTCTTACACTTGGAAATGCTTGAAAATGACCTGGTATTAAGTGGCTACAGTATAAGATGCAGAAGAAAAGTGCTTGTCTGCAAATAAAGGACGGCGCTGAGAGGAGGCGCAGGAGAACTGACTTAAATAAATACAATCGATACGAATCGAATCGACATGGCCGCAAAGTGGCTCGCACCGATCATCATGCCGAAACTCCGCGACCCGATTAGCGACATCTCTTTTTTCAGTGGGTGGTTCACGACCACAGCCTACCACGAGTTTAGAACCATTCAGAAACACCCAGTGATACGGACACATGTAATAATACATTGACCCTCTTTTGGGTGCCAAAAAACCCCCCAAACCCCCAAAAGTTGTCTTGTATTTTGTGTAAGTTTAGTAATATAGTTCAGGCGAGATAGTAGTCAAACGCTAGCCTGTCAGAAATAAAAAGTTTTACTAGAGTGCAATAAAATTACAATAGTTTATATCGAAACTAATATTAGGTATAAAAAGGAATGTTGGATTTTTTATTTGTTTGTTCTGATTTAACTCAAAAACTACTGGACCGATTTCAAAAATTCTTTCACTAATGGGAAACTAAATTATCAGCCAGTAAGATAGGCTAAATTTTATCCCCATATTCTCACGGGAACTGGAACTACGCGAGTGAAACCACGAGGCGCTGCTAGTAATTAATATACATTTAAGCCAGTAGTTCCATTTACAATCAGACTATCTCTGTTATATCAGATGTTTGTCGGTGGATCACATGGCGTCACTGCACTTTTATAATCGATTATCAGAATGCCGTATCTACATTATCTGCAAAGGTACTTTTATTAAGTCACCCGATAACCCATCGTTAATATTATAAACAATGTGGCTACTTACAGATTACAATACATAATGCTTGTGCACGTGAACTGTAATACACACTTATACTATGTATCTACTTCTATGTTTATTACGGGAAATACTCTCGAGCTTTTTGATCTGATTCCACCACCGCCATTCTTTTATCGTACTGCTCGGCACAGTCTTAAAGCTCACCCTCACATCTTACAGACCTGGACATCTCGCACTACCCGTTTCATTTTAACCGAGGATTTTTTCCTTGTAAGATGTGGAATGACCTGCCCGCCGCGATCTTCCCATCTACAGGATCAACAGGATGGGATGTTTTAATAAACTGGCCAAGTGCAGGTCGGACTCGCATTCGTAGGGTTCCGTAACACAGTAGAGTTTTTATAACTACAATTTTTCGCCACTTAAAACCCTTTTTTCGAATTAAAAAGTAGCCTATGTCCTATAGACTATCAGTGCACCAAATTTAATTTAAATCGGTTCAGTAGTTTTGGCGTGCTTTCAACGACAGACAGACAGAGTTACTTTCGCATTTATAGTATGTTTGTAAGTGCAGGATTTTATTTTGCCCATATACTGAATAAATGCTTTGAGTTTTGAATTATGCTGATACTCAGTGATCAAATAGGCGACATGTCTTTGTCCGATGGCTGGTTTGAGCCATGGACGTAGCCTACCTACCAGTGGTCACCCATTTAGTACCACCCAGGGAACAAGTGTAGGGTAAGTTTTGTTTTAATGTTAGAGTAGGCAAACAAGCAGACGGCCCGCCTGATGGAAAGCGGTCAAAGAAAGTAAGGTCAAAACTTACAGATACAAGAAAGCAACAATGTAACACCATAACTCCCACGAAGTCAAGTTATTGATAACTTGACACGTTATTGATAACTTGACACGTTATTGATAACTTGACACGTTATTGATAACGTTAGAGCAAGTTACCTGAAGCACTGGCAGTTCTGGTCCGAGACAGTCTGTTTGTGGGGTGTTGCATGCCTTCAGCGAGCCGCGTGCGTTTCACGCATGCCTCCTCCGCGTCGCCTTGCGTGTAAGAACGCTTGCGTCGAGCCGGGCGACTGGGCGCCTCTGGAAATCAGAAAAGACAATGTTGTAAAGATATTATGTAAGGGAACATCCATAAAGTACGTCATACGTTAAGGGGGAGGGAGGGGGTCCTAAGTTTCGTGCCGTCACATTTCTAAATGTAATACATCTTAGCGTCAGCTCAGACTGCGATGCGACGCGACGAGACGAGAAGCCGACTGATACAAAATAAAACTTTATTTATTACACAAAAAGATACACATTTCATTAAGATGACTCGGCCGCGTCGCGTCTTGTATAATAGACATAGCGTTAAAATTGTTTTGTTGGCTAATTTCGGAACTGCTCTTATAATTAATAATTTCTAGATGTAACATTGTAAAATATGTTATGTCACATGTGGGAGCGGGTCTCACAAATGTGATCAATTGTGACAAGGACTAGCAGGGGTAAAAAATCACGAAATTAACGTGACTGTGACATACTTTATGGATGTAGCACACTTTTAGAATAGAAATACATTTTGCAGGTTGCAGTTGGAAGCAAGACTATAGAGATGGGCCTCACTGGCATCGTGGTGTGCCATTAGACAATACTTGGTCAGCAGCAGCAGTGAGATAAGCTGATGCTGAATGGCTTCTCTTTTTTTACCTCTCAATAGATAGCGCTCATTCTCTGAATGTCTGTTTAAAGTTTAATTAATGTCAATAACCATCACCATTACACTAAGGTCAACTCGGCGAAATCCGGCATACTTTATTAAAATAATTACAAATGGACTTATTTTGGCTATTCTATAACCCTAAACTCAAATTTGGTTTAACTAGATAATAAGATATTTAGTTGACCTGACAAGAAATATGTCAGAATGACATAGAAATCGTCAGTTCCTGAAAAAAATACCATTTTTGAAAATACGGTGCAAACAGACGGATTTTGCTCCAATGTCGGATAAGACCGTCTAGTGGCAAATTTACCTAGTTACTGATAGTTTGCGTAGTTACAGATAATGTGTACGAATACCAGCGAATACCAGTTCCTGTAACAACTTAATTTGTGTACCCTAACTCTTAGGAATAAGGTTTTAAATAGCTAATTTCGGGAGATGCAGCATTTGTCGGGTAAGACCGGCATACTTTGCACTTTCAGGGGTATAAAACATATTGCTCACCTTGAATAACAACGAATATTTTTTTATAGTACAATTTATTACAAGACTTCAAAACGAACATATAGACACACGGACGGACGGACGGGCGAATGGACAGCAATGTCTCAGAAAGTGTTCATGTGGTACCCTTTGGGTTCAGAGTGAGGGAGGCCTGACCAAAGGTTGACGACTTCTGAAAGTGGCGAAGACCGGCATATGACATTTATTACCCTCCACAACCTAGACGGACTTCTCCTCTACATATTTTGACGTTAGTTTTTATTTTCATCAACCATAACTTAGAAAAAAACGTAAATAATACTAATGTAATGTACTAATTAAATAGATATATTCAAAAAGAATGAACTTACTTGCATAGATCCTTCAAATTACTAAAATTAAACAATTTTAAACTTTTTTTGTTCATGCGTAGTGCACCCTCAATGCAAGGTGCTCACCGTACTAAATTTAAAAAATCATGTTTTTCCATTCGCACTGCACGCACCGCCATCTATATCAATTTCTAAGATTTAAAATGGTTTTATTATTTCGTAGATTGTATTGTCATCCTAGTATTTCTGCTGAATTCGTTGTAATTATTGTTGTACAGTCTTACCCGATAGACGGTCTTCGCCGAGTTGATCTTATATTGAAAGCCTTCACTTAGGTGGTCAGAAAACTCTGACATCAGAGTTATCGGTTTCACCTACTTACATGATCTGATTCAGATTTAAAAATACAGTAAAATGACAGTTGAGACAAGTATATAACGAGGCTTACCACTATCTTCATACACAAAGCTCTTATTAGAACCCTTCAGGTTTGACTTGATGACCTTCTTTCGTTGCTGCATCACCACCAGGGGGTTGTTCACGGGGCTGCAGAACATCACCTTGGTAGCCCGCGGCAGGGGCTCCGCCAAGGATGACCTGCGACTCTTCTCTATTGACTTGGTCACGTTCAACTGGGACTTTTCATTTGATGTACTCTTTACAAAGTGGAACGGTGTGCAACCCGGCGTTGACAGAGACATGTGCTTCGTAGGAGTCTTTACTAGTTCCAGATATTTAGAATCCTCTTTAGTAAACGTACCCTCACGTTGTAATGGTGTCAGAGGTTCTAATTGACCTGGTTTGGTCTCATTTATCTCAGACTCATCCAAACTACTCTCAACAAGAACTGGTGTCATATTTACGATGTTGTCTTTTGAATCATCACTAGTTATACTGATTCGAGAAACGTCAGATTTGTCCATAGTTATATTAGAGTTGTCGGAGCTTAAAAGGGATGATTTAGAATTTTTGTCAAATGTGCCATTGAGTTTCTTTTCCTTGTCAAATGTGCCATCGAGATTCTTTTCCTTGTCAAATGTGCTATCGAGATTCTTTTCTTTGTCAAATGTGCCATCGAGATTCTTTTCCTTTTCAAATGTGCCATCGAGATTCTTTTCCTTTTCAAATGTGCCATCGAGTCTATTTTCCTTGTCAAATGTGCTATCAAGTTTCTTTTCCTTATCAAATGTGGAATGACATTTATCTGACTTATCGTAAGTACTGTTCAATTCTGTTGAAAGTTTTTGTGATGATTTTCTTTGATTTTTCTTATCATTTGGGGCTTCAGATGAAATATCAACAATATCTTTATCAAACGTAGCATCATTAATAGAAGATTGTGTTATATTGACTTTTAAGTCTGTACGAGCTGTTTCATTCATATTCTCACATGCAGTCTTAATTTCAACATCAATCTCAGAACTGTTTTTGGATGTTTCAAATGTTGTGTTGATTCCTGATTTAGGAAGGATTATGTTAGTTTCAGAAGTCAATACTTTGTCTGTATCTTTATCAAATGTTGTGTTTATTTTTGGCACATCATCTACCTTGTCGAGAGTTGTAATTAAAATCTCGGTTTTTTCGTAAGTAGTGTTTAGTTGATCAGTTTCCTTCTTTTCAAAGGTGGTGTACACAAGAGATTTCTTAGAAGTTTCCAAGTTGAATGTAGAATCTTTAGTTTCGATTTCTGACGTATCTACTGAGTTTTTAGTTTTAACATTAATTTTTTGTCTTTTAGCCGTGAGAGATAAATTAGACGAATTATTGAGCTGTACACCATCTTTGCCAGAAACTGTCTGTCCACTGCAATCGTCCTTAAAACTAGACTTTCTTTTCAGGTTTTCTTTCACAGGTGTTTTAGTAGATATGTCATTGTTACTTACTCTCAGGGAGGATCTGGTCTTCCTACCCTCTTTTTCATAAGTTGAATTACGTTTAACATCCTGCTCTGGAGACGTTACCACAGTGACTGGAACGTCATGGATTTTCTTGGGACTGCCTGTAGCACTGTGAAATGAATCATTGGACACATTGCTTTTATTAAGTACTATAGATGCTTCCCTGGGTTCTATCTCCTCTATAATCATAGAACCTGACCTCTTTCCTTTCTTACCCTTTTTCTTTTTAGTTTTTTTAATTGATATTAAAGTGTGTACTGACTGTTCTACATCAACTTGTTTTTTCTTACATTTCTTCGATGTTTTAGTCGGTTTAAGATTTACTTCTTCAACATGATTCTGGTTTTCTTGTCCATTCACATCCACAAACTTGCACGTACTGCGAGTTGTTCGACTGACCTTTTTGGCATGGTTAGGAAGCTCGTCACCATCAGTGGTAGCTATAATATTATGTTCTTTTAGAGCATTTTTGCAAGGGACACGATTGGTTTTAAAATCTTTTTCGGATTTTCCCGAGTCTGTACCCGGGTCGTCCTCGCTGGGGTAGCTGACGTAGTTCGCGCGAATCTTATTCTTCACTAAAATAACATTTTCATCAATGATCTCTTTCAATCGACGACTTCTGGTCTTCCTCTCACTCTGTACAATTTTATCGAACTCTGGTATCAATGTATTTTCGTGGAACGAATTATGTAGCCCTGTAACAATGGAGGGTTGTAGTAATACAATTTACTACATAAATACAATATAAAATCATGGTTAGTGCTAGGCAGGCAATATTAATTTTTCTTTACGGTGGATCTTGCGCATCTTAATCCTACTTACTTTTTCCTGATCTAGTAGACATTTTATATGAGTCTGAAGGAAACTCAGGCCATCAATTAACACTGTTCCACGCACTATTTAGTAAAACCACAAATAAAACAATAAAATGATGTTTTCTCAATAATATTTTGAATAGAATCGGCGTAATTAGCGAATCAACGTAACGTAACGTCACACGTAACGTATAAATTCAAATTTTAGTTGTTTCGATTCGATTATTTGATTTCGCCTTTTTTTAAAAATTTCATTATAGCTCCACACGATTAGTGTATTTAGCCAGTGTCAGGTTATTACATTAGGTTAACATTCTTCAGAGTTTCATAAATTCGAATCATAAGGGTCAGTTCACACCAAGACGCGACGCTACGCAATGATGCATTTGGAGTCGCGCGGCGCAGCCAGACGCCGCGCGGCGCAGCAAAACTCGCGACGCCACCAAATTATCTTAACGCAATGTGTATCTTATTGTACTTTATAAAGTTCAATTGTTTATCACGCGGTTCAATTGTTTATCACGCGGTTCAATTGTTTCTTCCCGTCCCGCAGCGCCGCGTGGTGCAGCGTGGCGCTGCGCGGCGCAGCCTGTAGCCACCGAACTAACTCAATGAAATATGTATCTTTTTGTATAGTAAATAAAGTTCTTTTTTAGGGTTCCGTAGCCGAATGGCAAAAATCGGAACCCTTATAGATTCGTCATGTCTATCTGTCTGTCTGTCTGTCCGTCCGTATGTCACAGCCATTTTATTCCGAAACTGTTAGGACTACAGAATTGAAACTTGGTAGATAGATGTATTCTGTGAACCGCTTTCCGATTTTTATACAAAAATTAAAAATATAAAAATTTAAGGGGGGCATTCCATATATGGAACCCCCTCTAACTTTTAAAGTATGGGAGTGAAAAATCTAAAAAAAAATATATGCTGTAGATCGCAATAAAAACTAACAACGAAAATTAGTTTGACCGAGATACAGTCAGCAGTTTTGAGACATTGCGACCGCAAAGATAACTATGATTTCATACAAACACTATGAAAAACAAAGTTAATTTTTTAGTTGCGAAAAATCATAGTTATAGAATACTTTACGGTGTTACGGAACCCTACGAGTGCGAGTCCGACTTGCACTTGGCCAGTTTATTGTAATACTCTCTTTATAAGTGCGCGCCGCGTCGCAGCGCGTCGCGTCGCGGTCGCGTGAGCTGACCCTAAAGGGACAAAGTCACTTTTCAGGTGAAGTTGAAATCATAGTCTAGCTAGTCCAAGTCATACCCTCAGCAAAAATCTGGAATTTTCTGAAGATTTTTGATAAAAAGAAAGAACGCAAACAGCATGTTTTTTTTTATTGTAGACTAGCAGCCCGCCCGGCTTCACACGGGTAGAACAAATATGCCTATAAAATTTGCATCAGTTTGTTGCATCGAATATAAAATATGAACATATTTAACAATCATCGCCATATTTCAACCAATTTACACAAAACCTTAACGAATTATGCACCTAAACCTTCCTCATAAACACTCTGGCTATTGGTGAAAACCGCAGGATAATCCGTTCAGTAGCTATTGAGATTATTGCGAACAGACAGATAGACGCAGCGATGGACTTTGTTTTATAATACTTACGTAGTGATATTGGACGGCCCTTTGGCGTAAAGGATAGTTACCCTGATTCTGACCCGACGGTCGTTGGTTCTAATCCTAGTTATATACCTACCAATGAAAGTTTTATGTGCATTCATGAATCATGAGTTTTCGTACAGTGGTAGTGGGATCAGTGGGGTCAGTCAAGTCACTCCTAGAGAAAGGTCTTGTCACGTAAAATAAAACAATCCCAAACACGGCACATCCAACTCTGACCGTCTAGCAGTTCCAGTAGCATTCTCCGAATTCCATCATCAGGTCAGTCAAGTCACTCCTTGAGAAATGTCTCGTCACGACAAAACGTGCTCAAACACGGCACATCTTACATAAATTAGCATGCTACCGTCCTCGACTGCATCATCACTTACCAACAGGTGAGATAATGGTCAAACGCTAGCGCGCATAAATTAAAAAGAATATATGAAATAAGTACATCTTGTATGTACTTATTTCATATATTTTACAAAGGTTAAAATATATATATATCTCTCATTAGCATATGCTCAGATTTTAATTGTCGTGTTTAGAGTCATTGGAATGCTTTTAATGAAAAGATTATACATAGATCAGTCGGGGTGGTTTAAAATATTATATTATTATATATATACATGAATATTATTTTTACAATAGATCATATTATTATACTATATTGACTTCAAATTGATTGTGATCGGTGAGGATCTACAGCATAGATACAGCATAGATCTAAGACTATAATAATATTTTCGCAGTAACTATGACCTAATCTGTGGTTTCACTGCAAATATTTTATTAATTTTGCGATACGTGTATGTGAAATTCGTGATATCTTCTAGAGTTTTCATTTGAATTATATATACTGTAAAGGACAATTTTAATCTATAATATGTGGCCAAGCTAATTAACGTAATTATTTGGATAAGGATTAATACTATATACTTGAAAATAGCCTTGGAAGTTACGTAATATTTTTTAACAAACATTTTAAGATTAATATGGTTACTGTGAGTCAACCTTAAGAGATAGACATATGCTGTCGCGGACTTTTTGTAGGTCTTATTATGTTGTATAACTCTTCCATACAAAATATTCTTCTATCTATTTTCAATTGAGCAGCGTTCCTAAGAAACGTGTTTTTTCGACCGTTTTTTTGCCGCCTTAGGTTGCAAATTAGGTCTCTACGAATGTACCTTTGATTTAAACGGGATAATATATAGCCTATTTTCATTCCGAAAGTCCATTCTATGTATTAGTGAAATAATTTTTTAAATCGGTCCAGTAGTTTTTGAGCCAAATCATTACAAACATACAAAAATACAAATGTTCTCTCTTTATAATATTATTAGTATATTAGTATAGAGTATAGATAAGCAAGCGTTTCACCACTAGCTCACCTGATGTTAAGTGAAGATGTGATCGACGATGTAGCACGCTTGCCTAGAAGATACCTGTTCACTAGCGATTTGAAGACCCCCGGTAAAATATGCATCAGATTCTATTGATCAACAACTTAAATATTATTGGTGTCTCTTTTATCCTGTAAGATTATTTTATTACAAAGAATGAGACAAACGAATATTTCACTTTCTGTACCCTTAGTACGAGTTTTCATACCAAACTCGATATCGTATATCGAACAAATTTTGTATGAATAACAGTACAGCGCCTCTAGTGGTTACTACATTTCACAAAATTCAGACCAATCAGGGAGCCAGAATATGTCGAAAACTATGTGAGTGGGATCTGTCAAAAGCGTTTACGATAAAAACTCGTACTGAGATATCGTATTTCATTCATATTTGTAAAAGCAAATGTATCGCGGCGCCTCAATGTTTTTTCTAATGAGACCGACCTTAAAGGGAGTTTGTCCCTTTCTTTTGTATGGACACCTTATATATATAAACTATACATATAAGATAGAACATGTATAGCACTAACAGGCAGTAGCAGGTTGTTAGACAAGGACACACTCCCACCCCATAGAGAAAGTATATATGTAAGTATATATATATAGAGAGAGAACATTAGCGTTTACGAATGAAATAGCTATAAATATAGAGATATAACCCGACTAAAATGATGAACACGTGATACATATGCAAGCTATAAGACAAAATGAACAACGAACAACAAATAAAATGACATGCCAAATAGGCAAGATATGCTGAACCCATACAATTATGAACATCTTTTTATTGTTACCGTATCTGACGTGAATAACTAATAACTAACTAACAAAAAATAAACGTTTTTGAATTTTGAATTTGAACGTAATTTGGTCGGGTCATACATGACAGCGGGTGAAAGCCAATGGGTGCACTAGAACTTGGAGCCAGTGCTGGAGCCAGTTTGTAAAATCGCATACGTAAAGAAGGATAAAAATTGTTGAATGTATAGTTTTATCCTGCTCATATTATTATTTTAAGTCCATTTTAATATACTCTATCTACGTCCCACCCAGATGCCGTTGATTAGGCCGTTTTGTTCTACAAATCAATTACAACCTTATCATTTGAGCATACGGATGAATTTGAATTTCTCAAAACATCTGCAGTGCACCATCTATTTATATTACGTCTATGGTTGACAGTTGACTTGACACCTCTATGCTTGACACATACATCACATTTTATCGGACAGACTGACAGTGTTGACACTTCTGAAGTTCTGAAAGACAGGAAGGGAACGGTGTATTGTTATAAAAATATATTAAACGTTAAATTAATTTAAAAATACGCCCAGTACTAAACATATAGATTTTGGAAAAATGTTTTCGCTGTTATACCAAAAAATATAATGTGTTGGATAATACATAAATAAAGTCGTTTCGTGGAAACCAGACAGACAAGGGTCGAAGACGACGAATTGCCGAACGTCAACAAGCGTGACTCAATGCAAGAATACACAATGAAGCGACAAACGGGCATCCTCATGGTCGTACTGTGGTGTGTGGGGCGGGGCTGGTGCGACCGCGGTGACTACATCGGCTGTTACCGGCCGCAGACAGAGAACGTTCTAAACACGCACACCGGCCAGTCCGTCGACGTGTGTCTCTCAGCATGCGAACAGGTATACTACAAATACGCCATCATCAGCATGGACTCTACGTGTTTCTGTGGCAATGTTCCCGGCACGCTGCAGCTGGAGCTGGGCTCGTGCAACACGCCGTGTCCCAAGAATGAGACGCAGATGTGCGGTGGGGACGCTGCGGCCAGCGTCTACGACACCGAGGTGACCGCGCCGGGCGCGCCCGCCTCCATCGAGATCTACAATATAACCGAAACTACCATCCGAGTACGCTGGACTCTGCCCGATGCTCACTCCTACATCTCTGGGTATGTGATACGAGCAACTATAGTAGAAACATTTTCAGATTTCACTCTCCTACCTCTGGAGTGGCGAGTACTCAATGAAACTTTTCAAATTGAACTGTTGAATCTTCAACCGGGCTCCTTGTACAATGTCAGCGTCGCCGCTGTTAATGTTGATGAGGAGGGACCCAATATAACCATTAGTGTGGAGACCGTGATCGGGACGCCCGACCCCAGCCCTCCTGAAATACAGATGAGGGAGAGGAAAGGGGACAAGATGTCCATACATATTCCTGAAGCTAAGAATGTAAATGGTCCGGTATCCATGTATAGAATTGTGGTTTCCATAGAGCTATATCAACAAGGTTACATCATAGACACGCTGGGCAACTACTCTTATGCCACTGAACAGGGTCTCCCGTATTACATCACAGCAGAGTTGGATCCTGATGACATCAAGCATGACTTTACCATCGGAGATCAGAGCATTTACAACGGGTTCTACAATGCTCCCCTGCCTCTCACCAACGACATCGATATCTCTCTCGGGGTGGTAAGTGAGAAGAAGCATGTCAGAAAAATTAGATACGCAGAGTCTACCAAGAAGATAATACTGAACATTAACGAGCCGGAGGAGGTGTCCCCTCTGATGCTGGCGCTGGGAGCCGGCATAGCCATCGGCATAGTCTTACTGCTGATAGGTATTGGTCTGATTATTATTTTAAGGAAAAGAATACACATGGCCAGAATACAGAGAGGCTCCCAGTCTATGCCTTTGAGCCTCAGCGAACCGTGTATAGAGATAGAGAACTCCGGCTTTATTCAGGATGAAGACGAAAGAGTAGACTACTACAGCAACATAAAGAGGAAACTCTGGAATATACCGCGAAACCTCATAGATATAGACATCTCCTGCATGGTGGGAGTCGGCAGCTACGGCAAGTTCACAAAGGGGAGAGTTCAGCAGCACGGAGCCCAAACCCCCGGCCTGGTGCAAGTCATATCTGACCGAGAGCTCGAGAGACCCGACAAGAAATCAATGTTACAAGAACTGGATCTCCTGATTAAAGCCAACGAACACGAAAATGTCATCTCACTAGTGGGCATCTGCGAGACAAACACAACTCTGTTCGTAGTGTTAGAGGACGCCAAACAGACGCTGAAGGAGATGCTGGTACAGAGCAGGCACCGAGACCTGCAGAACAACAAGTTCTGCTCCGTGACTGAGAACAGGGTGTTGCAGGTGTGCGCGGACGTGGCGCGGGGGATGGAGTACCTGCACGCCAGAAAGATCGTGCACAAGCGGCTCAGCTGTCGCAATATCGTGCTCGGAGACAACGGCGTCGCCAAGGTGTCGGGCTTCGGGCTGGCGCACATGAGGCCGCTGCACGAGACGCCGGACTACACGCGGTGGACGTCACACGAGATGCTGCGGCAGACGCGCTACAACCCCAAGGCGGACGTGTGGTCGTTCGGCTGCCTCATGTGGGAGACGTTGACGGTGGGCGGCACGCCGCTGTCGCACAGCGCCAATAAGGACGTGGCGGCGCGCGTGCTGCGCGGCATGCGTCCCTCGCAGCCCTCCTACGTAGGAGACGAGCTGTTCCAGCTGTGCCTGCAGTGCTGGCAGGTAGACCCCGACGAGCGGCCCACTTTCTCCTCGCTCCACCGTGAACTGAAGCCCTTTGCAGCCGCGCCCGGCACACGTAGCCTCAGCTTTACGCATTACAACGGTTTCGAATTCGAGCCTTACATACCGCAGTATGAGGTTGTTTCGTAATAGTAGCTTCGCCAAATCTCTGTACTTAAGCTCATTAGTATCTAAATTAATGTGTAAGTGTCAAAAATGTATCCAAAGATCTGATATCCAGGAACTGTTATTGCCAAGCCTATTGAACTACCTAGCTAGTGTCTAATAGCTTAACTAAGCTTAGCTTTAATCTAACAGTATTCTCAATAATGTATTGGATCAGAACTGGTAATTTAATTGCTATTCATGGTTACTGCAAAGTTTCATTCCATTCATGTCACTCTATTCACCGTGTGTTATAAAATAATACCAAAAGATTATTATTTTTTGATGATATAGGTAACAGTAACAGCACAATGCTTACCATAATAAACAAAGAATGATGATAAACAAAGAAGTCCTCCTATAACAAATACAGCGGCATGCACTGCATCACTGCACTGCACCTGTTACCAAGTCTCACGTCTCATTATGTTGAGTTCTGAATTTCTTTCCTATTTAATTAGTGTAGGAACTGAAATATTTTGATACAGCAGAGTATTCGGAATTAGTAATTCATCAGAAAATAAAACCTTAGTATATCTCATGTTATAGTATTCATCCAATCCAATGTTAATCAATAAGGTTTTGTTGCAGCTACAGACATCATAATGAAGCGTCAAAAACCTTTCAATCTTTTAGTATAAAATAAACTATTAGTAGTGGGGACAGTATTCCGACTACCTGGCAATTTACAATCTGCAGCCCATCATCCATCCATTAATTGCTCCATTTCTACAGTTCATTGAATTCATACCCAAATGAAGAAATTATTATAAACTCTCGCCGCGTCATAAAGTGATACGTCGCAGGCGACAATGTCGTTTAGTTATAGAATATTATTATTATTGTAGGCAACTATGTTTTTAGAGCAATATTTAGGCCTAGGTTTTCTAATAGGTATCTAAATTTTAATTGTTTAATTTATGATATTACTAGGTTATAACATAGATTAATAATTAATATTGCTTAAACATGTCTTGTGAATGTTTTATACAGCATGACAATTTTAACCCTAGTTTAATAACCTTGTTGTTAGTAAATACTTGTCAACTAATTTTCAATAAAAATATTTAGATTATGTTAAAATATACAAAAGAATGCAGACCAGCAATCGCAATAAAAATAAACTCATGATGTCACTTGTATATGTACAGAAATCATACATTACATATGTTATATTCACACAAAATGAAACCAGTTGTACAATTACCTACCCACATAGTCTGGTTTTGTCTTCAGCTGACTAATAAAGACATTTTATAGCTATGCATTTAAGATGCTTTAAGACACAAGTACATTGACTGTACCGTAACATTATTACTTGTATAATTAAGCTTTAAAAAGCAACTGTTAAGTAACCAAATTTAAAAAATGATAACTAAAATATTATACTCGTATGTATATTGGTTAAATTGAATCTTAAGTTCTGATAGTAAAGCGCATTTCAGACTATGCTTTACTAAGCTGCTATATAGCACAGCATGACAAGCAAGTTACAAGCAAACCGGCTCAAATATAGTGTAGCCATAGAAAAGATAATAATGCTACGTAGTCATAGAAAAGATAATAATACTATGTAACGTAGTGTAGCTAAGTGTGAACGTGTTCTAAATAAATGTACGATGACAATATTGTTGTATATATATTATAGTGTAGTCTGAAATGCGCTTAAGACTTAGGCCGAGGCCGCAATGGAAAGGCGACGGCGACTAACAGAAAACTCCAATGAACATAATATGGCGGCGTCGCTGTACAGATGGTCCGCAGTAATGTACCGCAGCAACAGATGGTCGCTTTATTCCGACCATGTAATTTTTCTTATTCATCGTCCCCTTTCCAGTGCGGTTTCGGCTTTATTGGCACATAACTATAATTATGATAGCGTAATGATTTATGATTGTCGCTTAATATAAATAATGTTAAAGTAAGTAATTAACTCTATTATAAAGGAGTTGTAAATAATTCAGTTTTACTGTATTCCATCAGTTAGCTCAAAGTGACTATGATGAATCTATGACTTCAACAATTCCATACTTTTTTGGGTTTCGTACCTCATAAAGAATTTTTATAGGATCATTTTACTGTCTGTCTCACAGCCTGTCTGTCTGTCAAGAGTCTTTTTCTCTGGAACGCCAGAGGTATCAAGTTAAAATTTATATCAAATACTTTGAGAAAAAATCAAACTTGTATGTCAACGCGATCAAAAGATTAACCGTTTATGTCGCATATTTTGCAATTTTACAAGAATCACAACCTATCGGGTATTTCCCGTTGACAAAGAATCTTAAAATTTCCGAAAAGCAAGATCTTGCATGTAAAAATGAAATAAGTTTCATAACAAAATAAACACATTACCCTCCCGCGCACTCGGGTAAAAAACGAATTTTCCGAAATGTATTTTATTACGAACATATTATTTGCGGTTGGTGCAATAACCGTGTCTATGAATCAAAGGGCAAAGTTAAATTTGTACGGAACCCTCGGTGAGCGATTCCAATTTCGCATGTGGCTGCTGTATTATTTTGAAGACTTCATTTGTTACTGTTTTGCAATTTGTAATCATTAGTATATAAGAATTTGGATCCCAGTTTTACCTACATAATTTAAAATTATATTTATTATTTATTTTGAGTTTTATCTGAATGATGATCTGAATTTTACAAAATCCGTCCAATTTTATCGATTTTTATATGTAGGTATCTACTTATATGTATATAGCGTAAAGTGACTTATTATTTAAAGAAATATACGCAATACTTTGTAGTACTTAACATAATACTGCCTTATTATTTACTTCATACAATTACTACGTAGATACATTTAAGTATAAAAATTTGCCTAAATTCCATTTATTTTAGCGCATCTATTTTCAGCGCCTACACACTAACATCTGTATAAGTTGTATCTGTTACATAGCAAAACATTTGGCCTCCCTGGGACGCCTGTGCCGAAAATCTAAGAGTTAAGTTTAATCCTGTCCGAGATTCGCTTATCTTTGTTGAGTGCTGTCACTACTTGTATTTCCTGATATATTTTTTAAATTAGCTATAATCTATAAGCCTTTAATAATATGTAAATTGCGCATACACATCCCATGATGAACGACACGAATCTGATACAAACAAGACACCTCATTGTTATGAGGGAACAGGTGAACATACATACATACCAGTCAAAAACATAACCCTCCCTTTTGCTTTGCAGTAGTCGGACAAAAATTGATCGTACTCACTTGTGAACTGCATAATTGTACTGCATAACTGCATAAAAGTACGTATGTAAAGATGTGAGTAGTCCGGGATATGTCAATCATTAAAACAACATGTGCATTTTTCGCATTTATTCATGTTAATAATATAGACAATGTTCAAGGTACCTTTTAATTGGTTTTCGAGCTTTAACACTAAGACATATTAACCGTCCGTTTTACCTCTTATCGTTAACATTGCAAAATAACACTTCATTAAAAATCAATCTGACGGTACAACTAACTAAACAATTATAAACATTGACTAAAATATATCGAATTTAAAATTCAAAACATATTTTTAACATTTTTAATTCAACTTAATTTTAAAATTAAATTTCTCGTCACATAAACATTGCAGACCCGTTTATAATAATAATAAACAAAATTAACAAAAATAGCAATAATAAAAATAAAATTTCCACGAACGAAACAGTTGCGCAACAAAGAGGACGACCGTCGCGTGTCGCGCGACACGAGGCCGCGGCGCCGGCGGCGCCCCTCGCACGTGTCGCGCGACACGAGGCCGCGGCGCCGGCGGCGCCCCTCGCACGTGTCGCGCGACACGAGGCCGCGGCGCCGGCGGCGCCCCTCGCACGTGTCGCGCGACACGAGGCCGCGGCGCCGGCGGGCTCCCCTCACACACTCGTTACATACTTATAATACGCAACAAGTCATAATTCAATAGAATTAGTATAACATATCAATCTCAACATGTGTAAAGGTCGATGAGACAACGCCAGCACGGGCTCTGCGCGGCGCGCCCGCGGCCGCTGCGGGCCGTCCGACTCGTTTAATGACAATTAAAATTATATGTTACAATAGATCCCTCCGGGACGCGTTCGTGGCGATGTCAATATGCGCGAGTTGATTCCTCAGTCTTTAATAAATTGATGACAATGAGCAAGGAGAACGTAATGAAACAATGCTATGCAATTATATACAGATAGTGAGCGCGCGCCGCGGCCCCGTGCGGCCGCGCACAGCCGTGCTCTCCTACACACTGTCGAACCTTGCACGCAGCCCGGCGCAGCTAGACGCCACCTATACCTATACATATACTATACTATACGAGGTACGATAAACCACTCTATCAACAAATTCAACAACATTTAGCTATTAAAATTAAAGAAGAGCGCTCGGCCGCTACCATATATCTAAGGAGAATGACGAACTACCGCTACCTATCTACAGTGAATCGAGGAGGTTTACACAACCGGGCCGCCCTGCTATTATTATCTTCACACGACCGGACGACGACACCGCGCTGACATCGTGTCTTCGCGGCTATATACTCTCAAATATTGTAACAACTTCAGTATAACAACATTAACATTTTCCAGTATTTTAAAATTATCTATACATACCCATAATATTGTTTATTAATAAGATAATTTTAACTAACTAGAATTCCACGATAACTATGTGATCGGAGTGCCTAGTGCTAGTTTCTTTACATTTATTTATTAACGCAATCGCGCAGTAAACGCAGATTTGTATGGAATTAAGGGCCGCGCACATATGGCAGAGCGCAGCGAAGAGTTTGCCCGCGATGTTTTCTAAACGCGTGACTCATAAATCTCTCATTAAATTTATCAAGAATGCGCGAGTGGGTACTCGCGCTAGAGTGCGCATACTCGACACACCGTCGTCAATGTCGTCATTGGTTTGCAATTTTTTGAGAGTCAAAACATGAACATTCGTGTATAAAATGATAGATGGGAACGTGCTGTTGATTAAACTACATGCAGACAAGAATTAAAAAAATTGTAATATCCATACAATTCTGCGTTTACTTTAATGAGATCGAGTAAATAAATAAATGTAAACAAACTCTCACTCGGCACTCGGAGCTCGGCGCGCGGCGCGCAGCGGGCCGCTAACTATAATACGCCACGAGAGCATGCACGACACGGGCCGGGGCCTGCGCACGCTCGTCGCGCGCCGTCCTACGGAGGAGACTCCTTAGCGAGAGAGAAAGAAAACGTAGAGACTAAGAAAATCGGAAAGTATCACCCTACCCCTAGAGCACGCCCAAACTTCACGAGGCCGATCGTTTCTCTGCGATCGACGTATTCCGTTTAATTGACGTTTTGACTTACACGTAGCGACTAATCGAGTTTATTTCCGATAAAATTGAGCTTGTAAAATCGACGTTCGGGCGTCAAGCGATCGCGCCGACAGGGGCGCCACTGTCGCGGCGCACCGCGCGGTCCGTCGCGACAGTGGCGCCCGACATCAAACTTTAATTGACACGAGACGATATCTGCCCCTACCCCCAAATATACAAGTAGAGATGAGAGAAAAATTGGAAAAACACCAGAGAGATCGAACAGCGATACCTATACACGTTAAAGATTGAATATACATTAATAACTAGCTACTGTTCGAATGCACTACGCTGCGAATGGTAACCTACATAACACACGTACATAGACGCAGTAACAACTCCGGCACTCACCGCGACACCTCTCAATTCCGTCGCCGCCACCTTCACCTTACAACTAGCGTACATTATCATTTAAGCCGATCCATATTACATTTATTATGATTACTGTTTGTTTGTACTTCATTCCTTCTGATAAGTATCGTACCGGCCCGCGGCCGCCGGCGGTCGGCTGTCTACGACGATGGCACTTCTGAGGTAAACGAACACAACTTAAACCTACCCGCGATCTGACCGCGCCGACCGCGCGCTACGGAACCGAACGCGAACGGACCGGCCGCCGCGGCCACTTCCGAACGTTCACTGTCCCTTCGCGTGCTCGTACCGTTACTGTAAATAAGAATATCTCATCATATTGTCATCTCGAATTATATATAGAAATCTGCTTTAAAACGTTAAAATATGTAATCCGCTACGTTCTGGACATGCATTATAATATAAGTTGTACTTACATCGTAACATTAATTTAGACCGACAACAGCGAACCCGACTACGGAACTCGACGAACGGATAAAACGATATAGTTACATTTATAAAATGTATAAAAAAATAAAAGATTCTTCACCGCGAGAAATGAGGAATGACGAACTCCGCTGACCAGCAAGAGTTATTCACGATCATTTGAAAAAGAAAATTCGGATACGGAAACTGCCACTCCTTCCACTCAGATCCTTGCACTTCACAATGCTCTAATCCGTAACTTTTGATATTTCATTGCGAAAAAAACAGTGATTCTAATCGGGAAGGTTTAGCTCTCGGAATAATAAATATTCAATTTGACGCTTCCGAATTCGAATATATCCGAATGAAATGAGAATAACTTTGGTGATTCGAGACGTGGAGCACGTCGACACGGGAGCGGGACACCACTAACCTATTGTACTTGACTCTGACACTCCCCGCCTCTCCTACTACCTCGAGCGACGTCGACTCTCGACTCCCCGGCGTCGCTCCCACTACACTAATACCAGGCTCACACCACGCGAATTTTTTTGTTCTACTTCCTAGGGATGTACCTTTCTTTCGATTCCAAGAACTTTTAGTATTGATACATTGGAATCGATATTGAATAGGCACCGGTTAAAAGTACTCGTCTCGTTACTCGAGTATTTGTCTCAGAAGAACATTTAGACTGGCATTATAGAGCGATAATAAGCTTTAGAATTAAGCTATTCGATTGGCTAATCGAGCGCGATTTAATCGATACAAAAGTATCGAACGTATTTGTCGTAACTCGTATCGTACATCCCTAGGAAGTGAAACAACAAAAATCGCCCGGTCTGAACCAGGTAAAACGTAACGTAAAACTAAAAACAATAACTTATCAATGGTAACATTTACAATGAAATCAAAACTTGTAAATAAAACGTATGCCGTGACGAATAATATACAAAAATAAAATGTGCATGGAATAGGAATTTCCGTGATAGGAGATATCACAATGGTAGCTTTACAGAGCAGACATTATCATTATGCTCAACACTATACACGCGTTAAATCAATATACATAAATCTATCCTTGTAAATAGTCGACATATCGAGTCGATACGCGCCGCGCGCGGCCATTGCACTCTCCCGGACCGCCTCGCGGCTTCTCCGGCTTATTATAACAATGTCAACATCATAAAATCAATAAACTAATTCTTGCATTATTATTAAAATTCATTTAAATGTTTCCCGGCGCGCACAGAAGCGCTAATATTACGAGCGACTCTACTCTTCGTCGAGCGAAGTCTACGTACGTATAGCAATGTGCGCGACGCGTATCGAGAGCTGCGTATCTAACCTTCGCGAGATAAACAAAACGTTAACTAGCAGGTAACTCGCGCCTTCGCTGCGGTTGACTAGAGGTCGCGTGACGCCGCGGGGACAGCCTCGCGCGGCCGATGCCGCCATAGTCCATACTAATCACAGCGTTACGGTAATACATATTTTACTATTTTTATTTATTAAACAAAAACCCCGCAATCGTGTTCTATACACTGTACCGAGTGGCAGCATCGGCCGGGGCGAAGCTTGCTGAGTGGCGGCGGTCGCGACCTACGACAATGTGTTCACGTATGAAGCGCGGCGACCACTGCCGATCTCAAACTCGGGTCGGACGAGCGCCATCTAGGCGACACGCCGGGCGACTTCCTCCTGCACTCTCAGCTGCTCGTCCGAACTGACAGACGTGGCGTTTAATTCGACAGACAACTGAAGGTTGTGAAATAGATCGGTAGCACAAGAATCCAGCAGTTTCACGACGAGCTTACGAGTAATCAGGTACGGAGTTAGAGGCGAAGTCCCGAGGTTTGAGCGGCGAGTGGGGGTGCGCGACCGCCGCCGTTCAATACGTGAATAGGCACAGTTACTGCATCAGCGTGGAGATTGCGTTGTGGCGCGTGCGCTTCATCTCCTCCTCCTGGATCTTCTGCTCGATGAGGTACTGAGCGTTGCCGATGGCGGTTGGCGTGCCGGTGATGGTCACGATGCGGTTGCGCGTGCCCGGCGCGAACGTGCCCTTCTTCGAGATCTGGATGTTGGCGCCCGACATCTGCTGGATCTCCACCAGGCTGCGCCCGCCCGGACCTGGAAGCCAGCGGGAGGTGCGTACTCGATATCACATTATATTACAGGTTTAAAGATTTGGCGCCCGACGTGGGACTGAACTGAATATAACATTTGCATTGTGCTGGCAAGGACTGATTATAATATGTAACATATATATATTTGATTTGATATATTTGATACACCATACTCGTCGACGAAATTGATAATTGTAAAAAAACCTAAAGTAAGATAAACTTCACAGGTATGATAAATTTGGCGCCCGACGTCGGACTGAATTGAACATAACATTTACATTGTGCTCGCAAGGACTGATTGTAATATGTAATAATGTATTTGAAACACCATACTCGTCGAAGACATTGATAATTGTAAAGAAAGCTAAAGTAAGAGAAAATTCATAGGAATGTTAAATTTGACGCCCAACGTGGCGTTTATATTGATGCAGGAGTGGCACAATATATCTTCTTGTTGTACAATTCCATTCATTCTTCCTTTCCCATTCTTCCATTTGTTTTTATATAAATTGGTCTGAGTTTTTTTGGAAACTTTGATAATTAACAAGCTGTATAGATTTTGTTGTTTGTCACCTGGCTGCTTAGACTAAGCTCGGTAAGGATCAGTTTGTCACCTGGCTGCTTAGACTAAGCTCGGTAAGGATCAGACAATCTATACAAAGATCTCTGCAGAGTGTTTCCAGCTTCTATTGTTCTGTCAATGTTAAACCACTACACGTTGATAGTATTTTTCGTCACTGCTTGGCGAAGTCCGCATTCAAATCCTAGTGAAAGTTTATAAAAGGTAAAGTTAAAAGTGCAACTCACCAAGAATAGCCCCGACGATGACCTCGGCGATCTCCACGTTCTTTGAGTCCTTAGCGGCCGCGTCCGCCGGCGTGGGGCTCTTGGAGAGCGGCAGCAGCGAGGCGGACGGGAAGGGCGCCACGCCCCCGCCGACGCCGGCCATCGCGCCCGCGGACAGCGAGATCGGGGCCACCGCCGCTGCGGGGCCAAGCGCCTCGAATGCAACCTCCGCGAAACGCTCTACCCATCACACTCCGCACTCCTCACTCGAGATACTTTCATAGTTACCGTCCCCCCCACCCCCGAGCCCCTCCCACCCCGGTCGCCTGCGCTAGTCGCGTGCGCGGTTTACATTAGAACGTTTCGCGCTGTTGCCGAGAAGATTGTGTTAGAGCTGCGGCCGATCCACAGCGCCGACCCCGACCGAATTCAGAGATAGGTGATGCTAGTGTACCTTTATATGTTAGTGTACCTTTATATGTTAGTGTACCTTTATATGTTCGGCTTACCGACACCTTTATAGTTATCGTAACCTACTCCTTGTAGCAAACTTACAATAATATGTTAGATTCGAATCGCCTCGACTGATATCTTCGTTAAAATTAACCTAAGTTAGTGGTTCGATTTGAATAGAGCGTTAGGAGTTTCCCTAAAATCTATTAAAACATCATTAAATAGTTTAAATTAGCCCGGAGATAGACTGTACATAAATAATAGATATCTTGCATAATGTTCAAACGACAGTGTTGAGCAAGCAACTACATACAATACAAATACAAAAAATACATACAAAATAAAATTCTACTTGAAAAGCCATGTTGGACACCGACAATAAGTGAATATTGAAAATATGTATACTTATACCTGTCGGACTATAATGTATATATAGATAGATAGACAGACAGACAGTATACATGCACTATCGGCAGGTACATTCGTAGCACTAGCATTACCCACTCGTGTGTACAATACTTTACGTTTGTTTTCTCAATGTTGGTAGCGCTGTGTTGCGGACTTGGAAAAATAAAGATGGTGGGGGAAAGAACAACTTATTGTACTTTAATTTTAACAAAATTAAATTTGGAATACTTTTTTTTTATTACAGCCAGACTACAGATTATATATTGTGTTTATAATTTATTGCCAATTATCTCAGCAAAAGTCTTTTTGGTACTGTCTAAAGCTTTCGTCGTAATAGCGACTAGCGCGTTTGTGTGCGATCATTTTTTCTATCTCACCTACGAGTGATCCATGTTGAAGGTATTCTGTGAACCAATAAGTTGTTCCTTCTATATTCGGTTCGTGTTATGCTCTGGACAAAATATATTTTTATAAATTCGCGAGGGGTCAACATCAACTAAGCCAATTTTGATTAGACCACAATTTTGACTGTAACTTGTAATAAATATGATAGATATTTCAAATAATTTTTATCTTTTTCGCATGATAAATTCAAAACAATTTGGGTGCACATTATTTTAGAAGTTTGCAATAGGAGTGAACAGAAGTATGAAATAAAAGAAAAGTTGTAGTGTAAATCATTCATAATTTATGTTACATTCAATCAGACATTACTTTGTACGAATCCGAAACAAATAAATATTTCAATTTAGTCTATGATTTACTTTCAATAATTATAAATAAATTAAGACGCCCAAATACGTCTACATAAGAAGGGATATAGATTTAATTGGCGTAATTGAAGTTATAATAAAAATAAAGATGCCGTGACATTTGTCCACAGCACAAATCTGTTATGTATTGCCGACAGATGGTATGAAAAAGCAATGTGGAAGAATTTTGACAAATACTTTAAACGCAAACAATAAATCAGTTTTTAAAGCCAATCGTGTTAATCGAGATCAGGCAATACAACACATCGAGATACACTATACATGCAGATATAGAACAATAGAAATAAAAGTCATTTTAGTTGTATATTGACCGAGTCATGTTTCAAAAACAACTAAATCAAAATACAACAGTTTTTAAAGAGCAGAAAACTTAAACGAAGTATAGGGCTGCTAAGCTCGATTATTTTGCATTGAAGCGCCTCTATCGTTCATTTAAATTTTCGTAACTTCAATATCAACAAAAAATATGGGACTTACTCGTGTACAATCCTCATATTTTTTTTGAAAAACAACACGGTCATTAGAATGTAAACATATTCATGAAACGAGACGTTATATCACGCAGCCAATTAGGGACAGAATGAGAAGCGTAGCGAAGAAATTTACAATTTTGACGGCAGGTACATCTCAAGCGTCAGTGCGTTGAGGGCACTGTGTGATCCGTGAGTACGGATAGCAATGTAGTAGATAGTTTTGCTATCCGTAGAGCAATGTTATCGGCCATTGGCAACCCTAACTGGGATAATGTTGAACCTCATCGATAGGTGGCGTTACAAATCAAATATCAACGCAAAAGATTCGCGTAATGTTGTCGAACAACGCTTAACTAAAAAATTACAAGAAATAATGAATCAATGATTGCTATTATAAGTGTATTTCGAAGGTGTATTAATCAAATATATCCCAGTGAGTGTGCCCGAAGGAAGTAAGTGCGCGAGTGAGAGTGCAGGCCGAGTTAGGTGGTACTATACATCTAAGACAGCTAACTAAGACCGTATACTGTAGCACATAAGGAACATAATTAGACGCACGATCATTTCTTCTAGTACAATATACTTGCGAACTGTAAGGGTACTGTGCAGTTTTATATTTGTTTAACAATGTTCGTGAGAGTTTGTTGAGTAGTGCACGGCATTGCTAAACAAAACATTTGAGTCAACATTTTATGGAACATTTGGTTTACTTACACACATTTTAATATCAAACGCAAAGTTTTTTAATATGACTCTAGTTTCGATCTCATAGTTACACTACTAACATTTAAAATTAGTGAAAAAATACAACATGAGATCCTGAAAAAGATTTCGCCTTTACACTGTCATAAAGCGCCATCTTTTGACAGATTTTGTTTTACTTCATGTATTCGACAAAGTATTGATATTTCATCAACACAGTGACCGTTACTGTTAGCAGTTTGTCTAGTAAGCTAACCTGTACAATGTCGGACAGGGCGTGACGTAATAGTATTGTACCTACCTACATTCTCACTAGCGGCAACTTTCGCTATTCGACCGATTTGAAGCCCGTTCGTACCTATGCACGTATGCCAGGGTTGGGATACGGTAAACATAATGCAATTTTAAAAACCAATTCTTGTTAGTCAGCTCGATCACATCACAACTATCAATTGATAAAATAGAATAATAATAAATTGTTGATTTAATTATCAATTAATAATTATTAGTTTCAGTTCAGTAGTCTTTGAAACTTATGAGAGCTGACGGAAATTATAATTTCAAACGGCATACAATTTTGAAGTTTTATGAATCAAAATAAAATTACGTACGTACACACAACGAAGACGGCACTTACGGTACAGTTAGAAATAAAATCAGTGATATAAACTTTAATTTAAGTCGATAAAGATCGACACATAATCGACTTTTGTAAAAATTTCTTGCTAAAGCTTGCAAGATACCGTTTTTTTTAAATTTCTACATATTAGTTATGAGACAAAATACCCAATTAATGTGATTATAAGCTGTAAAGTATCATCTTCGTTCGTAAACGTAGATAGAGGTAGTGCAAGGAGGTTGACACTTCTAACTTCTCTCAGGTTTATAATACATTCTCAATTGACAATTGAATTGAAAAAAAAACAAAATAATAAACTCAAAAGTTAGATGCGTCTCGGCCTCAAAATCATTTAAGATTAATTAAAAGAACCGACTTCAAATGCCTAGTCATTTTAAATACCAAGTTTGAGGTGTTTATATATCTCCATATATCTCCTTTATTATTTATATATCTCCATATCATATATTTAAATGGGAACGTCTGGGAAGTACCCTTTCAAATACGAAAAGAATTTTCCAAATCGTTTCAGGCGTCTTCCGAGTAATCGGTGAAAATACATTAAAAAAGATTCCGATGAATTGAAAACAGTTGGTTAAAAATGGAAGCTATAGTAAGAAAAAAAATCTTTAACTAAATACTATTTAGCGATTATAATTTTCGAATTGGTTAGTGAGATGCTCAAGATTTACTTCGATTTTAGAAATCATAAAAAGTAATTCAAAATCACTCACTTTTCAACTCTCACTATCTTTTCACTCAATTTTTGTCAACTGTAAACCGATTTTCAAAAATTTTTTTTAATCAGAAAGAAATAGTATATTCCTTAGGTGATCTCATTCTAAATGAATCGAGATCAGCTAGGCTATTCTGTAAGCTATCTCGACAGCGGAATCCGTGGTGAGATTCGAATTTCGTACTTTGAAATTCAATCGTATCACGTTCGCAATACGGTTGAATTTAGTTATACGAAATTCAAATCTCACCGCGGATTCCGTTGTCGAGATAGCTTACAAAATAGCCTAGCTGATGAGTATCTTTAGAGTGTGAAGTGTTTATCTCCATATATCTGAAGATACAATTTGCAACTGAAAATGACTAGCGTGGCATTTGAAGTCCGTTTTTTAAACGATTTTATCATTTTATGTTTTTTACTAACCGGCATTCACTAGCGTTTAACTTTCGGATTATGCTCCGACCGGTTTCGACTCGGTATGAGAGTCTTCGTCCCGGGAGCGGCTAAGAAAGCTGCTCGAGCTTCCCAACGCGACTGGTCGCGCTGGGAAGCTCCGGGAAACCGGTCATAATCCGAAAAATAAACGCAAGTGAATGCCGGTTAGTAAAAAACAAAATATGTAAATAACCAAGAGAAAGAGTCGTCTCAAACTCCGAGCACAGTCCGACATCAACAAGACACAGGTGAACAAGTGTGGGTATATTTCATTACAACTACCGTCAATTCCATTTAAAACTAAGTAATAACAGTCTGAACTCACGCAGGTAAACTGCTGCAGGCTTCTTTAACTCATTAAGTTAGACCGGCGTTATAGTAAACTCCGAAGTACATCATCTACTCTCAGCATAGTATCGATAGAATTAAAAAACCTCCTTAATGCGAGATGGACTCGCCCACCAAGACTTCCGTACAAACTTGTCTAAACAAACTTAATTTTGCAGTTTGATCCCTAGAGTAGACACTGTTCATGTACTAACCGGAAATAATCAGTTTCAATAGTAAATTAGCTTTTTTTGTTATTAAGCTAATTTTTTTTTCCTTTATAAGTGCTTCAAGACCTAAATTTAAACCAAATTTTATGACTCAAGGTCAACGGGAAGTACCCTATAAAATTTGATCCCCTTGTGAAATCGCCAAATATGCGACATAAACGGTCATATCTTTTGATCACATCGACTTACAAGTTTAATTTTTTCACAGACGAAAGATACTGTAGATCCCAGTATTTGATTTAAGATTCAATTTGATATCTATACGCGTTCCTGAGAAAAATGGTCTTGATAGACCGACAGACAGACAGACGGTCAACAAAGTGATCTTAGAACGGTTTGTTTTCTCCTTTTGAGGTACGACACTTTAAAAATAGTTATCTATGTGTTGTACCTAATTTCCGATTACAATGTTTTTTGTTTATGGAATAAAACACTAAAAGAATGAAGGCATTCGATTGGTTAAATCGCACCATTATATGCTAAGAGTAGATGCATAGTTAGGTGAGTTCAGTCGGTTATTGGTCAGTAATAAAGTGGCGGTGCACTCACCTAGTCCGACCTGTCCGATCGGTCCGAAGACCGTGGGCTGGTCCTGCGGCCCGGCCGGCAGCGGGAAGTAGGCGGCGGAGAGCGGCGGCGCCGGCAGCGCGGCCGGCAGCGCCAGCCCGAGCACCCCGTGCTTCACCAGGAGCCCGAGGGCGGCGCTGATCTCGCTGATGCCGCCCTCGCTGTACCCGGCCTGCCGGAGCGCCACCTGTCGCATCCCACACGCTTTACTACACGCTCTGATACCGTGAATTTACAATATAAGGATCGTGCACACCAGATGATTTTGCAAAGTCAATTCAATCCGTATGCTCTGGAGATAAGGTTGTCATTGCTGTTTACATTCAAAGCGGCTCAAACGAAAGGAACCTAGATGGGAGTGTATTCTTGTCTAACAAGCTGCCAGTGCTATTATGTACTATAGTGTATATGTGTATATATATATATATATATGTGTCATCCATACAAAAGAAAGGGACAAACTCCGTTGAGAGTCGGTCTCTTTCGGACCGTCTTGCATATTTTTCTACCATATTTTCTAACTATGTACCACCGAGGGCAAAAAGCGTAAATTACGGCTTTGAATAAAACAAAATACAAAAGTAATGAGCCATTCAACTTCCATCCAAACGTCAAACCACGATGCAAGTGAAACTTTTTGTTTATGTGTAGCTATGGTAGCTAGCTACTGTGACAGCAGTTGACATGACACATTAGCATGTAAACAAATTAGAGATGAAACGGATAGTGGTTTGGCCGGATACCGGATATTCGGCAAGCTACGAGGCCGGAGCGCCGGATATCCGGCTACCGGATAATCGGCCCTTTATCGCGTTACATGACGCGATCAGGTTGGTTTGAATATGGCGCGGTGAACGAGATCTGAAATATTCGGGAGCGTTCGGGTGTTATCACACGCGAGCGGAGATCGAGACGACTCTGGGATGTTCGAGTAATGCGGAAAATTTGGTATTCGTTCACCACAATATGCCACTTGTTAATTTTGAGTACTAAACTAATTAATTAGGTGCGATTATAAAAATAAACGGTGTTCATAACCTATTGTGGGATGATTTGCCTTGTCTACAATAATGAGAATTTTGTGCAATTTACTAATATGTTATTATTTATTAATATGTTATATTTTCGGTATACGGCCGGATACTGAATTACTATCCGGTATCCGACCGGATAGTGATAACAAGGCCGGATAGGCCGGATATCGGATAGTTACCGGATATCCGTTTCATCTCTAATACAAATATGGCTGCGGAAGCGTCCGCCAATCACAGTTACACATATCCACCAATCAGCACGGGCGACATGCGACAGATGGACAAAAATGCGAAGTAATAGAAGTTAAAGTTTGAAAATGTACTGACCTTGATGTGATCAAGCGTGTGCTGCGAGATGGGCGCGGACGGCTGCGAGCCGGGCGGCGCCAGTGACAGGGTGAGTGATAGCGCACCCACCGCGCCCAGCCCGGCCGCCGCCGCCGCCGCCGCGCCGTTGACCAGCACCTGCCCCACCGACCCGCCCAGCGCGTGACCCTGTCACATCACACCACGTCAACATCATCACCATCATCGCATACCGCATATATATATTGTATATATTGTTGTGGTACATTTGTTAACTTTAAACATTCACGATTTTAACACATAGTTATAAATAGTTAGTAATAATAGTTATAAATATTAAGATACGGGTCTTATCGCGCTAAAACATACATTTTATTTACCTCGACCTCGCTACAACATTAATTTTATACCTCGTTGCATTAATTTACATTAAATCCTTAATGCAACTTTTTTTGTTTTAGCGCGATAACATCTGTATTTTATAATATTTATAACTATTTGTGGCTAACCGAAACGTTTTGCAACACTTAATACCGGACATTTTCGTGTTTCAGCGTTATCAAGTTCCAATTTTACATTTACTTATAAAATACATTAAATATAGACGCACATTTAAACCAATTTCTGTTTTAAAAAAGGCAGTCAAGCATACATATTATACCACACTAATTATCGACATAACTTAGACAACATTCGCTAAACGGTCGTAGCAAACATTTCTGTTAGAAAAATTCGAATAAAAATGCGTTCAATTCATGATCACCCTTCTTCGTCTGCACAAAAGCCCTATTGCCTTGACTTAGCATAATAACTTTTTGGACTGATATTAACGATAACAACACAATATCAAAGATTTCAACGCTACTAACTAGCTCTGGGCGGGGATTATTTAAAAAAAAGGGTTACTAGCAATGTTAGTTGCACATTACTAGTAGTCTTGCTAACCCCTCCAACTAAGCTAAATATGCTTGTGTCTAGAGTGAGTTCACGTCATTAGTGGATCGAAATCACGACCTCTCGATCGCTAGGCCGACTCCTTAGTCACTGGGCTATTGCCGCTTTGGTTTGCTGGTTTAAATCATATTATTAACACCCGTATTAAACATTTATATAAATGCATAGAGATTGATTTCACTCGAGTACTGTCAATAATGCATTGGTTTCGATGTTGGAATTCGTGGGCACTGGAAGATCGTTTCCACATAGAAACACTATAAGATAAGCGTGTTGGCAGCCGAAGAAGGGATCTCCAAACTACGAGTATATAAGTAAGTAGTAGTTATCCAACTAGGTATATAGTACGTATATAATAGAGCGGTACATAGATACGATACAGTAACGGCTACCAGTGCGCGGCATCAAGGAACGGGCAGTGATCACACTCACACACGCTCGCAAGTGCCTTACACCTACTCGCTTCGCCGATGACGGGTCACTGATACCTCTACTTCTTTTTACATTCTATGGAATGTCTATGCAAAAGAGAACCGTCGTGACGTTACGATGAACTAACGATGAAAGGTAAGGAAGGTACATACCTACCTAGAAGCACCCGATAATGATAAGAGTAGGAACTTACTAAATATCAAACATACTGGCAATGGCAGAGCAGTGTTTTCAACGCAACAAAACAGTATTAGAAAACGCTACCTAAATTTCTATGACGGTTCTCTTTTTGCACAGTCTACGTGAATAATTATTATATATTTTATTCCAGTCTACATTAGGGACCGAACCGTGTGAATACTTGTTTATATTGTCTTTGGATTTACTTTTGTATTCTGTATCTTAGTAAACGTCTGTGAGGTTGGATGGATGTTAGTTACTCTTTCACGCAAAAACTACTCGAGCTAATTTGGATGGAAATTGACTTACAGATGGTTTAAACCCTTGAATGATACATATGATAGCAAACAGCCCTTGAAAGTCAGACTGCTTTAGGCCTAGCGTGTCCACAATCCTCGACTGCATCATCGTTCACCACCAGGCGCAACAGTAGTAAACCGCTAGCCTATAGAATATAAAAACTGTGAAAATTTTACTTTTGATTTTTTTTCTTCTTTCTAACAAATAAGGCTGATGGTGATTGATGGTGGTAATAGTTATTTAAAATGTAAATGTATACACTACTAAACAGTAATTACAAACAAAAATGGAGCTATTAGTCACTGTTCCCGAATTCAATTACTTCTAACTTCGCAGAACAGATTTTTAAGCAGCAACGCAAGTTTAAAAAAAACGTCTAACAAAACAATGATTTTGAGACGCAGCCGTACACTGAGTTATAAAAATCTTCCTCTAAGGATGCAACCATCCATTAACACATTCACTTTTTAAAGTCCGGTTTATTGATATCTAATAATGCAGGTGCACCTCGGTGCGCCGTGATCACAGTTTATGATGTTAACCCTGATGTCAGCGGAGGAATGTATAATGTATTTACATTCGAATATTAATGAACTAAACCGAGATACGTGTAGGTGTGTACCGTACTAGTGTAAGTAGGTGTTTGTTTATTGAGCTCGTAAATGATAAACAAGTCAACACTGGATACTACAACAATATGCGAGTATATTATAAATACATATATATCCATTATATAAGGTGGAGAACAGCGTGATAAGGGAACACTGTGGTGTAATAGAAGATGTAGTGGCAAAGATAGATAAAGAGATGCTTAGATGGTTTGGACATCTAGAAAGTATGGATAAAGGAACGTTGACGAAACAGATTTATAAGACGAGTGTGAATGGGCCAGCCGGTAGAGGTCGGCCTAGGCGAACGTATCACGACCAGATCGGAGACGTTTTAAAAAAGGAAAATTACCTATAACCGGCGAGATGTATGAAAGCACTCATGAAAGTGGAAGAATCGAAAGAGGTATGTCAGGATCATCGTAGCGTATATGGAAAGAAGTAGTCTCTGCCTACTCCAACAGGGAAAAAGGCGTGAGATTTTATGTATGTGTGTCGGTATGTAAGTAACCATCCCATTAAATATATCTTCATAGTCATATAACAAATTTGAAAGTAACTTCGCTATGTCTTGTCCCCTTCTCGCCCTGTCTTTCTTTTTGGCATGTTTTCATCACTAATTAGCTGGAGCGATATGGCTGAAATGTTGCAGCCATAGCCTATACATAGGCATAGGCCTAGTATATAGGCATATATGTACATACATATATTAAAACGCGAGCGAAGCCCCGGGGTGCTGAAAATAGTCTAATAAAATTATATCTTTGATACACCATTTCTGAATTCGTCCAAAATGTACTTCTCAAAAATATAAATACCACAGACATACCTACTAACAAATGCTCCTCATTTAACATTACATGAGGTGAGATACTGAACTCTTTTTTATTATTAAAGTATAGGACGTACGACACTGGTATGTAGTAGATAGGTATCTAATTCTTTAAAGGATGCTGACTACAACACATAAGCGCGACAAATAAATCATATTATATAGGTCGCTGGTTCAAATCCGGCTCGAAGGACTATAAAATGTACGATTTCTGTTGAGACCGTACACCAGTGTTGCAGTAATAAGTTTTAGGTATAGTTTATTAGAGACAAATCACAATAAAACGTAAGGCCATTTCTCACTCGTCCGCGTGTGTCTGTCAAATCCGGCTCGAAGGACCATAAAATGTACGATTCCTGTTGAGAACGTACACCAGTGTTGCAGTAATAAGTTTTAGGTAGAGTTTATTAGAGACAAATCACAATAAAACGTAAGGCCATTTCTCACTCGTCCGCGTGTGTCTGTCAAATCCGGCTCGAAGGACCATAAAATGTACGATTCCTGTTGAGAACGTACACCAGTGTTGCAGTAATAAGTTTTAGGTAGAGTTTATTAGAGACAAATCACAATAAAACGTAAGGCCATTTCTCACTCGTCCGCGTGTGTCTGTCAAATCCGGCTCGAAGGACCATAAAATGTACGATTCCTGTTGAGACCGTACACCAGTGTTGCAGTAATAAGTTTTAGGTAGAGTTTATTAGAGACAAATCACAATAAAACGTAAGGCCATTTCTCACTCGTCCGCGTGTGTCTGTCAAATCCGGCTCGAAGGACCATAAAATGTACGATTCCTGTTGAGACCGTACACCAATGTTGCAGTAATAAGTTTTAGGTAGAGTTTATTAGAGACAAATCACAATAAAACGTAAGGCCATTTCTCACTCGTCCGCGTGTGTCCGTCGCGCCTAAGTGTACCTACTCAAAGTTGTTATGAAATATGCTAAATAGCAAAATAATTCTTACAAGTTACTTATTAAATAATATTTATAATAATGAAATTAAATAGGCGATAGTAATTTTCAAATGAAATGGATAAGAATAAGTATCACCTGAGATTACTTCTAATAGCTATTCAGAAATCCACTCGATGTAACAACTTTGTTTGTTTGTAGATGTGTCGCAACGCGCAATAGATCAGTGGGTCAAGGGAGCTGCTAGATCGAGTGTGAAACTTGGACATTTTGTCGATGACTGTTTATTATGCAAGTCATTTATATTTTAAAATAAATTGTCTATTGTGTAGCACTTTTATTAACACTATAAATAAAACATTTTACATATTTGCGGTTAGTGTTTATACGTGAAATAGTGACTGCTGTAAATTCCGCATGGATCCGCGTAGGTGAAACACAATGAAATATGTTTAAATTAAATCAAAAGTTGGTACTTTTGTAGAGTTATATGGGTATGAGTTTTTAAATTCTGTATACTTCCTAAGAAAGTTTATGAGTAAAGACTAGAGTGTGACAGAATTTTCTTGCATCGCCAAATTTACTGTCCATATAAAAATTTGTGTGAGATTAGAGATCTTGCTCGTTAGAATTCTTTAAAATTACGAAATTTATTGATTGGGATTATTGATTTATTTAATTTATAGATTGGGACATTACAAACTATCTTGGTGGGTGCAATATGTCTGGAAAAAAACACTAATAGCGATAAGGTAACTTATTGTGACGCTACAATCAAAATGTGTGTAGTTTTAAGTGATTATGTTGAGACATACCTCATCACTAGAACTCGGAACAATCTAACATTTGTGTTAGATTGCTCCGGTCTATTCTTTAGTGTAGATATCGTAGATCGAGGTCCCTTTTGTAAACTGTATCAATACAACGAAGAAATGAATGTGACTTATAGTATAGTATCAAGAAGCGACCCCTCATCGACAAACCCAAGCATACGAGGCGGTACCATACAAAGTGAGCGTGTCCAAGTGTCTGTCACCTCTGTCACCTCTGAGTTGGGCACGGCGTACGGCGACCCGGTGGGGTTGTAGTTAGCGACGGGACCGGCCACGTCGGCGTACGACACGTTGGGACAGGACCCTGACTGCGGATCGTCCACCACCTTCTGCAGGATCATCAGACAAGCCTTCTTGTTGTTGTCCTTCTCACCTGGAACACAGACACATGGCTTTAGAATGGGACATTCCAAAATATTGTAAGATCAGTCGAGCCGTTTGATCGTGAAGAGGTTCTAAACAAATATACAAACTGCCTTCCGCATTTATAATATTGGTGTTGATATGCTAGCGAGCGTTTGACCACAATCCCACCTGTTGGTAAGTGGCGATATGGTCAAGCGTAGCACGCTGGGCACTGGCTCTCAAGGAAAGCTGTCAGAACACATTAGATGTTTGGCGACAGATTTTCTAACTTGAGGGTAGTAAGTAGCCAAGCCAGGCGGACATAAGACAGTTTCCTCCAGCACAAAGGACGTTATTAGATTGATACAAGCTTGGCCAGTCTGTATCTTGCCGCTTACTAAATCGAAGGTTTACTTAGCTGGTGATGTTGTTGTTTTGTTTTGGTTGGGTCGTTGTTCTTTTTCTGTGTACAAATAACATACACAGTATGTTAGTCACGTTTTCAAACGATGTACATCTAACATGGAAATACTAAATGTTCACTGTAGCGGGATTACTTGGAAATTTTAACAATATTTCGTAAATATCTGATTGTTTGGCCCAAATAACTTGCGACTAATTTTGAATAGCCTCGAGGTTACACGTCTTGGTAATACCGTACATGAGCAATATGTATACGTATGTACACATTGATAACGTATTAATATTCTTATGGCTCTTTTATAATCATAATGGTACTCGTTCCACGCTCCCAATTATTTATGACAATATACGTGGTGCTAACATACTTAGCAGTCAAAATCTAAATAAAGGGTTCTTTTTTTCTCAATACATACCATATGGATGTAAAGGGAGTGGATGCGGAAATGACTGCGGATAGACCCAAATGGAAGATAATGACATGTTGCACCGACCCCAATTAAGTGGGATAAGGGTAGGAATATGATGATACATAGCGCTACCATACTTGGCAGTCAACATCAATAAAGGGTTCTTCTCAAAACGATGTTAGAGAAAAGGCAACATAGAGGACTTTAGTGACAAATTAATAACAAACAAGACGATATTCGAGAAATTTCTTCATCTTTGCCGTTCCTTTGAACCCATTAACACGTACAATAAAGTAATCCTTGTAATAACATAAGCTTCGAATATTGATGGGCATCCATTAGAAACCCGAAACGTGCGTATACAAAATCCCGCGACCTACATAGGCCATGGTATGCTTTGGCAAAACGTCAATATTTGAGTCCCGTGATTAGATAGCGCAATTATATAGTAAATGCGGGTGTGAAGGATGTAGACCGCAATTACGCTGAGTGTTTAGGGTTATTGTTACGAATACCGTTTGCGGGGCTCAGTAAACACCCACCCGCAAAGGATATCTGGGAAAGGTTGCCGTTTTGGAAGATTTAGTGCCGCTTGTGAGGTTATTGTGCCAGCTTTTTTATGGTCGCAAAATGCGGATATAAGGGGCGGGAATATCAACGATAGCGCATGTAACGTTCTCGAGGTTTCTGGAATTGCCAATAAACAAGTTTGTTTTTAATGGGAATCGTATACTTATACTTATGCCAAATTGCGTTATAAGATGTCTGCCAGGCCAGGTATAAACTTTAACGTCTTCTTTATCTTGTTGAAGACAGGAGTATGGTAAAAATTTAATTTCAGAATTTCCACAACGATGGTTCCCTTATATTTAGGAACAGACAAATGATAAAACATAAAGAAAAGACTCGTGAGGAAATATCACACTTCTACACTTGATTTTGAAATTCGTATCCAAAGGAATTTCTTTCAATTATTTATTATTGATAGGCAAGCATTTGACCCACATAGATGAAGCCACAGATTAATATACCTAGACACAAGTAACAACGTGGCGAATGATATCAAGCAAATATAAACCTTACCAACAACGGTGATGCACCGCTCCTGCAGCGAGAGTTCCTTGGCCTTCTGTGAGATCTGCACGTAGCTGCCACTCTGTTCCTTGATCTGCTTGATGTAATTACCGCCCTTGCCGATTATCATGCCGGCCGTGGAATTCGGCACCAGGATCTTTACCTGGAACGAGAATGGAATCATTCATATGGATGTCTCATGTGTGGTTGAGATAGTTGCGTTGTGAAGATGGACTGTCAGTTTCCAGCTTTTCATCCTGCCGTGTAAAGTCGTGACGATTCCATGTTTGGTTGCAGTTGAGATAGTTGTCAACAACAATTGAGATAGTTGTCGAGTGCTTGTCTGAGCACAGTAAAAAAAACTGTTAGTAATCTTGTTAGTTAGTCTACATTAAACGCTGGAAGATAGAAACGGATAGTTTTTTTGGTTGGAAGGGACAAAGTATGTAGTTACTTTATCAATCGGTAACGGAACGGAAAGACGTTCTTCTTGTGGCTCGAGTAGATAGCAAACAAAATAGACTAATTTTATTGCTGCTTTTCTGTAACTTTTTATTTAATGAAATGAAAATACAGGAATTATAGATCGAAAGTAATATTTATATGTTCAACACTTGTAATCGGAACCATCGGGCCAATAATAACGACTAAGACCTTGTTACCTTGTACCTTGTTCAAATAAGACATAGCTTAGTCATAACCATGGCAATAGGTAAGTTAGAACACGTCTAAAGGTCAATATGACAACTCATATCGTAGCATCCTACACGCAGATGGTAGGAACATTATATCGATGTTTCGTCTGATTTGCCACCAATGTAGCTAACCACCATAAAGGAGAAAATCTGCTGCCATAACCTCGATGTTTCGGCTGTACAAAGCAGTGTCACAGCCCTTGAAAGTCGGACCATTCTAGGACCAACGTGTTCACCGTCTGCTATCATCGATTATCACCAGGCGAGATAGTGGTCAAACGCTAACCTATATGCGATATAAAAAAACTCCTTTGAAAGTCACCAACTACACTTAAAATATACAACTCTCAGTGGACAATATGTCAATGTCGCAACACAATAGAGACTTTATTGTCATGGGTACGAAGGCAGGTGACATTGCGCATGCTAATAGGGGATTAGCAGAGATGAAACATTATTTTTAGGAATTACTCTACCATGTTTTGTGGTTGAACTCCTGCTAGTTCGCTTAGAGTAGCACTACCACTTTGTCCTTCGAGCATTTACCAAAGGAAATGTTAACGCAAGGCGTACCCCTCTGCTGGCCATATAGCCATTTTTGGCCATATGAGCGTGCGTAACTACGCTGTATTTTTAATACTGTGTGCGTGTTTCAAGCTAGTGTGAGGGATCGTTAAGTGTAATTTGTGTGTGTGCAATGCGTGTTTACCTCGTCCCCCGTAAGTATCGGCAGATAAAATGTTTGCGGATTACAACGTTAACATCTCCATTTGTAAATGCTCGAAGACTTTGTCGAATTGTAGTAGTCTTTACTTATGTAATAGTCAAATATAAATATATTGGTTCATCATCATCAGCCGGTGTCAGTGCCTTGCTGAACGTAGGCCTCTCCCAAGATGCGCCACTGAGCCCGATCTTCGGCTCTTCTTTTCCAGTCACTGCCCACCGCTTTGCGTATGTCGTCGCTCCACCTGGTCACAGAAAGTCCTACGCTACGTTTGCCGATTCGCGGTCTCCACTCTAGGACAAGTCTACCCCAACGGTTATCAGTCTTGCGGCACAGAATAATGAATAGTACAAGCTTGCGGCAGATATGAGCAGCCCACTGCCACTTCAGTTTACTAATCCGTTGAGCTATGTCGATAACTTTAGTTCTCTGGCGAATTACTTCGTTCCGGATTCGATCCCGCAGAGAAATGTTTTGGTTAACAGTATGTATTATCACAGAGCATGTAGGACTAAACATATATATGTTTCATCAGGTGTTAACCAGCAATGCAGGCAGTGACGCGTTACATTCTGGTACTCTAACCATTTGTGTGCCACAGTAAATACTGTGTGTTATAGATACAAGTCATCGCTTACCATATAAAGCGAGCGTCTCGTTTGTCCTGTAACTGTACTGCATTTTGTTACAAAAAAGTCTCGATAATCCCAGAAATCCATAGGGTATAAAAACTAATATCAAAAGCATAGCGTAAGGTTTGTGGATATGTGAAAGAAGGATACATGTGACAGACAAAAGATTCAATCATATTGAGTAAGATACATAATATCTCAACCATTCTGAAATTGTTAGAGATTGTACGGACAGATGAAGATTCCGGAACTAATGGCACTGTCATCCAAAATAGTTTTCCAGTCTGATTCTCTGATCCGTTGACATCACTGATTTGAAACCGGTATACTCACAAAACTGGTTTTCATACGTTGAATGCTTAATACTTTTGCACATAAATTGTGATATAGGTATCTGATGCTTAATTATGATGGAAGGCGCCCCATTAACTAATTTGAGCAGGAAAATGAGCATCCTCGCAATTGTCATAATGATTACGTGGAAGCAAAGGAGTGTAAATTGTCGACATCGTTCCCTTCGAAGGCAAATGAGGTAGAGCTCATAATGAATCTTCTTGTCATTACGGAGTCTCATTATAATATTGATAAGTACGCTGTAATGTTTCAAATTAAGTTTGACCTCAATAAGGTCGAGTCAGTATCGTATCGGATTCAAAATAATTTGCAATTCAATAAATTAATCCGGGGTAGATTAAATAAGGGCCGAAGCGAGTATTTTGTTGTGGAAATCAACGGAAAGGAAAAGTTACCATGAAATTATGGGTTTTATAAGTTTGGAGCTGTTTTCTAAAATGTTGTTTTTTGTCAGAACAATTGTGATTTTGATGGTCTGATAACTAAGGAACCGGTACCAGTGTGTTGAGATTTAGTGAGACAAACAAGGAACAGTAGACCCCGTACTATAGACCGTAGGAAGAAAATGACGACTTGTTGGCGTAACGTTAACAATAGATAGTTAGGCTTCTAACCGGTTCATCGAAAGGTAGGAGCATTATATCGATGTTCCACCTTACTTGCTACCAAAAAGTAACATACCACCATCGAGAAGAAAATCACCCGCCATGACAGTTCAGTTCAGTGTTCACCATCCTCGTCAACCACAACATCGCTTACCACTTAGACGAGATAGTGGTCAAACGCAAGACTAGAACAGATATTAAAAGAAAATTACATGTAAACCTGTAAAAATTTGCAACAATATTATCCAAAAAAGATCAGCTCCATGCGGTAACAAAGGGTAATTTCGCGAAGTGAGGAAATATTAAAGCCTTTGTCCAAAACAGAGATCCATATCTGATAGGTTTACAGTAAACCTATCAGATATGGATCTCAGATTGGATGACCAATTTGACTATTATCAAGAATATTTCTTCCCAAAAATTGCACAAAGCAAATCAAACACGAACTCGCGGAACAAAACAGCACCCTTTTATTGTCACGCCACGTAATGACATTATGCAGTCCCGGCGTCTTATCTACACAGTATCACAACAATACGATTCCATTGTGCATTATGACATTAATAACAGTACCATTACTAAAGCTAATCGCAAACAACGAGTATATTAGTTCGACCTTGTCGCCTCTGGTAACAAACACTCGTGAGCACAGTGTGATGTGTGATTTATGTACGTTATTTGAGGTGAAGGCGACGCGACCGCTTGGAACTTGGAGTGCTTCTGCTTCAATAGATATCGTGTCAATTTAATACCCTATATGAAGGTATGGTACTATTAAGTATGTATATGTATGTTTTGATTGGAGATAGACAAACTATTGAACACGACACAGGTACATAGCAAATAGGATTATGGACTCAAATGTTTGTTTGGTAATGAATTCGACAGCGATAGTGGTGCGTATTTTGTGATGGCAGCACAAAAGTAACGATGTCTTATAGCTTTTCATCTCACCGAAGATTCTAATAGAAAATATTCGATTTATTATATCTAGAGGACACAAAATATATGAATGTAACCTAATTTAAACAGACGTGAGCAATGTAAGCATTTGTTTAACAAATCGTGGTACAATATGTAATTAATGCCGTTCTTAAGGTCTGCCGTTTTTTCTATCGTCACGCTTGAGTATTTGTAGTTTGCTTCCTAGTTTAACTTTACTATAAACTGGCTGACTTTGGAGCATGTGATGATGGAGGAGTGGCAGAACCAAACATTTACCTGGATGCACAATGTACATTACATTACATGGTCTGTTGTGCAAAAGTTGCACAGCTATTATACCAACTACATATTATCAATTTTAGCAACTGAACATAAACTAGACTTTTCTGCACTAGCCTAGTAATTTTACATAATCGCCAGACTTTTGGAGCTACGATCACACCGTTTAGGTGTTTGCCATCAGCTATAACACCGAAAACAGAACCTTACATAAAAAGGGAATACGATGGCTTCTATATATAGCTTAAGGACCGTACACACAGTCGTCAACACAGGAGGACAACAATGTGAATGTTCATAATTTCAAGGGACGTATCAAAGAAGAATGATTGGAGGAAAATTTAAAATTTGATGGTTAGAACGCGTAGCTGACAACTGTGAGGCTACTCCTTTACCACTGATACTTCAGTGAATAAGCACAATTTGAACCAAATTAAATGTATAAATAGCAATAGGCACATTAGTACATAGGTAATTGTCTCAGACAAACATATTGAGTTAATTAAACATGCCTACTTTACTCCACCGGGAGCGATTTTCACACATCTAAGAGCTGGATGTACTTTAACGTTACCACAGAATAATGAATAGTACCCTTCCCTTTTTTGTTTTCTACTTTTTTCCCTTCTTTTGTGAGTAACACTATTAATGGGAGCCAAAAGAAACCCAAAAAACTCGATTTAACAAAAAAATATACATACAATACCGAGCAAAGCTCGGTAAACCAGATATTATATATATATATACATACAGGAAGACTTGTCACTACATATCATAGATAGGTATAGTAAATAGAAGGATATAAATTACAATGATTGTGATAAAGTTCAATTTGCAACTCAAGAAAACTTCTCTACATTGGGGATGTATGTAGATTAATGGAAGTCGCTCAAAGTTTCACCATTCATTTTCTTCCTCTGCACAGAGAAGTGCTAAACTTTTGCATTTCTCTGTTTTGTGTGCAGATTTTTCTTAAATGGTGTAAGTCTATTGCCAAAAGACTTACACCATCTAAGAGAATCAGCCGTGTTCGAATCTAATCTGTACATCCAAAGTAGCTAGTTAATATTTATTTCGTACAAACTTTTATTGAGCAGGAGCATGTTATATCGATGCTCCACCTGACTTGCTACCAAAAGTAGTTTGCCATCATCAGGGCAAACCTTATATATAGGGCAAACGTCATAACCTTACGGTGTTCCGGCACCACGCAGCCCTTGAGAGTAAAACCATATTAGGCCTATCTTGCTCACCATCCTCGACCACATCATATCTTATCACAACGCGGGATAGTAGTCCAACGCTAACCTATCAGATATATAAACAAAATCCACGTCCAATAATCCTATACACAGGTCTGTTTCACACATGGCAACTGTATATTATAATCTGTGGTTTATCTGATAGGAATTGCGCGCTTGTTGATCTTTCTCGATCCAATTAGCAAGGAATGAGTTTTAATTAGTATCCAGCGGGTGTTTGTCTTCGTAGACTGAGGCGAAAATTTAGAAGGCTTCGCGTGTTCATGTTTTTTCAGACGACTTCTAAAAAGGAGTTTTTTTTTGTTTTGCCATGTATGTTACGCGATTACTCCGTCATTTGTGAACCGATTCGAATTATTCTTTTAGTAATTAGTAGGGTACATTTCCAAGGTGGCCCCATTTTAATTTCATGGAGATCTGATAAGTATATCCAGAGATATGACGATAAACGTCTCAAACTTGCTATTGAAACTGACTCGCGCGGCATGGAAGTCGTTGTTTTAGTTTCTTCTTAATTATTATATTTTTACGTTTTATACAGCCGTCAAAGTCATGTACGCTACAACTGGGTACACCTTTAGAAGTCTGATTGATCATGATACTTCGCTCTTGCAGGCAAACATGCTAGTCTTCTAGAATCTAGAGAGTCTTATCTTAGTCTGAAAGCATTCTCCGATCACAGATCTATAAAACTTTTGTGCTTCTGTTTTTTTTATACATTTCGCCATTTTCAGAATTTATCGGTGGATCCATCATAATAACATTGCGCGAAGGAAATGGTAATTCTGAAGGGTACATCGTTTTATTACTCCAGTGTTTACGTAGGTCGACCCCCACTGGCTGAGTAGGTATTTTTCTGTAAGGGATGGTGAGGTTGATACGGAATGAATGATGATGATTTTTAATGTGGTTCAAGCGTTGTGAGAAAGTCTATCTGGGTCAGTGAGTCCACACGGATTGAACGTACTGGTACTAGATACGTATGATCTTGCGTTTAGGGGTGTCTAGGAGATATGTGCAGGATGATTGTAAAGTACTATGTTACATCTAAAATCCTGAACGTAAAAGCATACCGCTAGAAAAATTGTCAACTAGCAGCCGTAGAGTTTACTTTAGTTGTAAGATCTTAGGTAGTTAATAACCAAAACTAACACTAACAACAACCAAAAACTTATACACCTTTAAAATGTTACCTTACTGCTTACACAATGTTGTTATCTTTCAGTTATCAAACTCAATTGTAACGAAATTAAACACTTAACCTATGCACTATGCATGATGTTAGGCCACTTCATATGTCCAACCATCCTCAAACTGGAAAATCAGTCGCCTAACATCTAATGATTTCCACTACCTGTCCTTGAGAGCCAGTACCCATTCTTGACTTAGAGTGCTCTCCTCGACCGCAACGTGAGATACCACCAGGTGAGATAGTGGACGATAACCTATATATATTGTATAAAAAAACAATATTATCTTCGAAGTAATACCATACAAGTATTTCTATTCCATATCAATAGGCAAATACTACTTCGAGGACAGGAATTCCAGGTGACTTTTCCAGATGAGTATACATTGGTCGATCGACCTCAGAGTTCCAGCGTTTGATTTGAAGCCCAACAAGGGTCTGTGACCTCCTTCCTTACGCAACGTTCACCTACATATTCGAGGAGAATTTTCCATCGCCAGAGAATCAAATAAATTCAGCAGAAATCCAAAAATAATAGAGCATTCGCCCGCTCTAATTAACTTTCAAGCAAGTCTTTCTGGTAATTACTAGGGGCTGTCAAAAACACAATACTGAATTACAATGGAGCACCCCTTGGCCCGCTTCGTGAAAACTCTACACTGTAGCTTGGACTAGGGTTATCAACTATACATTTTATATCATATGAAAGTTGATTTGTATACCGTCATCAAATACTAGACGCTGTAAAAATAATAAAGCTATACTGTTTCTTATATCTGACAGGCTAGCGTTTGACCACTATCTCGCCTGGTGGTAAGCGATGATGTGGTCGAGGATGGTAGCACGCTAGGTCTAGAATGGGAACATTGGGAACTGGCTCTCAAGGATAGTTGCCGGAACACATTAGATTGGATTGAGATTAGATTTGGCGACATATTTATACATATATGTTTCATTTAGGTATATTCACGGCAAAATCATGCAAACCAACACCTAAAAGTGTAATACAAAAGTGCCACACGAAACACTTTTAGAATCCCTGCTATTATTTGTCGATTTGGGTCGGAGTACTTTTATCGGTCCGAGTACTTTTTAACAGCTAAGTTTTCTTTTGTGGCATCCCTAGTGGGCGGCGGCCAGGGGTGGCACGCGATTTGCATGGAAATCAACACTTTACAAAATCCCTGAGCTGGGCAAAACGATTTCGTATGTTGGTTGTGTTCCCATTTTTTGTATAGCGGCCGTTCCGGCTCACCCTTCACTGAACTTCACTAAACTTCACAGGGTGCTCTGTTATTGTTATTGTTGTGGGGTGGGGAACGGCACGCTCTATTGTTTTATCAAATTCATGGTTGAGCTTTCTGGATTCTGGATCTCGGAAATGGTTAGAATGACCATGCTGGAACGATCAGATACTAACATTTATACATTTTGGGTTGCAGTGCACTTGCTTGTAAACCTTACGGTGTTCCAGCAGCATAGGTACAGCCCTTGGGAGTCGGAGTATTCTAGGCGTAGGGTGTTCAACATATTCGAACACATGGTCGCTTACCACCAGGCGAGATAGTGGTCAAATGCTAGCCTATAAACAAACACGTTTCATTTACATATTAATCAAAATAAAGTTACTTCAAAATATCCATCTTTCTTCCAAAGCTGACTTCTACATTCAGCCTTGAAGTCTCTCGTTTAATTACAGAGCCTTCATAGCATTATGAAAATAACTGAGTTTGAAGCTAAAACATAAATTAACAAGTTTTATACAAGAGTGTTCGAGGCACGTGTTTTGTCGTCAACCCGTCCGATAAGAAGGTTACGATAACTTATCTAACGTCTATGTTCGAATTAAGTTCAAGCCTAGTAATTGACATTAAAAACTGAACATAACTTTTCATTTTCAAGTAATATTTAGTCGGAAAATTTGATTGCTGCCTGTCGTCCCTTTTATTTTGAATGTATTTACATTTCTTTTGAATATAGGTTATGTTATTTATTTATTTCATATAGGTTTTAACATCAATGGTAGTATTATAAAGAGGTAATCCTACTGATATCATAAACGCGAAGTGTTGTGTAAAGAGTTTACATCGTTAACGAAGCAAGTGCATCTGGTACTAACATCGCGGAATATATCGTTTGCGCGAAGCATGATCTCATACATTTAGGGCCAGTTTCACAGGTTCCTGATAGCTGAACTTCGATCGGGAACTTCTGACAGATTTTTGACAGCTTTTATATGGCGTCATCTGTCAGATAATTATCTAAAACTTTATGACGTACCGGTGGTTACAAGGAGAACTGTGCCACCCTCCTCCAGCGCCATCTAGATACTTTTATATTAAGTTGGTGAGTATAGATGGATGGATGTGGGTTACTCTTTCACGCAAAAACGGCTGAACAGATTTGGATGAAATTTGGGATACAGATACTTTTTAACCTGGATCAAGCGCAGCTGGTATATAATATGTATAGTATTTTTAAGCGCAGGATCATAAAGCGTGGCAAGATCGAAGAGCCTTTACCACAGAACAAGTAAGTACTATGTCTTTCTATGCAACCATCAGAGTGGATTAAAGGCTGCAAATTATGATAATGTATTAAGTAAGAAACTTACAGGTGATATTTGTACTTACAGGTGATATTTGTAACTCAAGAACTACCAATCTGATTTAGCAAATTCTCTCACTGGTTGAGATTTAAACGTATCTCAGGGTTACCTAATAATTACTTTCGTTTTAAAACCAATCACTCTTTTCATTTGTGTGCAGTTATAAAGAAATTCTGTTATATGAGCCAAATAACGTAGCGACTGACATAAAATAAATATTTAGAATAACACATGCAATAAATTATTTCGCATTTATCAAGTCCTAATACATACATAGTAGAACGCGAGGGCAACAGATAAAGTACACATTATCTGTACGTGACTTAGTTGAAATGTGCAGGACATCGGTACATAGGTGCAACACTAACATGCTTGGAATTTACATATCATGCCTTAGAATTGAACAATATAGGAGAAATTCAAATGTCTTAGTGAATACAGTAATTTGTTTTTCCGGGAGTTCTGAAAATTGGTAAGATTTTGACGTGCTCTTTCCGAATTTCTATTTTTCCACCTCGTATCTTTGCCATACCAGGCCTCCCTCACTCGCCCATAGCTACTGCGATTTATACCTAAACTTTCGTGAACGCCGGCGGTACTATCTGCCAGTCGGTTGTCACTGCTCACGCGCGCGCAACGTATATTATTATTCTAATGACGGGATAACTGCGCATTCGTATTCTATAATAGAAACGATTAAAGTTTTTCATAGTCATTTTGCGGGTTTGACAAAAAACAAGCATATGTTTCATTTTTTTATGCTAACGATACTAAAATGACAAAACGGCGTAAAATTCAGTTTCTCGACTTCAAATTCGACTCTTAGTTAGAAATTTTGATATTATTTTGTGAGGTAAATAAAAAGAATTCGTAAACTTTTTTTTATTTCGTTGAGTCAACCCTTTACTGTATCAGGCGCGCGCCAGTACATCGCGCGCTGAACGAAGTAATAACAACGCTAGGTCGAGCGCCTTCAACACGTTTTTGCTTGTATTGTCTGGAATAAACGTTGGTATTGTGTTTTTGTAGGGGAGTGAAGTATCGTAACTATCATATAATCTGTGGCCATACTGGAAAAATTACGCCTAGAAACTTTTTTTTCGACAATATGCTCGTTAATACTACTCATTTTACGATGAAAATAGTTGCATGTATTAAATTAAATTTTTGATTTTTTTTCTTTATTTCTGAACCAATTCCTTCGAGCATTGACCGATGGAGATGTTAACGTTGTAATCCGCAAACATTTTTTTCTGCCGATACTTACGGGGGACGAGGTATCCACGCATTGCACACACACAAATCACTCACTTTAACGATCCCGCACACTAGCTTGAAACACCCACACAGTATTAAAAATACAGCGTAGTTACGCACGCTCATATGGCCAAAAATGGCTATATGGCCAGCAGAGGGGTACGCCTTGCGTTAACATCTCCATTGGTAAATGCTCGAAGACCAATTCCCATCAAATTGTGAGGCAGGTTTAATAATTATGTGGAATTTTTTGAAGATAACATTTTTGGAAATTTTTCAAAATGGCGGATATATATGGGACAAAAAACGTAAAATATCAAATTTTATACTACGGCCGTTCAGAGAATGCGTTCCTGATACTTATATGATATGATATTGAACTGACGACGTTACTTTGTAATGGCGTTGCAGTTAAGATAAAAATATGTTTGCTGGTTGTTTACCGTTGTAACAATTGATGAGCATTACAACAACATTATTATATCAATAATCAATGAATGTTATAATTTTGTGCCGAACTGAGTGTCGAATAACTTGGTAAACAATATTTTTCTAAATCTATACTGCGCTATTACAAGGTTATGTCAGCGCTTTATATTTGTAGTGCTGTGCTAACAATAACAGGCAATAATAGTATCGTAATCTGTTCTCATACAGTTATACTTTATAAAATAATACGTTTTGTTTTTCTTTTTAAGAATTTGAAAATAATGGAATATAACTTTTATGAAATATAAAAATAAAACTACGACCAAACCGAACGCGCGAAAGAAAGTAGCATTTTTATATTTAGGTTGAAAATGGTAACCCCAAATGGCGTTATGGGTCGCCATTTTGTGACGCTAAAACAGTCGTCTGTTGTCGTTTCGTGCGCATAGACCACGTTCTTCAAGTGTTTTCGATCTGTTTTTATTTGATTACCCGGCTTTCGTTTAATGGACTGTTTCTGCTTTTCTAACTGACATCGGCGCTAAATCGGACTTCGATTGTATTTTTTATTGCGTTCTTTTTACTTTTGGTGCATAATAATGCCTAAACCACGTTTAGGCATTATTATACAACATTGAAAAGTGGAGCCCGTGAGTTAATCATCAAGCTGCAAGATTACTTTGAGCGGGAGCGGCAAAATTGCGGACCCCTGGTACCTGTCGAACAAGTACAAGAACGCGTCTCACAGGCGCTCGGAGTTAGCAAACGAACGATAACAAATATTAATAAAGAAAAGTTCGGCTCTACTGGCACGGAAGATAATATTTTACGTACTCCGAAGAAGAAACGTAGAACTAAACCCGTGACAGATATGGACACCCTTGACGCCGATGCAATCAGAAATCATATATATGGTTACTATTCCAGAAATGAATATCTCAACAGGAAGAAGCTTTTGGCATCGTTAAGAGAAGCTGGACTGTTTAGCGGGGGTAAAACTGCTTTAACCAAAATCTTAAAAGATATTGGTTTTTCGTATAAAAAAACAGACAAAAGAAAAATTTTATAAGAATGATACGACATAATTTTAAAACGGATAAGTTTTTTGAGAGAAGCAAAAAAAATTGATAACTGGGATAATGTCGTGTTCATTGACGAGACATGGCTAAACGCCAATCACACGGTTTCCCGTCCTTGGACGGATGATACACAAGCGTCGACGTCGAAAGTACCAATGGGTAAGGGGGCCCGTCTGATAATATGCCACGCAGGTTCTGCAAAATACGGCTTTGTGGCGAACGCGTTACTGGCATTTCAATCAATAACCACAAATGACTACCACGAGGAAATGAATGCCACTACATTTAAAGAGTGGTTCCAGAACGTGCTTTTGCCCAGCCTACCAGAGCCTTCTGTAATATTCATGGATAATGCCTCTTATCACTGGGTTCAAATACAGAAACGGGTTGGGTAGGTGACCCAAGCAAATAAAAAAGAAGAAATGGTGGCTTGGTTGTAACCAAGCCACCATTGCCATTTTTTGCATTGCCTCCATGCAAAAGGCATTGACGCAAATATGCAGATGCTAAAAGCAGAGCTATTTAAATTAGTTGAAGAAAATAAAGCGGCAAATGTGCGATACGAAATCGATGAACTGGCTCTGGAGTAGGGTCATCGCGTTCTAAGAATTCCACCGTATCATTGCCAATATAACGCGATCGAGCTAATTAATCTGGGCTCAAATAAAAGGTTACGCCGCCCGCCACAATACTTCCCCGCCATTCAGCACGAAAATGATTATGACCCTATTAAAATAAGCCTGCGGGGAAGTCACAAGAGATGACTGGGCAAAGGTTGTTGAGAAGACTAAAAACCTGATTATGGAACATTTTGACCGAGATATCAGGATTGATTCTGTTATTGATAATAATATAATTATACATGTAGGCGAAGATGATGATGAAGACACCACCTCCTCAAGCGAATCGGAGTCTGATTAATATTCTGTACGCACATTCAATTCAATGTACTTTATTGCATAGAAATACAGATTGTAACTTTGTAACAAAGAATAAATAAAACAATTTTATTATATTAATATTACCTTTTTTTGGTTTCCACTTAAATAACTAAAATATACATTTTAAATGATTCCCCCAATTTAAAACGAAAATAATCTTAAAAATAATGCGCCGGTTCATTTTGGAGGAACGGTAACGAACTCGTTGTGCCCATCACTAGTCGTGACTAACTGATAGGTGTCAAGAACGCATTCTCTGAACGGCCGAAGTATAAAGATATAATGGTCAAAAACGTCACAAACTTTTTTTTTCTGTGGGATCATCAGCTTCGCTGTAATTCTTTCTTCCTCGATTTAATCATGTTTGTTTAAGAACGGTCTCCGTTTCTTCCACTTCATTGTAAAAATTCAAAGCTCCCGTAAAACTTTCTTGTTAAAACCTCAGACGGAATAATTCCGTCTGAGGGTAAAACTACCAAATTAGTGTACACTTGGGCTTGATGCACCCTGCGGCTGCATCGGCGTCAAAAAGTATCATCTTCTATTCTACCCTAATGGCCATCTATACTCAAAAATCAAACAAATCAATCGAGCGTTTGACTGTTAAGAGGTCATTAACAAATATTATACGGACCTTCCCATTTAATACATAATTATTGTTAAAGACAAGTGTTCTTACCTGCTTATCTCTATCTTGAGGCATCTTCGTGTCAACAGCCTCGGGGAATGGTTTGACCAGCTCCGGCTTTTCCTTGATCTTGTCCATGATGAAGTCCAGCACCACCATGATGCCCTCCACTGAGCCGGTGATGAGGCATGCTCGCTCCGTCGTGCCTGTACACAAACATTATGAACTTGGTTAAAGTGGGAAACGTTTTGAAAGGAAGCTGATAGGAGCTATGATGTTGTTTAGAAAACGTCTTCTGTAGCTGACAATATTTATGTTCCTTAGATAGTCACCCCCAAACTACCCTGTGGCAGGGTGACATAAGTCAAAGTATACGTAAAGTGTAGTTATGAAATACTACGAGAAGTAAGTAGACTACTTATATTGTAAGTTACTCAGTCCATAAGACTTTATTGTCAAACTGAATTAAAGCCTGTTTCTCGGAAGTATCTAACAACAACGTTAAACAACGGTTTATAGAGAAAGCATGGCTTGTCAAGGAAATACATAAAACGTACCCTTTTATCTTGTGAATTGAATAATTGAAAATCTTTATACGAATTCTTTATTATAGGAATACAATCATCAGCCTATCTTTGTCCACTGTTTTTATAGGAATGTCAAATAAATTCTATTTGCGATTCCTTTTGTTATTTATTTATATGTGTGCTGCGGTTAGTATAACTACAAACAAACGCATAGGCTTATACAAAGTTTCTAAAGTATTTTCTATGATAATAATTGGACGAAATATTCGATAACGGATAAAGCAAGTACTTTTATAAAGCCTTTAATCATTTCCGGGATCAAGGATCAGAAATTTGAGACGCCTCGGGACTATCAAAGGCCATTAATAAACAAGCTCGAAGATCTTAGGGAAGAGCTGGTTTGAGTTTACTTATGCCATAATAAACTCAAAGTTACGAGGAGTACGGCTCAGACCCTTAATATAAATGTACAACTGTGTTGAACTCCAACGAGTGTGAGAGTAGCTATTTAAGGACCCGCAGAAGGAATGAAGGTAAACATCTGAGAAAATAATATTAAAGAAATAAGAAAGCATAATGTTCATAGTAAATATCCTGCTGGGAATGAGCATCCGCTACATAAAACAATGTGAATATAGCGTCCCGGTCCCGGACGTCGGTTCTACTGAAATTTATTGCAGAGACTGCACACTTGCGCCATATTTCACAATGATACTAGGAGACGAATACCACAGAAGCGATTCAAAGGCGCGTCGAGTGTCGCAGTGTCAGTGGCACTAGGACCATCAATCTGCCGCTGACCTCAGGTGCCCGCGTGATACAATACAATCCGCGGGCAGGAGCCGAGGCTCGATAAAATCACAATAAAGCCCCGTATCGGTGTAATGCGTGACGATTCCCTATTCATTTTGCTGAAAGCGTGTATCGGCGCCTGCAGGCTTCGTGCGCTCAACGCTTCGCGGATCGATACAGCCGAATACGACCAGGGACAGAGTCGGAGCTCGCGCCTCTGCAGATACCGTTTGTGTTCCGGCCCTTGTTATAAATAGCGCGCAATGCAGAGATGTTACGGAGTGCGGACTCTAACTAATAGGGGTTCTTAGTATCCATCCGTCCTCGAGAAAAGCGACTTCTATCTAGCGCGTCCCTAATCTAGACTCGACCACAGAATAATTAATAGTACTACGACTCGACGTAAACGTTTTGAGCCAGATTAAATCTATTGAAAGCTTTTGTACTGATTTCAGAATGTTATTAGGCGAAACTGTCAGCTGAAATGAACCTCAGTCGGCTTGTTTTACACCGCGAACTAAATTGGCACTTTCGAGCAATCTACTTAATTAATTAATTGGATCTGTCTTTCATGCGATTTGTTGATATTGTCCGTTAGATTTAATAAATAGGCAATGTTGTTTCGCTGGCGGCCACTTGGAAGTTCTCGCCAGGAATAGATATCTTGTACGAGCTGGCATTCCCTGGGAACGAGGTATTGGGCAACCCTAGATACGGCTATAATTGAATGTAATTCAGGTAACATTTTGTGTCGAAATTTAACGCAGACCCAAATTATTACATGTTGTAATATATTTTTTGGTCTCGGTATGATGGTCTGATCGGAGTATCGGAGAGATCCAAATATTAAACCTCGTTAGAGAGATGGTTGATATCCCTTTCTAATAAAATTCAGCAAAACAGCTATTCAGAAAATTAATTCTTCGACAGAGTGGAATGTTCAGGAACAACTCTGTTATTATGACAAACCCATTATTTAAAAATGTAAGCTCATTCCTTCGCAAGCTTAACTTTTCCGTTACCCACTTTCAATGCGACTTGTTCGTTCCGTTTCGGCTTTTAATTTCCTAATGTGCCTCGGCAGCTTGTTTGTGTAATATCCTCTCTGTAATGAGCTAATGGAGCCTAACTCAGTTTAAAGCTAATGTACGAACTGTGTACGGATCTACTTACTGCTAATTTAGTTTTTGAACTCTCTCATCTGAGGCCATAAGACGTTCTCTACGAGAACCTTTGAGCGCCCAGATCTTATAAAACCAACCGTAATCTCTATCTCTATATGAACATTATCTTTAATTTTAACACTTGGTATTGGACGTATGATGACATCATCTAGTTACAGTATCCTAGTACCGAAACCTTGACGAGACCGCTTCAGCGCGCTCGAGCCTTGCTGCCTATGAATTATTCACGACCTTTGTCTTAATCTCGGACTTTCTCGACTAAACGAATGAAATAAACACGCTTTAATCGATTTCGAGCAAAAACCGATGGAATTCTCGATAATTAATGCACTAGAATGGCTTTATCCATATCTAGAGCGACGAGTGCGAAGAACGGGTTTGACATCTTCGAGCGAGTGGAGCAGAACCGGGTGAAATTATGCAACGCCGATACAGTCACACGAACGACCGGTCTTATTGAGTAACTCCCTTGACCTTGGCGAAGCCATACAGTTGCATTACAATTGTCGCACTTGCCGTCACATCGCATAGAGGCTAATTTCGCTCGTAAACGGGTCATTATCGTTTGGTATTAGTCCAATGCTAATAATCGGGAACAGTGGGCCAGACCAGCGCTTAGAAATAGGTGGAACGTCATCGGCTCGACACAGTTAAATCTGCCGCCTGAATAGGTCCGGCCGTTCGTGTCGGCGCGTTAACCGGCCGTTTCGAGAAGTATTGTCTTCGTGGGGGCGTTTCACTGAGAGTGCACCTTTGGAAATAGTCTCGGTTGCAGCGCGGTGGGCGCAAGGCCTCGAGCAAGATTACAACCATTATCCAATTATGCGCGCTATTGAGTTATGCGCCGCGAATGCCGCGATGTGCTCTGCACTATGAATTATGCAAGGCATAAATATGGAGTTCTACGAGTCGCAGGGTCTTAACCCAATTAGTGTTAACCTACTTAGAAATTCCTTCCACCGCGTGGGACACTCGGCCCCGCTCGTCAGATTTACTCAGACGTATTCTACATTACCTTACCTAGTTCGTTCTCATCTGCCGTATGTACGGTAGAGATAACAACGCGTCTATTTGCTTTATCATCCGGAAAAAATAGTGGAACATGGTAAAACGGGAAATTTTAATAAAACTGATATTCAAAATACGCCATTGATAATATCCTCTGCTCGCGTGCCGATACCAATCGGAGACACAAATGAGATTCGATTTCATATTCATAAGGTTTCAGAGACGAGAAAAATTCGCGACGATGAATCGAATGCCACATTGTGTCAATAAATGGTTTTTATTGATTTAATTCGTTATCAAACAAGAAACGAGGGTAACATTCAACCGAGTGACGTCGAAAGGAATGAGAAATTGTTGAAAACGTTAAGTATTAATGTGCTGGAACCTCGGCCGGCGAGTTCGTGAACGTCGGGGCCTTCGCGAATTGTTACTGGCATATTTTATGTGACGCTCTTTGAAGCGGGACAGCCTGGACAGAGGAGGAATTACGAATTAAATACACGGTCCGGGTCAAACGAAATGTGTTTGTTAATAAAGTGGTCAAAGCTTCAAATAACTCTGTTTTATCGGGTGTTCTATATCACGTCACAATTAAATTATACCGCACCACATTTAAGTATACGTATACATTATGTAATTGTGACGCACTGTGTCATGTCGCAGCAGCATGCATCGTGACGTCACGCACCACAGTGACGTGTGGGGTCATTTCTCGCTTCACGAGGAGCGAAGCCAAGCCAAGGTGCAGCGGGATTAGGCCAAACAGGCCTAATTGGCCCACATATAACAAGAAACAATCCTCGATTTGGCCTGTTTACTCATCTACCTGGCCTTCCACGCTGCCTCTTTATTTCTGTTGCCAAAATATTTTGGCTTGCATCCCCGGTTTAGATTGTAAACGTGCCCGGAAGAAATTCTGTAACACTCGTTTTGAGACTTCTCTACGGTTTACAAAGTTTCAGTCGATCTCAGTTGCAGTCCGTCAAGTCAGCAGTATTGGAGCCGAGTCAAATCTTCTGAATTGTGTGATTACCACACAACATCAACTTGAGATATTCAGCCTCAAAGTAGTCCGTACTAGAGCCAATGTAACTCATTCCTGGGCCAGCACAGTTTTACTACGTGCAACTTATGGCAGTGCTGTACAGTGAAGTTATCTGCTCTCAGAGCATTACCGCTCCAGTAGAAATCTCTTGACTACCACTATATTAAAATTCATGGTCACAAGCATTGTCAATGTAGGTTAGGAATGTTTCCGTTCATGAATTCCTAATAGAATAGCCAATAGCTTCAGTTATGTCGTAGCAGTAATCGATTTTGTTGCAGATATGCACTTCATAGCTGTTGTTCATAAATTTAGTTTCAAATATTACTTTATATACAGTTCTAGTTAAAGGAGGACAGAGTAGAAGACCAAAACGAAAAAAGTTACCAAAAGACTGATATGAATCCAAAATGCGTATATGACAGTCTTTTTCGTCTCTAGCAGTTGTATGGCGTTAACAAAAAAATCATAAACTCATATATTTTTAGGAGTTTACTTCTCGGAGTTTTCTTGTAAAGGTATGTGTCGAGTAAAAGCTCCGCTACAGTAGTAATGACGCAGTTTTGCCGCAGCATAGGTTACGTCATATGACGTGAGCTGGCAGCTGTGAACCTAGCGAATGCAGCCCAGGGCAAACGTACTTAGGATTTATTCTTAAATGGAAGAAACACGTGTTGGTTTAGACTCAAGGCTTAGTCAGACAGATGTACTGAGTACGCCTGCTAGACATTTTATCATTATCTAGTTTTATTACTGCTCGTCATGATGCTTAGGTTTTGATGACAGACACAGAGTAATATTGTTTTATTGATGTAAAAGTATAATAAAACTGCGGTCAGTTGATATATTGTTCACTGAAGCAGCAACAATTGTTCATGGCATACGTATTGTTTCAACGAGTACAACTTGGAACTTTGTGATTAGTAATTTAGTCAAAGGGAATTAAGGAGAATTCGTAAACGAAAACAATAGTCTCGTATCGGAAGCAATGGGAACTTTAGGACGCGTTATGCGGAGTTTATAGTTACACAAACAGTTTGTTACAGTTCACTAGATCCAAGGGTGAAATGTAAACTTCTAAGGCATAGAAATTGCGAACAACAAGTCCGACCATAAAGGGAACAATATGACAACAAACTGTAAAGTGAGTTGCGCCGTCCCCATAAGGCGACGTCGACACACGCGTGTCGAACTCCTAACAATTGGCTACAAACAAAGATAGCCGATGTAAATCGTGCTTTAGTCTAAATGACGAATGGCCTGTATTTTTAGGTCAAGGCCGCTAGAGGCGGTATTTTAAAACCGCATTTTGCAAATGACAGTCGTCGACGAGAGCTCTCGGCCGTTGGATACTTTTAGATCTGAAGAGAAATGTTTTACTGCTGCATCTCGAGATCTCGATCGGCACTTGACCGGAGGAAAGACCGGGAGTGGTTATTTCGTTTTATGCGAACTTAGCACGCTTTTGTAAATAGCGTACTTAGGAGTACTTTTGTAAATGATACGGCTTTTGTATATGGTGTGAGTTCTACATACGATTTGACTTGAGTAACATGCGCTTATTCCTGAACCTTCTAGCAGCTTTGACCATAGCAGTTTGTATCACAGCACAGACGGTGAAACTCATCGCCCACCTAGCCTAGCATAATATCTGAACATCCATCCAACTGAGACATCTTATCTCCTAGAAAGTGTTGATGAATGATCCGTGAGGAAAGACAATGCATAATAAACTAAAAGATCGTTAGCGTGTTCTCGGCCGTCTATTCATGTTGGCAGGCCCAAGTCGGTCAAGGGGTGCGACACTATCGATTTGTTTCTGCTTTATATTTGCAAGTTTATGGTACAAATTTCTTGTCTTTCATTGGAATAATTAATGAATCTGGTAAGGCGAAAATATTCGGTGAAATGTAAGGCATGACACAAGCTACACGTTTATCGTAAAAAGTGACCTTGAATTATGTTTATAAAATGCCTTGATAGCCAATAATATATTCAAACAGCATGTAAATAATATTCGCGTCTAGTGAAAGATTGGCTTAACAACTTTGGCAAATTTAGTAATATTTAATTTAGATACTAATGTTGCGACAACCCGTCTTGAGCAAGATATTAAACAAACGACATAGCAATAAAACTATCATTTTGTGAATATTCTCAAAGCAATCATAAATTTAGCAATTTTGTAGCAAGTCGGTAAAGATTGAGCTTCGTATCTGAACTCATTTTCATTCACGTTTATAAGAGAATATTAATATATGTATTATATAACAAAACAATGACCTAAGCTACGCCTATTGACGATGCTTTTACTATGGGAAAAGAAATCCACTTAAATGAAAACAAAACTTCATAAAAATAAATATGAGAATCCAAAAGAAGTAAACCATAACTTCGCGTATAAAGTCAGCTTTCAATGTAAAATCCATAGAAATGTAAGGAAACAAGTAGAAAGAAGCCAGAACACGGCCCGCTAACAGGAGTACCTAAAGTAAACATTGGCGCTATTATTCTACTGAGGTTGTCACTCACGTATTCGCCATTTGCTCCTATTTGGACATAATAGCGGCCAATCCATAGACAAAGATAACTGAGAAAGTGAGAGTGAGAAAGTAATGTCAGGGTGGAATACAAATTGGGTAATTACTCGAGCATTCATGGCAGTACAAGTAACTGTGTAATGTTAGTCACCAAAATGTTGATGATGTTTGAAAATAGCTGTTGGATTATGACGAATATACACCTACACTACATTTATAGAAGCATTTTACATCTACATGAGATAAATTATGCAATATCCAGTGGTTTTCAAGTTGGACACTGTAAAGATGGGGAACACTAGGCTTAGAATAGGTAATCTGGCTCTCAAGGGCTGTGTACTGCCGGAAGACTGTAAGGTTATGGCGGCAGATTTTCTACTTGATGGTGGTAAGCTAATTTTTGCACTAAGTCAGGTGGAAAATAGATATAATATGCTCTTGCCACCAGTGGAAAAATTGGTGAATTAGAGTTATCAGCTTAAGAACTAGAACGCAGAATTGATTATTGTAGAACTTTCACTTTCAAGGCAATATGTTCTCCAGAAATACCTAAGATTTGTGATGGCCTGATGTCTCATGCCGGGTCCACACCGGCCGAACAAACGACAACGAATGCTGAATAGAGGGAGATGGAGCTACACGCCTGTATAGATGCGTCTTCTTCTATTTGTGATTCGTTTGCTTTCGGCCGTTTGGTGCGGACTCGGCATCAGAGGACTTCGCCGCTAAAACTACTTATATAACGAACCACTCTTGAGATGTTACATTTGCGAACTGCAATACCTTCACTTAGCTCTTTATTAAAAAAAAATTATATTTCAGTGTATCAATAACCCGCTTAGTTATGATTTATTTGCTTGAATGCAATGAAAAACTAGTATAATGTTAACACCGGTAACAGTTTGCACAAAGTTCCTATTTCATAAGCGTTGCGTGTTCCTCAGTAATCCTCGATTGATGGAACCATTTGCGTTCCGCTGTGTTATTAGGGTTATTAAGTTTGATTGGAACGCTATAAAGCTAACTTTTATCATACATGTTCGAATACAAAACCACTTATTTACGTTGTAGGTGTTAGCGTGGGTCTAACCTTTCTAAATAATGTTGGCCCACTTCTCAATGTTCAATTGTTTTGGTATTAGTGAATTGGGACATGTGTTTTCAATTTGAATTAAATATTTATCTATATCTCGCTAAATGATGTATCAGGGCCTTTCACGACGTCTGAAACATAAACGTTCTTATTTCGGTGAGAGGGAGATGGTGATATATGGCGGCGTCGTAATATTGAAATAACAATGTTTAGTGGTAGACTTCCACATAGACTAATGTAAATTGTCACTACTATGCAACATTATTTCAAACCTGTTCAGCTCATAAAATTTGAATAACTAGTAACTATTCATATCTGCTGCGTTCAAAGCACTCGAAACTAGGGCATCAGTGACGCAGATTAGGGAGGAATACCTACATGTAGGCAGTATTTCACCATGTACAGAGATAACATTAAATCCGTCCAGCCCAGAGTGTAAGCTACGGTTTAGTTTGCAGTTAACGCATCTTCAACATCAAAGCCCAGGTTCTGCCAGTGGAGTCTGGCTCTAAGCTGGTTGGGAATTAAAAGCCCGTGTTAATCAAGTTTTAATCTAGATTCGGGTAGGTAGGTATAACAGTTCCGGATCCTAAATTTTAGTCCCTTTGGCGTGTTTATAACGTTAGTTATGTTACTGTCCAAAAGTTTGGTCCAAAACATTTTATTGTAAAAGATGCTGTTACTAGATTTTTATCTTTACTAGCAATATTGGCTTACTTTGTACCACTAAATGTGGAGTTGGTCGGACTTCAATTATTGTTTACTTATTTTATGGTTTCAAACATCTAATATTTACTCAGTCAAAACCCGAATAATATCACTCAGATGTTTATTTGGAGAGAATGTGAATAGGTGTAAGAAGTAAAAATACAATAGCCTTAGCAAAATCAAACAAACAAAAAAGAAACATAACAAAAAGTTTGACCTTTTTCCTAATAATCGATAAACCCAAGCGTTTATGGTTCAAGCAATCCGTGCATTGCAACATTTGCAGGCTCGATATTTCAATGATAGAATAACCAGAGTTTTACAATGACTGTGAGCTTAGAGTTTACCTACCAAAGGAAGCTAAAATACAACAGCTTTAGCAAAATCTTTGAAACTTACGACATCACTCAAAGGTGACAGGAAAATATAAGCAAAAGAGCTAAAAATTAATCTCCACAGAAAACGGATTTTGTCTGATGTAACATAACAAAAAGTTTGACCTTTTTCCTAATAATCGATAAACCCAAGCGTTTATCGTTCAAACAATCCGTACATTGCAACATTTGCAGGCTCGATATTTCAATGATAGAATAACCAGAGTTTTACAATGACTGTGAGCTTAAACTTATCAACCAACGTGATAAATATTACTTTATCTATTCCGCGTATAAAGGCGAGGTTGTATTGTAACCTTCACAACAAAAACCTGTTATGGTTCAAATGTCACAGGGAATCATCATTAGCGTAGAGTCGCGGAAAAACCACAAGAACCCATGTCGCGCCTCGATTTGTTAAATTCAGTTTTACATGTCACATTATTTTATGAAGGAAGAATTTTCGGTTTCTAGTTCGTTAATCAAAATTAGAATCAAAGTTTCAACTCTGCGGTTAAATCTCAATGTAATCCTCTGTTAGAAAAAGGTTCCTGAGAATGTTTCAGTAGGTCATCGGAGAGACAATAAGTAGTAGTTTATCTGGCAGATAAGTAGTAGTTTATCTGGCAGATAAGTTCTTTAACCGCTGAACTGGCTTTAAGCCTTCTTGAAACCAAATTTGTAATCAACAAAAGTTTGATAATGGACAAATGTTAATTTTAACGGTGATTTGAGAAACTTGGGCCGGTCGTCTCGCTCGTCGCTAAGAAAAAAGATGCAAATACACAACTATCTAGTTGCATCTCTCTCATAAAATTATCTATAAAAAATGTATCAATACTTTTTTTTCTACGAGACACGCATTATACCACTTAAGACGCGCCTATCTTTTAAATTATTGACTTTGAGAAAAAATAATTTTAGGATGTTAGGTAATTTTTAAAGACCTATCCATAGACACCCCACACGTATAGGTTTGAACAATTTTTTTTCTGTTTCAGTTCCATGTATAGGAACCGACTTCCAAAAAGAAAGAGATTCTCAATTCGTCTATAGGTTATTTTTGTGTGTATGTTACGTGATTACTCCGTCAATTGTGAACCGATTCAAATGGTTCTTTTTGTAATCGGTAGGGTACGTTTCCGAGGTGGTCCTATTGTAATTTCATCGAGATCTGATAAGTATCTCCAAAGATATGACGATAAACGTCTCAAACTTGTTACTGAAATTGACTCGCGGGGCATTGAAGTCGGTTGTTTTAGTTTTTAATCTATCTTAATTATTAAAAGAGAGTGAATCATATTACGATCTTTTTCAATTGTTTTGCTGTAGTTTGTAAATGTTGGATTGACCTTTAGAGGAGATCTAATATTTTAATACTAATTTAAATATTTCAATCTTCATTTTTGTACGCTTTATGTTCATAAACAGGTATTTTATTTGTTTTGTGGTAATATTGGCGCCGTATACATTTTCTGCATGTTTTATTTATCAGATAGTATCGTAAAACATGTTGTCATATCCTGATTGTAATGGCTCTTAACTTTACCTTGAAATGAACCCATTTTTAACCCCCGAGCCCCGAAGCAAAAAGAATGGGTGATATAAGTTTGACGTGTATATGTGTCTATGTGTCTGTCTGTGGCATCGTAACGCCTTAACGGATGAACCGATTTTGATTTCGTTTTTTATGTTTGATAGGTGTTTTACTCGAATATACGTATATAAGAATAGAATATACGAATATACGTATGAAAATCCGTTTAGCCGTTTTAAGACTATGTGTTTTTTTCTAGATGATAACGCTATGAGACCAACTTTCAGGTCTGATCAATTCGAAATTCGGTATTAACTTATTTCAATTATAAAAACGTGGTAGCATTAACGTGGTAGCGATGCAATACGCTGGCCAGACGGGCACTAGATAGTGTTCTACTACCATGGGTGTTGGGATTTCTAGGTAACGATGTTTTTCTTTCATTGGAAGGCTACTGAGCCACTGTTAAAAGCGCACATAAATTTTTCGACTGAAAACTCCATTGGTGCACGGCGGGGGTTTAATTCGGATATTATACTAATTGGTCATAATCACAATGTTTAAAAAATAAAAAACAACGATTGACACATGTAAATAAACGGTATAACACGCATGTTCTCAGTCCGACTCATCCAAAGGTTGTTTAAATGTTTAACGAACCTCCGACGAGGTTTCATTGTTTGCTACAACTTCGACCGATTCATAAATTACAACATGTGTCCTGGCAAACATTGCTGTCGTTTTATTTTGTTAATTGTTATGTATTTTCATCGCGTTACATTTAAATTGAGCGTATTTATCAATTAAGTTTTTTATGGTATGGCTTGTATGACACAAGGAGGATTTTTGAGATAGCACCGTAAGGGCAGCTACCATTGCTTTTATATGTAAGTAACTCAGTAAAATGAGCGTAAGAGATTGTCTATAGTTCTTGAACACATACATCATGGTGAGCTCCATTCACAGATATAAAAATAGTCAGACAGAAAGAAGATGAAAAATCCTACTTCCTACTAATACTATAAAGCCAAAAAAAAAAAAAAGTTTGTTTGTTTGTTACTTTTTCACGCTAAAACTACTGAACCGATTGAGCTAGAATTTGTCATGAAGATATCCTTAGACCCTGGAATAACATATAGGGTGCTTTTATCCCAAAATTCCCACGGGAATGCTACGTTGGTAAAACTGCGGGGCACAGCTAGTAAAAATTAAAAACGTGCTACATTCTCCAGATAGGGAATTTAATGGAAAGTGTATTAAAGCTATATATTGTCTATGCTATCGAATACAGGTACGTTTTCACAGAGAAACCATACAGTTTTTTCGTTGTTTGTAGATACGTCATAGACAAACTTTATGAGCAGATTTTTCCTACCTTTGTACTGCAATTAGTCTGCGTTGTATTTATTTATTTATTATGTTTCATTATTTCACAATTTTTTGGATAAAAATTGTCTGAAGTACTGAAACATGCACTGGGTTGGGGGTGCACGTAATAATACGGTTGGCAAACCCTACATTAATCAGGGGAATTAAACATGTGTTTTAAGAGTGACGTTCGACGTATTTTTTTTTTTTTGTAAATTCAAAGCAATAAGTTATGTTTCTGTTATATCTATAATATTTTTTATTGAATATGATCTGTTTAATGTTATTTGACGTGTGTAAGTGCAAATTTTTAATTTGCCCATATACTGAATAAATGCTTTGACTTTGACTTCCTTAACACTGACGGAGATAATTTATCCGAGCCTAGTATAGTCACAATTCACATTGTTTCATAAGATATTATGTTAAGCTCCAAAAAGGGCCATTATATGTACATTAGGTCGATCATTATCATGTATTGTGTAATACAAACCATACGTACAGTAAGTACTATTTGTACAGGAAATTGATGCCCTTATTCTTATCTATATTTTGTGACAACGAACTTATGTATGCTTGTAGTACTTAAGTAGTCGATATAATATTATGGTACTTTTATGATATTAATGAACGAGTCTGGAAAATAAGAGCCAAAGATCGGGCTCAGTGGCTTGTCTTGGGAGAGCCCTTGTCCAGCAGTGGACTGATACCGGCTGCTGATTTTGATTGAATTAACAGAACATATTTACTCTACGCCCGGAGATTTTTATTCTAAGATATTTATAGCTCGAGACATATTATTTATTTCTTCTTAAAAAACATGTGTAATACTAAAGTATATATAAGATCATACTAGTATGATTTTTCAGATTGTTCTTTGCAAAATACCACTAGAGCAAAAACGTACAATTCCATGTCTTATAACAGTTAGGTATATTTCAACTGATAAGGCTAACCAATTAAATTAATGATCGATAATAAGTATTCGTCGAACATAACAAACCGATTAACTCAATACAAATTGAGTTTTCTACGGTTTTGTTAAATCCAATAAAACATAGAAATCGGAATATACGGTATTCTTACGGTATATCCGAAAAACCTTTAGAAAAATTCTGCTGCAGAAGTTAGATGCCCTTTCTGGCTTTATATTTATATAATTACTAGCAGCGCCTCGCGGCTTCACCCGCGTAGATCTCGTTCCCGTGAGAATACGAGGATAAAATATAGCTTATGTTACTCGCTGATAATGTAGCTTTCCATTAGTGAAAGAATTTGTTTAATCGCTCCAGTAGATTTTGAGCTAAATCGTAACAAACGAACAAACAAAAAAATAAATCTTTTCTCCTTATAACATTAGTTTAGATATGTACATAACGTGTAAACAATGTTTTAGACTTGATGACAGGCCCTCTGATATTGTATAATACACTTCGTTGTAATAAAACTATGTGCTCAAACCAAAAAGTGTTTATTCACTTTTATTTTCGTAGCGATGACATCAGAGAACTAGCGCTGATGCAAGTGGCCTTGGCGTCTTATTGGAAGACCATCCCTACATAGATATAATAAATAAGCGTAAACTATAAAGTTTACTCCGTACAGAACAAGGAAAACTTTGAATAAGTTGATTATGAATCGATTGACATTCACATTATTTATCAAGGTTTAAAAAGTTCATATTAATGCAGTGATAACCTTAACTACAAATGCAATGCATCCCAAACATACAATGGACTCGCTTGACTGGCAATTTTGACAAGGAGTCTCACAGAGTATGAAAATGAAAACAAAATTGAAAGTGAAAACTACAAACCACTATTCTATCTATCTATTCTGTATAGCACAGAATAAATAATCTACGATCTTAATATCCACAAAATGTTGACGATGCAACGGAGATTCTGAGATTGCGAATTGCGACACCTTTACTATATAGGTCCTATAGTAAAGGTGTCGAAAGGTTTTAGCCAAAACCTTGCGGTGTTCCGGCAGCCCTTCTGAGAGTCCGAGTCAGACTATTCTAGGCCTAGCGTGTTCACCATCCTCAAACACATCATCGCTTACCACCAGGCGAGACAGTGGTCAAACGCTAGCTTCCACTAAAATAAACTGGCAAGATCTTGTCAGATATGCACACCTTAATTTTTTATTTTATTTTTCTTTTAGTATTTGTTGTTATAGCGGCCATTGTAATACATATACTTGGTGAAATTTCAAGTTTCTATCTATTACGGTTAATAAGATCGAGCAAAACGAACACGGAAAAGAAAAAGTATCTTGTTCTACCTATTACGGTTTAGAAGATTTCGTTAGTATCCTTTTACGAAACCCTAATAATTAAGATAGTTTAAAAACAAAAACAACCGACTTCAATGGCCCGCGAGTCAATTTCAGTAGCAAGTTTGAGACGTTTATCGTCATATCTCTGGAGATAATTATCAGATCTCGATGAAATTACAATGGGACCACCTCGGAAACGTACCCTACCGATTATAAAAAGTATCATTAGAATCGGTTCAGAATTGACGGAGTAATCGCGTAACATACACGAAAAAAAACATACAGACGAATTGAGAACCTCCTTCTTTTTGGAAGTCGGTAGAAAAATAAGTACAGCAAAAAGCTCATTATAAAACCTTTCTCTTTATGCTACGTCAGTCCAACCACAAGGGTAAACTAGTTGGTTCAAGCATGGTACAATTTATTGAAATCGCAGAGAGCACAAGAGCTTTTGAAAATACTCAATGAATCACGAGATGAATAGATTTTTATGGCGGCAGCGACCTGGAACATCAGGAAACGTACGATAGTTGGATTTTAAGCTCACATTTGGAAGGAGATCTTATACTTGATAGAGCTGTTTGTTTAATAGATATTTTATAAGGAAACGTTTTAAGTACATAGTCTTAAAGTTTATTTTTTTATAGTTGATAAGCGAGCGTTAGACCACTATCTCACCCGATGTTAGGTCATAGAATAATGAATAGCACAAGTAGTTTAGTGAAGATGTGATCGACGATGTAGCACGCTTGCCTAGAAGATACATCTGTTCACTCGCGATTTGAAGACCACCGGATTGTAATTATCAGGAGATACAGACTCTGCCAGGGAATTCCATTCCTTCGCTGTGCGAATGATAAATGTGGATGCAAAGCGCCATTCCTTCGCACAGCCAGTGCGAATGATAAATGTGGATGCAAAGCGCTTTGTGCGACAAAATGGGATATCTACCAATTCTACCATGTACCGATGGCGCATGTCTGTGCGCCTATGATGGTAAAAGGGGACGGTGGAAATTGGAAGGCACACCTATATATATTGGTTTGAGGTCTAATTATCACCAACAGGTATCCTATCGTGACTGGAGTTGAACTTTACGATTTAAAAGGACAGCTGTTATAAAAGCCAATGAAAAATGACACGAATGTTTACCATTATTTTTTAAAATAAGTACCTACATGACTACAACCTCAGTGACGATGCGATTCAAGGTCGTAGCGTGTTTATCTGAATGAGGAAGACAGAGGTTCGCACCCCTGTCTTCCTTTACTTCTTTGCTTTCCTTTCTTCCTTCCTTCCTTTTGTGTACAAGCTTTAGTTAAAACCATAAAGTGCAACTATTGCCATCTTCCGATTGGCTAGCAGTCGGAACTCGGCTAACCGATTGGCGACATGTCTTAGTTATATAGTATAAACATTAAGTAATCACTACAATAAGTCACTCTATCTGTTTGATACTATCACGCCTAAATGGACGATCCGATCTTACTGAAATTTAACAAGGTGATACTTTATACAATGAACATGAGCCTAGGCTACTAAATTCTTTGTGTACGTGAACGAAGTCGCGGTTATCACCTAGTTGTAATAGAAATTCTAATGTAATCCTTTTTCTGTACATCTACTAGGAGTCGTGCCAGAATCGTTTATCAGGTAAGAAGAATAGTAAACAATGGTACTGGTAGAGATTACTGTATCAATTTTGTAGGAATGCCTCTCAGATGTGGCATTTTTGCAGCCAAAGCTTTTATCTCAAGTGCTGTTTAGCTTTTAGCTAATTAAACTGTGTGTACTAATTACTGATTTAATCTAATTAGTTAAATTAGTGAAAAGCCGTTGGTTAGTGAAGTTAAATTTGTGCTCTGTACTGAATGTTAATAGGAATGTAGAGCTAATCATAACATTCTAAATTAACTACATTTATATATTTTATAATTTACTACATTAAAAAAAAAAAAACTGCTGACTGTATCTCGTTCAAACCAATTTTCGTTTCAGTTTTTATTGAGATCTACATCTGATGAGATGCATATATATTTTTTTTAGATTTTTCACTCCCATACTTTAAAAGTTTGAAGAGGAGGGCGGGAGGGCGGACACACATTTTACCACTTTAGATGCGCCCATCATTCAAATGATTGACTTTGAGAAAAAACTATTTTAGAAACCTTAATGTCATTTTTAAACACCTATCCATAGACACCCCACCCCACACCTATAGGTTTGCAGATTTTTTTTTTGTTTAAGGTCCATGCAAATTTAAATCCATCCAGATTCAAATTTGCATGGACCTGAAACAAAAAAAAAATTCTTCAAACCTATAGGTGTGGGGTGTCTATGGATAGGTGTTTAAAAATGACATTAAGGTTTCTAAAATCGTTTTTTCTCAAAGTCAATCATTTGAATGATGGGCGCATCTAAAGTGGTAAAATGTGTGTCCGCCCTCCCGCCCTCCTCTTCAAACTTTTAAAGTATGGGAGTGAAAAATCTAAAAAAAATATATATGCATCTCATCAGATGTAGATCTCAATAAAAACTGAAACGAAAATTGGTTTGAACGAGATACAGTCAGCAGTTTTTGAGATATAGCGACCGCAAAGATAACTTTGTTTTTCATACAAACACTATAAAAAACAAAGTTATTTTTTTTGTTGCGAAAAATCAGTTATGGAATACTTTACTGTGTTACGGAACCCTACGAGTGCGAGTCCGACTTGCACTTGGCCCGTTTATTTTGTATATTTGTTACGCGATTACTCCGCTAAATGTGAACCGTTTTGAATGATTATTTTTCCATGGGTAGGGTACATCTCCAAGGTGGTCCTATTATAAGATTCATCAAGATCTGATGAGTATCTCTAGATATATGGAGATATACATCTCAAAGTTGCTACTGACACTGACTCGCACGGCTTGTGAAGTTAGTTTTTGTATTGAAACCATCTTAATATTATGATGTACTTGTAAGTGTACCATTCAGGTAAAATTTACAAAAATTACGTTTTTCTAATAACAGTTTCATCTACGAATATCTGGATTGCTGCAATTTTTCATCTTGAGACATCTATAAGTTAAGGTTCATTTCAATGACCACTTTATCCTACCAGCGGAAAACATTTCTATTTCACAGTTTAATGACACATCACGCGACTGTCTCGCTTATCCTAATAAGAACTATCAATAGAAACAATAATTACTAAAGAAACAATAGACAACAAACAAGCATTTACTTCCTTGTACAAATCTAACATCTTGTCACTTCTAAAACATTTATCAACTGCTTGCAGTCTAGTTCTAATCCTGATAATTTCTCAAATACATGTCTAACATAAATCACATCTGCAAAAACCACTGAAAAGCGTCTAAAAAAACTCCCGCGACGCTGAAAGTACATTTATCTTGGGACGGCAACATTTCTCAAGCAATCGCAGCTTTTGTGCGGATAAAATTCTGAATAACCTAGTGCCGGCTCGCCAAATGACAAAAGCAGATTTTAAATTTAATGAAAACCTTTGTTCTTCTACAAGGGAAACTAATTTCACGATATCAAGCATACTGACATTTCTATACTGCAAATACTTGACGAAATAGAATTCCTTTAGGAAGGGCAAGCACTTAATTTACCAGAAATAGAGAGAAAAGGCCGACAAATTAGGCTGGCGGCAGCAGATGCAAATTATCTTCCCAAATTCATGTCAAAGGCAGTTGCTTTGTTACATAATGTTTAAATGAGTGTAGCAGTTAAGTACTGTGCCTTGTTTTGTTGCAAAATAAATGATTTCTCTTTCTTTCCTTCTATTTTTTTCTTTACAACATTTTGATCTCTAACGTCTAAAATACATGCCATCAGAATTTAAGCTTTTCGGAAATAAATTATGAAAACATGTTTTAAAAGTGTCATCATTGCAAAAGCTCTGAAGGCAACTATTTCTTTCTTCTTCAAATATAGTTGAATTGTCGATCAAGCTTAGCCTACCATATTTTCAAAACTACTGATGTTCTCGTCAGGGCATATGAAAGCAGTCGTAGGATAGTTTTTCGGAAGGGAAGGTAACGCGGGTAATATGTGTAATCTACACGAACTCAGGATCAAACCAACCACTTACCTAAGGATAAGCCGGCGGAGATTCCCTTCCATTTCACTGGTAACAAAATTCGGCCAAATCCCGGTATATTTCTGCCAATTCCCGCAGGTCATTGACGCCGTAAAAAATCTATAGTACCTCCGTAAATAATTTGTAATCGGCGCATAAAACACGCAAACATGTAAATGTAACAAGTATAAATAGACGAGCGCGTGTTAGAGCGACGCGACGGAATCTGTCTGAACACTCTACATTTTATTTTTTAACGTGACTATGTACTATTTTATTTACAACGAGATGTGGAATCATTCAAACGTTGAAAACTAAATGGTAGTGTTGACAATGTATTCAGACTAACGTATTACATATTTTAGTACTACAACAGGAAAGAACATACAACAGGGAAGAAAATAAATAATGGATAAATAATAAATACATTAGGCCGCAACGAAAGCAGGTCGGTAATAAAAAGTGATAGGTACATATTTTAAAATACTTGAGCGATCCTTTAAAAATAAAACTAAATTAAAGTTTATTCATTAAACATCTAGTAAGAAGTAAAACTTTTTTTTTGGCGATTGTATAACAACATCTCGCAAATAAAAATAAATAAAAATAAAAAGTTAAATACTTAGCCATAGAAAAGATAATAATATGACATAGCGGCGAAATGTCTTGATTGTATTTTAATCATTTGTACATTGTTGATGCCATCTGCCATACTGTTTACTCGGATGAAACCTTTACAAATGTCAGATTTGACAGTCCTAAAATTTGCCATTACAATGTTTCAGTCCCTACAGCCCGGCTCCATCATCAGGTCAGATCGATGGTACCATATTATAGAGTGAAAAATGCAATAGGTGTTAAGTTTTTTAGGATAATACTATATTATATATTCATTGGTCAATAATATAATATCTGAAGCGAACAGAAAACAAAATTATAAATACCGCCGCAGTCCTCGTGTTTAATAATATTTGATAGATCATAAAAGCAACCGCGTAGGCGCTCAGTTCAAAAACATGGCAATTGAAGGTAATTCCATTGGGTAGGTCCCGAATTACGAAACGCGGCTGTAGCCAAATTGAAATGTGTCCCATCACGTGCTCCACTCTGTTGGAAATTGTAAATCGATCTTATTTACTCAGAATATTTATTAGAACGCTCTAAGGGAGCCGTTTAAGCGCGATTTCAAAGCATTGGCTTATTGCCTTTTTCCATTTACATTTTCATTTGAACATGGTTTTTTATTTGAAGTTTGTTCAAAATAACTTTTAATTCTATGAAAATCGAGTCTTAGTTGTACTATTAATTATTCTGTGGTTTTACGCTGAGTTGCACCATCTTACTTTAACCGTAATCATAACTATTAAACGGTGTTTTTATATGGATTTTGACAGATTTGTGACAGATTTATGACCTAAACCAATATTTGTACGCTTGCTTGCAGGCTGGACACATGTACATTTATATTTCATAACACCTGAAATTGTAATAATTTAAAACAATGACAATTGATTTTTTATTTTATGTAGAATACCAGCCCTGAAGTCTTTCCTCAGGGAATGCACTAAGCTAACTTCGAAACTCGGGAGCCCTTGATAACCTCTGCAGTATTATTTATATTATCTGCCACTGCGTTTTAATTTTTATCGATGTAATTTTGATTTCATATCAGGCTTACATAACACAATTATGCACTTACTTATAACCACAACAATGATATCGCTAAGTTGCACAGTCAAGCCATTCAGTAATAAACTGAATATAAAACATTTACTGCGACTGAATTACTTCCGTCTGCATTCGCATCTCAATAACACAATAAGTGCATACATTTAGTACCAGAGATGTGTTTATATCTTATAAAAAAAAACAATGATAAATTCAAGACATTAATATTTTTGTAAATGCTTCTGTTTAGCCAGCAAAACTCATACCAGCAGGAAACGTAATGTGTTGCCTATCAAAAAGTTTGATTTCGTTTTCGAAGTTTTATGGCTTTAGCTAGGCTAAAACTTCTGTGAGTGGATGTTTTAATAAAGAATGTGTACCTATTTCCAGAGTATGGATTCTATTTAACTGACAGCGCAAGAATCAAGGTATTTTTTCCTTTTGGTTGAGTGGTGGTAGCCTTAGCTAATAATTTAAGAACATCTACTAAAAGTTTTCAAATTCTATTTCACTTCTCATACGCGAGCACAATAACAGAATACAACACAAAAAACCCAGAAGTCCTGTTATATTATCCAGCAGTTCCGGTACTTTATACAGCCCGAGGTACTACACACAATTCCGGTTACAAAAACACTGGACTTGTTCCAGTGACCGCAGAAAAAAAAAAACGAAATTATCTTTGTACATTGGAAGAGTTAATTTCCCGGTCTATTTAAGAAGTGGGACGTAGTAAAGAGGTGTTATAAGTAGATCAACGGTGTTTTAAAATAACAATAAAGTCATTAACAGACCACGCTCAAGGACTACTGCCGTCGCTGGTCGGGTCTGTCGGTCGGTAGGGCTGTCAACTCTCTCTTCTCATATTTCTTTAAATATGTGGCAAGATGATTACAAATTAAATCATTTTACTTATTAATTTCATATAGGCTAGCGTTTGGACGATTACCCTACCACTTCGTAAGTGACGAATTGACGATGCGGTCGAAGGTGGTAGAACGATAGGTCACAGTCAACCCGGAACACATTCGATGTTCGGCGACGGATTTTTCAACTAACTACTACTAACATTTTTGTAATGTTGCTTTTATGAATGCAATTTATTCATTTATTAAACATTTTAAAATTAGCTTGCAGCCATGCATACAGCTGATAATTTAATTAGTCATGAAGTTTTGACAGCGTTATGCTATCTACATACATAGAATAAACTAGATTAATGTTTATGAATTAAACTTAGCTAATTTCATGAATTATAAAATGCTGCAATTAGCAGTAGTTCCTAGCAAACCCAGCCAAAACTTAACAACATACATCATAACGTTTGACAGTGTGTGTCTGTCTTTAGTGATCATGTTACTATGATATTATTATTCACTACCCTAACGAATTCCCGTAACACTGAGGTCTCACAGTGCTCACGAAGGTCTAAGATTTTTGAAACCAATATAAGATTGATATTATTTGAGACAAATCCACCGCTATGCGTTCGTCCAGATCTTTCTTTATAAATACTGCCGTCAGTATATCTTTTGATCTCTACCAGGGTTCATCACGCTGTTTCAATGCCAAATTACTCAATTACTCAAAATATTGTATGCGAGTTACTAATAAACACGACCAATAAACATCCGAACTACACTACACAAAATACACTCACTTTTGCGTCAAATGAGTGAGATTGAAATAGGGGAATTGTGATATTTAATATAAACAATATAACTATTGATAACTATACAACACAAGCGGCGATAATAATTCCATTGTGATGATACTAGAGTCCTACAATAGAATAGGAATGAGATAGAAGAAGCCCTGCCCGCGGCTAGTGATGTGACGCAACGGTTCGATACGTCGATAATCGTGGATCGTCCTCACGTTGCGGCCAGCGTGCCACATCGAGCACTCGTGCTAAAAGTCAAAACCATTCCATTAACAGCAATTACTATTTCCACATCCATTGTTTCAATGCTATTGCAATTTATAGCTACACGACAAATAAACCTACTTTATCTATATATATATCTATATACTTGCAATTTAGATTGGCTTTACATAGAGTCGTAGCCAACTTTTGACAATCATGCCAAATATTTAGTACGTTTCAGAAAGGTTTTGGTAATGGATACATTTAACATTTTTGTAACGCAAATTGTTCTGTGGGATTACTTTTTTAGATTTCCTATAAAAGGGAAACTGATTACGTGAGCATCATAAAAACGACGCTGTTTATTATTTATTAAGAAATATATTTCACTAATTGAATATGCTTGACACCAGATACCAGGATAATGATCTAATAAGCCGCAATATCATGTGGGTGGTCAATGAAAATAGCCACATCAAAAGACATAGTTATTGTATCTTTTGAGGGTATTTACTTCACCTAAATCTACATCGCGCAAAATGTAACAATTTTACCATTTTATTCTCAAACCATCCGTTTCTTTGACACTCGTTATCGAAAAATGATACCGAGATAGATATTCTTTTTGTACACCTTGAATATATATTTTATTTATATATATATATATATATATATATTTTAAGACTTTGTGTGTGAGTGATGTGATTGATATTAGGCCTTGGACGAGTCGGTATCATTTATATAGTAAAGTTTCCTAGCTACCGAAATAGAAATATTTGTATATATTTGAATTGAAACTATTATAATTTACTAATATTAAAAACGCGAAGTTTGTAAGCATGTATAGATGTTTGTTACTCTTTCATGCAACTACTTACCGATTGAGCTGAAATTTGGTATGTATGCCTAGATCCTGGAACATAGGGTACTTTTTATCCCGATATTTCCACGGGAACGATGTCTACGCGGGTAAAACCGCAGGGCACAGCTAGTTTATAGATGTTGATAGCTTCCCTTCAAATAGTTTCAGTGTTAAGTGTGAGCGGTTCACTAAACTGACAGATTAACCGGATCTCCGCCGGCGCGTGATTAACGTAAACCATTTTTTTAGTCCATCCCACACAAATAGATTTGTCCAGGTCAAGGATGCTAAGCCATAATTCGGACAGGTAACTAATGACTGGCTATTTGTTGTAGCTTTCACTTTCAGATGATTATGAAGGCAATACTACTAGGTAATAAAAAATATCATTAAATCACCTTAATGACTGTAAATCTCTGAAATATTTTTGTGCTGGTGTAAGAGGACAATAAAAGTGAAAATCTATTTTAAAATGAGAGGTTTACAAAGATTGAGTCGGATTAGTTCAGTATCACAGCTGAGGTAATGGTTTTAATGAAACGGTTAATCACCGCAACTTTGAAACTCCACAGCGCAGCGTGTTGACTTATTTAAGTAATTTGTTGTTCAAACATAATTGTCAATAACGAGAGCCGGTACTCGCTTTTGTTCTAATTAAACTAATAGGTACGATGTGCAACATGATGACAACAACGGAGCAATTCCGATAAAAAAACCCGTGAGTGTACAACCGTTCTTAATAATAATATTATGTGCAACATTTAGTTGGGAGCAAATCACGCAAGTTGTACTGAAACGTGCTGCACCATACAAATCTAAAGAACAACAAAATATGATAAAACTTGTTTACCTTGCCATTTCAACAAAAATATTTAATTGGATGTAAAGAGCAAATGTATAAACTCAAATTCTAAAGGTGAGAACCTCTCAAGTTGTTAAAGAATATTGACTACTTAAGAGCTTTCACTAAGTTCTACAGCCTCTTGTACCTTGTACCTCTCTTGTACCTCTTGAACCCAATTACAGTCCGATTCGAAGGCGGCAATAGCCCAATGGATAGGGTGTCGGACTGGCGATCGAGAGGTCGTGAGTTCGATCCCCACCCCACCCATTGTACTATTGACGTGAACCCACTCCAGACACAAGCATATTTAGCTTAGTTGGAGGGGTTAACAAGACTACTAGTAATGTTGCAACCCACATTGCGAGTAATCTTTAAAAAAAAAAAAAAAGATTCAAATGCAAACCCTTGTAGCAGTTCCAGTTTTATGTCCTCCGTCTAGTGAAAGGAAGCCAACGTTCCTTGCAACAAGTTACAAATAGTCAGATAATAAAGCTTGTCCACTTGATAAAGCAGAATCTGTTGTCGTTACCATTAACAATCAATGTCAATTCAGCCAATGTATCGACTAGTCGCCTCCCAACAGTGCGTATTTGTGACGTTACTATCAGATCACGTTTCCTGTTAACAACATACACACTGAATTTAACGCAAAAACAATATTGGACAATTCGTAACGCAACTTGCTTATCTAGGTAACATGAAAAGGGTCAACAATATTTGGTTCATATTGTTCATAATCAAACGTACCAAAGCTTCACACCACGATCCACTGCAATTATAAGTTCCGAAATGACATGACATCGTATGATAAGGAATCAGTATTACATTGTGTGCGTCACTTCACTACTTGAACACGTTAAGTCTGTTGAACCCACGGGGCACATTATTAGTTCTGATGTAACCACAAAAATGTTAATTATAACCGTGAGAGAGACAATTTTCTCTCCAGCTGTTAATCGTCCGTCAGAGTCAATACCATCAGATTTAGGTGAGCTATTTCGAGAGCGCGTTGGTAACCCACATTTTTATTACAAAACGCCATCCTCAATTTGGCACGGGAATTACACCAGGACAGAATAATTAATGTTACTCGATGAGCCGAGGCGCGTGTCATTCCTATTTTTTGCCAAGTTAATGGTAGATTTCACTGCGGCACCTTAATTGAAACTCCGCCTTCCCCCGCTTTCCTTTCCCTATTAAGTAGCAATAAGGTTCCGAATAAGGGAATTCTAAATGAGTTTAATATCGTCGCGTTAACGACAAAAAGCAGAATGGAAGCGACGCGCTGGGAATCTATTCAAACCAATAAAAGTAGTCTTCCAATGAAATAAGTAATTGGTAAAGAAGCAGGACAGACATATTCACGTTATTCTTTTGAAGCAGAAGGAAGGACACGAATCTGTTTATATAGAATATCGATCGATATTAAACGATCTCGCTATTGTATGCTTTTCAATAGCTAAAGCTGCCAATCGTATATTCATGTGTGCCCCAAAAGAGCTTTCACGCAAGTGAAATGGCAATGTCGAGTTATGACTGTCGATGGGCCTCGGTTTTATAGACGTGACGTGGATATATGAGCATACAAACCATGTGAAAGAACCAGAATCACGGCATACTATTTAGAATCTCTAGATGAGGAAAAAATCTTTAAGTAAGAATATTTATTTTTCGGAATTAGTTTACTACAATAGAAATAAGGATATGTTACCTTGCAGTGGCATCGCAGCATGTTTTATTGACAATATGTTGGACCTTGTTGTAAACCAAAAAACTAAATGTACTTGCAAGTAGATATAAGGAGATAATCATCAGATCTCGATAAAATTACAATAGGACTAAGCTTATACAAGCTAAATTACAATAGGAAGCATATTATCTCAAAACAAAAAAAAATCTTTTTCTAAAAAACAGTCTAACTAAGGAGGAAATTCTAATCGATTAAGACGTCAATCAAAAGAATATTCATTCAACAAAATTAACCTAGGAATAGGTTCTTTGAATGTGCAAATGAAAGATCGTTAGTTAGTGGACCTTGACACGCCTCACCAAGTCTCGCAAGCTGTAGGTATACATGATGTAAGCACAGCCAGGTGACGCCGACCACGGCTAGATTGTATCAGCCTCGGCCCCAAACTTTTTGATCATCATTAGGTAGAGCTTACAGCAAAGCCCGCAATGCGTCATATGCGCCAAAACTAATGACGAAGTTTTGTTTTTAACTCCCGAAGCTTAAATACGGGTGATATAGGGCTTCTATTTTCGACTGACAGTTGGTCTAGTGGTTAGTGAGCCTGTCCATGTAATCAAAAGGTCGTGGGTTGGATTTTCCCATGTGGGAACATGGGAAAATTCTCTGTGGGATCCACAAACAATTGGTTCAAGTCTGGGTGTAATATGGTCCGTTATGTGTATGTTTCTATAGTCCCCCGCGATATAAGGTTTCCTAATGCCACAGGATAAATAATAATACAAGTACTAAAATGCGGGGAATTGATTAAAAAAAATCGAGGGCGTCTTTGGTACCTTAGAACAACAGTATCAAGACTTTTAATTTTGATTTATCAATTTGATAGTCTTGACCTCGTTTCTTGTTTGTATCATCTCTTTGAGCCGCCAAAATGCAGAGGATAGCCAGCTCACTAACATATTCTTGTTAAATGTAATGCTAAATGTAAAACTTGTCATATTTGAGCTCTTTTAACAATATGCGTCATGAAACCTACAGTTATTTTATTTTTTATTAAATTTTTTAAAAGTTGTGCATTAAAAACAAAATAAGAAACTGACGATCCAATTCACAAATATATTAACTACCCGTCTTGCTCCAACAGATAAAAAAATAAAGCAAATAATGTAAAGACAGACGAGTAACTGAATATTGAAGTCACGTTGTTGAAAATGTGAGGTATAATAATCCGGGCTTCCGAAGTCCGAACAGGGGTTGTTGTCTAGCAACCACTTGAAAACGTAAGTGATTCAATCATGTCACGGGTCGGACCGACTTTCACTTTACTGGAAGTCGTTTGAAATGATACTGAAACCGCCAAAAACGTACAAAAGGCGTTTGTACACTCATGCCACGACACTTATAAAAGGAATACATCAATTTAAAGATTCATATTCCAAGGGTGACATTAATACACACACATCCAACACTCAAGTGTAAATATCTATCGATATCCCAGACTGTTTTTAAAGATAGGAACTGTACCTGAGAATATTAAGAATATACAATGATACGTCGCCTGTCCCACTGTTGTACGGAGTAAGGAGCCTTCATGTGCGCATGTAGTACGGGGGGCATTTAATCTTCATTATGTATATATATATTATCCATACTTATATTATAAAAACGTTTGTAACTCTGTCACTCTGTCTGTTTGTTACCTAATCACGCATAAACCGACGATCCGATCTACTAAAATGTAACAAGAAGATACTTTATAGCATAAGGATGAACATAGGCTACTAATTCTTGGTGTACGTGAACGAAGTCGCGGGTACCAGCTACTTCCTTTCGGGTTCAGAGGTTTTGGGATGTTATTCTGCTTCAGTTTGAGCAGTGTCCCAGTTACCCGGGATAATACGCAGGCTCATAACCGACACGGTCGCTGGAGACAATGCGACGGCAGGGGAAATACAAAAAGCGGGAAGCCTCTTGTTTGCGAATGTAAATATTCGCGATCCCGAGGGATGCTTTCTCTGTCCGACAGATAATTAACACAACATACTCATGGAATTCTTGTGTTTTTGTTCTACAACTACTGTATAGATTCAAATAACAACTGCTTGTTATTTTATCATTTTATTATTCAACTGATCAGCTTTCATAAGCATATTACAATAATATCGTTTAAAAACTAAAAAAGAACCGACTTCAATGTTCATTTTCAGTACCAATTTTGAGATGTTTATCTCAATATCTCTGGAGATACTTATCAGACCTCGATAAAATTACCATGGTACCACACTTGGGATATCTCATTTCGAACAAAAAAAGAATAATCAAAATCGGTGCATAAATGACGAAGTTATCCCCGAACAAACATAAAAAAATATATACGGTCGAATTGAGAAACCTCCTCCTTTTTTTGAAGTCGGTTAATAAAGTAGAACTATTCTCCGTGTCTGCATGCAAAACAAATTTATAGAACTACGGACAAGTAACCTAACAAGTTCCTGTTTATTACCTCATTATTAAACAACTTTATGAAAATTCGTAGCAGCTGGGATTCGAGGATAGTCTTTAAGGTAATAGCAGTATATTATTATTGTAAACCATGCAAAAATGCGAGAGAACTTTTACAGAAATCGGGCCACTACCCCGTTTATAAAAAGCATGATTAATAGAATTAGCACAACTCGTACAAACCGTTAATCAGTTTTACTATCTTTTTATCGGTAGGTGAACGTTTGAAGCGACTATTTGAAGGACCGTTTCAACTTTTATCGCTCACGGCAATGGGACCGACTTCCGTCACAGTTTGTTTTAGCAGGGGCTAGAGTTTACTGCCCCACTGGTTGACATTTACAGCAACCCCTTCAATTTAGTGCGGCGATAGGCAACCACGTGGTAACTTGCACGGGGTGGTGCTAAAACGGTAAGATACATTATTCGCGCACCATTTATCCTTTAGTTTATGATTTACAAGATCACGTTGGAAGCCGTACAAGCACGATAAATAACTTTATTTCACATCGTTGACTAAAGATACGTCAAATATCAATTTAAATGACTAGCAATGCAATGTAGGTTTATTAGCACATTTTCTGTTGTTATATTAAAGGAGTTCTAGCAAAACTCGGCCAGCGCCTAATATCCGCTGGTAGTTGTTATACACATTGTATTTGTAATTGAGAAAAACAACTCATTGCACAAATCTGTATTTCTCTATAAGTACCTTGATACTGGAGTGCTCTTCAAAACGAAGTAATTTATAATCGTTAAACGCTTCTGACTTCAATAAAATAATCTCAAACCTATTTGCGATATCTCCAGCTAGCTACATAATCTAGAGCTATTCTCTAAGAGCCCCCGCACACTGGCCACTTAGTGGCGGCCACGCTTCAGCCACTAGTGGCCGCCACAACCTGCGGACGCGTTTCTTCATACATTTTATATAGAATCGGCGCACACTGAGCGCTTGAGTGGCCGCGTCCGAGCCACAAGCTGCGAGAGTCGAGCGCGCTCGCTACTTGTGGCTGCGTTTTGTCGTTCGACTCGTGCGCATACACGGCCACAGTTGCCGGCTTCTTCCCACCCCTGCATGTCAGAATTGGATGTACCCAGTGACGCCGATGAATTGGTCGTCGATGGTTCTGAATTCGGCGCCGTTTTCTACGTTTTAGAATAATAAGCAACAATAGCGAAATCAAGAGTGCGTCCATTCTTGGGCAACACACGTCTACCTCTGTCGAGATACTTGCAGCTAGTGTCTGACGCAAGTGGCAGCCACTGGTGGCTTGATGCGGCCACTAGTGGCTGCCACTGGTGGCGGCGTGTAGTGGTCTAGCCGAACTACTGGTGGTCGCGTTTAGTGGCGGCGACTGGTGGCCGTAATGTGCGAGGGCTCTAACTGTACTGTCATTTACTATTCTACATGAGAAGTGTCATATAAAGAATTTTATCTATTTATATAAATTACCACTATTTACGCAAATGATTTAATATTATATCGTTTAAAAACTAAAAAAGAACCGACTTCAATGCCGCGCTATTGATTTTCAGTACCAATTTTGAGATGTTTATCTCAATATCTCCGGAGATACTTATCAGACCTCGATAAAATTACCATGGTACCACACTTGGGATATCTCCTTTCGAACAAAAAAAGAATAATCAAAATCGGTTCATAAACGACGATCCGCGAACAAACATAAAAAAAAAAAAGTATAAATATACGGTCGAATATTTATACTTCTCTCCCTCCTTTTTTTGAAGTCGATTAAAAATCAGGACCGTTTGCTATCAGCAATAGAGACGTGCTATCATATCCTTAAGCAGGATATGAAAGCAGTTAGTCGATAATTTGACATAATTCTCGTAGCATCAGTTATAAAATAAAAACAAAAGATTACATATTTCATAAAGAATGTATATCAAATACAACGTGGAAAGAAGTAGTATCTGCCTAACCCAACGGGAAAAAGGCGTCATTTATTGTATACACTAGCAGCCCGCCCCGGCTTCGCAAAGGTAGAACATATATGCCTTCAAAATTTGCATCAGTTTGTAGCATCAAATATAAAATATTAACATATTTAACAATCATCGTCATATTTCAACCAATTTACACAAAACCTTAACGAATTATGCACCTAAACCTTTCTCATAAACACTCTGGCTATTGGTGAAAACCGCATGATAATCCATTCAGTAGCTATTGAGATTATTGCGAACAGACAGTCAGACGCATTGATGGACTTTGTTTTATAATACTTACGTAGTGATATTGGACGGCCCTTTGGCGTAAAGGATAGTTACCCTGATTCTGACCCGACGGTCGTTGGTTCTAATCCTAGCTATATACCTACCAATGAAAGTTTTATGTGCATTCATGAATCATGGGTTTTCGTACAGAGGTAGTGGGATCAAGGAATCATAATCAATCAAATCGTGGGATCAAAGAAGAGGTATTATAAGTTTAACGTGTGTATCTGTGTCTGTCTGTAGCATCTTAGCACCCAATCAGATGAACCGATTTTGATTTTATTATTGATATTTTTTTTTTGTTTGATAGATGTCTTCATCGAGAGTGTTCTTAGCTTTGATTCATGAAAATTAAAACTATGAGCTTTTTTCTAGTTAATTGCGCTATGAAATCAACTTTCGTAGGTCTGATCAATTCGAAAATCTTCTTCTTCAACGATATTGTAAGAACATGGAAGCATTGACCTGATGCTGGGACATCTCCTGTACTCTACAGAATACTCAAATCCACACCAACTTACAGCTCAGATTTTAAATGTCGTGTTTAGAGTCATTGGAATGCTTTTATTGAAAAGATTATAAATCTCGTAGATCAGTCGGGGTGGTTTATATATAGATCATAACTATATTACACAACAGAATTTTAAATTTTACAGTAAAAATATATTATTATACTATATTGACTTCAAATTGATTGTGATCGGTAGGGATCTACAGCATCGCTAAGCTTATAATAATATTTTCTTAGTAACTATGACCTAATCTGTGGTTTCACTGCAGTTATTTTATTAATTTTGCGATGCGTGTATGTGAAATCCGTGATCTTCTAGAGTTTTCATTTGAATTATATACTGTAAAGGACAATTTTAATCTATAATATGTGGCCAAGCTAATTAACGTAATTATTTGGATAAGGATTAATACTATATACTTGAAAATAGCCTTGGAAGTTATGTAATATTTTTTAACAAAAAATTAAAGATTAAAATGGTTACTGTGAGTCAACCTTAAGAGATAGACATATGCAGTCGCGGACTTTTTTTTAAATCATTACAAACATACAAAAATACAAATGTTCTGTCTTTATAATATTAGTATAGATGTATGTATGTGTCAAATACATCTACACAAAGATGAAAATTCTGCAAAAGCTAATAGAAGTTCGATTCGATAGTACAGGCGCGAGTGATAGTAAGTTTAAAATTAAGTAACTTTTCGATGCCATCCTGTGTTGCGTCAAGTTTAATATCAAGTTGGTTTCACCGCACCGATGGGTCTTCACTAAACTTTGAAATCTGGGCTCATCTGTCGTGGATTACAACATTTACGACATGACCGTTATGTTACTGCTTTAATTATCACTATAAATATCGTAATATAAGCTTAATATTTAATCATATCTTTTCTCAGAGTGCTTCAGACAGTCATTCAATTATTCAGCAGTGTCATTGAAAACAGATTAAATCTTAAAGCAGACTGTTGATTATACTGTATACTTGTATAGTATAATACCACCCGTTTGTTTTAGAAGCGAGATTAACTCTATGGCTGTACCGTTAGCCATTTACGGTCAATTAGACCTCATAATATAGGCGGGTTGCTCTATCTATATCAATATAGTATAACATAAATTGTCACCACAATTGATAGTAATATAGGTTGCAAGTATCATTAGGCATTGCTCGATGGAGATATATTGTTGACACGTGACAGAACATCGCATCGCTAATAGGTGAGTTGTCGATATCGATAAATTGTCATTATTCCCATCACTAGGCATCGCTCGTGGAACGTTTCGCCGTGCATTATTTCGTCATTCAGCGTCATTTTATAATGCGCTCTTGTTATATCAATTCAAGCGTCATTTGAATTGCTGCTCTAATCTGTAGATTGTCCTGGTGGAAAATTTAGATTCATTCTACCTACGCCACCCACAGTGCAATATTTGGCATAAGCATTGAAAGGTATTCGCAATAGGAAATCTTGAGTTACAGGAGATATTAAAGTAGACACGTGCAGTCCCTTTAATAATAAGATACGAAGATAAATACTATGTTGATGACAGGCTATGATTCGAACGCGACACTGCTGGGACTAGGGTACGTAGTACTATTATTTATTCTATGACTAGGGCAAGAACTACGTTAGGGGTCAATTATACTTCAAGTTTATCTACTGTTACTACTATATTTTATTGTAACTCGCGAACGGTAATTACTAAGTGCGGTTATTGTATGATATGATACTCAGACAAACTCAACAATAAGCTAGCGTATATTAACCTATCAGGAGTCAGGATATTCAGTTATTAGTCATGGAAACCTACGACAGTGTTATCGACGATTTCGTCATTTCCTTAACATTATTTTTATCTGGCTAATAATAATAAAAATAACCAAATATTTTACAAGCAATTTTTGGTAGTTTAACGGCCCGTTGGCGTAGATGGCTTGCCTTCTTAATCGGGAAATCTCTGGTTCAAATATTAGCTGCACACCAATGGATGTTTAGCACGTGCGATTCTTCCACAGGTGGTAGGATATCGATGTTCCCTCTGACTTACTACACAATACTAGCTTACCGCCGTCAAGGAGAAAATCTACCGCCATAACCTTAAGGAGTTGAGGCAGCACACAGCCCTTGAGAGTAGTTGAGACAGCGTATTCCAGGCGCTAAGCCTGGAATACGCTGAATCTGTTCATCATCTTTGACCACATCATCGCTTACCACCAGGCGAAGCAGTAGTCAAACGCTAGTCTATTAGATAAAAAAAAAGTTTTTTTAGCACAAACAAGGTTATAAGGACAATCTAAGAATCCAAGGACATTTCGAAATGTTCATTACAACATATTTCTTGTATATATCAGAAATATGCATTTATTCAGCCACGTGGAGTAACGGTGTCCAGTAACACAACACTAAAACAATGAGCTGACGAGGCCGAGTCAGGTTAAACCAACTGTCCTGACCTTCACACAGACGGATTGTTATAGTCGACACCGTATCACTTTAATTTATTGTTTGTTATTGAAAGTAAAGCTAGTTTGAATGAAAATCAGAATGGAAAGGAATTGATCAAATGGTTATTTAACTTAGCTTTATCTTTAACTTGCAAATTACAATATTGCCACGGACTGCAACCTGCAACGACCATAATCGTGACTCGTATCGAAACAAATCAATGAAAAGTTATTTCTATGATAGCTAAATGATAGTTAGTTAAGGTATTTAAAACAACACCCACTACTCTATTACTACCAGGTTTCGATTCCGGCTTAACTGCCCCATCAAGCAATCGTGCTACTGCTACGTCTAAACTAAAATAAAGAAGCGGCCAAGTGGGAGTCAGACACCGTTAATTTTCAGTTTCTTAAATTATGTATCCTTACAGTGGCTATAGTAATACACATTCCGTGAAAAGTTTCTAATACGATCAGAGAACAGTCGAGGAACATAGTATTAAAGTTAGCACATACATTCATAATTTATGAGAAGATCAAAGATGAATTGTTCCTCATACCTGGATAGAAGTCATGGGACTTGGACATCTTGACCCTCGCGCCTGTGTCCTTCTGCAGCTGGGCGATGGTCTCTCCGCCCTTGCCGATGATGGCGCCGGCGACCATCGACGGCACCAGCACCTTGAAGTGGTACGTCGGCTCCACCGCTGCGGAATTATTACCAGGTGAGATGGGCTCGCTAAGCGGAGTACTGTGCTATATGTGCATGCTCACACGTGATCCTCGACTAATTACTGATGATGTAAGGTTTGGAATCTACTGTGATGTAGCTATTACGTCAAGACACTAGTATGTTGAAGAACGTCTATTATGTCTCTTTAAGATTGAAAATACAAAGCATTTCTCATTCTGAATTGAAAAGGTGATAAAACAACATCTCTACAACCAGCTTTTAGAGAATATAAAACGAGCTCAAGAAATATTCATACTACTTTGACATTTAGAGCCGAATGTCAGCTTGATGTGCAAACAGAATTATAAGTTTGTCGAATTTCCCGAAGGATTCCAAACCATTTAACTCTTGAAGTTGAACGAAAGGGTCCCAGAACACTGGCTCCTACCAGCGAAATAATGTCAGTCGATAATTATACTGAAGCCTAGACTTTTTCTAGTCGATCAGTCGGGTCTTATGGGAAATCTTTCGATAAAATAACGCGCGCTGGTCTCTTGATTGGTAATACACAGCGTAATAAATCAATAGGAATCAGTCCAAATCCCAGAGCCTTCCTCGGGGCATACACCGTATGATTAACCTCTCCTCGATTAAGGACATTCCAGAGGATATAAGCTCGCAATATTCACCGGTAATTACAAAGCAGATTTTAACGGGGACACCGGGATAAGCCAACGTTTTGTGCGATGCCATTATTGCCGGAGACAAAGACAAAACGGGCGTGAGATTAAACACAGGATCATGAGCCTTTTGTTCACCGAGCGGGCACAGACACAGTACTCCGATAAACAATGCTTGAGATGTTATGAGGTTCATGAAATAGTAGACAGAAACCATGAAATCCAAATGTTGAACCTAACATAAGAACGGAGCGCGGGAAACAAGAGTCCTCTTAAAATAAAACTTGTTCTCCGTCTCCGGAAGAGCTTTCATATGAGTCAGCGGTGTGCAGTTATGTAATGCATGACCACACCTGAGGAGCGACATGGTGATGCCGCTCGTTCGGTGCTGCGATCTAACCTAACATTCACATTGAAATAATATCAATACATTATCGCCGACACTAAGCTGCGCGCATCTCTTCGCGTCCCATGCCGAGTTGGCATAAATTTGGCTTTAATCGCTCACGATCCGTTTTTAAGGCAATAAGTACACCTTTGCTAACGTGTTCGTTATCGTCATGCATTGTATTAAAGATGTGCTTCGCTAAACACGGATGACAAGAACGGCACTACTCAATGATCGATGAAAGCTACCTTGAACCTTCGTCTACCGAACTAATTACATCCATTCGAATACAGATTCTAAACATTTCCTTCGACCTCGCGTTGTATTGTATGATGTTGGAATTCTAAACAAATAGCTCCGAAGCTCAATATTTGTAAGCTATGTTATTTAGATTTTTTTATTAAACGTGAAAAGAGCCAGAATATCAAAACCGTTTCGACCTCAATATGAAAAAGCGCCATTAATCAGAGGTTATATGAAACACAATGAACGTGACAACATAGAGGAGCCCCGCCCACTGGTAATGTGTTTCAATTGAGACGGCCCACTGGCGTCTGGTGGCGGCTCCCGGCCGAGGCTCCCGCGACCTCATTCCGCACGGGGGCAGCTCACCTGCCTCCGCCGCGAGACACCTCGACACTCGACAGCCGGTGACACCGATACACTTGCCCTTTGTGTTTCTGCTCCATTGAACTTGGCAGAATCACGCCGGCCACGTCACTCCGATCTGACGATCATCGGCGGCGGGTTACGATACTGTGCCACACGCTCGCAAATTGCTCGCCCTGGGAAGCCGCAAATTACTCTATTGTGTCTGAAGACGTCAACTTTTTATAGAATACACGTTCGTTTTCATCTCTGCTGGAACGTTCACTTTCGGTTCCGAGCGACGGTTTGAATTGATTCTGCGCTTCCCACTTCCCCAGTTGGCTTTACCCGCTGTCCTTTTTGTGCAAATAAAATTAAAAGAGCGAAAAAAGCGGCTTTATCTTTCCGACAATGGAACGGTGCGCCTAACCTAATCTCGTCCACGATTACAATCGGGGGTCCACCGTGAAATATTACTGCGGGGTGACGCTGACAGACCCATTTTGTACCGAACCGTTTGACGGCTACTCTGTGCCGGTTTACTTAATCCCGAGTTCGTAAAGGAATGTTCTTAAGGCTTCCCATTTTTCACGTGATTAACAATTTTCGGATATCCAGGCGATTTGTCTGTTTGAGTTTTCGCGTCGTTGACTATTTATTGTCTCTGGAGATATTGGTACTGATGTAACGACATACATGGCACGGTTAATACATAAAGTATGCAAGACAAGTCATATTGAAACGTCCTTTCCCATTAACGAGATTAGTGGTGGAACGGTCGCAGCCCGCCATAAATTGTAGAGATAACCGCGGCTCACGGCTCGGTGTGAGCGCCGCGAGCCGTAACCTTGTCCGTTCTTTATTCTATTCAAACCAATGTTTACCACTGCTCAAATTGAATTCAATTATCATATTTTGTGAAGCGAGTAGCCAATAAAACTATATGCCACATCACTACCAACGTATTCAACAATTTACAATACATTATTCAATGCTAGATTTCGTGAAAGAACAACTGCATTGAGGCTATTCTTGTTAAATTATAAGAAATTATTTCCGTTTTTAACGTGCTCAGGTCGTTACCATCCAATGCAAGGAGGGCATGTTCGCCGATTAGCTAACTAAGGGGTCAAGCTACTTGCGGGTTTGTTTCACGAATTTAATTACCCATAGTCAACATGTGTATCGGGTGTATATCAATATCTGTTTCAGCAGGATTCGTCTTAAACACTCCCTAAAGGAATATTACGCACGCACGGGCTTACGATTGATCGATCACCCATCAGTCCGCTACAGGCACAGCCCTTCGTTCCGCATAAAAACAGGCTTCACAGCCTCCACACAGGCGCACGGCTCGCGTTTACACTCTACTCATAAAACATGATGACATAACATTTTAGTATAATGGCCATCGAGGCCAAACGACATTATGTAAAAACCTTACCGCGATACAAATGGATTTAAATCATTTGAACACGTTTTATCGCTTGTCTGTAGTAGGGCCTTATGCATTTGTGTCAAGTACAAGCAGCGCTTCATCTTGTCTGTCATTTCCATTGAAGTAGGTATATTGTAACTGTTCATTCAAAGTAGTCGGTTATACTTGACGAATTGTTTCTTAGATCCTTCTTGATAATCCTACCTTAGGTGTAGGTACAACAGACAGAGATGATCTTAGAGAAACATACATGTACAGTTTCTCATGTAAGTGAAATTTATTTCTTAGTGAGAAAATTATGTATATCTTTATAAAATATTATTTTTAAGTATGATTTTAGTTAGACTTGTGGTTAAAAACCACAAGTCCCGGCTGACTGATATATCAATCAATGTACAGCCCAAACCGCTTGTCCTAGAGACATGAAATTTGGAAGGTGTGTTCTTTTAGATACCCACACATTACAAATAATGTGTGGGTATCTCCACTACGAAAGGGATTTTGGATATTCCACCTCTAAGAGGATTAAATTGAAGGTAAAATTTTCTGTTATTTGAAACTTTTTATAATATGGGTCGTTTTACTAGAAAATTGCACACTACTCTTCAATTAAAATTATGCGACAAGTGTATCACAGTTTTAACAAAATATCCCCCACGCCTTTGTTTCTGAATTCAATAAAATTAAATATCTACGTATACTTAATCTTCGACTACCCCCGACTATCGAACTACCCTTCGAGTTCAAAAGACGGTTTTCGCTCAGTCTGCTTTGCCATGACCATAAATAAATCCCAAGGCCGCGGGGAAGGTTAGCAGGGATATAGGTTCTACTTTTCACACAGTTAGTTACACATGATCTGCTTATGAAGTAAAAGTAATCTAATGAGTGGCCTGGTGACTAGCACCTAAAAGAAAAACAAAAAAATGTACAAAAAATACTGCGGTTGTCAGAAATATTAATTATTAATTAGATCTTTTTATAGGTCTTTTAATTAGACCCTTTTTAAACACGCTTTGAGTTCTGTTAAAAACCATACTACTCTCATCCCAGAGATATTAGTTTAGTTTTACGGATAACTTTGTTTGGGGTATTGTCAATTGGTTTAGTATATTCAATTGAGAGGTAGTGAGATCGCTAAGTTATAAAACTAGTTTCTGAGGAAGAATAATATCTAATTTGTTTACTGCGGGCCACGCGCGCGAAGCCGCGGGCAGAAGCTGAGTTTTATTATATTTCATATACGATAAGTTTACATAGTTAAAACGTCTTAATTGACGTAATTCATTACGCAATCACTCGTTAGCCAGTAGCTGATCACACAGTCAATTAATTACATTAATAATTTGACTCGTCGGCAGTATCGTCACATTTTCCTTCACTCACGTAACAGGATGAAGTGGGAGCATAAATAATATCAGCGATTCCTTTTTCGTAACAAAAGAATTTAAGTCCCCTTTGAAGTCGTAAATGCTCGTTTCACAAACAATTTACCAAGTCGTTTGGCAAATGATTTGAGGAAGATTTTTGACATTCCAGGGATAGTATTCTATCCGGTAGGCAAAATAAATCTATCGGCGGTCGATCTTTCGTCGGCTGACCGCGGAGGGCAACGGTTATCTCTACCGAGCACCGACGTACGTCCATAGAGGCATAGATACGGAATGATGGACTCGAGCCCCATCGCTGATCGCACCCACCCGGCCATGTTGTGTTTACACATGACATTCACGACCTACTTATCGCATGGCCTATTTATACACAACACTAAATCTGTTTTGTGTATTAATTGACGAGTCGAGACCGTGTGTCAAGACACGTGTCACGATAGATTTCATGGTAATTTACCCAATTTCAAGCTAGAAATACGAAACGCAATTTACAACGACAAAGCTAAAATAGAGGTTTATATCAGGAAATTCCTCCTTAAGTCAATTCAAGTAAATTCGCAATGAATACGATAAAAATCAATAGTGCAGAGAGAAAAAACGAGGAAATGACGCAACACGGAGGCTTCGCGGGCGGAAACGGCTGCCAATGCTGATGCGGCATATTATGACGATGCGAAAACAGGTCATACGTCGCGAACTAGACTGCCACATTACTTTACGAAAACTAGCTTACCCGAAGATATGGAAACATCAAATGTAAGACATTCATCGCGAGTATCACAACTTTTTAGAAAGAGGAAGGAACATTTTGGAAATAGGCAAAGCTAGATTAAACGAAGCAATCTGTTACATATGATCTTTGTCAGTCTAACTGATGCCTTATATGGAGTCACTGCCGTTTGACGCATACTCGTAAAAGAAAACAATTTGCCGTAACGACATTCGAATGTAGTGACCGGATAATTTTATGACTAGTAAACTTGGAGACTGGAACTCAACGAGAGTAAATAAAAATCAAGTGATTTAAGGATACTGACTTGTGCACAATCCTTGGTTTTTCCTTCAATTACTCCGTCTACTAATTTATGAATGACCAGCAGCCCGCCCCGGCTTCGCACGGGTAGAACATATATGCCTACAAAATTTGCATCAGTTTGTTGCATCGAATATAAAATATGAACATATTTAACAACCATCGTCATATTTCATCCAATTTACACAAAACCTTAACGAATTATGCACCTAAACCTTCCTCATAAACACTCTGGCTATTGGTGAAAACCGCATGATAATCCTTTTAGTAGCTATTGAGATTATTCGGAACAGACAGACAGACGCAGTGATGAACTTTGTTTTATAATACTTACGTATTTATATTGGACGGCCCTTTGGCGTAAAGGATAGTTACTCTGATTCTGACCCGACAGTCGTAGGTTCTAATCCTAGCTATATACCTACCAATGAAAGTTTTATGTGCATTCATGAATAATGAGTTTTCGTACAGTGGTAGTGGAATCATTAAATCTACCAAAAAGTAGCTTACCACCAAGGAGTACATCTGCCGCCGTAACCTTACGGCGTTCCCCGACGCAAAATGTAGGGGTAATATACGTTTAACGTGTGTATCTGTGTGTCTGTCTGTAGCATCTTAGCACCTAACCGGATGAACCGATTTTGTTTTTATTATTGATAGTTTTTTTTGTTTGATAGATGTCTTCATCGAGAGTTTTCTTAGCTTTGATTCATGAAAATTCGTTCAATCGTTATAAAATTATGAGCTTTTATCTAGTTAATTGCGCTATGAAATCAACTTTCATAGGTCTGATCAATTCGAAAATCTTCTTCTTCAACGATATTGTAAGAACATGGAAGCCTCCTGGACTCTACAGAATACTCAAATCCTCACCAACTTACAGCTCAGATTTTAAATGTCGTGTTTAGAGTCATTGGAAAAAGCTATTATACATAGATCAGTCGGGGTGGTTTAAAATATTATATTATATTATTATATATATATATAGATGAATATTATTTTATACAATAGATCATATTATTTTACTATATTCACTTCAAATTGATTGTGATCGGTGGGGATCTACAGCATAGCTAAGCTTATAATAATATTTTCGCAGTAACTATGACCTAATCTGTGGTTTCACTGCAAATATTTTATTAATTTTGCGATGCGTGTTTGTGAAATTCGTGATATCTTCTAGAGTTTTCATTTGAATTATATACTGTAAAGGACAATTTTAATCTATAATATGTGGTCAAGCTAATTAACGTAATTATTTGGATAAGGAGTAATACTGTATACTTGAAAATAGCCTTGGAAGTTATGTAATATTTTTTAACAAAAATTTTAAGATTAAAATGGTTACTGTGAGTCAACCTTAAGAGATGGACATATGCTGTCGCGGACTTTTTTGTAGGTCTTATTAAGTTGTACAAATCTTGCATAGAAAATATTCTTCTATCTATTTTAAATTAAGAAGCGTTCGTAAGAAACGTGTTTTTTTGACCGTTTATTTGCCGACTTAGGTTGCAAATTAGGTCTCCACGAATGTACCTTTGATTTAAACGGTATATAGCGATAATATATAGCCTATTTTCATTCCGAAAGTCCATTCTATGTATTAGTGAAAGAATTTTTTAAATCGGTTCAGTAGTTTTTGAGCTTACTCATTACAAACATACAAAAATACAAATGTTCTCTCTTTATAATATTAGTATAGATATTCTCCAGACAATGTTTTAAATGCAAATATGGTGGGGCGCGGAGGAATTGGTTAAGACCACAACAGTGAATACATGTAGGTAGAGTTTCCTATCGGAATTTATTGTCGATCCTTTATTTCATTGCGATTTTAGAGATTGCGAGCCGGTACGAGCTAGAGGCTTCGATAAAAGGCGCAAGGTTGAAACTCCGTCCCACTTAGCACGCCTCTCGGCGTCCACTTGAGCTTCATCAACTCTTTTTCATGCATGCTCGCGCCGCCATTGAGAGCGCACGATTTACTCGCAGATTATCCGAAGAGAACCTCTCCACCCGGCATTATGCTCAGAAAATCCTAACTTTCCGTCTGCGTTCAACCCCTTTGATCTGCCACGCCGCAGGTGATTGATGAACCTGAATACCTCTTTCGATATTCATTGTCAGAATTCGAACATCCGACGATTTCACTTCGTGAGACTTTCGTCGTTTTACAATTTCTCAAAATGTATCATTATAACGGCGTCAAATAATTTATACATATTTCGATTGTGATAATAATACCTAGCCAGATGCGTATACATAAAAATTATTACAATGTCAAATAAATTGTATTTCATGTTCTAATTTACAGCATAATTGTAGCGTAGTAAATTTATTTCGCCTCCGCAGAGAGTAATTTTAAAATTAGGCCGTTTTCTGAATCATGAATTCATGAGAAGTTAATACTAGCGTCTGACTGACGTTTTATTGTTACAATGTAGATTTTCGTACAATTTAAAAGAATGTATAGTACATATATACATATACATTAGGCTTCTATTAGTAAAAAATCGATAGTAGTATACAAGTAGTATTGCGATAATTAGGAGAGGCATATGGCCAGCAGTGGACGGAAATTGGATGATGATGATGAAGCGGATAATTTAGTCTCGCAGCACTTTCAATGTCAGTCTATCGACCATATTTATAATTAGAAGTTTCTTACTACTTTATGTATATACATGGAGATTCTACAGTTTCAAATAAGTTGATCTGATCCTGCAAACAACGCAATGGTGTTAATAGTATCAGTCGCCGAAGGAGTCGTTCGTGCCGACAGCGATATAAATGCAGTTTGCCGTGCCAAGTTACTACATTCGAACTAAATGAATTCGGTCGCAGTGCACGACGCTAGCACGCGAATCACGATGCACCTGGTGGCAGAAATCGATGTACTGCAGTACTTCGCTTCAATAGTTGATGAGCGAGGCCATAGCGTGACCCTCATTTCAATAATGTAAGTTGAACTTGCGGCAATATCATCGATTCAGCTTCTACTTTAATATCAGTCCAAACATTATATTTCTAAGATATTAACGCCATATATCAACTCGTACTATTCTATAAAATGACGGATCGCCCAATTTTCTCACGAAAAAAACCAAGGGTCAAACGTAGCAGATGTTTTCAGGTCACGCGTATAGAGTTCTAAACGTAAGTAAGTTAGAAGCAGACATTTTTTCAGAGCTGTATTTGGCAAGCACCAATTTGGCGTTTCAGATAACGCCGATAAGTATCAGGTGGAATAGGTCAACCGTTAAACGCCCCAACAAAAGAAATCCTCGTTGGTTGTATAAACTTGCGACTTCATTATGTTCTAGATTTTCCTCACACTTGCGTGTCTAGAAGCTGATAAGCGATGGAAATTTACAAATAATTACATTAACTTGACCTTGGCTAGATAAGCATATAGATGTTAGCTATGTATTCGATTGAACGTGAATGCCAGGAGTTTCTCAATCTTTTGTTTCATCAGCTGTTTCTGAGAATACTTGTATTTACATTTCGCAGCGTATTTCCATCGGTAGTTTTTACAATCGTAGATAATCTTCCCAAACAATTCGTGTTCAGAATCTGCCGCAACTTTCCAAAGAGCATCAATCTTGCCTAACAGTTGTCAAATATTATCCAAAAAGAGCAAATGCTCGTTTTCTTGACTAACACAAAAGTTACGAAAACCCTTGTCCAAATGTCAACAGAGAACGCGAGATGGTATCAATGTTACGTAAGGATGCGGCTGATGCTACAACGAACGGTAAACAAGGAAATGAAGAGTTTTGTACTCCCAAATTTTCGTCACCTTTGTACTATTCTTTATTCTGTGGTATTGTGCACAGACACAGCATAATGCTAATATTAGTGTGTAGAAAAGATTTATTTTGCATAATAGTTGGACTGCGCCTCATAGTTTTGTCCACTAGAACTATTTGATTATGAGTAATACGAGTCCTTTCCCAGAGTTAACTATCACCGTGCCGAAGTTCATCGAAGTCCGCTCTGATATTTTAACATGACGTTGACGTCCAACAAATGAAACTTTCGTGTTTCTGTTATGTTTATGTTACATTTTATTGGTAGGACAATTATTTCAGCAAATCCAAAGTATTTTATGAACGAAAAGTGAGGAAATCAAGAAGATATAAAATATAATAGCATTTACTTCTCAAAATTAAACTACCTTACCAATGTATAGCATTGTTAGTCGTGTAACGAGCTGGTAGATTTAACTTTGCTTGAAAACTTTTATGGCGAATACGTGCTACTTTGCATATTTTTGTTACCATGGTTTTAAAATGTAGAACAATCATTACAAAATGATACTTTAACTTCCATGTTATATAATGTAAATATTGCCGTTTTTTATAGATATCTTGGCTTTTACAGCAATAATATAGCTCTACACTAGGCACATTCCTGCGAAATAATTAGGTATAGTTACATTTCAAATGGTATGGTCACACATCTTGTTGGCCAAGTTGTGAGTTGTGGTTGTGACACTAAAACAGCAGGGTTGTTTGAGAAACAAGCGAAACGATCAACAACGCTCTCAAAACGATGTCTTGCCGTCATTTCTTGCTATTGTAGAGTCCAAAATAGCCTCTAAAGTAAACTTGCAATTGCAAATGCTTGAAAACAAGACGGTACTATCGACTTGAAAGCCGTCGTTCCTTGCATTTCTACCCCAGATTCAGAAACACAGCAACTTTATGTTAGTCTTTAAATAAAATAAATAAATACAATGTTCCTTATGTAATATGAATTTCACCCTCAACTTTAGCGCTCCTTGGCAACTCCATTGGAGTTCATCTGGCCGATATGAAATCACATTTCATAAGAGGGGTTCTCTTCGCTCACTGACCATTACTTGGGAGGTTGCTGTTAGCCCGGCTACTAATAAATCTCCCGAATTGCTCTCTCCATCATTTCGCTATTTATTGGTTTTGAAATAGTGGTGTGGCCCTGCACACTAGACGGCCTGTTACACTAGATTTGCGACATCAACTACATATTAAGCTTTTTTAACAAAGTTACTTGCACGCGGGGCGACGTGTCTTCCTGAAGCATTTCCTTGGAATTATTCCTATACACAGCGGTGAGAAGGTCAATTTATTTTGTTCTATGAACTCATATTATAATTGATACTTGATAACGAATAAAGTTTAAATTGGTTCAATCGACGGACGTTAATCGAGAACAAATCAAAATGGACGCGACTAATTGTTATTCAACCGATAGCGACTGCGCGTGCGCAACTGTTGTCACAATTCCATTAGAAATGCGCATCTATTACCTAATTAGGGTTACCAACCAATGAAATGGAAAGTACGGTTGGTGGTACTTTACTTGTAGCGGTTATGTTTTATTGTAAAAAGACTTTTATAAAGATTACCTCACCCTTAAGAGTCAGAGAAAACCTAGCGTATTCCCTATCTTCGACCACATTATCGCTTACCACCATTCAAGATAGTGGTCAAACGATAGCCCAAAAGATATTTAAAAAAAAACCTATCAAATACACAATCAACACACAATCCGACATCAATGGTACAATCACATTTCTAACACGTAACTCCGACTTTTTCAAATAACAGCTTAGTAATCTAGACATTTGCATAATTATTAAAATATTCCAAATATTTCTAGTTTTATGTTGGACTAGTATACCTATTGTCCGACGAAAGACATAGCACAGTACACCCGCTTTACCACTCCGCAAACACTTAACGCTCACGTTTTCCCTATCAGAAAACTTTGCTGAATGTTTATCGAAACGCTACTTTAACTGCGACCGTGTAAAGTCTAAATTAACGATCCCACGAGTACATAGAACACTGATGCTATCAAATCGGCTGTAAACTTTTTAATGGCATGCATTGTGTCTGTAGTGTTAACAGATGTAACAGAACACTGTTTATTTTGTAACTCGGACTATTTCGATAGCGCTGACAATATCAAAGCGTTTTGATTGTTTAAAATAGTATTTTTGGCTGAGCAACTAGAAAATCTCTTTTTCTCGAGTGACATTGAGGCAGGTCAGGTAGATAAGGATCTCAAGGTCGGACTTATACAGATAACGTTGATTTGGCAACATGGACACAGAATATGCCGTTTGTTTACACAAAATGACGTCATAGCTCCCTATGAGTATGAAGACTGGCAAAATCGATATATCAAGTGTAACACTGTCTACTTTTTGCTTGTCTCTTCAACGATCAGAAATTATTCGTTATTAGTTACTTTGTGGGTCATTACAGTACTGATACAAGATTAATTGGAGAAGACACAGAAGTTTGAAGAAGAAGCTACGCTGTCAGCAGATGAGCCCTTACTATCGTTGCTTCCAAGTTAGTATCAGGAGTAGTGAGCAAAATAAGCTAATACACAAGTTATAACTTTATAAAGAGCAGAGGTCGACTTGTGGAAACAGTATTAAACAACGGTAAACTTATAACGAGTATAGAGACATAGACATAGACCCAGGGGCCCAGGGGCCCAAGACCACCAAGAAATCGAAATGAAATACAGGGAACAGGTAGGGAACCTACAGGGCTGTCAGTTTGACTGTATAAAGACCAATCTTTAACTGTTACTCGTGGAGACATTGGTTTTCTTATTATTCAGATGGACACGTGGGTGCCGTAGTACCTATATAGATGTAATAGACTTCGTGCTAGATATTGAAGCTTCCTAGATTCCTTCCTTTCCTAGATTTCTCTGAAGTCGTCGATAGTTTAAATATAATAAGGACCAGTTTCACCGGTTCCTGATAGCGCTAAAATGAAGAAATCTGACAGATTTTATAAGCCGTCTTGAGTCAAACAACTATCTAACGCATTATCAGGAAGTTTCAGGGCCAGTTTCACCGAACTGGCCCAAGTATATTAAATTATTGGGAAATCGAGGTTTTACAATTTTTCAAAATTTTAAACGAACTTTTAGGAGATTTTCGGCAGTAGCATCCCTAAACTTAAATTCGTCTAAATTCAAAAGTTTTGAGCAAGTGTAATCAACGACATCAGCTCCGCTAATAACTGTAATTCCGCAGATTTGCGATTTCAGAATATGATAAATCCTGAATTACATTCAGGAAGCATGGATTTGAATCTTTATTAGGAAGATTTATCAACTTGTGATTCGTCGGCCATTTTCTTTACGATACTCGAGGGAGGATAAAATTCTGGTTTTACTTCATTTGAAAAGCCAGATAAGCTCTCAATTATTGTTTAATAATATTTTATAAGATAATATATGTTTGCAACGTTAGTTTGTTTACGTATAATACATAACACGCCCTGAAAGTTGCCAATAACAGGATGGGACCGAGGACACAAATGTAGCAAAAAGGGTGGAATATTCACAGATAATAATTCCCAAACAATGCCGCCCCGGGCTTCATGTTCTCGTAATTTCCGCAACGAACGCAGGAAATCATTTCTACTGATTGAAATATCTTTGGAGAGCCACGCCCATATACGTACATGCTACAGTCCTCATGTGGACAAAAAGAGGATAGAATACCTATCTATTGTTATAATATAACACTACTAGTCAAAGCCATCATATTCTTGGTTGGCAATGAATCGAAATCATGTCAATAACTGAGATACTTTCTTTTTGCTACATAGCCTTTTATGACTCGTCTCTTGTCTAACATTTCTTTTAAGTTATTCCAAAGCTTCCTTTTAAGTTATTCCAAAGTAGTGCAAACCTCAAAACTGAGATACCAATTTGGCTAACAACCAAGCTCACTCAGTGAGATTACTAGCTCACACAAAGCTAGCATGAGTCGATCCAAAAAGAGCGAGAGCCTTCCGCCGTTAGCAGCATGATGAAAACAAATGTTTGTGCAGGTGCCGCCGTCAGAGAGTTATATTGTGATTCAAACAAAACCATTATTTCCGTCATTCCTTTTACTTCGCAATCGTATTCCTCATTCGCTCTACATTTCCGAACTTGGAAACGCCGACGAAATTCACTTTCCAATGTTTCAGAAAAGAAAAGGCTTCTCTGTACCGGTCTTCTGCCAAAACTTCCTCCCGCGAGTTTCAAAAGAATTCGTTTCCTGTCGAGAGAGTCGACGAATATACTTTTATGTCAAACATTGAGGGTGAGCTAGTATTTGGATTTTATCCCGGGGAGATATTTGCCTCAATATTTACTCATAGGAAATCCATGCGGACATTTTCGCACGCTCCGAATATTCTCCCGAAGTAACAATGAGAGAGGTCCGGAGCGTGCTCATTCTCGACGGCTTCTTTACCCTACATTAAGATAAGGATGCTACTGCTAGTCTCTGTAATCAAATTATGTTTACTCTTAGAACATCTCGTCGTACGTGCAGATAGTTCGGAAGGCATTAATTCGCTGTCTGTGTTTTTATATAATGTTAGTATAATTTTGGGTAAGATTCCCTTTTGGAGAGGAACGACTTATTCTTGCCCAAGCCTTTTACTATGTATTATTTTCATAATTTCAAAGAAATAGGTATGACATATTCAGCTGGTGACTTTTGTTATCACTTTAAGAAATTTTAAGTACGTTTCAGTAACGTATTTTAAATGATAGACGTTTACCAACCTTTAGAACTTAACGATCGAAGATTCGTATACAAAAATGTTCTTTTGATATCAGCACGTCCTGATTACGTAGTGGCACAGATGAATATAGTAGTTACTACGGCAGAGCCTATATTGCTTAATTATCACCAGTAATGTAAAGATAAGGTCACGTCGTCGGTAAGGACTGAACAAATAATATCTATGTGTACATAGCGATAAGATTGCTCTATCTTTCAGCTATCTTTAAATTATGGAATGATATAACGTTTATAAAATTTAAGACCTAGTTTAACAGTATAATTTTAGTTAATACAAAATGAGGAATTTACAGTAATTACAAACTAAACGAATGAGCGCATTAACTAGTTAAAGGGTATCATTAACTTTTAGCTGACAGCCGCAAAATATTTTTTTTAATAAAACATAGAAATTTAACGTATTGGATTTATTCAAGTTGTTTATTTAATTCTAAGGATATGTTTTTTAATACGAGATGTTTTTAATAAAGCTATTGATTGCTCTGGGGATCTTCATTAGTTTGCTGTTTGGTCTTGAAGTGTCTTCCATTAAATGCTTGTACCATTTATTATTCATTCTGTGCCTTAATCGAATGTGAGGTTCACCAATAACCAACAAGTTTACCAAGCGTTATTACGAAGACGTTAACAAATGTATAATTCGACGTCAATAAAGGTTAATCTATAGTTCGTATTTACTATGGCTTCCCTGCGAATCAGACAGGTGCCTGAGCAAATGTACGCGTACGCAAATAACATACCTATTCATTTTATAGTGACATCTAGCGACCATTGCTTGCTTTCATTTCGATATAGGATGTTTGCTTTGGTGCTCGGCGATGTTCTGATACCTAAAGGAAATTTTTGCCTGACTAGAACAGTACCCAGATATTGTTTTAAGTTTATTAATTACGTTTAAGTATTCGCTTTTCCCAAGCATAATGGGAATAAGTTTTAGCAGCGCGGTTAAGCCTTTCAATGTAGTAAATATGTGTTAGTTGGTTGAGAGGCAGGGTTGATAAAGTTTTCAGCGAGTTAAAATATTCGCTCTCCCTTGGCTGCGGGCGTGTCACTACATAATAATTCCCCTATTTTCCCCCGTCATAGTTATTACATTATCTTGGAACACCCGCTCATATACAAACAAACAAACGGTTCGCGCCTCACACAGATATCCTTTATAATACACAACCTTTATCATTTTCGAATTAAGTGCGAGCTTAAACGTAACTTAAACAGCCTCCGAATGGACAAAAGGGATTTTTGCCTTTAATAAGCGCCAACCTAATTTTCCAAAGGGCCCAAGCAAATAGGGCCTCACGCTTTGCAACGTTTCACTTCCAAAGTTTGTTATGAAAATAAAGTTACGTTTAAAAGCCTCCTTTGATTACAAAGGACTAAGAATGTAGAGCTTTGATAAAAGGTACGCTAATTTGTTTGTTAATAGAAAAACTTCATCGAAGGAAGGTAGGTACCTACCGCGGGACGATCACCGACGAACTTTTAAAGACGGCGATTAATTGAATCGTTACATAAAAGTTTTACATTGACGTGAAAAATAAATAAATGGTTATAATAAAGTTTTCCTGTGTCTCTTCTGCTTATCGATTCTGAAACAATTGATACAGAAGCATAGAATATTAGCTTGTATTAGCAAAGTAGGTTCCACTTTACGTTCAGCAAAGATTCCTAGTGCGACGTCGACCGCTAGGCTCGAACCAAATTGTTCCTGCTTCTACCCACCAGGACAGGGTTACCATGCTATTCACATTTATTGTTCAAGTTTGTAGGGAGTTCCTGTGTTAATGTTTTTCAGTAGGGTTGGTCATCATTGTTAAGTTTCAACTTTAACTAGTTACCTACGTGGTTTGTTCTTTACAGTTTTAGGACGTGATTTAGCAACTGGTTTTGACCTTGCTTTTTATTGTGTTTTATGTAAGTAAATACATATCACAATCACAAAACTGCTCGCCTCTGTACAATTATTATGTAATTAGCGCCAGCGCCAGAAACAAGCACATAAGAAAAGAATTTCACAAATTCTGTTCTTAGGAACCATTCTTCTTATTCGGAAATCTTAGTCTGATCTGTTTGGAATTTAGATAGTTAATAAAGTCAGTATTCTACAGGTATTTAGCAGTTTATTAGTAGTGAATAAGCTAATAATCTAGATTTTAATGAAGAACCCGAGATTAATAGGTGGGCGTCATCGAGGACTCGCTTCAATGACCCAAGTGACAGATCACGATCTAGCAATATAAGCACAGGCGCTGCTCGTCAGTCAGGACGGATCCTACGCGCACCAGATGTAGGTGCGAGTCGGACGAGCGACACTTTACGCAAACACTTGCAGCACACGGCTTCGACATGACAAATCGCCTCCTGCAACCTTGAGGCCGGCCGCCGCGAGCCGATACGAAAAGGACCCTACGCAGTACCCGCTGAGTCTAAAGTCCCGCCAGATTGTACCAGTGCACGGCTCCGGCCGGTAATGACCTTGCCTGCCATACACATGAGCTCAGACCTTCACATAGTTATTAAAACTTGTTTAGAAGTATCACTGTTCATTTCCGTACTTACTCTCTTGTGTGTTTATACTGTACAATGATGATGAAACGGTGCCAATCTATCGAATATTACTCGTGTTCAGAAACTTGATGGGATCGCTTATGCAAAATTATAATAAATGTTATTCCATCTCAGTTAGTTGATATGACTTGTAAAATAAAATTAAAGCGAGATAAAAGCGTCGAATTGTCAAGAAGAATAGGTGAAGGTACACCGAATAATGGGAGAAGATACTGTACATAAAGTGATGTTCACACCAACGATGTAACGACCAAGCCATGGAGTGTCGATGAGGCTACGTACAGCATGGCTCACGACATCGATGCATACTGTGTGAATGGACGATCCACGATACACGCTGACAACTACACTGCCTGCTCACTCCGACCAGTTACTTGTTTACTGACCAGTTACTACACTTCAATATGCACATTTACTAAGTAGGTGCGCTAATCACCCATTCAGTGGCAATCATTAATATTAAACAATGAACAAATAGATTATAGCTTGAGTTACTGTGCTTTAATTTATATAATAGGAATATTAATAAGCAATTACAATTATGGCCTTGGTAAATATCGAGTCATTATGATAATTATTACAGTACCAACTTAAATTTGGTATTTTATGTAATGATTTAAGCAAATGAAGATATTTAGAAATATTATAATCGACTCGGTGAAATATCTTAGCATTTTAAAATGTCATGACTAATTTAAAAAACAGCTGGTTTTATTGAACTCTGCCTGAAAAGGTCACTTGATTTTGTGTTTCATTAGGAGAATGCCAATTCAAGGAGTATTTTGGTCAGGTTTATATAGAGAGTATCTCAGCGAGGCGGTGGCTGGCCATGCAGTCTCACCGGAGATAACTGAGATGAGCTCAGCAGTGAGAGTCAGCAGGAGTGAGCGCAGGAGTCGCACGTGAGGCATGCGCACCGCAACAACCACAAAGCCGATGATTATCAGATGTGTTGACGGACTGACTCACCGAAATGAGACGTTATAGTGCCATGGCCGTTGGCCAGAGGCAATGCAGTCACCAAGTCTTGCACTAAAAAACAACCACTATCTTTTAACATTACATTTAATAAACAGTCCATTTGGGGAGGATGGCTCCGCACGCCGGCCGCGTCGCTTATCAGCTCGCCGAATGGCTTTCATACATTTTCATATAATTCTTCGACTTATCGATGTAATTGCGGCCGCAAACCGGCATTAGAGCTGTGTAGATATAAACTTTTAAGTTATGCTACTCGTTCTGACCTCATAATCACTGTAAATAGGTCGAATTGATAACGACGCTGTTCTGATAAGAATCTTGTTAGACTTCAGCTGAGCGCGCCGTTCCGGCAAGTTCGCTGTGTCAATGTTATTATGTTCGCCTTGCCAAGTACGCAATCGAGTAAATCTCTACCTAGGCGGTATGTATATGGAAGGTGGGTAAATAGTGCGCCACTCACCCGAGCTGAAGTGTGATCTCTTCACGTCACCATTTTCCGAATCGCCATCGAGGGGTCTTTTTCTGGAGTCCGTGATTTCCGGACTGGGGCAAGTATCCATTCCTGTGTCAGCGGCCATGTTGAAATTCAGGGAAAAACTTTTAAGTTTTCAAGCATAATTCCCATTACGTAATTGCTTTAGAAAGCGTGTTGTGAGGCGGCACTTTGCATTATTAAAACAACAGTAATATTACACACACTTATTCAACTAGAACTAAATAAATTGCGGATATTATTACTAAATTACTAAAAGAGAAATGTCACTACAGTTGTTACGTCTAAACGTTTTGTGAACGTTTGTCGATACTGCGGCTGTTTGGCGCATGGTCAATGCGAACATAGCCGCAAGCCGCGCTCTGCAATGTTGGCAGCTTTGCTTTTTGATAGTGACCAGCTGATTGCTTTAGTGATGTTCATTTCTTTTCCATCTTAAGCAAAATATAAATGTGAGACAAATTCTAGCGTTATTTCCTATATTATATTATTGTGCAAATCAGGCTTTTCTGTAATAAAGAACAAGTACAGGTCAAAAATAGACGCAGAGAAAGAAATTAGCGTGGCAATTTCCAAACTGGAGCCCCTGTTTCGAGAAGAAGGTATTTTCGAGGGGAGGGGAGGTGGGCTTTGAGGGGCGTCGTAATAAAATAGCAAAATCTCAAGGGCATCACAGTACAAATAAGTTTGGGAAGCCCTGTGCTAGATGATACACATTTTGTGGGCTCAGTGGGGCAGTGGGAGATTGGTCAGCTTTGATGCCAGAAGTAGGAAGCTCAATCCCCACCGTGCACCAATGGATTTTTCGGCTAAGTTGTACACTACCTAACATCGAGTTGGGGGCCAGGATTTTTTTCACAGAAGGGTCTTATTGCACGAAGGCTTCGTGTGAAGTTTTAACTTGCGGAAACTTATACTTTCCGAGATATAAATATTTCAAAATCGGAAAATTCGCCTTACATTTTTCATTTTAACAGTTTATATCATAACCACAGATTACTTATATGTGTATAGCTAATCACATTGAAGTTTAAATTTGCGGAAACTAACACTTTTCGAGATAATAATGTTAATAATAATGTAATAATGTGTAAAAATTTGCACATTTACGTTTTGACAGTTTATATCACTACCACAGATTACTTATATGTGTATAGCTAATCACAACAACGCTAATTTAACGTTTCGTCATACTCGCTATAAAGTTAAGAAATTTAAAAGTTCATTTAACAAGGATTAATAAAAAGTAAATTTTACGGACTGGCTTATCGAGTATTCTTGGAGAAGAAAAATTAAAATATTTCATAAAGATCCATTCGACAAGTTATTGAAAGTAGTACAATATGTTTATAAAATTGAAGAATAAATCATGGCTTCATTTATATATGCTTTAATATTTATGTTACTACCTTGCAAATGCGTGAAATGGAACGTAAATACTAGGTAGCCTTAGTCCAACATTAAGGTAATACACTAGCGAACAGTGACCACCGCGATCACTACTATTTTACCTCAATTCAGGTTGTGGAAAGTTAGTGGTTCTTTTTTGGGGAACTGTATACGATTTTATAATAAACTTCCTAAATATATTGATCAACTGTCTATGAGCAGATTTACCTTTGAACCTACCTAGAAACCTTTGTAAAATCCAATTTAATGAAGAAATCGTACTATACATTAAATGACTATATGAATTACAAAAATGCTTGGCCTGAATGCCCCAAGCTCCAAGATATAATATAAATTGTATGATAATATAATTATTTGTTGTAAATTAAAAAAAAATATATATTTAATATAAATTTAAAAAAAAATTAATTAAAATAAGTGACAAGCCCCATAGAGTTTCTTGGTGTTTCTTCTCTGATGGGTGTACTTCCGAAACACCAGTAGATTCAACAGTTAATCAATTTTCATCTTTTGTTAGCAGATCTAGGGTTGCCTGTTAAGACGGTATTATGCAGCTGATAGACGGTCAATCAGTTTCATTCGGAATATGATTTGTACTGCAATTAGTCTGCGTTTTATTTATTTATTATATTTCATTATTTCACCATTTTTTGGGTAAAAATTTTCTGAAGTACTGAAACATGCACTGGGTTGCGGGTGCACGTAATAGTACGGTTGGCAACCCTACATTAATCAGGGGAATTAAACATGTGTTTTAAGTGTGACGTTTGACGTCTAGATGAAAGCTGAATGGCTCAATACCATTGTTTTTTTTGTAAATTCAAAGCAATAAGTTATGGTTCTGTTATATCCATAATATTTTTTATTGAATATGATCTATTTAATGTTATTTGACGTGTGTAAGTGCAAATTTTTAATTTGCCCATATATTGAATAAATGCTTTGACTTTTTGACTAGAACCGACGCTATGGCGTCAAAATGTTCTTCTAATGTATAAGTAATAAGAAGTCAATTAATTTTCTTATAAAATTTTCTTTATTTTTGCTCTTAAAATATGTTTTTCCGTGCATAGGGGGGTGGGGGGGAGTGGCTCCGGAACTTTTTCTTCAAGGGGGACTTCTATCAAATATTCTAGAGGATTCTCTAGAATATTTGATAAATATTTTTTTGTATTATCATGTTACTCCACATTTTATCACATCCGAAATTCAATAAAATATGAGTAAGTAGGTATAAGGAGATAGGGTAAAATGACCAAATGTTGGCACTAGTCCGGTTATCAGCACCTAAGTTTAAAATTAAAACTGTCTGTAAGTCTTACTAAAAAATGTGCGCAAGATATTTTTGTTACAGTAAACTATATATTATGAAAATCCATCCATTATTCATTTTTATTATTTTCAAATTTCCAGCATTTTTCACATCACTAATCTGACATAATGCGCCAAGGTCGTTCATTGACCAATCATCAATATCGTCTAGCTTCAGGGTAGTCAGAATTGCGCGGCAAACATACGAAATTACGCTTCCGGCGATAAGAGTCTTGGTATGCACAATTAATTTTATTATTTACGCATTTGTCACGGTCGATATGAATACAAAACGCTGACGTAAAACGAGTTTTTCTCAATTAAGAACATCCCTGTAATTGCAATAGGCGTTCTAATTTAGGTTTATAACTTAAAATCCAAAACTATCACTTGAAATACTGAATTCAGGTCAAGGATCAAACATGACTGTTTCTATCTTACTCGCACCACCGCAGCGGTTGCTCTGGATTTAGGTCGCCCCAGTATAGATAGGTGGACAAAGGCTTTTGGCTGCGCTTTTGGCAGCTTCCCATTACCTATTTAATGTAATGGTTAAAATAAAATGGTTTTACCTTAAATTTGGCTCAAGCAAAGCCGATTATGGAAAAGTAGCCGCTATCTGTTTTGTTTTTGCTGATAAGTATGTCGGTACCTGAATAGAAGACAAGTAATTGTTTTCAGTCTCAAACCGACGCCTGGCCTGGGCTTGCGCTAAAATAAAATAACTTGTGTTACCTTCCTATTACTGTACTCTGATCTTGTAAGTTATTAAATTCATATCAAAGAACGCTGTCGTAACTGGATTATTTAATATAATCGCTTACCATCACGGAGCGTCGTGTTTATCCTGTTACCTTTTATTATAAAAAACATTGCAAGTTAAATAAAATCTTGTAAAAATATACAAATAAATTGTATCACTTGCATGCGTGGCATCTCTACTTAGTCTGTGGTCACTTGCACTCGCATTTTAGATAAGTAATTTAGTTTAGAAATAAATGTTTAATTAGGTATATACATAATATCATAGGTAAGTATACAATGAAAAACCTTCCTCTTCCTGAGATTTAAACCATTTTTGCTCAATTTTTATACATATACTAGAAATGCCACGCCGCGGCTTCGCCCGAGTTAAAGACTTCTTTTATTTAAACTTATAGATTTAAAACGAGACTTACGCGATGTCGATATGGCGATCGACATATGTGCGAGGCTGGACGCGTCGACGAGCGCCCCGCACTCAAGATCCGGAAGAAGGCCTCCGGATGAGACCGAAACATATGTCGATTTGAAATCACGTATGTCACGTTAAATTTCCGTTTTTAAATCTATTAGTTTAAAATGAACTTGAGTTTTTATAATAAAACTTCTTTTATTTACTTAAAACTTTTATTTTGTAAAAACCTTTCTATCATAAAATACATCTATTATTTTAATTTGCCCATATACTGAATAAATGCTTTGACTTTGACTTTGAATCAAAGAAGTTAAAGCCAAATCGGTTAACCCGTTTTCAAGGTATTGCCACAGAATAATGAATAGTACAATGCGTGACTAAGGAAAATAGGGATTCATATTTATAAAACCCAAAAGATCATATTGATTTTCAGACTTTTTCACCAACCCTTTGCATAAATCCTGCAACACGTATTAACTAACTTATTTACAGAAGTACTTAAGTTTATATATATAATTAAAAATAATAAGTAACATCCGGGGGAATTTTTAGAAAATCCTTTCTTAGCGCATACCTATGTTATAATAACTATCTGCATGCCAAATTTCAGCGCAATCCAAAACAATATTGATTTTCACACTTTGTTACCCCATTTCACCCTCTCAGGGGTTAAATTTCAAAAAGCTTGAACACTTTATTATTTATTTATTTACTGAAGCACTTGTGTGAAGATTCGTATAGAAAAGACTATGTAATCTTGTTTCTCCATACAAACTTTGAACCTCCGTTTCATCCCCTTCAGGGGTGAATGTTGGAAAATCCTTTCTCAGTTGGAACTAACGTCGTAATGACTATCTACATGCCAATTTCAGCGCAATCCGAAACAATATTGATTTCAGACTTTGTTACCCCACTTCGCCCTTTTAGGGGTGGCATTTCGAAAAAGCCTGAAACACTTACTGAGGTACTTGTGCGAAATTTCGAATAGAAAAGACTATTTTATCTTGTTTCTTCATACGAACTTTGAACCCCCGTTTCATCCCCTTAAGGGGTGAATTTTAGGACATCGTTTTTCAGAGGGAACTAACGTCGTAATAACTACCTGCATGCCAAATATCAGCGCAATCCGAAACAATATTGATTTTCAGACTTTGTTACCCCATTTCACATTCTTAGGGGTGGAATTTCAAAAAAACCTGAAACACGTATTTACTTATTTTTTTACTGAAGCACTTGTGTGAAGTTTCGAATAGAAAATATCATCTAATCTTGTTTCTCCATACAAACTTTGAACCCCCATTTCATCCCCTTTAGGGGTGAATTTTAGAAAATCATTTTTCAGAGGGAACTAACGTCGTAATAACTACCTACATGCCAAATTTCAGCACAACCCGAAACAATATTGGTTTTCAGATTTTGTTACCCCATTTCACCTTTTTAGGGTCGGAATTTTAAAAAAGCCTGAAACATATATTTACTTATTTTTTATAGAAGCACTTGTGCGAAGTTTCAAATAGAAAAGACTATCTAATCTTGTTTCTCCATACAAACTTTGAACTCCCATTTCATCCCCTAAATGGATGAATTTTGGAAAATCCTTTCTTAGTACACCCTTACGTACTAAGACAAATATACCCTCCAAATTTCAAGTCTCTACGACCAGCGGTTTGGGCTGTGCGTTGTCTGTCAGTCAGTTAGTCAGTCAGTATGTCAGGATTTGTCCTGATAGATTCTTATAGTATTAGATACCTACCTACTACATCCAGCACCACCACCAGCGGTAGCTAAATCTAACCACGGCTTTGTGTAACAATAACGCAACCAAACCAAATAGGTAGATATAATAACCCTAACTACGTAACGTAACCGCGTTTAAAAGTGCAAGTTACGCTTGTATTTTCTAACTTTCGTAACGTTCGTCCGTCGACCTAGATTCATGGCCTTTCGTGGCCCATTGATATCAATACTCATCATTTAATTAGGAACGGTTAGCTGATGTTCTACTTCTGATGTTCTTGTTAATTGCCGTTTGGCGCCACCACGCTATCAATTCAAAGAATGCATGGCGCTGAAACACCTTTATTTATTAATTTAACCATTACTGTATTGTAAAGTAGGATACCTACCGATGATTCTCATTTCACTCGGATACATTCGAATTCGGAAGCGGCATTTTGAATGTTGAAGTACGGGCTCAGTGGGATCACTTGAAGCTGATTATGGTGATGATGATTTTGAATATTTATTATTCGGTGAGCTACTTATATATAATGTCGCGGAAACCTTTCCAATTACTTATTTCGAATTTAAATATCAAAAATAACTGATCGGAGCATTGTGAATTGCAAAGATCCAAGTCGAAGTTCAGGCAGTTTCCGAATCCGAATTTACTTTCGAATGATTGAGAATGTCCCTGCTGGTAATTAAACCTGGCAGTTGCCATAACGGACAAACAGGTATAAACAATACTTTACCTAATCCATATTACCTTCTTCGTCGTTCCCGCACTAACGAGGATCGTCACCACGACGCTTGCTGCAATCTTCTATGTCTGAGAGATAACCTATTGACCACTATCTGCTATCTCAGCTTATGTTAAGTGAAGATGAAAGTCTAAGATGGGATTATGCTCGTCTGGAATTGAAGGACGGCTGTGGGGACTGGCGTTGGACAGCTAAGTTCAAGCCACTCTACAGAGCGCAACAATCCCATCAACACCATCAGCTGGTATCAGTCCAGTGCATAGATGTATATGTACTACGTACCAGATGACGCGTCGCGAACTATCTCTACGTTCAAATAAAAAGCAGTGCTGAATCTACATCTCGCTTAGTTTAGCGTAAGTACTCCTCACGCCCGATCGCGCGCCGCTCGGCACGTAAGTCATTTTATGATGGGCGCCTCTAGTTTCTAGCCAGTGACTAAAAACAAAGAGCCAATGATCGGGCTCAGTGGCGTGTCTTGAGAGAGGCCTATGTCCAACAATCCCAACCAGCCTTCAATACCAGTTGGTACCAAATATCATGTAGTCGGACCGGAACTCTACGTGCTGATTGGCGACACGTCTTTCATTCAGATTCATTTCTTGATCATAATAATACTGTTGTTGTTCTAGGTACCTACGTCACAATACAATATAACGAATTCATTTCAAAATTAAGATTATATGTTGATTATTGATGATTTTATTATATATATATATAGTTATCATGCAACAAATTGACTAAATTTTCTTTTGTTTGTCCAATGGGTGGTTCAAGATACGACCGAAAGCTACCTACCTACCTTCAGTGGTCACACAATTAGCACCAACCAAGGATCCTGCTTAGGGTAAAGGGTCCTTTTCCAGGGCTCCACACATCGAGGATAATGTTAGAGGTCTTTATTACCACACCAAATCTCGAACACAGTCGGTATCCTATGTATACTATTATAGTGATAAATTGAAAGAAACATTGTTTATAATTTGGATTTATTTACATAAAATATTACAATAACTCTGTTACGATTACATTTAGTCACGCTCAGCGATAGTTAGAGTTGTAAAGGAAGAAAAAGTTAAACATAATACACAGAAATATTAATAACTTATTATAACTTTACTTTATATTTCTGTGGAGGGATTGGAGGACATAGCATACATCGATTGATTCCCGATCGTTTTCACTGCACAGAATACATGTTGCAAAACAATTTCCGTCTCTGTCTAACAGCCTATGAGTAACAGAGCGGGCAAGTGATTTTTTTTAAATTCGATGTTACGTTCCCGGGAGTGATTTAATTTTGATCTTTTCATTATCTTTCCAAAAATATTCATGAAAACTAAACACATGATACAATATGTTGATAAATATTGGCACAAAAATACGTTATTCCATCTAGTCGAGTTATTAATTCATATAAAGTTAGTAACTCAACAAGCAGTCACTGTAATTATTTAAAAAAATACAACGCAACTTGTATTACTTCACAGAGTAGTTTCACGTCACATCTAAGAGCGAGAATCTATGCAAATCTCAAAAAAGTTTGCTCCAGCCGGGATTCGAACCCGGGATTGCGAATTTAGAAGGCACTACAGACTAACTCATGCAGACGCCAGTTTGATCAGTATCAATAGTACAAGTGGAGAACAAGTTTGGCCATGCTTTACTAAGCCTGGGGTATCTTACTACAACGTATAAAACATTGATATATATATAACACCGATTTATAACATAGAAGTTTCTCGAAAAACACAGCGATATCGTAAATTATACTCGTATCCATCTCGTATCATCGTATCAATCTCGTATGTGGGAGCTTTCCGTACTAAAACGGCAATCTCTTTTAAAATTACTAAGCAATTCTAATCCGGATCTCGTTTTTAAGAAACCTTGCAAATATCAAGCTTCACTGTCATAATTTGTACAATATTACACAAAGACTTCAGAATCAAACTATCAGCCGTATTCTTGTATTTGTAAACTAAACCAATCAACAATATAGGCGTCCATTACACGATAGGTTTAACTGTCAGTTTGCTCACAAAGGATAACTGATCGTGTAACGGGGTGACTGACGGTGACTGACCAATACTTACATACTTTCATTTACTGTATGAGTAACTATCAGTCATGACTTTTGGTTTTGAATGACGGATAACCTACCGTAAAATGGACGCCTTACAAAAAAGCGATATAGGTATCATACATAGATACCTATTGTTACTCGTCAAGTCAGAGGCCAGCTTGGAAAAAAATGGCCTAAACTCTAGGAGATACAAAAACACACTTATCAAATGAAATAGAACAATCCAACTTTCATATTAAAATATTAATTTAGATTGCATTGAACTAACCAGAGCGGCCGCGGCGACATCTGGTCTCAATATTCTCAACTACAAGTATTTGCTAACATATTTAAACCTGGCTCTCTAACTCTCTACTGTAAAGTCCGACTATTAACCTATATATATGAACAGGAAATACCTACAAAAAAGATACAGACCTAAAACTGATGTCACATAAAATGGCTGCCATCGATTCTCCATTGAAGACCTTTAATTGACACAACTCTAGCATTCATTTTATGTGACATATCGAAATTTAAGTACGCATTTTCTTTTGTAGACAAGCGGCGCTTTCTTGTTTTGACAACCTTTCATGGGTCTGACACGTTTTAATGTTAGGTTTATTTAGTGACGGAGACCGAGATGTTCCTATTCCGGCCTCTCTCGACAAAATAAATATAAATATAACATAGTCTATTCTTAACACCAATATTATAAACTAGCTGTATCCCGCGGTTTTACCTGCCTAAACATCCTTTCCATGAGAATATCGAGATAAAAAGCAACCAACCTACCTAATAACCCTACGTGTTATTTCAGGGTCCAGGCTATCACCATACACACCAAATTTCAGCTCTATCAGGTTGAGTAGAATTAGCGTAAAAAAATAACAAACATGCTTACACAGTCACAAAATTTCGCCTTTATAATGGTCGTAAAGGATGCGAATTTCAGTTGAATATTGGTTTGTTATCTCTCCACCGTCAAATGGCTCAACTGATTAGCTTGAAATGTACTTCAAAGATAGCCAATAGGATAGGACATGGCTACTTTTGAACGCGAGAAAAACCGCGGGACGTAACTAGTGTTATACGTATCGAGAGGCCTCGAAATTTATTCCCAATCCCAGCAAAATAATTCCTAAAATATAATTCAAAGAATGACATTACATGATTGAATGAAGATAGTAATAACATTGAACAATTCATATTTCTCTAAACCGTTTATTTATTTCATTCCTGGATGTATACAAACATTTTTTTAAAGTTAGATTTTGTTAGTTTTCAATTGCATCTGCGATGTAGAGTTTGGCAAATAAAAGTAGAGGCTGAAAAAGTGCGGCTTGAACAAAATTTAAGAATGGCAGCCCCAACTGCGAAGGAAACTTCGACTGACTCATTTTGATACTTTAAACTAGCAAAGTCCGAGAGATAATTGCACAAAAAAAAGTATCAAAGTATTTGCAGCATTCTATAAAACCGCCATCTTGTGAAGATTTTGACATGTTTGACTTTAGCATAATTATTGCCATGTAAAAATGCTAATATTTTAAGTGTCAACTTTCACTATGGCTAGTATTCCAAAAACATTTACTTAAATGCATTTACATAATTGTGGAATGTAATACAGACATCCTTATTTCACGTATTCGGCATCAGCAACTCTTCGTTTTACAGTCAGTGAATTAGATATGGTACAACTAGCTAGTTAACTAGTTTCCTATTTTTATATAAACAATGTCAGTACACAAATAAATTTAATAAGTAAGATAATTTAAAAACTAATACAACCGACTTCCATGCCCCGCGAGTCAGTTTCAGTAGCAAGTTTGAGAGGTTGATCGTCATATCTCTAGAGATTCTTATCAGATCTCGATAAAATTACAATGGGACCACCTTGGAAATGTACCCTATCAAGAAGAGTACAATCATTCGAATCGGATCACAATTGACTGAGTAATCGCGTAACATAAGAAAAACAACATATAGTCGAATTGAGAACCTCCTCCTTTTTGGAAGGTGGGTGAACAATGGACGCAAGTGAAGACGAAAGAACGGGCTATAGCCGACTATATGTTCATTTATGTTATTAATATATTTTGTTAATTACGAAAATATAAAACAATACGAAAATGGTCCGGTACAGATTTTTCCACTTTCTAACATCATTCATTATTATTTTATCTCTTTTATTTTATACTAATTTGTCTCTTGTAATTCAATAGTTAATAAAAACTAGCGGTTGCTTTCGATCATGAGGTGCATACTGGGCAATACGAATCTTGATATTTAATACAACCATCCGCTGTATAAAACATGTAGTACAACTTATTACACAAACAGTTTCATTTCATCCATTCTTGATATTTAAAGTTTACCTAATACTAACATTGAGATGTCGGGCCTTCGAATATTGAGACCACTGTTACGATTGTTACAATCTGTTACCGTTACAAATCTGCTGTGTTTTATTGATACCAGTAATATTATTATTATTTTGGAAAAGATTGCGTTAGACTCTGTGCAAAAGGACCGCCGTGGCGTTACGATGAAATAACATTACTTACTTATTTATTTTAGTTTAGGTATTTAACACTATATTTACCCCGCCATGTACATTAAACAAATCCTCATTACCCAAAGGTTGTCTGGAAGAGATCGCTATCAGCGATAATAATATCAGCCTTTTGTAACAATTATTTGTGAATTTTTAAATAAGTTTTTTAATTTTTCTTAATGGTGTTAAATAAAGAGTTTTTCTATTCTATTTCTATTCTAACATTCAAAGGTAAGGAAGGTACATACCTACCTAGTAGCACACGATAATGAAATGAGTAGGTACCTACCAAGTATCAAACATGTTTAGTCGTACTAGTAATGACAGCAGAATTGTCAATGCAACAACAGTAAATTAAAACAACCGACGCGACCTCAATTTCTACGACGGTTCTCTTTTTGCACAGACTCTAAGCAATAAGATCACTAAAGCCGGGTTTGATGAGCAATGTTTCGAACTAAACATTGTTTAGCTGACATATTAGTAAACATGTTTAGCAAACAGGACGTCCACTGCCATTCTCGAGTTAATCACTTAGGCCACGCCCCAAAATAAGTAAACTTTTTTTGTATCTTATAGGCTAGCGTTTGACCACTATCTCACCTGTTGGTAAATGAAATCTCACCAACAGGTGAGGTGAGGTAAATGATGATGCGGTCGAGGATGGTAGCACGCTAGGCTTAGAATGAGAACTGGCTCTCAAAAATAGCTGCTGGCACACATTAGATGTTTGACGACAGAAAAAACTTGAGGGTGGTAGCTGGCCAGGCGGACACTAGATAGTATCCTACCACCATGCAAATAGTATTTAACATTGGTTATAATAACATGTGTTGGTTAGTAGAACACGGTACAATGGCGCAGCACACCCGGCTTAATAGTACCATATTAAGACTCTTTATATTTTATGTTATGTGATGTAAGGGAGCTCATGTCTTCACTATCGGAAAGTCCGATACAGTCATGTAACCATGGTTACCTAGGAAACGGTGGAAAGGTCCTGGACAATCTTAGTGCACGGCAAAATATTCAACCAACTATTCCAACCTGCACAGTTATTCTTATTTCATTCGGATACATTCGAAGCATAATTTTAAATTTCCATTATTTATTATTCCGTTATCTATTTGGTCGCGCAAACCTTTCCGATTAGAATCATGATTTAAAAGTAACCGATCGGAGCATTGTGAATTGCAAAGAAGTCGAAGTAAAGGCAGTTTCCGAATACGAATGTGCTTTCGAATGATAGAGAATAACCCTGGAGATCAGCAATCAAACTACATGCTAAATTGGACAGATTAAAAACACCAACAAATCGCAACACCCGCCATCGCCAAGCATTATTTGCACATTTATAAGTACACTGTTGAGTCTATTCGGTTGGCTATCGAGCCGCGGGCATCGCGGGCGGTGGTAACGTCACGTCTGCCGGCACCAGGTGGTAGGTCAACCACCAGGACAGCAGTGGTTGCGTGATGGCTACAAATAGTAGGAAGTAGACGCGGCGCTTGGTGCCGCCGCCCGCTGGCTTGCTCCACGCGTCCGAGTACGGGTTAGTGGGGTACCCGGGGGGGAACCCGCCGTACGGGGGCTCCGGGGGCGCCGGCGCGGGGGCTCCGGATAGCAGCTGTAGCCGGAGAGTCTTCACCTGAAACACGGGGTTGGAATTAGTCTTGCTTGTGGTACCAACTATTTTTGGTGTAATGGGAGAATGCTTGGCTTTGACGCTTGAGGAACAGCTAGAGGAGCCGAGTAAATCCCCGCCGTGCACCAATGGATTTTTTATCGAAATATTTTTGTGCGCTTTTCACAGTGGCCCTCCGGTTAAGGAATAATATCGTTTAAAAACTAAAAAACAACCGACTTCAATGCCGCGCTATTCATTTTCAATTTTGAGATGTTTATCTCAATATCTCTGGAGATACTTATCATACCTCGATAAAATTACCATGGTACCACACTTGGGATATCTCCTTTCGAACAAAAAAAGAATAATCGAAATCGGTTCATTAACGACGAAGTTATCCGCGAACAAACATAAAAAAATATATATATATATATATACGGTCGAATTGAGAAACCTCCTCCTTTTTTTGAAGTCGGTTAAAAACACCGTTAACGTCTGTATGAGCAAGATACGGTATCAAGCTGACAGATTGTATTCTTTACCATAATAACCTGTGTTTTATTCAAATAAAGGAATATGAATCTACGAAACCCCCAAGCCCCGTATAGTGGTAGGACTCTATCTAGTGTTCGCCTGGCCAGTTACCACCTTCAAGTTAGAAAATCAGTCGCCAAAAATTTAAGTAAGTATCAATATAATCTAATTTTTAGCAGCTATCCTTGAGAGCCAGTTCCCATTCTAAGCCTAACGTGCTACCATCCTCGACCGCATCATTACTTACCAACAGATGAGATAGTTGTCAAACGCTAGCCTATCTCACATATGAATAATTAAGATAGTTTAAAAACTAAAACAACCGACTTCAATGCCCTGCGAGTCAATTTTAGTAGCAAGTTTGAGACGTTTATCTTTATATCTCTGGAGATACTTATCAGATCTCGATGAAATTACAATGGGACCACCTCGCAAGCGTACCTTACTGATTACGAAGAGAATCATTCGAATCGGTTCACAATTTACGGAGTAATCGCGTAACATACACACAAAAAAAACATAAGACGAATTGAGAACCTACTTATTTTTGGAAGTCGGTTGATAAATATAATGAAGTATCAGGATTGTAGTGATTTTGTTTGAGGCTTTAAGGTAAACCTTGCCCAGAGTCACATCAAAATCCGAGAGGTATTCTATTTGAGTTTTAAAACCGCGAGGAGACCTAATTTCCTAGACACACATATGTTAGATTTTTTTCACTGAATCGTCACTGTAACGTCACGTTTAATAAATGAACCAATGAGAATGTGTAACTCACCAAGAAGTAGGACAAGGCACAGCTGTAGTAGAGCAGACAGCAGTAGTAGCCGCTCCGGCCGAGCAGGAGGCCCGCCAGCAGAGCACCGATCATGGTGGAGTACTTGTACCCCGAGTACGCCAGCAGGTCCAGCGTGCGCAGCTGCGTGCTAGTGTTGGTGATGTACAGCGTCGCCAGGTACACCGCCATCTCGAAGATTATGTACGCCAGCGCGCTCGACGCCTGGATGCCGATCTGCTCCGGGGAGAAACGGTGCTGGAGACCTGTATATATATACAACACATAGAACGGTGTTGGAGACCTGCATATATATACAACACATAGAACGGTGTTGGAGACCTGCATATATATACAACACATAGAACGGTGTTGGAGACCTGCATATATATACAACACATAGAACGGTGTTGGAGACCTGCATATATATACAACACATAGAACGGTGTTGGAGACCTGCATATATATACAACACATAGAACGGTGTTGGAGACCTGCATATATATACAACACATAGAACGGTGTTGGAGTCCTGCATATATATACAACACATAGAACGGTGTTGGAGACCTGCATATATATACAACACATAGAACGGTGTTGGAGACCTGCATATATATACAACACATAGAACGGTGTTGGAGACCTGCATATATATACAACACATAGAACGGTGTTGGAGACCTGCATATATATACAACACATAGAACGGTGTTGGAGTCCTGCATATATATACAACACATAGAACGGTGTTGGAGACCTGCATATATATACAACACATAGAACGGTGTTGGAGACCTGCATATATATACAACACATAGAACGGTGTTGGAGTCCTGCATATATATACAACACATAGAACGGTGTTGGAGACCTGCATATATATACAACACATAGAACGGTGTTGGAGACCTGCATATATATACAACACATAGAACGGTGTTGGAGACCTGCATATATATACAACACATAGAACGGTGTTGGAGACCTGCATATATATACAACACATAGAACGGTGTTGGAGTCCTGCATATATATACAACACATAGAACGGTGTTGGAGACCTGCATATATATACAACACATAGAACGGTGTTGGAGACCTGCATATATATACAACACATAGAACGGTGTTGGAGTCCTGCATATATATACAACACATAGAACGGTGTTGGAGACCTGCATATATATACAACACATAGAACGGTGTTGGAGACCTGCATATATATACAACACATAGAACGGTGTTGGAGACCTGCATATATATACAACACATAGAACGGTGTTGGAGTCCTGCATATATATACAACACATAGAACGGTGTTGGAGACCTGCATATATATACAACACATAGAACGGTGTTGGAGACCTGCATATATATACAACACATAGAACGGTGTTGGAGACCTGCATATATATACAACACATAGAACGGTGTTGGAGACCTGCATATATATACAACACATAGAACGGTGTTGGAGTCCTGCATATATATACAACACATAGAACGGTGTTGGAGACCTGCATATATATACAACACATAGAACGGTGTTGGAGACCTGCATATATATACAACACATAGAACGGTGTTGGAGACCTGCATATATATACAACACATAGAACGGTGTTGGAGACCTGCATATATATACAACACATAGAACGGTGTTGGAGTCCTGCATATATATACAACACATAGAACGGTGTTGGAGACCTGCATATATATACAACACATAGAACGGTGTTGGAGACCTGCATATATATACAACACATAGAACGGTGTTGGAGTCCTGCATATATATACAACACATAGAACGGTGTTGGAGACCTGCATATATATACAACACATAGAACGGTGTTGGAGACCTAGTTGGAGATATAGGTATACTGTGTTTCTCTTTTTTAATTACAAAGCTTTGCTATTTAATTGTTAAAGTAAACAAAGACTTCTTTTAATACTAATTAATGGCTTAGAGCAGTGGTTCCCAATTAGTTTTGCTGGCGCACCCCTTCAAAAAGCTACTTCATCTCGCGTACCCCTTAAACTACAAAATGTACGCTAGCACACAGCAGCTTCTATAAACTCCGACATACTCGTAGTAGTGAGCACGTTGCGCCGTCATCACAGCCCAATAGCTGGATAGCATCCAGTTTTTGGTCAACTGTCGGCGGTGTAGCAAGCTTGGCTAGAAAATAGTCAAGAGTTACCGAACGTACCCCTTCATGTTATTGTACGTACCCCCAGGGGTACGCGTACCATTAATTGAGAAACACTGGCTTAGATTATGTATATACTTAGGTGCAGTTATACCAGTAACTAATTATTTGGAACTTATCTGCCAGATTTTTGATGACTCCCATATGACCTGTGTCTGATATCAATCTAAAAGTTTACCAGGGACCGGTTAAACCGGACCTTATAATCATATTTTATCAGAGTGGAAACACTAAATATAGGTAAAATAATTTAATAATGTTCCACTGCTGGGCAAAGGCCTACCCCATATCCTTCCACTTATTAGATTAATTAAATTAATTCATTTGCAGTACAATAATGAGTTAGATATTTTAGGGAAATAGCAGGAGCGAACACAATAATACACCGAGTAAACGATACGACCGACTTTATTGCAAATACCCTCAATATAGTACATATAAAAAAATATATATATACGGTCGAATTGAGAAACCTCCTCCTTTTTTTGAAGTCGGTTAAAAATAACAGTATTTATCTAAATACCCTACATAATAGTGATCTACTGCGCTCAATAAAAGACGAAGATGTCCATAAAGTTTTAGTATCAAAATAACCAAAAGATACATAAATGTACATGCACAGAGATAAAACTTGTATGTAACGGAACGGTTGAGTTTTTTTTTATCAAGAGGAAATAGATAACCCCACATAATGGTTACATAAAATTTTACAATTAAGTTGATAGTTTGTATACTTATAGTAGAAGTTCGAGATTAGGCACTGTGTTATTAAGATAAGATTTACAGTTTCGAAGATGCCATTAGCTAGGGGGAAAGATTTGCTATAAGACGTTAAAATAAACTGGCCAAGTGCAAGTCGGACTCGCACTCGTAGGGTTCCGTAACATTTTTTTTTTCCACATTATACCACTTTAGACGCGCCTATCTTTTAAATGATTGACTTTGAGAAAAAATAATTTTAGGAACCACAATGTCATTTTTAAAGACCTATCCATAGACACCCCACACGTATAGGTTTAAAGAAAAAAAAAATTTTTTCTTCCAGTTTAATGTATAGGATGCCCCCCCTTAAACTTTTATATTTTTTATTTTTGTTAAATAATCGGAAGGCGGTTTACAGAATACATCTACCTACCTACCAAGTTTCAATTCTGTAGTCCTAATAGTTTCGGAATAAAATGGCTGTGACATACGGACGGACAGACAGACAGACATTGCGAATCTATAAGGGTTCCGTTTTTTGCCATTCGGCTACGGAACCCTAAAAACTAGCATCACTGACTTCAAATGCCGCGCTATTAATTTTCATTACCAAATTTGAGGTGTTTATGAAATAAGAAAATGAAATTAAAACGGTACCACCCTAGGAACATCTCCTTTGCAACGAAAAAGAATAATCTCGGTTCATAAACGACGATTATAATACCATAGACTTTAAGTTGTTTGTATATTATGTTACTGTGTTGGTATTCAATAAAGACTATTTATTTATTCTATTCTATATACGGTCTAATTGAGAAACCTCCTCTATAATTTGAAGTCGGTTAAAAAGAAAAGAAGATCCTCCTTGACGATGGTTAGCTACATTTTGGTAGCGGGTCAGGCGGAGTATCGATATAATACCCCACCAGGTACAGATGTGGATAGAAGACTCACCCAACATGAATCCGGCTAGCAGCACATACGTGACGTACCCCATGCAGGGGATGTAGAGATCCGGCGCGTTGAGGTCGTACCGGGGCTGCACCGGCGTGTCCTGGTCGTACTTCATCATCCAGTCCTGCACGTATCATCACAACTGTTCACATTTCTTGACTACATCATTTATCGTACAAAACGAATAAACCGACTTCACATGCCGCGATAGTCAAAATAGCCAATTGCCATAATCATGTCATCAAGTATGCAAATGCATCAATTTCGAGTTTAAGATGTTTATCTCCATATCTCCGGAGATTATTATCAGATCTTGATAAAATTTGCATGGGACTAAATGGGAGGCATAACCTCTAACAAAAAAAAAATTAAATCAATTAAGAATCGAAGGAGTTCTGAGGTAACAAACATAAAAAAATGAAAATACATTTTGTGAAGTCGGTTAATAATAATTTAACATCGTTTCAAAAAGTAAAAGAAGCGAGTTCAAACGTCGCGCTAGTCGCGCTAGTCGCGCTAGCCAGTATCAGATGAGGTATACAAATGGATCGTAATACAAATGTTGATTATATTAAAAACGGCTCCACCATCAAATCGGTTCAGGCATCTTCGAGTAATAGGTGAACACAAATTTAAAAAAAAGATTCCGACGAATTGAGAACCTCCTTCTTTTCTGTGAAGTGGATTAAAAAGGTGACCCGCAGGTTATTCTCAATCATTCCAAAGCAAATTCAGATTCGGAAACTGCCTTTACTTAGAATTGGATCTTTGCAATTCACAATAGTCCGATCGGTTACTTTTTATATTTCGCTATATTTTATCCCCGTATTCTCACGGGGACGGGAACTGCGCGGGTGAAACCGCGAGGTGCTGCTAGTCGTGAATAAATATTGCAATAGCTAGCTTACAAGCGATTAACATTATACAATTACTTTATGTGTGAAGGGGAACACGATCAGCATGAGCTTGCGTATCACGTATCTGGTGTCGACTGCGAAGTAGTACCGCAGTCGGGACACCGGCACGTACTTGTCCAGCTCGCGCTTCACCACCTCGCGACCCTGCGCCGCCAGCTGGTTGGTGTACTGGAACGCCATGTCCTGCACGGATAAACATTACTTTATGTCATCATCATCATCAGCAGCAGCCTATACTAGTCCACTGCTCGACATAGGACTCTCGGATTGCACGCCACTGAGATATCTTACTATATATATTTACTTGACGGCGCATCGAGTTTTTGAGAGTGGCAACAAACGGAATTGACGTTGACAACTGACAGCGAGCGGCTGACAGTGACGTTTGTGCAACTCTGACACAACCCCGGACTCTAGGGTGATGAACAAAAAGCGAAGCTACGGAATGGAGATCAATTTGCATCACGCGGAGGCACTACGTGTTCGGTGGAGTGTCTGTGTAGAATTAGTTGAGGCGTTTCCCTTCTCCTTGCCCGATTACCTACGTCCAAAGTACGTTCGGCAGCCTATATGAACCCGAATACTGATGGGGGTACTCGCTTGTCTTCATACGTATTTCAAAATATCAAATTATTGTGGTGCAATCGTAACTGAAGTCAGCATAGGAAACACACAAATACTACTAATAATGTATATAATAATAACATTATTTTAATCTATGTGTTATGTACTCAATTGAGGGTACATCTGAAAATGTATCATCTACCTACAGAGATATATGAACCGCAGTCTGGATTTATCTATAGTACAGTGAGTTGGCTATTTACTTCACTACGCATATTAATTGGAAATACAATACAATGTATTATTAATTTACCACTTGCAGGCAGTACCTATCCAATGTTTTAATCCAGATTATAAAAGTTTTGACAATATTAAATATCTAAAATAAACCAGCCAAGTTGAGTTGGACTGGCCAACCGAGGCTTCCGTACCAACTTCTCAAACTAGGTTAAAGCAAGAATTATTATCTTTTCTATGGTTAAAGGACAAACTTAAATTTGTGTGTATAGAAAATGCATTGCACCAACCACAAATAATAAGTTTGTAATAGTTAATTTAGTTGTGTTTTTAAATTACTATGTTACACCCCCGATACAATCAAATATTCCAAGAATATGCCAATATTCAAAGAACTGAATATTCTTCCATAACCGTGCATGTATCTAATACCACGCCTCCCTCACTCGCCCATAGCTACTGCGATTTATACCTAAACTTTCAGCACCTGCGCCGGTACTATCTGCCAGTCGGTTGTCACTGCTCACGCGCGCGCAACGTATATTATTATTCTAATGACGGGATAACTGCGCATTCGTATTCTATCTTAGAAACGATTTAAGTTTTTCATAGTCATTTTGCGGGTTTGACAAAAAACAAGCACAATATGAAAAACTGGCCATGTGCGACTCAGACTTTGTTCCGCACACGGAGGGTTCCGAACGCCATCTATCGAGTTTCTAACGAACTTCTAACACCAACTAAGTAAACGTTAACACAAAGGTAGAATGGTATTATATAGTAGTAATAGTAATAGTAGTAATTAATATTATTAAATATCTGGTTGACCGAGCTTTACTCGGTATTTTTTGCCACTTACAGACAAATTACAGACTTACTTAAACAGACAAATATGACTCTTCCCGACATCTATTGACGAATAATAATACTATTTTTTTTAATTGAGAGCAACTAACTGCTTTACTGATACAGTACTTCTACTCGCCAATAGATGTCGGGAAGAGTCATATTTTAAGTTGATTATCAATAAAGTTGATTATTGAAAACACGAATAAAACAACATTTTCTGAAAATGACTTCTAGCTAGATCGATTTATTGCCCCCGATATCCCCTGTAGGTATACTAAATTTTTACACACACATTTTTACAGCGGAGTCTCAGTAATAGGGTTCCGTTGGTACCCTTTGGGTTCGGAACCCTAAAAATTAAATGACAAAACGGCGTCAAATTCACTTTCTCGACTTCAAATTCGACTCTTAGTTGGAATTTTGATGTCATTTTGTGAGGTAAATAAAAAAAAATCGTTAATTTTTTTTTAAATTTCATTGAGTCAATCCTTTTCTGTATCAGGCGCGCGCCGATACATCGCGCGAACGAAGTAATAACAACGCTAGGTCGAGCGCCTTAGACACATTTTTGCTTGTATTGTCTGAAATAAACGTTGGTGTATTGTGTTTTTGTAGGGGAGTAAAGTATCTGTTACGTAGTAACTATTATATAATCTGTGACCGTACACCCTCTTAGGGTTGCATTTTGAAGTGGGTAACAAAGTCTGAAAATCAATATTGTTTCGGATTGCGCTGAAATGTAGAAAGCAGATAGTTGTTATGACGTAGGCATCCGCTTAGAAAGGATTTTATAAAAATTCCCCCCAAATATAACTTATTATTTTTAATTATATATACCAACTTATAGATTTACTGAAGTACTGCCGTAAATAAATAAGTAAATACGTGTTGCAGGATTTTTGCAAGGGGTTGGTAAAAGTAAAAGGTAAAAGTCTGAAAATCAATATGGTCTATATATACCAATTTGGCTTTTACTTCTTTGATTGTCTTTTATGATAGAAAGGTTTTTACAAAATAAAAGTTTTAAGTAAATAAAAGAAGTCTTTAAGGTGGATGGTCCGATGTCATTTCCCATACAAACTTTAAGGAACCAATTACGATGATAGAAGTGATATAATTTCTTCTATATTATTATATTATAAGTAACAACTAATTAAAAAGTAGCTATTATCCAGTTTTACTACAAAAGAAGCGTTTTAAAACTGCAAAAAGATATATAAAAATCTTAAAATAATTGCAATGTATTCGTATGTGTGAGTGAGTATTAAAGTGTATCAAAAGTTGGTTTTAGCGCCATCTCGCCAAACATGAAAGAACTATTTAGCAGCACAGCAGTTGAAGCGCTGCGGTAGATTTTATTCCCATGAATTTGGATGCTAATAAACGCGACGTTGCCAAACTTCACTGTTTTTGAGCGTTGCCAGACCGTGCGTTTTGCGAGCCGAGCTAAACAACGCGAGTTATCTAAATGTCGTTCCGTTTTACTTACGGTTACGGTAAGTAAGTATGGACACTATTTATGGTAAATTTTTTTTAACTGGCTGTATAATCATAAATGTAATTGTATTATTTTGAAATCAATAGGCGATATGCGCTATTATTGCCGTATATTTTAAATACATATGAGAATAATAAGTAAAGTCAAATATATAGGATCTGTAGATAAGTCACTGACGTGACGTTGTTATTGTAAAGGAACGTATTTTTGTCCAGTAATCTAAAAAACTTGAGGTTTTTCATTTTCATTTCAAGTGAAGAGAATATAAATACTACGTTACATAGTTTGTATTTATTAGTTGTGTTGTCTTTTCTGTTAGATAAATCATCGTGGTGTGTAAAATTCTGGTCGATTCTCACTCTTGAACACCGACCATATTTATATTTTACCGACACTCTCCACATGCTCAAGGAAACTAGCATGAACGGACATTGGAGGAATTGTGACAACAAGCCACTGAAGCCATAAACTAAGAAACTAACTAACTAAATACTACGTGTGGTTATTATTCAGTAAATTTCAGTACAGTGTAGGTTTTTTGAAATATAGGTTTGTGCAAGGGAGCGTCATGCCGAGGTCGAACAGTACGAGCAAGGAGAGATATAAGAAGCACCAATATTCTGGCCCACGCAAGAACCGTAAACGGGTTTTGGCTGGGCTAAGAAAACACAGTGACGCTGACGACGCGACATCGTTAGTATATTCTTCACGAATACCAATTTTACCAATGACTAATTCTGGTATTATACCTACCTATGTGCCTATGGCCCTACTATAATGGTACCTACACACAAACAGTGAAAATGTATAACTAATCGTTTTTAGTCGTTCTGCTGCTTGGCGAGTGGAAGAGGAAAGAGCAACACAACAGCAGCATGTAAATTGTGACCAAGCTTTGGCTGGCCCCAGGTAAGTCTCTTTGTGAAGGTTTTTAGTATGGATCTTCGATAGATTATTGTGATAGTTTTATAAGTATTATATATTATTTTTTATCTAAATTTTAGTAATATCAAAACTTATCCAAGGCCGGATACTACTATTCATTTGGAAGCGACATTTTCTTCAAATGTGATACAGAAGAATACAGACGTATCAATGAAAGAGTCAAATATGGAAATAAATTGGCCAATACCAGACCCAGCAGTTGAGGCTCACATATTGCAAATTGAACCAACCAAAAGTGACCACTTGGATGGTATCTCAGGAAACCGCATCGTAGACTTGAAACATGTTTTGACATGGGCTTTTGAAATGGAACATCATATGAGGAACTGTGCAAACTCACAAATAAAATTTGTGAAAGAAACTCGCATAGGTTTGCAAAGTGATTTCACGTTTCGATGTAGTATGTGTGATAAAACATGGAAACAATCGAGTGACCAGGAAAACAAAGTGAATAAATCTTTTGTTTGGGCAACGGTAACAGCTGGCAGTTACTATGCTCAAGCTTCACATTTAGTGAGTGTGATGGACATTCCCTCCATGACGGCTAAAAAGTTTCGCTCTATTGAGAAGGAATTAGGTGATGTATGGCAAGAGCATTTGACGGAGGAAATCATAAAAGCAGGAATGGAGGAAAAAACCATTGCTATCGAGAAAGGACACATTGATTCAGATGGCATTCCATATTCTACGGTGTATGTAGATGGTGGATGGCTGAAGAGGTCATATGGACACAATTTCAATTCACCCTCTGGAATGGTAAGCTTTTTTTTTGTATGTCTTACAGGCTAGCGTTTGATCACTATCTCGCCTGTTGGTAAGCGATGATGCTGTCAATGATGGTAAGCACACTAGGTCTTGAATGGGAACTGGTTCTCAAGGACAGCTGTCGGAACACATTAGATGTTTGGAGACAGATTTTCTAACTTGAGGGTGTTAGCTGGCCAGGCGGAAACTAGATAGTGTCCTACCACCATGCGGGCGTTGGGGGTTTCTAGCGGAGGGCCACTGTGTTACAGCGCACAATATTTTTTTGATGTATGATTAACGTAATTATGCTACTCGGCTACACTAGTAATAAAATAATTCCATGATGTTTTTTCATGCCTGTATTATCGGCAAGGAAACAAAAAAGTGTTTATTTGTCGGTGTCAGAAACAAATACTGTTATATGTGCCAGTACAATGAAAGAAAAAATATCACTGATCCTAAACCACATATATGTTGGAAAAATTATAGTGGAGCATCAACAGCTATGGAAGCAAATATACTAGTAGAAGGCTTCCAGAAAAGTGAAGAAATGCATGGTTTGCGTTATCTTTCATTTATAGGAGATGGTGACTCTTCTGTATATGCTAATTTGAGAGAAAAGGTCTCATATGGACAGAGGATTAAAAAAATTGAGTGCAAAAATCATATAGTGAAAAACTACACAAGTGCACTTTACAAGGTAAATAAGTTTTATTATTTCATTTTTTTATGTCATATACACTAGCATTTGACCACTATCTCACCTGTTGGTTAGTGATGATGAGGTCGAGGATGGTAGCACGCTAGGCCTTGAATGGGAACTGGCTCTCAAGGATAGCTGAACACACATTAGATGTTTGGCGACAGATTTTCTAACTTGAGGGTGGTATCTGGGCAGGCGGAAACTAGATAGTGTACTACCACCATGCGGACGCTGGGGGTTTTGTTTTTCCTTCAGAGGAGGGCCACTGTGTAAAAGCGCATAATAATTTTTACTTTTAAACCACTGCACCCTTTACATAATATCTGTATTGTATTTGTTTACCAATCCTAACATACTGAATATTTACATGCTATTGTACCTTTTTTTATAGATTATCGGCAATACAAAGCTTCCAATCAATGGAAGGAATATCTTGAAGCCAAAATTGTCAAAATTAACTATTGTGACAAGAAAGATTATAATTCACAACACCAATAATCCAAGCACTATGAGAAATGATTTGCGAAACGGCCCCCTACATGTTTTTGGAAGACATGAAAACTGCAGAGAATACTACTGTAAGTGGAAAAACACCACGGTACCAGAACAAGAAAATGATGATGACCTGGTAGAAAAGCTACAGAAAGAGGCATCAACCGTATGGGCCCTAATTCTTGCGGCTAATGAAGCTGTCATTTCGAAAGCTGGTCGCCTTTCTAATGAAACAACCAACGTCGCTGAGAACTTCATGAGCGTCATAAATAAATTTAACTGTGGGAAGAGACTTAGTCTGGGTAAAGCAGGATCTTATCAAAGAAGAGTTCATGTTGCAGGTAAATATCACATACTTTAAAAAAAATATATATAGAATATTATTATTGTGGCTTGGACATGGTTATAACATTGGTTTCTTTCAGGTCTGTCACATACCACTGGCTACAAATGGCATTTAGAAGCATGGAAAAAATCCACCACACGTAGCCCTGGTGTCCATTTCAAACGATATGTTTCACAGAAAGAAAAAAGTAGAATGCAAAGAAAGTTATGCCTGAGAAAGCGACTTTTTTTACCTCAAGTAGTAAAAAGCAAACCTGATGAGCATTATGGACCCGAAGCTCGTGATCCTATAGATATCGATGCAAATGAATTAGTAAGACAGTGTGAAGAAAAACTCTTAAGAGTTCCAGAAAACCCCAGCAGAAATAATCAACATTGAGGCTACTACAGTAGGTCAACATGACAACGAGCTTTACAATCTACACAGAAGTGACCGATTGACAGCAAGCCAATTTGGAATGGTAAGGTCACATCCTCATCATCATCCTCATCCTCCAATACATGCTGAGTACCCTGGCTGATTTTTCTGCACGCATTGGTCTCCGGATAAACTTGGATAAAACCAAGATTATGCAACGAGAATGTTATTCCGGAACGAGGTTGTTCACGAATATGTCTACCTTGGGCTTGGCTTTGGCTGAAGACCGAGCTCAATGGCGTGCTATAGCCTATGTCCAGCACTGGATAGAGTTAGGCTGATGATGATGAAGGTCACATACCTTATGATGTTTTATTCATGTATTTTGTTTCACACGACTTATCATCCTTTTTAATTTCTTTAGATATGCAAGCGGAGAAATACCACACCTTGTCACAATCATGTGAAATTGATTTTGTACAAGAAGACTTTTTCCACAAGTGACACAGCATATGGACAACAGAATGAGCATGTGGCTAGGAACCTGTTCATGAAACAATTCAATAAAAATGTCAGACAAACAGGACTGTTTATTGATGAGGAACATGGGTATTTAGGAGCAAGTCCGGATGGTAATGATTGTTTCAAACTTATATGTGTACATAGTACTTTTTTTTAAATTTTGGTATATACAAGATTTTTCTAGAAATACATATTAGCATCAACATTGGTTAGTTGCTGTATATTTTTGCATAAAAAATATCTAGCACGGTTTTTTTAAAAAATAATAATGAAATAATAATAATTACAGGGCTAATTGAAGAGGAAAAAGCGATAGTGGAAATAAAATGTTTTCCTTCGTTGGCCAGGACATCTCAAGATATTGAAACTGCTGCTAAGGGAAAACCGAGCTTCCCATTACTGTTCAAAGATGGTACTTTGATCATGAACAAGAAGCATAATTATTATTATCAGGTATTGGATATTTTATCATCAGCAATATACAGTGAATATATACAGTGAATATATATATATATATTACATTATGGTAAATATTGGTAAAAATATGGTAAATATATTATATTATTGAAAATGTATCCTAAAATACCTTTTATTTGATTCAGATTCAAGGACAATTACGGGTCACTAAATTTATGAAGTGTTATTTTATTGGTTTCACCGATATAACACAACCCCTGACTGTTGTGGAAGTCAACCGGGATGAAGAATTTATTGAAAGAATGATGCCACAGCTGGTATCATTTTATAAAAATTGTATCCTGCCTGAACTGGTGTTGAGGAGAGTTCGCAAAAGCTCCACATGCAAAGAACTGAAGCAATACATAAGTGGGTAACAATATACTCATAATACCTGAATCATAATTTTTACAGCTTTTATATTGAACCATCATTGGCATTTCATCATGATCATCAGCCTGTGTCAGTCCCACTGCTGGACGTAGGCCTCTCCCAAGATGCGCCACTGAGCCCGATCTTCGGCTCTTCTTTTCAAGTCACTATTTACTACATTGGCATTATACTATCCTCTAATAATAAAAAAGTAGTTTATTAGTAGTATTTTTCTTATTTTACTTACAAAAAAATCGTTTGTTGCAGATGAATTGGGAGGATCTACATCTGAATAATATAATTATAAAAACGATTCATGACTATTGCACACATGCCACAAATGTGAAAATAATTACTTCATTGGCCAGGACTACTGCTAAGAGAAAACCGAGCTTCGCATTACTGTTCAAAGATGGTAGTTGAACAATATGCATAATTATTATTATCAAAGTTATTAGTAATTACAAACAAAATTACAATACATGCTACATTTGTTTTATTTCTATATCTTCTGTAATTGAGCACAACGCACATATAAAAAATATATAAGAAAGTTATTTCAACCATCAAAGTAAAATAAGAGCCTTTCAAATTGAAAATAAAAATCTAGTGCAAAATATTTCACTTCGCTCGGATTTGAACCCTCTATAACAACGATACTAGAAATTTATTTCTCTAAGCACCCACGCGCCGCCATTGTAGCACTACGATATTACGCCAAAATAAGCCTTAGCCTGTCACAGCACTGTAATCTTTATATGTGAGAGTGTATATGGATATAAAATGCACGGCCAACAGAAATAGGAACCAACACGGCGAGAATATAAGTAATTTATTGATATCATGAGTTGCATGTAATAACTAATAATATTACGAAGTGGCATATTAAAATTAGGTTGCAATTGTGTCACAGTATTAGGCGTGAAATTAAGAAATTCGTAAATAACGACTTCAACGCCATCTCTTGGGAGGCAAGCGTGTTTAGCTCACTGACCAACCACCTTAACGCGGGCGAAGCCTCGGGGCACTTCTAGTATTGTATAAATATGTATCTTCGTAAAACAACACCCAGATTTCTATACAGAAGAATCGCGAACTGTGGGTAGAACATCTAGACAATACAACATATTGTATTTACCGTCTTGTCATATAGATATATTTCAAATAATGTTTATATAATGTCAATAAAAATTTATAATAAGTTGCCAACAGACATAAAATTGTTAAGCTTAAGTACTTTAAAAACAATTAATATTATGGTTATTGACTCACAGTTTTTATAGTGTAAATGAATATATGCAATTTAAATTTTGACTCATATTGTAACCTTATTTTGTATTGTAATTTAATAACGGTTATAAATTTAATATTTAGTGTGATCATATTTAAATATAATTCCTACTAATACAATAATTAATTGACTGACTGAGCAATTGCATAAATCGTTGCACACTCTGAACTAGAGTAGACTGTAAGGATCTTTTATTATTATTTAACATCTATGTACCGCCTACATTCTATGCAATATATTAATTTTGATTTGATTTGATTTAATCCATTTCAAACATTAAATTTCCATTGTGTAAAATATTGGTTTAGCAACTTTGAAGGTATTTATAAGGCTAGTTCCTTCAAGTTAATCCTTCACGCCCAATCACGCCAAGCGCATTTCGCGAATATTTGCACTCCATTTATAGCCATGTGCATTTCTGGAACTATGATGGCTCAGTTTTGAAGTCTATTTTCAGTGCGCAGGCAAAAAAAGTTTGATGTCTATTATATTTTTGAAAAATGTGTAATTCAACAAACAAATACGACCAAACAATTTTAGTTCTTATCATATAGAAATACAGCTTAAATTGGCTTGGGTAGGCTGTCCCTCTGGCGGGTCAGTCGAGGCTCAGGTAAAGTGCGCAACTATTTTACTGTAGCTGTGCACCAAGACGGTTGCAGTGCCAAAAATTAAGTCCCATTAACTGAGCGAAACAAACCAAATCAATCAAATTAAAGCATTTATCCAGAATGTAGGCAGTACTAATATACGCACATATACACGTCAAGTTCATAAAATAAATCATAATCAATTATCAAGTAAACATACCAAAAGCAGAATTTAACGTTTTGAATAAAAAAAAAAACAAAAGTAAGGAACCATTCAGCTGTCATCCAATCGTTGATGTCAGACTATTAAAAAAATATTAAAGTAGTGTTGCCAACCATACACGTGTGTGTTTCAGTACTTCAGACAATTTTTATATTTAAAAAAAACAGTGAAATAGTAAAACACAACTTAAAGAAACTCATACCGATCACAGTACATATCATGAACCAAATGGAGCTGATTGTCCGTCTGTCAAACCAAAAGATAGTGCAAGCGAACCTCTAGATTTGGATAAAGGTAATATTAGTACAGACCTGGACGACAGGTTGCTGCAGCATGGAGCCCAGCTGAGCCGGGGAAGCTATCGGAGACTGTGCAAACCCTCCCATGTAACCAAAATCTGAAATACAAGAATAATACTAAGTTAATGTTAAATTTCTATGTAATGGTAAGTTTAGAGTCACCATAGACAGAGACAAATGGTTAAAGATGGAGGTGAGGGTGTAATAAAAAAATTTGTTTATAAAAATATATAAACGTTACTGGTTGTAACATGAAGGTTATAGAGTATAAAAAGCTAAAAACTAATGTTAGGTAGACAGTATTTATGAATATCGAGCGCCCTTGTTCTACCAAGATCTAAAACGTACCAGGATAAATCAGCGGTGTCATTGAGACTTTTAATCTCGGACCGGGGGACTGGCAAATGATAACACGGTTTTGGGATTGTATGACAAATTTTAATACTTCGAAACGTCCCTTACCTCCAGAATGAGATACACATTATTTAGTTAAAGCCGGAATACTATGTCTAAACATTTGACTATAAATACCATTCGGTTTTCGTTACTTTTTAGGTTAATTTATTTTACATTTTACTACTGAAATTTGGTTATTGTCTTTCTTGCATCTTGCAAATATGAAATTAAAGTTTTAAGGGTAATAAAAAGAGTTATAATGAAATTGGCTTAGCTGCAGCGTCAGGGGGCGTCTGAGCACACCACTCTAAACAGACGTCATTCATCGTCGCACCAACAGCTCAAAACTACGACGACATCGAAACGGTGTGCGTCGCACGAACACCTCAAACTAACGACGTCTTCCAGCGTCGAACCAACAGTTGACGACACCCATCGTCGCCCAAACAGTATACGACAGTCGTCCAAACAAACAGCGCCAAAGGCGCAAAATCACGACGTTATCATATGGCACTACGCCATAAGCACGCCGAGTATCATCGCAAATTTAATTAACAAGATGGATTAATCTTGTAAAATCTGATTAAGAAAAAATACAAAAAGTTTAGCTCTTTGTAGGCCCCAGGGACAAGAAAAAGTGACGTCTCCGATCGAGAATTGACAGATGTCAAAGTCATTTTTTTTTTGAAAGATTGTCTATAGGATATTGAATGATCCACAGACCAAGTAATAACTCGATTATTTAAAATCGACTAAAAATGGCTAAATACGAAAATGCTCCAAATTATTTAAAACCAAAAGGTAATTTTGTCAGTCTTAGAAGCTGAAATGTGCTTCCAAACGAAAAATATGTAACGAGTCGAAATACCTCGTTACAGTACATACCTTCCCAAAAAAAAATAAAAGAATGAAACTTCTTTTATTTTTGAGAAGAACTCCCAAAAAATTCCTAACAAAAACTTATTCAAAAAAAATTAATAAACAGAAAATATTCCGCCACCAAAATATGAAATTTATTCAAACTAAAAGAAGACACTAATAAAGCATAACGTTAAATCAGTTAAGCTTCTAGCCACTGACTAAGTTGCTCTAGAAAAACAAGTTATAAAAACTTTCTAACCAAGTGAAAAACAATGTAAAGGTTTACCAAAACTAATCCATCAATATGACTCAATCCTAAAATCCATCACAAATTAATTATACTCAAGAGTGGATAAGCACCATAGCCTCCATCTACCTATCTGTATTACAAACCAAATAAATATTTCTGAAATATTTAACAAAAGTGTAGATAAGCACCATCGCCTCTATCTTTTATAATCTCAGAACGATTCTAACTAAATTAAAAGGTAATAACAAAGGTTATCCATATTGTAGTACGGTTAAGCATTAGCTGCCGACTTTAGATAATTATTCACTGCAAACGATTCAGTGAACAAGTTTTCAATGAAAAAGTTGAACAACAAGTTCAAATTATTCTCATAAAAATAGAGAACCAAAAATAATAAGTAGTGACCGGCTCAACTCTACCGACTTTCCGAACACTAACAAATTAATAAAAGGGTTTGTCAAAAAGACCAAAAATTGTATATTGTGACCGGTTCAACACCACCGACATTCCGTGCACAATAACAAGTTAACAAAAGTTTGTTGGGAAAACAACAAAGTTGTATTGTGACCGGCTCAACACCACCGACTTTCCGTCCACAATATCTAAAGTTTCCAACGCTTGAACCAAAAATGTCAAAGCGAGGAAAAAATGAAGAGTAAAAAATTACCCAAAAAGGTTAACTGAGACAAAAGCTCAAAAGAGTCAAATCCGAGAGGCAAATCCGGGTAAAAATTATATAGAGCTCTAAGTGTCAAATCCGAGGCTTAGGTCTACAACAAACACAAACTAAATAATCTAAATAATATATAACATGCTTCACAAAGACTGAAACACATCTATATTAAAAATGTATTTACACTATGTGCAGGCTATTTGAAAAGTGGAAAGCTTTTCATAGCAATCTAAAACAATATTTATACTAGAAAAGTGGAAAACTTCTCAAAGTATCTAAAAGAAAGTTGAGTACTTGAAAAGTGAAAAGCTTTTCAAAGTAACCAAAATAATAAAATATACAAAAATATACATAAGATCTTTTGATGCCAAGAAAATTTCTAAAAGAAAATATAATCGTTAGATGTAGTTTTTAAAGTTGGGTAAAAGTTCAAAAGTAGGATAAAAGTATCAAAAATAGAATAAAATTACCAAAAATAGACCTAAGTTAGGTTTAGTATATTTAAAGTTGTATTTCAATAAAGTGTTGGTTTTCCTTGCAGGCAATCATCTTTCACTATGAACCATCTCTTTCATGCATCAAATCTCATTCTTCCACAAACATGGTTCCTCCCAAGCAGAGTATCAAAACAAATCTAAATAAAATGTTAAATCCAAAAATGAAAATTTTAATATTTAATTATATCTTTAACATGATAACGTCCAGTACTTGTTTTATTAAATTCCTTTAGTACATAAACGTTAGGAGAAATTCTCTCTACAATTTCACATTTAATAAACTTAGTGTAATAAAAAAATTTTGGTTTATAAAAATCTAAACGTTACTGGTTGTAACATGAAGGTTATAGAGTATAAAAAGCTAAAAATTAATGTTAGGTAGACAGTATTTATGAATATCGAGCGCCCTTGTTCTACCAAGATCTAAAACTTACCAGGATAAATCAGCGGTGTCATTGAGACTTTTAATCTCGGACCGGGGGACAGGCAAATGATAACACGGTTTGGGATTGTATGACAAATTTTAATACTTCAAAACGTCCCTTACCTCCAGAATGAGATACACATTATTTAGTTAAAGCCGGAATACTATGTCTAAACATTTGACTATAAATACCATTCGGTTTTCGTTACTTTTTAGGTTAATTTATTTTACATTTTACTACTGAAATTTGGTTATTGTCTTTCTTGCATCTTGCGAATATGAAATTAAAGTTTTAAGGGTAATAAAAAGAGTTATAATGAAATTAGCTTAGCTGCAGCGTCCGGTGGCGTCTGAGCACACCACTCTAAACAGACGTCATTCATCGTCGCACAAACACCTCAAACTAACGACGTCTTCCAGCGTCGAACAAACAGTTGGCGACACCCATAGTCGCCCAAACAGTTGACGACAGTCGCCCAAACAGTTCAAACAGCGCCATAGGCTGCAACCAAAAATCCGATTGTAATTTGTCGCCATGAAGGATGACGCGAAACATTTCAGGTTATCAAAAATTGACTCACCGCAAAATCACGTCGCTATTGCATACTAGGACACTATATGCACGCCAATTAGCGTCGCATTCGTTATTTAAAAGAAGGATTCATCTGGTTGAATCAGATTTAAATAATTTACCAAAAATGAGCCCTTTGTATGCCAAGGGGTAAGAAAAAGTGACGTCTCCGATCGAGAATTGACAGATGTCAAAGTCATTTTTTTTTTTGAAAGATTGTCTATAGGATATTGAATGATCCACAGACCAAGTAATAACTCGATTATTTAAAATCGACTAAAAATGGCTAAATACGAAAATGTTCTAAATTATTTAAAACCAAAAGGTAATTTTGTCAGTCTTAGAAGCTGAAATGTGCTTCCAAACGAAAAATATGTAACGAGTCGAAATACCTCGTTACAGTACATACCTTCCCAAAAAAAAATAAAAGAATGAAACTTCTTTTATTTTTGAGAAGAACTCCCAAAAAATTCCTAACAAAAACTTATTCAAAAAAAATTAATAAACAGAAAATATTCCGCCACCAAAATATGAAATTTATTCAAACTAAAAGAAGACACTAATAAAGCATAACGTTAAATCAGTTAAGCTTCTAGCCACTGACTAAGTTGCTCTAGAAAAACATGTTATAAAAACTTTCTAACCAAGTGAAAAACAATGTAAAGGTTTACCAAAACTAATCCATCAATATGACTCAATCCTAAAATCCATCACAAATTAATTATACTCAAGAGTGGATAAGCACCATAGCCTCCATCTACTTATCTGTATTACAAACCAAATAAATATTTCTGAAATATTTAACAAAAGTGTAGATAAGCACCATCGCCTCTATCTTTTATAATCTCAGAACGATTCTAACTAAATTAAAAGATAATAACAAAAGTTTATCCATATTGTAGTACGGTTAAGCATTAGCTGCCGACTTTAGATAATTATTCACTGCAAAAGATTCAGTGAACAAGTTTTCAATGAAAAAGTTGAACAACAAAAGTTCAAATTATTCTCATAAAAATAGAGAACCAAAAATAATAAGTAGTGACCGGCTCAACTCTACCGACTTTCCGAACACTAACAAATTAATAAAAGGGTTTGTCAAAAAGACCAAAAATTGTATATTGTGACCGGCTCAACACCACCGACATTCCGTGCACAAAAACAAGTTAACAAAAGTTTGTTGGGAAAACAACAAAGTTGTATTGTGACCGGCTCAACACCACCGACTTTCCGTTCACAATATCTAAAGTTTCCAACGCTTGAACCAAAAATGTCAAAGCGAGGAAAAAATGAAGAGTAAAAAATTACCCAAAAAGGTTAACTGAGACAAAAGCTCAAAAAGAGTCAAATCCGAGAGGCAAATCCGGGTAAAAATTATATAGAGCTCTAAGTGTCAAATCCGAGGCTTAGGTCTACAACAAACACAAACTAAATAATCTAAATAATATATAACATGCTTCACAAATACTGAAACACATTTATATTAAAAATGTATTTACACTATGTGCAGGCTATTTGAAAAGTGGAAAGCTTTTCATAGCAATCTAAAACAATATTTATACTAGAAAAGTGGAAAACTTCTCAAAGTATCTAAAAGAGTTGAATACTTGAAAAGTGAAAAGCTTTTCAAAGTAACCAAAATAATAAAATATACAAAAATATACATAAGATCTTTTGATGCCAAGAAAATTTCTAAAAGAAAATATAATCGTCAGATGTAGCTTTTAAAGTTGGGTAAAAGTTTAAAAGTAGGATAAAAGTATCAAAAATAGAATAAAATTATCGAAAATAGAATAAAAGTTCCAAAAATAGACCTAAGTTAGGTTTAATATATTTAAAGTTGTATTTGAATAAAGTGTTGGTTTCCTTTCAGATAATCATCTTTCATCCTGCACGTCCTCTTCCATACATCAAATCTCATACTTCCACAATCAACGTGCCTCCCAAAACAGAATACCAAAACAAAGTTAAATAAAAGTTAAATCCAAAAATGAAAATTTTAATATTTAATTATATCTTTAACATGGTAACGTCCAGTACTTGTTTTATTAAATTCCTTTAGTACATAAACGTTAGGAGAAATTCTCTCTACAATTTCACATTTAATAAACTTAGGTGCTAATTTAGCCGAAAAATATGCAGGTGCATTTGACTGTACAAAACTTCTACGCCAAACTACATCACCGACATCAAAAGAAATGACTTTTCTTCCCCTATTATAATAAAGAGCATTACGCTTATAAGCTTTCAAAAGATAAGCTTGAACTTTAACAAAAACTTCACTAAGTGAATTTAAAGAGTGAGCATAAGTATCTCTAGTACCAAGCTCAAGTTGATCTAAGTTATCAAAAGAGTTACTAAAACGGTGTAAAGATGCATCAAAAATAAGTTCTCTACCGAACATCAAAAAGTTAGGAGTGTACTCTGTAGCAAGATTTACACTACTATTTAAAGCTAATTGGACATGAGGCAAAAACCTTGACCAAGTTCGATGATCATTTTTAACAAAACAAGAAATACATGTTTCTATTGTCTTATTATATCTTTCTACTGGATTATTCTGTGGAGTGTATAGTGCATTATAAAATATTTTAGTGATGTTGAAATTTTTTAAGAAATCTACAAAATATTTAGATATAAATTGGGGTCCGTTGTCGGCCACTAAAATTTTAGGTACACCAAATTTAAGAAATATTTCTTTTTCAAAGATTTTACAAATTACTTTAGAAGTAGCATTTATCATTGGAAATATCCAACAATATTTAGTAAAAACATCTACAATTGAAAGAATGAATCTATGTCCAGAATAAGATTTAGGTAAAATCCCAATAATATCAACAGATAACATTACCATAGGTTGATCAACTTTCTTAGGGTTAACCATCTTACCAGCAGGAGCAGAAGTTGAATGTTTATAAGCTTTACAAATGTCGCAAGAAGAAATATATCTTTGAACGTCTCCGAACATTCCTTTCCAATAATAATGTTGTTTTATTTTATTAAGAGTTTTATGTATTCCAAAGTGACCAGAATTAATATCATCATGATTAGAACGAATAGTATCTAAAACATGTTCTTTAGGTATAACAATTTTCCAATTTAAACGACTATTAGGGTCAAATTTATTTTTACGGTAACGATATAAAGTATTATCTTCTACTCGAAGGTTTTTCATTCTAGAAGGGTATTTTTGACAATTTATAAAGACTTTTCTATACCAAGGGTCTTCTATATCTTCATCTGGTGAGACAATATTTATAGCGGAAACTAATATTGAAGTTATATTGATTCTAGATAAAGCGTCAGGAACTTGATGTAAAGATCCTTTTTTATGAACAATATCAAAAGTAAATTGAGAAATACGTGCAGCCCATCGAGCTAAGCGTCCACTAGGGTTATTAAGTTTTAAAAGCCACTTAAGACTAGCATGATCTGTCACAACTGTGAATTTCATTCCTTCGACATAAGGTCTAAAATGTTCAATTGAATCTAAAACTGCCAAAAGTTCACGTTCAGTGGTACTATAATTTCTTTCACATTTATTTAAAGATCTTGAATAATAAGCAATTGGATGTTGTTCATTATTTTCGTCTTCTTGACTCAGAACACTACCAATTCCTACAGAACTAGCATCGCAATGTAAAAAGAAAGGTTTTTCAAAATCAGGACACTGTAAAACAGGTGTAGTTATTAAGGCATTTTTTAAATTAATGAAGGCTTCTTCAGCTTCTTCATTCCAAACAAAAGTATGTTTTATCTTTTTACTTCCGGAAGTTAATTTAGTTAAAGGGGAGGCAATATCAGCGAATTTACAAATGAAACGTCGATAATATGAACATAATCCTAAAAAGCTTCTAAGTTGTTTTACGGACTCTGGTCGTGGAAAGTTTTCTATAATTTCTAATTTAGACGGATCAGTATGTAGGCCTTGACTGTCTACAATATAACCGAGATAACGGAGTCTTTCTTTGCAAAATTCACATTTTTTAAGATTTACTGTTAAGCCTGAGTTTTTAAGTATTTCATGGACTTTTTTAAGGTACTCTATATGATTTTGAAAATTATCATTTACTAAAATCAAATCATCTAAATATTTAAACAGGACATTGTCAAATTCAGGTCCAAAGAGTTTATCAACCAAGCGTTGTAACTCTGCCGGTGCGTTGGTGATTCCAAAAGGCATCCGAACAAAATGGTACAAGTTTTTTCCAGGAACTACAAAAGCAGTCTTTTCACGAGAGGACTCTTCAAGTTTAATTTGCAGAAATGCTTTAGAAAGATCTATGGTAGATATGAATTTAGCCCCACGAAGGCTGTCTAATATCCTAGAAGGGTACGGCAAAGGATAAGAATCTTTAACAGTTATTGAATTTAATCGTCTCGAATCTAAACATAATCTGGTTCCACCATCTTTTTTATCGACGGCTAATACAGGGGAACACCAAGGAGATTTTGAAGGTTCTATAATTCCTTCCTTTAATAAAACTTCCACTTCATCATAAAGTTCTTTTTGTTTAGCAGGACTCAACGGCCAATATCTACTTTTAAAAGGGTCGCCAGTAACGTTAATTTTATGTTCCACAAGGGTGGTAAGGCCTAAACCTTTTTTCTCATAAGAAATATCTTCAAACAAAGCAATGGTTTCATCTAATTGTTGTTTCTCAGAAGGAGTTAAATGAACTGTAGAAGTAACAGCGTTCACTTGAATTTTATTATTGTGAACATATTCAATATTTTTCCACAAGTCTTTAGCTAAGTTAAATTTCAACCAAAAATCAAATCCCAATATAATAGGTGGATCAAAAGAGGGTATTATCAAAAATTCTACAAGTTTACAAACATTGTCAACGGTAACCGGTAATCGCATAGAACCGATAACTTTTCTTGATGAACCGTCAGCAGTACAAGCGGAGGCATCAATAGGTTTAATTTGAAATCCTAGTTTAGAAAAATGCAAGTGTTGGTTATTACCTAAAACACAGCTATTTGAACCACTATCTAGCAATCCAGAAAAAGTTTCATTATAAATGGTAAATTTTAAAAATGGTCTAGTATCATTTTGTTTAGTAAAAAGTATAGGAGCTGCTTTATGAACAGAAAAAAATGTTTTTAAATAGTCAAGCCATTCTGAAAATTCTCTCTTACACGTATCATCATCAGGTTTATAATTGGATATCGGAGCACCTGAAGTTTCTTCAAAAACTTGGGCCCGATGCCTTACAAGTTTTTTGAATTATTATTATTTTTAATATTGTCAGAATGACAAGTATCACAGTTCTTTGTCAAAACGCCTCGTTTATGACATTTAAAGCACACTGGTCCAAGAATCTCTGTACACTCTTTATAAGTGTGGTCAGTCGACTTACACTTCAAACAAGAAAGTTTGGTTTCAACCGCATGAAAGTTTTGTTTAATTTCCTTTACAGGTTTTCGGTTAACTAAAATCTCTAATTCCTTACTAATTCGGATAAACTGTTCAATAGTGTCTATTGATTTTCCAAATAAAAACGGTGTGTAAATAGGTAACATGTTGTGTTTAATTATAGTTATCAAAACATTCTCAAAAGTTGGATTAGCTAATCTGCTAGACATATCTAAAATCTCAGTAATGAAATCAGGAAGTGACTCATTACTCCGTTGTTTGCGAGTTCTCATTTCATACTCCAAATGATAATCAAATTCAGGTTTGTCGAATCTGTTCAACAATTCAGTTTTAAGTGTTGTCCACGAAGAAACCCTAATTCGAATACTACGGAACCATTTCGTTGCTGTTCCAGTGAGCAGATCAGAAAAAGAACCGACTAAAAAGTTTTCATCAAAGTTTTTATACAAAAAATATTCCTCAACCGAAGTGATAAAATCTCTAACACAAGTTTTCCCATCAAAAGATATCTTACTACACTTCAAATCAGGAAGTTTATTTGTTGAAGGCAAGTGCTTTTTCAATTGTTCATTGAGTTGAACATTCATCGAGTTAAACGAAGGTAAAGGTGTAAAATTATGCAAGCTACTATGACCAAGGTTAGGTAAGAAAGGGTCAACAGCCTCTAAATTATCCAACGCCGGATTAGAAATAACATCCCTAGAAGTACCAGGTAAGTTCTCTTCCAACAAGGGTGGAAATTGAACCTGTTTGTCAGTCATGATGAATAATCAAAAATATTAAAGAAACAAAGACAAACAACCAACTAAAAATTCAAAGAATAGTTAAAACTCATCAAAGTTTATAAGATTTTTTGTTAAAACCGGTTTAAGTTATTATGTTTTAAAGTTTATGTTAATATTTAATGTTCAAAAGTATGTTAAGAAATTTGAATGTACAAAGAAACATTCAAATTGTGAAGTATGTAAGATGCAAAAAAGATTCACAATTTATCTCAATTTTCAAGATTATTAACAATGGCTAAGGTTATATCTATTTGTGAAAAGTAAAATCAATAAACTAGTTAATAATTATGTTAATAAGCTAGTATTTTCTAATATGAATGTAGCTTAATGCTTCTCAACAGTAAACAAACGTTATAACTTTATATAAGACAAAGTTATATCAATTCAAACAAAAACTTAGCACTTTCAATGTGGTCAAGGTCAGTTCCTTACAAAATGTAAACAACGCATATCTCAAATGTTATTATATAGTAAGTACACACTTAGATTAGTCTATCCAGTATATAAGACATATAAAGAACATTGTATGTTAATTAGTTTTGTTAAAATACAAAAAAAGTTGTAAACAAAGTTACAATTCTGTTTTCAAAGTACAAAAACTGTAAAAATGCTAAAAAAATAACACAAAAATTGTACTAAATTGTGACAAGAAAAACAAAAATAAGATGCAAGAAAGATTATATATGTGGAGGTAACTCCGGTCCCTGTTCGGGCGCCAATTGTAATAAAAAAATTTTGGTTTATAAAAATCTAAACGTTACTGGTTGTAACATGAAGGTTATAGAGTATAAAAAGCTAAAAATTAATGTTAGGTAGACAGTATTTATGAATATCGAGCGCCCTTGTTCTACCAAGATCTAAAACTTACCAGGATAAATCAGCGGTGTCATTGAGACTTTTAATCTCGGACCGGGGGACAGGCAAATGATAACACGGTTTGGGATTGTATGACAAATTTTAATACTTCAAAACGTCCCTTACCTCCAGAATGAGATACACATTATTTAGTTAAAGCCGGAATACTATGTCTAAACATTTGACTATAAATACCATTCGGTTTTCGTTACTTTTTAGGTTAATTTATTTTACATTTTACTACTGAAATTTGGTTATTGTCTTTCTTGCATCTTGCGAATATGAAATTAAAGTTTTAAGGGTAATAAAAAGAGTTATAATGAAATTAGCTTAGCTGCAGCGTCCGGTGGCGTCTGAGCACACCACTCTAAACAGACGTCATTCATCGTCGCACAAACACCTCAAACTAACGACGTCTTCCAGCGTCGAACAAACAGTTGGCGACACCCATAGTCGCCCAAACAGTTGACGACAGTCGCCCAAACAGTTCAAACAGCGCCATAGGCTGCAACCAAAAATCCGATTGTAATTTGTCGCCATGAAGGATGACGCGAAACATTTCAGGTTATCAAAAATTGACTCACCGCAAAATCACGTCGCTATTGCATACTAGGACACTATATGCACGCCAATTAGCGTCGCATTCGTTATTTAAAAGAAGGATTCATCTGGTTGAATCAGATTTAAATAATTTACCAAAAATGAGCCCTTTGTATGCCAAGGGGTAAGAAAAAGTGACGTCTCCGATCGAGAATTGACAGATGTCAAAGTCATTTTTTTTTTTGAAAGATTGTCTATAGGATATTGAATGATCCACAGACCAAGTAATAACTCGATTATTTAAAATCGACTAAAAATGGCTAAATACGAAAATGTTCTAAATTATTTAAAACCAAAAGGTAATTTTGTCAGTCTTAGAAGCTGAAATGTGCTTCCAAACGAAAAATATGTAACGAGTCGAAATACCTCGTTACATTAGGTGCTAATTTAGCCGAAAAATATGCAGGTGCATTTGACTGTACAAAACTTCTACGCCAAACTACATCACCGACATCAAAAGAAATGACTTTTCTTCCCCTATTATAATAAAGAGCATTACGCTTATAAGCTTTCAAAAGATAAGCTTGAACTTTAACAAAAACTTCACTAAGTGAATTTAAAGAGTGAGCATAAGTATCTCTAGTACCAAGCTCAAGTTGATCTAAGTTATCAAAAGAGTTACTAAAACGGTGTAAAGATGCATCAAAAATAAGTTCTCTACCGAACATCAAAAAGTTAGGAGTGTACTCTGTAGCAAGATTTACACTACTATTTAAAGCTAATTGGACATGAGGCAAAAACCTTGACCAAGTTCGATGATCATTTTTAACAAAACAAGAAATACATGTTTCTATTGTCTTATTATATCTTTCTACTGGATTATTCTGTGGAGTGTATAGTGCATTATAAAATATTTTAGTAATGTTGAAATTTTTTAAGAAATCTACAAAATATTTAGATATAAATTGGGGTCCGTTGTCGGCCACTAAGATTTTAGGTACACCAAATTTAAGAAATATTTCTTTTTCAAAGATTTTACAAATTACTTTAGAAGTAGCATTTATCATTGGAAATATCCAACAATATTTAGTAAAAACATCTACAATTGAAAGAATGAATCTATGTCCAGAATAAGATTTAGGTAAAATCCCAATAATATCAACGGATAACATTACCATGGGTTGATCAACTTTCTTAGGGTTAACCATCTTACCAGCAGGAGCAGAAGTTGAATGTTTATAAGCTTTACAAATGTCGCAAGAAGAAATATATCTTTGAACGTCTCCGAACATTCCTTTCCAATAATAGTGTTGTTTTATTTTATTAAGAGTTTTATGTATTCCAAAGTGTCCAGAATTAATATCATCATGATTAGAACGAATAGTATCTAAAACATGTTCTTTAGGTATAACAATTTTCCAATTTAAACGACTATTAGGGTCAAATTTATTTTTACAGTAACGATACAAAGTATTATCTTCTACTCGAAGGTTTTTCATTCTAGAAGGGTATTTTTGACAATTTATAAAGACTTTTCTATACCAAGGGTCTTCTATATCTTCATCTGGTGAGACAATATTTATAGCGGAAACTAATATTGAAGTTATATTGATTCTAGATAAAGCGTCAGGAACTTGATGTAAAGATCCTTTTTTATGAACAATATCAAAAGTAAATTGAGAAATACGTGCAGCCCATCGAGCTAAGCGTCCACTAGGGTTATTAAGTTTTAAAAGCCACTTGAGACTAGCATGATCTGTCACGACTGTGAATTTCATTCCTTCGACATAAGGTCTAAAATGTTCAATTGAATCTAAAACTGCCAAAAGTTCACGTTCAGTGGTACTATAATTTCTTTCACATTTATTTAAAGATCTTGAATAATAAGCAATTGGATGTTGTTCATTATTTTCGTCTTCTTGACTCAGAACACTACCAATTCCTACAGAACTAGCATCGCAATGTAAAAAGAAAGGTTTTTCAAAATCAGGACACTGTAAAACAGGTGTAGTTATTAAGGCATTTTTTAAATTAATGAAGGCTTCTTCAGCTTCTTCATTCCAAACAAAAGTATGTTTTATCTTTTTACTTCCGGAAGTTAATTTAGTTAAAGGGGAGGCAATATCAGCGAATTTACAAATGAAACGTCGATAATATGAACATAATCCTAAAAAGCTTCTAAGTTGTTTTACGGACTCTGGTCGTGGAAAGTTTTCTATAATTTCTAATTTAGACGGATCAGTATGTAGGCCTTGACTGTCTACAATATAACCAAGATAACGGAGTCTTTCTTTGCAAAATTCACATTTTTTAAGATTTACTGTTAAGCCTGAGTTTTTAAGTATTTCATGGACTTTTTTAAGGTACTCTATATGATTTTGAAAATTATCATTTACTAAAGTCAAATCATCTAAATATTTAAACAGGACATTGTCAAATTCAGGTCCAAAGAGTTTATCAACCAAGCGTTGTAACTCTGCCGGTGCGTTGGTGATTCCAAAAGGCATCCGAACAAAATGGTACAAGTGTTTTCCAGGAACTACAAAAGCAGTCTTTTCACGAGAGGACTCTTCAAGTTTAATTTGCAGAAATGCTTTAGAAAGATCTATGGTAGATATGAATTTAGCCTCGGACCTTAGAAGGGTACGGCAAAGGATAAGAATCTTTAACAGTTATTGAATTTAATCGTCTCGAATCTAAACATAATCTGGTTCCACCATCTTTTTTATCGACGGCTAATACAGGGGAACACCAAGGAGATTTTGAAGGTTCTATAATTCCTTCCTTTAATAAAACTTCCACTTCATCATAAAGTTCTTTTTGTTTAGCAGGACTCAACGGCCAATATCTACTTTTAAAAGGGTCGCCAGTAACGTTAATTTTATGTTCCACAAGGGTGGTACAAAAGTCCAAAAGGCCTAAACCTTTTTTCTCATAAGAAATATCTTCAAACAAAGCAATGGTTTCATCTAATTGTTGTTTCTCAGAAGGAGTTAAATGAACTGTAGAAGTAACAGCGTTCACTTGAATTTTATTATTGTGAACATATTCAATATTTTTCCACAAGTCTTTAGCTAAGTTAAATTTCAACCAAAAATCAAATCCCAATATAATAGGTGGATCAAAAGAGGGTATTATCAAAAATTCTACAAGTTTACAAACATTGTCAACGGTAACCGGTAATCGCATAGAACCGATAACTTTTCTTGATGAACCGTCAGCAGTACAAGCGGAGGCATCAATAGGTTTAATTTGAAATCCTAGTTTAGAAAAATGCAAGTGTTGGTTATTACCTAAAACACAGCTATTTGAACCACTATCTAGCAATCCAGAAAAAGTTTCATTATAAATGGTAAATTTTAAAAATGGTCTAGTATCATTTTGTTTAGTAAAAAGTATAGGAGCTGCTTTATGAACAGAAAAAAATGTTTTTAAATAGTCAAGCCATTCTGAAAATTCTCTCTTACACGTATCATCATCAGGTTTATAATTGGGTATCGGAGCACCTGAAGTTTTTTTAAAAACTTGGGCCCGATGCCTTACAAGTTTTTTGAATTATTATTATTTTTAATATTGTCAGAATGACAAGTATCACAGTTCTTTGTCAAAACGCCTCGTTTATGACATTTAAAGCACACAGGTCCAAGAATCTCTGTACACTCTTTATAAGTGTGGTCAGTCGACTTACACTTCAAACAAGAAAGTTTGGTTTCAACCGCATGAAAGTTTTGTTTAATTTCCTTTACAGGTTTTCGGTTAACTAAAATCTCTAATTCCTTACTAATTCGGATAAACTGTTCAATAGTGTCTATTGATTTTCCAAATAAAAACGGTGTGTAAATAGGTAACATGTTGTGTTTAATTATAGTTATCAAAACATTCTCAAAAGTTGGATTAGCTAATCTGCTAGACATATCTAAAATCTCAGTAATGAAATCAGGAAGTGACTCATTACTCCGTTGTTTGCGAGTTCTCATTTCATACTCCAAATGATAATCAAATTCAGGTTTGTCGAATCTGTTCAACAATTCAGTTTTAAGTGTTGTCCACGAAGAAACCCTAATTCGAATACTACGGAACCATTTCGATGCTGTTCCAGTGAGCAGATCAGAAAAAGAACCGACTAAAAAGTTTTCATCAAAGTTTTTATACAAAAAATATTCCTCAACCGAAGTGATAAAATCTCTAACACAAGTTTTCCCATCAAAAGATATCTTACTACGCTTCAAATCAGGAAGTTTATTTGTTGAAGGCAAGTGCTTTTTCAATTGTTCATTGAGTTGAACATTCATCGAGTTAAACGAAGGTAAAGGTGTAAAATTATGCAAGCTACTATGACCAAGGTTAGGTAAGAAAGGGTCAACAGCCTCTAAATTATCCAACGCCGGATTAGAAATAACATCCCTAGAAGTACCAGGTAAGTTCTCTTCCAACAAGGGTGGAAATTGAACCTGTTTGTCAGTCATGATGAATAATCAAAAATATTAAAGAAACAAAGACAAACAACCAACTAAAAATTCAAAGAATAGTTAAAACTCATCAAAGTTTATAAGATTTTTTGTTAAAACCGGTTTAAGTTATTATGTTTTAAAGTTTATGTTAATATTTAATGTTCAAAAGTATGTTAAGAAATTTGAATGTACAAAGAAACATTCAAATTGTGAAGTATGTAAGATGCAAAAAAGATTCACAATTTATCTTAATTTTCAATATTATTAACAACGGCTAAGGTTATATCTATTTGTGAAAAGTAAAATCAATAAACTAGTTAATAATTATGTTAATAAGCTAGTATTTTCTAATATGAATGTAGCTTAATGCTTCTCAACAGTAAACAAACGTTATAACTTTATATAAGACAAAGTTATATCAATTCAAACAAAAACTTAGCACTTTCAATGTGGTCAAGGTCAGTTCCTTACAAAATGTAAACAACGCATATCTCAAATGTTATTATATAGTAAGTACACACTTAGATTAGTCTATCCAGTATATAAGACATATAAAGAACATTGTATGTTAATTAGTTTTGTTAAAATACAAAAAGTTGTACACAAAGTTACAATTCTGTTTTCAAAGTACAAAAACTGTAAAAATGCTAAAAAAATAACACAAAAATTGTGACAAGAAAAACAAAAATAAGATGCAAGAAAGATTATATATGTGGAGGTAAATCCGGTCCCTGTTCTCGCGCTAATTGTAATATAAAATTTTGGTTTATAAAAATAAATACGCGTTACTGGTTGTAACATGAAGGTTATAGAGTATAAAAAGCTAAAAACTAATGTTAGGTAGACAGTATTTATGAATATCGAGCGCCCTTGTTCTACCAAGATCTAAAACGTACCAGGATAAATCAGCGGTGTCATTGAGACTTTTAATCTCGGACCGGGGGACTGGCAAATGATAACACGGTTTTGGGATTGTATGACAAATTTTAATACTTCGAAACGTCCCTTACCTCCAGAATGAGATACACATTATTTAGTTAAAGCCGGAATACTATGTCTAAACATTTGACTATAAATACCATTCGGTTTTCGTTACTTTTTAGGTTAATTTATTTTACATTTTACTACTGAAATTTGGTTATTGTCTTTCTTGCATCTTGCAAATATGAAATTAAAGTTTTAAGGGTAATAAAAAGAGTTATAATGAAATTGGCTTAGCTGCAGCGTCAGGGGGCGTCTGAGCACACCACTCTAAACAGACGTCATTCATCGTCGCACCAACAGCTCAAAACTACGACGACATCGAAACGGTGTGCGTCGCACGAACACCTCAAACTAACGACGTCTTCCAGCGTCGAACCAACAGTTGACGACACCCATCGTCGCCCAAACAGTATACGACAGTCGTCCAAACAAACAGCGCCAAAGGCGCAAAATCACGACGTTATCATATGGCACTACGCCATAAGCACGCCGAGTATCATCGCAAATTTAATTAACAAGATGGATTAATCTTGTAAAATCTGATTAAGAAAAAATACAAAAAGTTTAGCTCTTTGTAGGCCCCAGGGACAAGAAAAAGTGACGTCTCCGATCGAGAATTGACAGATGTCAAAGTCATTTTTTTTTTGAAAGATTGTCTATAGGATATTGAATGATCCACAGACCAAGTAATAACTCGATTATTTAAAATCGACTAAAAATGGCTAAATACGAAAATGCTCCAAATTATTTAAAACCAAAAGGTAATTTTGTCAGTCTTAGAAGCTGAAATGTACTTCCAAACGAAAAATATGTAACGAGTCGAAATACCTCGTTACAAGGGTTTTACCTCCAAGGCGACCCTTGCAATAATGAAAGTTAGAGAACAGTTCACCCCATGTTTTGTCATTGCCTCTAAAACAAAAGCTTAATAGTAATACTAAATATATTTGAAAATTGTTAAACACAATCCAAAATTTCATCGTACCGACGGGACTTGAACCCGCAACCTCCGGAATAACTGTTAAGAATAATGTTCCGGTGCTTTGCCAATTAAGCCACGGTGTGAAATATCGTTACGACGAAATTAGTGGATTGCATTTGTTAATCCAATTATGCATTGGTGGCGCCATCTATGACTTTTTATTACGTAAGTTAATCATTCGGAAGAAATCATTACAGTTTTCAAATCCGACGAGAGATGTTGCACTGCGTAAATCAAATATTAAGCCACGTAATTGGCAAAGCACCGGAACATGTTATTCTGGAGGTTGCGGGTTCAAGTCCCGTCGGTACGATGAAATTTTGGATTGTGTTTAACAATTTATGAAAATATAAAGTGTGAAACACTTCAAAGAAACATAATACTGAATATATATATATTTATTTTTAATGAAATGATTGAAAATGAAATGAAATTTGTATCTGTTTGTTTTGTAAGTTAGTTAATAGACTTATATCCAGATCTACAAGTTACAGATAAAGTTTGAGATAGTCACCTTAAACATAACGCCATATAAATAAACATTATCAAATATCTGTCACATGAGTATCTAATACGCTTAGAGGGAACTGGTGAAACTGGCCCTAAGTTATACTATGTAATAATTCAGATTTTATATCTATAATGTCAACTACATCAAAACTAAGTCAAACTATGTAATAGACTCTTATTAGAAATGATATCAAACTACTACTGATAGACAGATTCAGATAAACATTTATAAAGGTAACAAAAAATAATATTTTAACTTATTTCTCATCACAAAGGTACACAAGAAATAACTTAGTAATATCAGAGACAGATGAATCATAAACTAGTACTACTTTGTGAGAGCTGGTGCCTCATGTAGGTTTAATAGAAACCTGTACTACAGGTCACCAGGCCCCGCGGTAGAAACATAATATTAGAGATTATCGTACAAGTGCGCTAAGATTTGGATGTGATTAAGAATAATAATTACCTATAAGCTTAACTATGTGATTTGTACTTATTGCATGCATAAGTACATCTATTTACATCACTATAATAATAAACTGGCCAAGTGCAAGTCAGACTAGCACTCCTAGGGTTCCGTACCACACTACAGTATTTTATAAGATCGAGCAAAAAATACCACTATAATTTTTCGCCAGTAAAAAATAATAAATAATTAATATAATTAATATTGTTTCTTATAACGCCATCTAACGTCTAACAAAGGTGTTAGGGATCGACATTTCAATATAACGCCATCTATGGGACGTTTAGACATCTAGAGAGGATGGATGAAGAAAGATTGACGAAACAGATTTATGAGACGAGTATGAATGGGCCAGTTGGTAGGGGCCGACCTAGGCGAACGTATCACGACCAGATCGGAAACGTTTTAAAAAAAGGCCAAGTCAAAAGTACCTATAACCGGCGAGCATGTATGAAGGCGCTCATGAAAGTGGATGAAGCGAGAGGTATGTCAGGATCGTAGCATGTGGAAAGAAGTAGTCTCTGCCTACCCCAACGGGAAAAAGGCGTGATTGTATGTATGTATGGGACGTTTACCTAAGTTTAAGGCGGCAATAGCCCAATGGATAGGGTGTCGGACTGGCGATCGAGAGGTTGTGAGTTCGATCGCCACCCCACCCATTGCACTATTGACGTGAATCCACTCCAGACACAAGCATATTTAGCTTAGTTGGAGGGGTTAACAAGAATTCTAGTAATGTGCAACCCACATTGCGAGTATTCTTTTTTAAAAAAAAAAAACAAAACAAAACCTAACTAAGCGTTCATAAATGGCGTGAAATGCCGAAAAAAACACGTTTCTTGTATGGGGACCCTCTATTATCTTTATTCTGTTTTTAGTATTTGTTGTTATAACGGCAACAGAAATACATCATCTGTGAAAATTTCAACTGTTTAACTATCACGGTTCATGAGATACAGCTTGGTGACAGACGGACAGACAGACAGACAGACAGACGGAGTCTCAGTAATAGGGTTCCGTTGGTACCCTTTGGGTACGGAACCCTAAAAATTTACAAAAATTTGCTAAAAGTGTGCAGTTAAATAATTGAGTTTGTTTGACTGTGGACAAATGTTATATCAGGACTCTGAGAACAGTTCTGTTTCTTAGTAAGTCAGTGATTTAAGGTATTTCATGACAATCTCTTTACAGTTGTGTGTTTAAAGGGTTGTGTGTTTAAAAAAACTTGACAAAAAAACAACATCAATAATTTGTCGATTGAGGTTGGGTCATGTCTGCTCACCTGTCTTCTTAGCCAAAATTCGTGTAAGAGACCACTCCATTTGTGAATGTGGGCTAGCTGAAGGGGATCTAGACCACATTTTTTTCAATAGCTCGAAGCTGCGCTACTCTTTATATGATACTCTTCCACCTGAAATACCCCGTCCTACAAACTTTGTTTCCCTATTATCCTTGGTTTCCACTCCTTTTATCTATACTATATCTAACTTTATTAAAATTATAAATAATTCATAATCAAATTAAATAACAGTAATATTATCATAAGTATTGTGTATATAGTAATATAACTGTGTTGTCTTGTGTTGTCCTTAAATGTTTATTTCCAGGTCTCAGACAAATTCAACCGATCAAAACCAGCATACCGGGCATACTTATACGCTTGTTGTCTACTCTATCCACGCGACATTGGCAAAATTGTGGCGACACTGCAAAAGCCAAAAAAGAAGAAGTTGAAGTGTTTAAAGGGTATATATTTAGTTTATTATTGAATAAGTTGTACAAATATGGGCCTAAAAGAGAAGCCAAATAAAAATGAAATCAAAATAAAAATGAGAAGTTGTGGGATAAGGATAGATGACAGGATTTTGTACTTTTCGTAGCACAAACAGTACCTTTCCTTAGTTTGGTTTTATTGAGGTCTGAGTCGTAGTATAAGTAAGAGTGTTGCTTAATAAAGAATTGGAAACAAAAGATTTTTTTACTTACTTGATTGTCTTACTGTGAGAATATCCCAATTTTTAAAGTCGACAGTTGGATATTGGAAAGGCAGAACAGCACCTACCTTCAGAATGGCACGTAGGGCTTGTTGCACGTAGGGGTTGTTGATTAAAATACAATGAAGGAAAAGATACAAATATAGTTTTAACAATGTTGTAACACAGATACATCAATAATGTGTCGTTTGTAAATATTGATACTGACTGGCAGCCGGTGCAGGCGCTCCGCCGTAATCCGCGGAGTCCAGCTGGATGCCTTCGGAGTAGGCAGGCGGCGGACCAGCCGCTGCGGCAGGCCCGAAGCCCGCGGCCGGCCCGTACGCCGGCATCGGCGACGGCGCCCCCATCGCGGCCACGTCGCTCACGCGTTTCGCCTTCCGTGGCCCTCCAGCCTGACCCACTACAAATAAAACCATCATCCATCATAACCACAACCAAAGCCACAGCACTACACTAACACTCTTGTTTTTAAACACCTTACCATTCCTTGAAGCGTTAAAATTCATATCTAATTGTTCTAAACTGTCAGAAGTAATAAGACACCATACTCCGTTCTCAATTAATCTTGATTTATTTGATGATTTCACTATTTGAAACACAATTTGAAATAATTTAAACACATCACCATCGTTCCTCACCGTCCGATTCGTTTTGACATTTTTGATAATGATAGATAACGATGGATGACATTGACGTAATGATATGTGACGTACACATGTAGATGTTTCATAACCTAGAATAATATATGGTGCCTCTTCACATCTTCGAGCATTTACCAATGGAGATGTTAACGTTGTAATCGGCAAAAATTTTTTTCTGCCGAAATTTACGGAAGACGAGGTAAACACACATTGCACACACACAAATCACTCACTTTAACGATCCCGCACACTAGCTTGAAACACGCACACAGTATTAAAAATACAGCGTAGTTACGCACACTTATATGGCCAGCTTCACATGCGTATTCCCTATTTGGCAGTATATTCGCCGAATATTTGAGGTATCGACAAATAGGCAATAAAACCATCCACACATGGAGCCAAATGCCGAAAAATATAAAAAACATGTTTCACAAAGAACTGTTGTTGTATATTGATGCCGCTCGTTTCTAGGGTCTCAAATACATGGGTGCATCTGATAGAGTTCTAAAAACCTTAAAACCTCAAAGAAAATACGGTTACTGGACCATGTTTGGTCGGTATATTTGCGTATTCGCGTTGCATGTTTGGTTATTTGTGTTGCGTGTTTACCTATTTGTCTTCATTGATGTGCCTTAAACAAAACCGACAGATGTTTGTTATTTGCTATGCGTGCCAAATACGCGAATAATTTATTTCGCGAATACTACCTCCACACATGGTCACACATAGCAAACACAAACACCCAAGTGTGGAGCGGTAGGTATATTTATACTTTCTCTATGTACCCGCTCCACACTTGGGTGTTTGGATAGACAAAGTATATATAGAGAGCATTAGCGTATGCGAATGTAATAGCTATAGAGATATAACCCGACTAAAATGATGAATACGTGATACATTTTCCAGCTATAAGATAAAATGAACAACGTAATTTGGTCGGGTCATACATGACAGCGGGTGAAAGCCAATGGGTGCACTAGAACTTGGTGCCAGTGCTGGAACCAGTTTGTAAATTCACATACGCAAAGAAAGATAAAAAATTGTTGTTCATCTCGCACTCTCATACTAGTGATTGTATAGTTTTATCCTTCTCATATTATTTCTATTATTTTACGGACAAGTCTATTTTCATATACTTAGTCAATGAGCAGGTCATCGGTGTAGGAACATGGAAACATATTATCCATGTTCCTACACCGATTTAAATCCATGTACACCGTGAACAGAGTACAGACTACTACTACTGTCCACTGGTGACTGTCACTGTCTCTGTCAAATTAGCTTATCAGCTGTGTTGTTTTCATTTCATGATTTGCGCACTATCGCAAAATTCAATTATTGTTTTCTTTTCTTGCTCTTCTTGGGTCTCCACTCGTTTACCGAGATCTATTTCTAAATTTAGAGAGTCATGGCGGTTGCAAACGTGCTATTACTTAGTCAGATAGCGGGATATGTGATGGGGTTGATTCTATCAATTTGTATCGTGGTACCGATGAGTATGCACCAGCATGAATTCGCGTGAGTGATCAATCTATCTACCTTTTCTATTATTAGCAGTCGTTCAACCCGTATCTTGCTCTTCAACAACAATGTTCAAAATTCATTCAGTGAAAGCATACATTATAGCCCTTTAATTTACTAATATAGGGCAATGTAGTACAAATTACATAGATAGCACATCATCATATTATTTTGTCTTCATCTACTGCTGGGTATAGGCCTCTTAAAGGCAATAAACAGATTTTATAACACGTCAAACCATGGTTGTGCTCTGCTTTGTTATAGATGATGGGCTTGAGCTATCACTGGATGAGCACAATACACCTTGCATATGACGTCAGTGCCGCTTGGAATAGAAGGCACGGGAGTGCATTTGTAGAGTGGCGCTCAATAGGTTAACCAATTAGAATTAGCAAATTTACTTTAATAAAACATACATTATTAATTTCAGAGGCCACTGCCTACTGTTCTCGCAGGGTATTTGGCAGACTTCAAACGGCAAGCTGAGTGTGCAGTGGGCGTCAGAGGCCTACTGCAACTACGTCATGGTGGTCGGTATCATCATGAACATAGTCTGCTGTGTTCAGATATACAGGTCAGCTGCTGTCTTTTCTAGATTCACACTGCAGATGTTTCTATCATTATTTGTATAATACAAGGTTAACTTATAAGACGGGATGCTGGCATCTCTACCGCTGTATGTTCTGAGAAGACGGTCCATTCCGCTGCAGCTCAAACTGTAATCAAAATTGATTACAGTTTGAGCTGCATTCAGAATTTGAGGGTATAGCGGGAGAATGGTTTACTTTGGAGCCAGAGGTACCAAGTTCAATCCCCTTGGTACTTGGTGCGCGGGCTATTTTCCGCAACTAGGCTGTGTGTCGGCCCTTTTTGCGTGTGGTTGGTTGCGCATCAATCCAGCCATCCATTGTCTGCGACGAAGGCCAGCAGCTCGCTGATGCCGGTGCAGGACTCTCGCATCGTCGTCGGGGATCCGAGGAGTGTCCGCCGCTGTGCCACCACGCTACTGCACTCCAGTAGCACATGCGCGGCCGTCTCCTCAGCCTCCATGCATCCTCTGCACAGAGGGCTGTCGGTGACACCTAAGGTAAATAGGTGTTTGTTTAGTGAGCAGTGTCCTGTGATTATTCCAACTATTTGTCGGAGTTTCTCGCGTTTAAGGTTCAGCAGTTTTCGGGAGTATCTGGAATTTAATTCCGGGAACGCCTCCTTCGACTGTCTGCATTCCTTTAGGCCTGCCCAGTAGTCTTGATGTTGTTTTCTGATGTTTTCACGGATCCAGGCTTTGATTTGGCTGAATGGTATAGGTATCATCGGTTCTACTCCTGCGGGATGCAGGTTCATTCCTCTCCTTGCCAGTTCATCAGCCGCATCATTGCCTCTAGATCCGCTATGACCTTTGATCCATTGAAGAGTTATGCGATTATGTTTACATACCTCTTCTAGGAGTTGGTGACACTGTATGGTTAGCCCCGATGAGTAGTCATACCTTTGAAGGGCTCGTAGCACAGCTGCACTATCGGAGAGTATTCTGATGGTTTGGTCAGTTACCTGCCGTTGGAGTACTGCTGATGCCGCCTGGATTATGCCTACACATTCCACTTGAAAGATGGAGTTGTGAATGCCCAGGGGTGTTGCTGTGTGGATGTTGAGGTCGTCCGAAAACGTCCCCGCGCCTGATCCTGTGTTCATTTTAGATCCGTCTATGTAAATTCTCATTTCGTGTATGTTTGAATTGTCACTAGGTTCTTCGTGTAGTTGTATGGTGTAGTGTTTAGTGAAGTTAAACTGTTTGGGTACCTTGTCATACACTGATTTTATCAATATGTTTGTTGTTGCAAATTCTTCGATAATCTGTGTGTGGGCTGCATGGTTATCTAGTTCTAAGAGATTCAGTGCTTTCAGCCTATAGGCAGAGGCTGCTGCCTCATGTTGGATGTGTAGATGTAACGGGCTTAGGTCCATTAGGGCCTCGAGAGCTGTGGTAGGTGTGGTTCTCATGCAGCCCGTTACTGCTACGCATGCCAGTCGCTGAAACTTTTGTAGTTTATTATTGCATGTGCTTAGTTTGGTTCTGGGCCACCATACTAGGGCGCCGTATGTGACGGACGGTCTTATAACCGTATTGTAGAGCCATAGGGTTATCTTTGGGCTGAGACCCCATGTTTTGCCTAGCATCCTTCTGCATTGCCAGAAGGATATGGTAGCTTTTTTTATTTTGTTGTCAATATGTTTTGCCCAGTTGAGTTTGCTGTCTAGGGTGACGCCTAGGTATCTTACCTCGTCAGACAACCTAAGTTGCGTGTCAAAAAGGTGAGGCAGCGTGTAGATCCCTAGATTTTTTTTGTTTGTAAACATGACCAGTTCTGTTTTGGCGGGGTTCACGTTTAGTCCGTATTCTATGCACCATTTTTCTACGATCTTAAGTGCATTGTTCATGAAGTTGCAGGTTACGCTTGCGGAGTGTCCTGGTATTAAAATGGCCAGGTCATCTGCATATCCAATCGTTAGGAAGCGTTGTTCGTTTAGTTTGGTAATTAGGTCGTTTGCAACCATGTTCCATAGGAGTGGTGAGAGGACACCTCCTTGGGGGCAGCCTTTAGAGACCATCCCTTTGGTGGTGCCCGTTACCTCTACGCGCACCGCTCTTTGTTGAAGCATGTTGATGAGTTCAATCCCCGCTGTGCACCAATGGATTTTCCTATTAAAAAATTTACGTGCGCTTTCGCAGTGCAGAGCAGCCCTCCAGTGAAGGAAAAACATTGTTAAGAAACCCTTAACCCCCGCATGGTGGTAGGGCAATATCTAGTGTCCTCCTAGCCAGCTACCACCCTCAAGTTAATAAATCTGTCACCAAAACATCTAATTTGTTTCGGCAGATATACTTGAGAGCCAGTTTCCTTTCTAGGCCTAGCGTGGTACCATCTATGACTGCATCATAACTTACCAACAGGTGAGATAGTAGACACAATAGCACTAGCTAAAGTAAGGGTCAGTTCACGCCGCGACGCAACGTGACGATGCTTCTGGTTTCGCGCCGCGTAGTGCAGCTCGACTATGGGTCAGTTCACACCGTGACTTGACGCGACGCGACGATGCATTTGGAGTGGCGCGGCGCAGCCCGACGCCGCACGGCGCAGCAAAACGCGCGACGCCACCAAATTATCTCAATGCAATTGTATCTTATTGTGTAGTTAGTAAAGTTCAATTGTTTATCACGCGGTTCAATTGTTTCTTCCCGCTGCGCTGCGAGACGCTGCGCGGCGCAGCCTGAAGCCGCCGAACTAACTCAATGAAATGTGTGTATCTTTATGTGTAAAAAATAAAGTTAATTTTGTATCACTCTCTTAAAAAGTGCGCGCCGCGTCTCGTCGCGGTCTGAACCGACCCTAAGAGTTAGTAGAAGAGTCAGTCATTGCAAAAACTTTTCCGTAATTTTTTTTTGTACAGAACAAATAATAAAAGGAAAAAAAATAAACTGGCCAAGTGCAAGTCGGACTCGCACTCGTAGGGTTCCGTACCACACTACAGTATTTCATAAGATCGAGCAAAAAATACCACTATAATTTTTCGCCAGCAAAAAATAATAATTAACAACCATTTTATTTCTTATAACGCTATCTGACGTCTAACAAAGGTGTTAGGGATCGGCATTTTAAATATAACGCCATCTGTGGACGTTTACCTAAGCCACAGAATAATGAATAGTACAAGTACAGAAATTGCACTCCCTGAGAGCAAAAAGGCGAGATTAAACCTAGTTACAACGTCGGTAACGTTCAAAATGCCTTCACGCCTCGAGTGCGACCTTGAATTTGCGTCACAGTATCAACTAATAGTACGCGTAATAACGCGTGTTGCGTACAGTGAAATGCACCGTAAGTCCGCACAGCGAGAGTCTGAATAACTCGGTCAACTCGCGGCCTCTCCTATAGGGTTGAACGTTATAAGATAACTTATTGAAGCCTTTAATTGGTAGCAGAATACTTTAAGGTAGAACAATGTAATGAGTATATTTAAAGTGCTACATTCATGTTTAATGTCGAGGTAGGATAAAAGTACTACAGTTATACTTTAATTAAGATAGTTTATGTGATAGTTTAATTAAGATAGTTAAAACTAAAACAACCGACTTCCATGCCGCGCGAGTCAGTTTCGGTTGCAAGTTTGAGACGTTTATCGTCATATCTCTGGAGACCCTCATCAGATCTCGACGAAATTACAATGGTACCACCTCGGCAACGAACTCTACCGATTAAAAAAAAATCATTCAAATCGGTTCACAATTGACGGAGTAATCGCGTAACATACACACAAAGACGAATTAAGAACCTCCTTCTGTTTGGAAAGTCGGTAGAAAATAATGTTCTACGTTCAATTGAAAATGAGTATGTAAAAACGTATAAGTATGTATAAACGTATGCTACGCAATGCCCTTCGTTTAGACATACTGAATAATATTTTTGTATGTTAATATCGTAAGCAAGGAATATAATAGTGAGGTAGGTACAAGTAAGGCGCGCGGCCGATCGAGAGCGCGCGTGACACTTAACTGACTGAACATGGACCCGAGAGGGTGCGCGGAAGTACTTGTAGTTTCATAGCTACAGCGCGGAGTGCGACAGGCCTGCCTAAGCGTTCGTAGATGGCGTTATATTGAAATGCCGAAAAAAACACGGTTCTTGTATGGGGACCCCCTTGTGTTGAGTATTTGTTGTTATAGCGGCAACAGCAATACATCATCTGTGAAAATTTCAACTGTCGTAACTATCACGGTTCGTGAGATACAGCCTGGTGACAGACAGACAGACAGCGGAATCTTAGTAATAGGGTCCCGTTTTACCCTTTGGGTAGGGACCCTAACAAAACCTTTAGATTGTAGTTACTTTCTATTTCTGAAACTGTACTTGGAATAGGAAAAAGCAATCAGCTTTACATGATCACGGTGTTATTTGTCCAGGTTATCGATGTTCATGTACAAGGGCACGGACAGCTCGTTCCTGTCGGCGTTCCTGGAGGCCGTGGGGTGTGTGCTGGTGTGCGTGTTTGTCCTCACCTCGGCTTTCATCGTCACGCTCGGCTTCATTGCCTGGTGTCAGGTCATCACGCAGCGGTTCCTTAGGTAAACTTAGTTATTTCCTGTGGCACTACAACCCTATATATAAAATCTGTCACCAAACATGTAATGTCTTGAGAGCCAGTTCCCATTCTAAGTGTAATGTGCTACCATCCTCGACCGCATCATCACTTACCTACAGGTGAGATAGTGGTCAAACGTTAGCCTATATGATATTAAAAAAATATGGGTCTTGGCATCCTCTACTAATTTCCTCTATTTAGTTCTATCCCTGGCTGCCTTCTCCCACGTTCTTTTGACCCGGAGCTTTCCAATTCTTCTCAGATTTTTTTCCATACCATTTAGCCAGTTTTTTCGGGTCAAAATAAATTAACACCAATATTATAAATGCGAAAGCCAGTTTGTTTATTTTGGACTTCTTCACGGTCAAACTGCTGGACCGATTTAACTGAAATTTTACACAGGGATAGCCAGTACCATGGATTAGGTTATAGGACACTTTTTAACGCGAGCGAAGCCGCGTGGCACTGCTAGTTTGATATTAATAAAGAATTATATTTATATAGTTTGATTAAGGGTACTTTCAAGGTGCAATTTCTATCTACCTACGTTGGGGGTAAAAACTAGTGAGGAACACTACAATGAATAATATCGTTTAAAAACTAAAAAACAACCGACTTCAATGCCGCGCTATTCATTTTCAGTACCAATTTTGAGATGTTTATCTCAATATCTCTGGAGATACTTATCATACCTCGATAAAATTACCATGGTACCACACTTGGGATATCTCCTTTCGAACAAAAAAAGAATAATCGAAATCGGTTCATAAACGACGAAGTTATCCGCGAACAAACATAAAAAAAAATAAAAAAAATATATACGGTCGAATTGAGAAACCTCCTCCTTTTTTTGAAGTCGGTTAAAAAAGAGAAAGAACTGAAATTTAACTGAAACATACTCGTAGTGTTTTGTATTAATTGTATTTCAATGAGCTGAGACAAAATATTAATTATAGAGAGAGATTTCACCTGTAGAAATTTAGAAAGAATTAAATGTCGAAATATTTGCACGTTTTTATTTTTATACTTGATTGATAAGCAAGCACTTGACCATAATTACACCTCATGTTAAGTAAAGATGTGGCATGTTTGCCTAGAAAATATCTGTTCACTCGCTATTGCATTGTATTGTCGCGGACCTTGTAGCACACTAGCGCCTCTAACAGAGAATTCACACATGATAGCGCCCATTGAATGATCTTGATGAATGAAGAATTAATTTTGACTATATTAATATTCTTGACTTAATGACTGTTTAATTGTTTGTTTTGTTGCAGTTGTGAGGCAGCCGAAGGTTTAGACATTGTTGACAAAATATCAACTAAAGGGTTCCACGTGGAGATGGGGACTGTTCAGGTAACCAGTTTCATAACTAGTAATTAAACACTTTATGTGAGTAGAGATTATATAAAATCTAAAATTTTACCGTCCAGTGGAACTCCAACCTCATTGGATCTGAACTGTGTAATGGATTCATCGGAGTACTTTTTTTTTTCAAATGTTTGCTATGTATCTATGTGGGTTGCACATTACTAGTAGTCTTGTTAACCCCTTCAACTAAGCTAAATATGCTTGTGTCTGGAGTGTCTTTCTTTGGTATGCTTTTGTCGTAATTTCATCGATATCTGATAAGTATCTCCAGAGATATGGAGATGAACACCTCAAACTTAGTACTGATAATAACAAGCGCGGCATTTTAAATCGATTTTTGAGGTGACACTTGTTTAGTGGCACTGCGGTAAAATGTAACATAGCATCACGGTCTGACCGCAACGGAAGTGACGTACGACGACGAAAGTCAGTTTGCTTGGGACTTCTTCACGGTCAAACGGCTGGTCTGATTTAGCTGAAATGTTGTATAGGGATAACCAGTACTATGGATTAATAGGATATAGGATACTTCTTAACGCGGACGAAGCCGCGGGGCACACCTAGTTAACTTCGTCGTCTATGAACCGATTTTGATGATTCTTTTTTTGTTGGAAAGGAGATATCCCACGGGTGGTACCATTGTAATTTCATCGAGATTTAATAAATATCTCCAGAGATATGTCGATAAACGTCTGAAACTTGCAACTAAAATTGAATCGAGCGGCGTGGAAGTCGGTTGTTTTAGTTTTGAAACTATCTTATTGTTCCTATCTACCTAACCTAACTACTATCTGTAGGTATCTACTCTTGTCGACTGTATCTTTTTCAAACAGCAGCTAGGGTAGGGGGTGCCGTGACCAAATACTAAGTTTGTAACTGCGCCGCGGATTGAAAAAGATCGGTAACCCCTGGGCTATAGGACACTTCTTAACGCGGGCGTAGCTGAGGGGCACACCTAGTTGTCAATATTTCAATGTGAAGGAAGTTTAACTTGTAACGCGTAGGTTTCTGCGCACTTCACTTTTATTGCCCACGACGGAACGGACACTGTATATACGTTTGGGGTGAGAGGATGTTTGTTTGTTTGTTTGTGTGTGTAAATCCATGTTGGCATTTTTCTCCAAAACTACTAGTCCGATTTTGATGCAGTTTTCAGCTATGGGTTTGGGTGTAATTGTTGCATGTTTTGAGATAGGTGTTACGGTGACAACTTACCAGGGAGCGCTGCAGTAATCATTTGTTGGTGCAAATCGATGTTGCCATTTTCTTCAAATCGACTAGGCCGATTTTGATGCAGTTTTCAGTTATGGGTTCGTGTTTGATTGGTGCATGTTCATAAATAGGTGTTACGGTGTCAACTCACCAGGGGGCGCTGCAGTAAACATTCGTTTGTGTAAATTAATGTTGCCATTTTTCTCCAAAACTAGTTTGATTTTGTCTTTAAATGGTAATTAATCAGTGGTGGTTCTTAGATGTTATGACGTTAATTTTGTAAAGGACATTGTCGTGGGAGTTTATTCAAAATTTTAATTTTGTTACTTGTTTAAGTTTTGTAAATGATGACCGTGTAGCTACAATGTACTTTAATGTAGGTAATGTATTGATTGTCCTGGTGCAGGTGGCAGTGTGGGCCGCGTTCGCGACCTGGGTGGGCCTGGGCGTGTTCTCCACGCTGAAGGTGTGCCGCTACCACCAGCTGGAGAACATCCAGGTGTCCATGTACCGCGAGCGACAGCGGCTGGTGAACGACACCGGCTCGCCCACAGGCAACGACGGTCGCTCCACGCCGCCCGTCAGACACAACTAAATTTTTCAAGAGGAAACTTCTTTAGCGGCGTCGTGAACTTCTTGGGATGGGTATAACATTTTAAAATCGCTTCAGGACACGTGACCTGATCGAAAATTCGTAAAACGGAGGGAGAGTAGACCAAATGCACCACGTTAATGTTAAAGTTTTCACTTCTGCCGGCACTCCCGGAGTGCAACCCGTTGTTTTTTTTATGTAAAACTTCTTTTTGCTCGCTTGGTTTGGGGAGTAAGCTGGTGCATGCGTGTTACGCATGCTCACGTCACGCGACGAGAGCGTTCGTAAAGTGTGATTGAGCGACGCGAACGGAAGTTGAGAGGGAGATAAAAGTTAGTGAAGATGTTTTACTTCAGTCGTGTGGTCTAAACCACATTCGTTTTTTTAATATCATACAAGCTAGCGTTTGACCACTATCTGATCTGTTGGTAAGTGATGATGCGGTCGAGGATGGTAGCACGCTAGGCCTAGAATGGGAACTGGCTATCAAGGATAGCTGCCGGAACACATTAGTGTTTGGCGTCAGATTTTCTAACTTGAGGGTGGTAGCTGGCCAGGCGGACGCTAGATATTGTCCTGCCACCATGCAAGTCTGCTTTAATCAAGGAGTTTCTCGATCAGCGACCTTTTTGGTGTATGGATGCAATACAGCTATGAACAAACAAAAACTTAGCGCGAGGTTGATCGGCTCCTGATAGTTCCGGCACAATGACATTTAAAGTTTTAGTTTGTCTGGCAGATAAGTTCCATATAGTTTTTAGATTCCACACACACACATACACACCACAAACAACATACCTACTCATTTATAAGTTATAATTTAGTTAATTAACTTCAAATCACAATTAAATAAAATTATAATATATACAAATGTAAATATATTACTTATATTAATCGTAATATAATGTAATATATATGTATATATATCAAAATGCATGTAACAATACACTATATTGTAATTTCTGGCAAAACAGACGAAGAGGCCTGGTGCTTATCATACGGGTCTAGAGCCTAGTGTAAGTACCAGGTGATCATTGATTTATTGTATTAATGCCATTTTTTTCAATAAACATTTTATATTATTTTATAGTCTGTCAGGAACTGTGACACTGACCCTCAGTCTATACGGAGTCGCGCAAAGTTTTGACAATCTAGAGTATTGCATGCCACAGTATCTGTTATAGTCAGATGTCATTGCTTAATATCAGGCGAGCGTTAGGTTAGTCCTAATATACCTAATAGACCTTCTAATATTAAAAAAAATCGTCCATATTGATGAACACGGTGGAAAGACCGTTGGGTAGGTGATACAGATGTAGTCTGTGCAAAAAGAGAACCGTCGTAGAAATAGAGGGCGCGCGTGTTGATGGTTCTAATTTACTGTGTTTGTTGCGTCGACATTGCTGTCATTGCCAATACGACTACAAATGTTTGATACCTGGCTCTAATGTTACCATTATCGTGTGCTACTAGGTCGGTATACTACGGTAGCTTCATTCCTTACCCTTGAATCATCGTTAAGTCACGACGGCTCTCTTTTTGCACAGACTGTAGGTAGGTACCATACATACTCGTTGATACTTTTAAATGTAATTGGCGAAACTCATAATGGTTGTTACACTACAAAATGTCTTCTGAGATTATCACCAGCGTGTAATCGATAAACTGTCCTTTTATAATAAGAACTCGGAAAAACTATAAATATTCCTATAGGCGCATTTTAGAGTACGCTATACTATAATAGCTTCAAGCGTTATAGTTCATATAACAACAATATCGCTCACCATACATTTATTCAGAACAATAGTTATTTATGATACTAGTGTGGTGAGTTGGTTTTTACAAACGAGTAGACGAATGTAAGCCCGAGACGAAGTCGAGGGTTTACCATAGTCACGAGTTTGTTAAAACCAATATCTGCACGTGTGTCATATTTTTTTTTTTTTTTTTTTTTTTTTTTCAGTAAATAGTCATACAACATTTTTCAACACATTTGCGAGAAAACACTACAATTTATAGTTTTATTATACATACATACAATCACACCTATTTCCCGTTGGGGTAGGCAGAGACTACTTCTTTCCACATGCTACGATCCTGACATACCTCTTTCGCTTCTTCCACTTTCATGAGCGCCTTCATACATGCTCGCCGGTTATAAGTACTTTCGATTTTGTTTTATTATAAAACATAAATAAAAAAGTCGAAACAATCTCTGACGTTTCTAATAAGAAAATGGCGCTAATTTGCAATTGGCGCCACGTGTAGTTAAAATTAGAACTACATCTTTCGTCTCATTTACTATTTGGTATTTAAGTGAGACAAACGTTTTAAGCAAAAGCGCTTTCAAGAAGGTTCTAACATTCAGCTTATTGATTCTCGCAATGTGAAACTCGGTGGAATTCTTATGTAGATTTTACGGAAATTAAAAAAAAGAAAAAAAAACCGTAAAGGATACGCACGGCACGGCAAACGGAGCGTGCGGTAAGTAGGTACTAGGTTTTTAGGTGAGAGTACCTATTTTACCGCACGCTCCGTTTTATTATGGTGCGTAATTTTTTACTTTCGAACAAGTACAGGCTTCGTAAATGCATTTTTTGAGCAAATGTGTTGAAAATATTAATTAACCTACCTAAACGAGTCCACTTAAAAATTAATAATCAATTATGATATATCATGGTAAATTATGTTATGCATAGTGCAAGGCGATGTAAATATGAACAATTTAGGTTAATATTGAATAAGTTAAATTGCCGGTTTTTTTCTATAATTAAATATCTATGTATAAATATGAACTGCCGCCCACATATCGTATTTTATGTAAAATGTATATAGGTGTATGTTATTTATATTTAACTCGAGAATAAGATAACGTTTTCTTCAAAATGTTTTTGTGAAAGTTTGAAGTAATTGTTCTATTCAGATATTTGTTATAATACAAGTTCCGGCGACGGTAACCTACCATCAGGCAAACTGCCTGCTTGTCTGCACGGCACGTATTTACAAAAATATGTCCAAATTGCTGCAAAAGGTGAAAAAACTGGTTTTATAAAATCACGATGCAAGTGAAATATTTTGTTTATATCTAGCTATGGTAGCTAGCTACTATGACAGCAGTTGACATGACACATTAGCATATATACAAATATGGCTGCGGAAGCGTCCGCCAATCACAGGTGGACCTAAATGTCATACATCATATCCACCAATCAGCACTGTAATGCGGCATGTCGATGCGATAGATGGATGAAAAAAATTCGAGGCGATGTAATAAAAGTTTCACTCTAATAATGTAGCACAAAATGGCCATGATTTTATATTTATAATCTGTGAAATGAACTGATTAGGTAAGATGTTATGGTATGTTCTCTTATAGTATTGGGGAAATTATTCAATCTCAATACAATGTGATGAATGGAGATCTTATTGGGCATCCATAGATGTTCAATTATATACATTTCTACGTCTAGAATGTCTAAATTACTAATGAAGACTTTATCTACTTTACTGAACGATATATTGTTAATATAAATTATAATAGTTTTGGTTTTTTGGCAAGCTTAAATTATTTCATAAATATAGAAGATAATATAGAAATAGAACAAATAAATATGATCAGTGGGTATCGCGATCTCACCGCGTGACCTCACTCCCGATGAAGAGCGACGGTAACGCTCGAAACCCAGCTCGAGACAATTCGACGGTACGTGAATTAATATTTTAACATCGGTAAAGTTATTATGAAGAAAGACTCAAACTATTTAATATAATATCACATTTTTATTGTCATCTAATAATTTTCTGATTTAATATAATGTATTAAACATATTAATGTTATATCCAATTATCATATGTAATGATTCTTTGTGTTTCAAGTTGTTATTATGTTTTTTTTTTACAAATCGTATTTAATATTTCTAAACCTTGTACATTTGATGTGTGACAAGTGAGATGTGATTTAAATTTTCAAAGTATAAAAATGCATTTTGTTCAATTTTAGTCATTATTATTATAGGAGTATTAATTATTTTGTTTGCAAGTTTAATAATTTTAATAATGTTGTAAGTAATAATATATTATTAATGTTACGAAGCGGGACCGAAAACTGGCAAGAAACGTTGGATTTCTTTGTCTTGTCAAGACAATTTGTTGTACATGTACGTAATGTTTGTTTTTGCAAGTTGCGTCCCGTGTGTTAGATGTATGGAGTAGTCATTAAACTTGTAAAAACGTCAAATAAAAAAACTATCTAATACCACATTCTTTATTTTACAATCAGTGTAACATTTTAAAGTTAGTCTATCAAATATCGAGATCTGTATTACATCAATGATCTTACACTTATAACACTATACAACAACGCGGTAATTAGTTAATAAAATTACCATGATATATTTACTAATCTTTTACATTCAGTCTTTTCAAACACGATATTATCTACTTATAAGCTTTTAGATCGTGATATACGGCTATAAACACAGATCAATCCGTCAATATGCAAACAAAAATAGGTTTTCGTAAAAAAAAATGTTAATTCCCGGAGACTTAACAGATGGCGTATAAATGAACTCTGTAATCTGTCAAACCTCTTCATTCGTATTCGATTGATGTCTAGTTTAAAAAACAAGATCGTTTAAAAAACTAAAAATAACCGACTTCAAAAATTGGTACTAAAAATTAATAGCGAGGCACCAATTTTTTAGGTGTTTATCTCCATATCTCTGGAGATACTAATCAGACCTCGATAAAATTACCATGGTACCACACTTGGGATATCTTCTTCTAACAAAAAAAAAATCAAAATCGGTTCATAACGAAGAAGTTATCCGCGAACAAACATAAAATATATATATATATATATACGGTTGAGTTGAGAAACCTCCTCTTTTTTTGAAGTCGGTTAAAAATAAATACTCTTTCTTGCGAAATGCAAACCCGCAAATTTAAAAGTAGTTTAGTAAGGTATTAATAACTATAGTATAACAATCGGTGGTCTTATCGCTGAAAGTGCTCTTTTATGACTTCCATTCCTTAGGTTTCTGACGTTTGTAATTTTAGACGATATTTGCTATAAACCACTATAATGTCTATACGCCTATATGCCTGTACGCTGTAGATCGCCAAATCTCACACCTTCCTTCCTGATTTTAAATATGCCAAGTTTTATTTATGATTGTGCCATCGATATAAAACATTATGGCTCGATCATAGCCGTGCGCATCTCGCCTCATATACGATCGAGTTTAGTTTAACCTTCGTCAGGTTTACTTTGATCATCTGCGACGGACAGTAATGGCGCCGGAACAGAGGGTTCAGACGACGGCGTTTCGTCCAGTCCTCGCGTGTGAGGGTCTAGGGGCGCGGGCGGAGTCTGCCCGGGGGACAGCGAGTGTACGTTCGCGAGGTGCACCTTGAGGTAGCGCGGCTGCTTGAAGGTGGCCCCGCACAGTGCGCACGCGTGCGCGCCGGGGCGGTGCGCGCGCGCGTGCCGCGCCAGGTCGCCGCTCACGGAGAACCCGCGGCCGCACTGAGCGCACACGTGCGCGCGCCTCCGCTCGTGCCGCGCCTCGTGCCGCGCCAGCTGCGCGCGCCACCGGAACGCGCGCCCGCACCGCGCGCACGCGTGCTCGCGCCGCTCCGTGTGCGTGCGCTCGTGGATGTAGCGGCCGGCCGCCGACGCGAACCCGGCGCCGCACACGCGGCACGAGAACGGTCGCTCGCCGGAGTGCGTCCGGGTGTGCGCCGCCAGCCGCGCCGCGCTCGGGAACGTCTTCCCGCAGTGGCAGGCCAGCCGGCCGCCGGCCGCGTGCGCGCTCCGCACGTGGTAGTACCACCCGGACACGGAGGTGCACCGCTTGCCGCACGCGGGACACACTCGCGAGACCTTGACGCCGGTTTTATTCGCGGGCAGGTCGGCGTTCGTCGGACGTTCGGGCGAATCGTTCTCGTCGCTAGACCGGACGTCCTCGATGGCGTGGAACACTGACTCCGGCAGACGACCGAAATCGTTCTCGCCGTCGCTGTGGTCTGAGAATTCGTTCGCCGCCGCGACTCTTTCGGTCTGCTTCTCGCGCTTTTCCGTAATATCATTCGGAGTGCGATTCGATTCCGCCGGAGTGTACTCGGGCGGATCGACCGAGTCCGCCGCTCGCAGCAGGAGGAGCATCGGAGGCGAACCGGCGGCGCTCGGGGTGCCGGCGCCGGCGTGCTCGGGGACCGCGGCGGATTCGGAGGGTCGCCGCGTCGACGTCTTCGGAGGAACGTCCCGGGGCGAGGCGCCGCTCGCCGCCGTGCACCTGCAACAGAGGGGCGGTCAGCGAGGAGCGGGGCGGTCCTCCGGGGGGACGAGGCGCGGGCCGGGCTCTTACTCGGGGCGGTCACGTGCGTCGGTCGTGCGTCCGCCGGTGCAGGGTGAGCTGCCCGCGCAGGCGGAAGGCGCGGCCGCAGGCGCAGCGGTGCGGGCGCTCGCCCGAGTGCACGGACACGTGCGCGCGCAGTTCGGACGCTCGCTTAAAGGTGGCGCCGCAGGGGCAGGCGTGAGCGCGCGCGCCGTGCGTGGCGCGGTGCATGCGCAGCGCCGCGCGCGAGCCGCTCGCCGCGCCGCACACCTCGCACAGGAAGGCGCGCTCGGCGCGCGGCGCGCACGCGTGCTCGCGCAGGTGCTCGGCGCGCGAGAAAGTGCGCGAGCAGAGCGCGCAGCGGTGCGGCCGCGCGAGCTCGTGCACGGCGCGCACGTGTCGCGTCAGGTTGGCGGCGTCGGAGAAGGCGCGCGCGCACGCGTGGCAGCGGTGCGGGCGCGCCGCGCGCCCTGACCCCGCCACCTCCCGGCCCGCGCCTCGCGCCGCCGCCGGCCGAGCCTGCTCGCTCTCTCTGCGAACACACCACACGAGGTTCGAGGCGACCCACTCGAAAGTGTCTTCCGTTCGCCGCGTTCTGTCGCGAGGTGCCCGCTACCCGAGGGATACTCGTATAGCAGGTCGCCTTTCTCGATTTTAAAATGACCAGGCGACGGGCCAAACCGGCACCTTCTATACGCTATGCTTGGAGTTAGTTGCCTACCCCTCCCAAAAAACTATTTGGTAGCACATATTCAGAGCCGTCTCAGAGATCGATAGATTTAGTTCCAGTAGCAGTCCGATTATTCGAATATGAATTTTAAGCTTGATCACCACAGCTTATATGTCATGAAGGCCATGTTTCGACACTTATCAACCTATCTCTGCTGAATACGCCTCACCTCTGGCACGCCCCTGTGCTCGATCTTTTTAAGCTCTTTGTTGCCAACCGCTGCCAGTCAGCTTGCGTATATCATCTCTCTACCTATCTGGAGGCTGTTTTCCTATATAACGTTTGCTGAGCCGTGCTTTCCAGTCTAGAACACGTCTACCGCTACCCCAACGGTAATAAATTGAGCTATGTCGATAACTTTAGTTCATTTTCGGATGACTTCACTTCGAATGCCATCCTTCAGACTACGAGCATAGCCTGTCCATAGCTCGCTGAACGAGTTTGTACTGGTGTACCAGTCACGCCGTCAGTGTCCACGTCTCGGCTCCGTAAGTGATAACAAGTAGGATGCACTCCTTAAACATTTTCGTCTTCAGGCTTTGTAATAGAGCGGGTGACGGAAAGACTCGAGGAAGTTTTCCAAAATGCGGGCCCATCCTAGCTTTATCCTTCAGCGAAGTTTCTTGTCTTGTTTCTACCTGTACGGGCACCGCATTCATTGTTTATACTAGCGTAAGCGTTTTGTGCCCTTTATTATATTTCTTAGCTTAACATTCAATCAGTACAAATAAAGCCACCGACAGAGACGCACGGCTCTTTCATTAACCTACACACACCGCACATACGTAGTCAGTGATAGAGTGCGTCGCACATTAGCGTTAGTTGAGTTTGTGCTCGTTCAACCCAAGGAAGGATACGTATGATAACGTAAACCTTGAACAACTTTGAGAAGAACTCGCTCCCTTAAGGGCAATCGGTTTCGGCCTTTTTTGAAAACAACAAGCTGGAGTAGTGATTAACGTAAACGTTAAACGTTACTGTGAAATTTGGATAAGCGATTCGCTACCGTGGAAACCACAACTAGTGGTGACATTGACCAGCCCCTCGAGAATGTGGTCCGTATTGAGGTGTGAGATTTTGCAAATAACAGTGTACAGTCAAGTAAGGGCCAGTTTCACCGGTTCCTGATAATGCGTTAGTTAGTTATCTGATACATGACGCCATTATAAAAGCTGTCAAAAATCTGTCAGATTTCTTCATATTAGCGCTATAAGGATCCGGTGAAACTGGCCCTAAGTGTTTTGCGACGTGACGTCCTAATTCCGATGCTCCAACATTCGATATATTAAATGAGCATTTGAGCAAAACCTAGTGTTTAATACAGAATGTATAATTCTCTCGGTGCTAACGCCGATAGAAGAAACGTAGGCAGTGGAGCTTGACGGGTCGCGCGCTGGCGACCGTCAGCTGTCACTTAACTACGTAGTACAATTATTTATTCTGTGTTACTAGAAAGCGAGCGAGTATAGTCCTACCTGTCATGACGCTCGGAGTCAAAACGTGGTTTTCCCCTAACGGTTGGGGTCGTCCACAAATTAAGTTCGATCAGCGTGCTATGATCGTGGTTTCTCTAAATTAAAGGATTGAACGTTTTATCGAAGCTGAAGTGATCTGGAGAACTAGCCACTATATGTGGCTGGTTCTCCAGATCACTTCAGCCAATCGATTTGGCAAGCTGAAAACAGCTACCGCCGAGGTGAACAGGTTTATGTCAAAAGTAGGCAAACGAGCGATGATACCGGCCGGGAGGAAGCTGACCTAGAGCGAGGTGTAGGGCGGCGGGGGTGCGGGCGCGGGGGGCGGGTCGTGGTGCAGCCGCTTGAGGTGGTGGCGCAGCGCGCGGCGCTGGCGGAAGGCGGCGGGGCAGGCGGCGCAGCGGTGCGGGCGCGCGTCCTCGTGCAGCGCGCGGTGCGCCGCCAGCTCGTGGCGCTGGCGGAAGGCGGCCGGGCAGGCGGCGCACGCGTGTGGCCGCGCGCCCGAGTGTCGCAGCCGGTGGCGCGCCAGCCCCGCGCGCAGCCGGAACGCGGCGCCGCACTCCGCGCACGCGTGCGGCCGCGCGCCGCCGTGCGTGGCGCGGTGCGCGTGCAGCGACCCGCTCTGCGCGAACCGCTTGCCGCAGGCGCCGCACTCGTACGGCCGCTCGCCCGTGTGCGTGCGCATGTGCTGCTTCAGGTTCTGCGAGTTGGCGAAGGTGCGCAGGCAGCGGCGGCACGCGGGCCGGCGGCGCCGCTCGTGCGTCTCCGTGAGGTGGCGCCGCAGCCCGTTGGGCGCGCGGAACTGCTTGCCGCACACGTGGCACACGCACGGCCGCTCGCCCGTGTGGATGCGGCGGTGGAAGATGTACGTGTGCGGCGAGCTGAGCCGCTTGCCGCAGTCGGGGCACGCGTACAGCAGGCGCGGCCCGACGAGCACGCGCGCCGCCGCCAGCTCCCGGCGCGTGCCCGCGTCCAGGCGGTCGCGCCGCATGTTGCGCGGGCTCAGGTCGTCGTATCCGTCCGCCTCCTCCTCGCTGGGATCGCCGGCCCGCTCCGCCGGCTCCTTGTCCGACCGCCCGTGTTCCTCGACGATGTGCTCTCGCAGCTTCACCAGCGCCTCGTAAAAAGTCCGAAACTCGGCGTCCCTCCGCGGCACGAGGTCCGCGAGCGGGCGGTCGTCGTCCGTGTCGCTCCCGGTCCCACCCGGGTCGTCCACGAAGCCGACCTCGTCCTCGATCCGTCCGATGTGCGCGAGGGGCCCCGGCGTCCTGCAACAAACGGTCTCGGTCAGCCGGGGCCCCCGCTCCTCGTCATGGAACTAATGAACGCATGCAGGCGGGGATCGGATCTAATAGGTAGCTCGACCCCCCCGTTCGTCTCTGAGGTTACTCGACCCCGACGGCTCGACGGTGCGTGCGCGCATGCGCGGTGAGATGAGAGCTCTTCCGGAAGGCTCGGTCGCAGAGGGGACACTTGTGGTTCCGGACGTCGAGGTGCATGTCGCGGTGCCGGTCGAGCGAGTTCTTGGCGGGGAAGCGCTTGTCGCACAGGTGGCAGCGGTAGGGGCGCGCGGCGTCGTGCGCGCGTTGGTGCGTGTCTCGCGCGGCGCGCGTCGGGAAGCGCTCGCCGCAGCGCGCGCATCGCACCGGCAACGCGCCGCCGTGCGCCAGCCGCTCGTGCGCCGCCAGGTTGCCGCGCGTGCTGTACGAGCGGGGGCACCGCGCGCACCGGTGCGCCTCGCAGCGCGAGTGCGCTCGCATGTGCGCGAACATGTTGTATTTGTTGGAGAACGTCTTGTTGCACTCGGGGCAGACCGCCGGGATCGTCTTTTGATTCCGGCCGCTCTCCAGCCCGCCCCCCCGCGCGCGCTCCGTGTCCGCGTGCTGCTCCGCGACGTGCGCGCGCAGCTCGTCCGCGGAGCGCGCGCGGTGCCCGCAGCTCCTGCACGCAGTGTCGGCGCCGGGGGCTCTGTTGGCGTGCATCTCCTGCAGGTGACGCACGAGATGTTTCCTGTCGTTGTACACGTGGCCGCAGCAGTCCACGCCGTCCTCCAGCGATATCTTCCCGTGACTGTTGAGATGGTACATGAGACGAGTCGCGGACGAGAACGCGCTTTCGCAGTACGGACAGAGCAGAGTCGACGACCGCTTCGCTTCCGGCTTCTTCGATTCTTCCGTGGAATCAGAAGCCCCGTCTCTCTCCGAGTCAGATAGAAGAATTTCCACAAAAGTGACATAGTTCTTTATAAAATCGTGTATCGCATTCCTATTCTGGATTTCAGCGGTATGCTCAGACTTGAGATGCTCGACGAAATGTGCCGTCGTCAATGTAACGTTGGGGCAACACTTCTGACAAACCGACTGCACTTGGCCGTCTTCTTCCATGCTCAGCGAGTGGGAGTACTCACTCAATACGCTTTTAATGTTCTTATCTAACTGAGACCTGTGGAGAGATTGTTTTTGACATTGTTCATGAGTAAGATAAATACTAAAAGAAAAGGCCTACCACATGTCAAATTAATATTTTCATTATTTATTGTCCCAGACCTTTTTTTACAATGTATACTATAAACTGTTAAAACTTGTAGTTGTTTATTCATATGCATGTGTAGGCTTCCAAAAAGTAAATGATTGAATACTGTTACTGTGTGTGTTGTACTTACTTGTCATGCTTGACTTGATGTTGATTAGCTTCAATCGTTTGCTGCTTCTGTCCCTGAAATAACATCAACATGTAGATATTTTAGGAGTTTCATTTTATTATGATAGTATGAAACAATGCGTACCTGTGTAGTAGAGAACCGCAGGTTGAACCTCTCTCTCATGGCACTGTCAGCCTGCACGGAGCACAACACTAGCTCGTGCCATGCTAGCAGGGTGCTGGTGCATTGGAAGCACATCACTACTGGCAGCACGTCACTCGGTGACACCTGCAACATTAAATCACTATGGTATTTGTTTACTTTTTTTCCTACAGACGGTAGAAGCATATTATATCAATGTTTTTCCAAACGTTTTAGAACAACACCCAAGCCCGTAGCACAACACCACAAAACACGAGTAGAGAAAATGATTGATGAATTCTGCAGCGATCAAGTGTAGTTTGTACTGCTAAACTGTAGCGGAACTAGACCCCAGGCCCAGACATTTTGATGATTATGAAAAATAGGCTCAAAATCAATGTGGCACCACAAAACAATGCAAAGGTGAGACTGGCGATGGACTAGATTGATGAAACCGCACGGGGAACGAGACAGAATTATAGGCAAATATATGCATTACAACAGGCAGTTTTGCTAGTGATTCGCATCTCCTACAACTGACAAAACAAAGCGAAATTACTGCCGTTCCACTGTTATGGTTTCGCAGTGGAGGTGTGGTACCAGCGTCAACCACTAATTTACTCTTAGCACAGAATGAAGCTAGGCGCGATATGACCGGTCACATGGCTCTATTCCATGCGAGGAGTAGGTCAGTGAGTTTATTTACAATATTTTAATATATCACCTGTATTGGCAAGTGTTGATGAATCTTATCAGCGAGTGAATTCTGCAAACCCTCTCCTTCAAAGATGGGGACAACAAACTCTGTGAGGCTGGCACACAGCCGACACATGCGCTCCCGGGACGGGGACAGCGCCGGCTGGGGACACATGCTACTTGTCGACGCTTCTGTAAGTCATCACATCCATTCATTAAATAATATGAAATAATCAACTCTAGCAATATTCAGATATAGACTGGTAAATTGGATATCAATATAATGTAGCAGAACAAGAATGTCTATCTACACTAATGTCAGGGCTGCCGGCTGTCGTAATGTGGCTTAAAATGTAAGTTTACTGTTTATTGCTAATGATAACAAAAAGCGATCGCAAAATTAAGAAATATTAACATCGCTCGATTTTTAAATGCTCACCTTCAGCATCGATCACCGGTATGTCAAACTCTTGCTGTAATGGATTATGCTCGTTTAGCTCAGACGAAGTAACTATAAACACTTGTTTACTATCCATTTTAAGTTTTCATAATTTTTCCAATAAATAAACAACAAGTATTATATTATCTTTGACAAACAAGTCGTCCAGTTAAGTTAATTATCAAATCAAGCGTCCGTCAGGGTTACTTTTGTAGGTACTTCACAACCTGAAGCGATTAATTAGCAAAGAAATTATCTTATTATCGTAACAGGGCCGTAAAATTATCGTATTTTGACCCAGGATAGTGACTCCAAATGCATTAAAAAAATCATATCTGAATCAATATACAAATATATATTTTTCTTTTTCTGTATACCAAACCAAACACAATAAATGCATATTCAACATCATTATGATATCAATATCGTTAGCTGACTGATTGGCTTGGCAGGCAGATGCTATGCTGCCGGCTGATCACGAAAATCATTGAATGAACGAAATGACGGGGACGCAGCTATGTAGGCTGTATAGCTTCGTCCCCGTCATTTAGTTCATTTCGTTCATTCAATGGTTTTCGTGATACGGGGGCTGGCATTGCTGGCGGCTGGCCTAGCAAAGAAACTAATTAAATCCATAGAGAAATATTATATACGGGGAAATTAAATCACTGAGACATGAAGTGGCGGAAAGTGTTCCTAAGTAAGAATTAGGCCAATAGATGGGCGCTGTGTGCAAAAACCAATCGTATTTGTTAATGTGTTATTGCTCTAATTACTATCAGCGTAATTTCTTATATTTTGTGGGTTGATGGAAATTATCGTATATCTGCATACGATAATAGTATTTCTATCGTACATTGTACGGAGGCCTGAATTATCGTTGTACGATAATTATCGTTTACTTCTATCCTCCGTGATCGTACGGTTGGGAACCCTAACACGCGTTGACAAGCACAGCTGGCCTATCACGAAATTAGGCTGAATGAACGAAATGAACTAAATGACGGGGACGCAGCTATGTAGGCTGTATAGCTCCATCTCTGTCATGTTCGTTCATTTCATTCCCTATCAAACTTCGTTATAGGGGGATTAGGGCCTACTAATATAACTTTAAATAAATGTGCATAGACCACAGATATATGAGTATACTAGAAGTGCCCCGCGGCTTGCTGAACTGTGCATTGTCTATCAGTCAGTATGTCAGGACAATGATTCGTATAGTATTAGAGAAGAAGATAGAAGATTAGTCCGAGATTAGTAGACAAAAGCGTTGTACCTTGTGGGATTCACCCATGCGTACCAGCTAGGATAGGAAGTGTCGAATCCTTTACTCTAGTCTCCATGCGTAATACCTTGTTATTTGTCAAATTATTATAATGTCTTATCTCTATCCTCCATTATACTTATCTATGTAGTATTTTTTTTAAAACGAAACGAATTGTTAGAGATGGAGTATACCACCCACTTCTATTCTCCATGATACTAGTCATAGTTTGTGACAGCATATACAGATTGACATACATATAGGTACTACCCATAGACGTAATATAATAGAATGGTGCACTGCAGATGTTTTAACAAATTCAATTTAATCCGTATACTTTAACAGTAAGGTTGTAATTGCTTTGTAGAACAAAACGGCCCAATTAAGAGACCAGCCACCAGGGTGGGAGTGTGTCCTTGTCTAAAGGTGCGTACAGACTATGTAACATAACATGTTATGTGTGTGTGTGTGTGTGTGTGTGTGTGTGTGTGTGTGTGTGTGTGTGTGTGTGTGTGTGTGTGCGCGTGCGTGCGTGCGTGCGTGCGTGCGTGCGTCTGTGTGCGTGCGTGTGTCTGTGTGTGTGTGTGTGTGTATGTATCTCTCTCTCTCTGTGTGTCTGTGTCTGTGTCTGTGTCTGTGTCTGTGTCTGTGTCTGTGTCTGTGTCTTGTTTCCAGTGGCTGCCCACCGCTTTGCGAATGTCGTCGCTCCACCTAGTCACAGGGCGTCCTACTCTACGTTTGCCGATTCGCGGTCTCCACTCTAGAACCAGTCTGCCCCAACGGTTATCGGTCCTACGGCAGATATGACCAGCCCACTGCCACTTCAGTTTGCTAATCCGCTGAGCTATGTCGATCACTTTAGTTCTCTGGCGAATGACTTCGTTCCGGATAATCCGGATTCGATCCCGCAGAGAAACACCGAGCATAGCTCTCTCCATAGCTCGCTGAGCGACATTAAACTGGTGGACTAGTCGAACCGTGAGTATCCACGTCTCGGCTCCGTATGTCATGACAGGTAGAACGCACTTATTAAAGACTTTTGTCTTTAGGCACTGTGGTATAGGCGACGAGAAGACTCGACGGAGTTTCCCAAATGCTGCCCAGCCCAGCTGAATTCTTCTCTGGATTTCCTTCTCAAAGTTGTGTTTGCTTAGTTGGAGCGTCTGCCCTAGGTAAACACACTGCGTGACAGCTTCGAGTGGGATTCCATCTACGGCAATCGGTTCAATATTGTTCAATCGGAACCCTGCGTGTGTGGGTCTGACTCGCACTTGGACAGTTTATTTATATATGCGGTACGAAGTTCGCCGGGTCAGCTAGTACACGTATATTTCATTTTTTCAAAATTACCTGGAAGCCTAAACGAATGCAAAATGAATTTTCTTTGTAAAATTTATAAAAAAAATCAGTAATATTTGTTTACACGTATTCCTTTGTCCGATTCACTCAAAACTCGGTACAAACAAACCTTAAAACAAATAATGAGACACGTTTTGTTAGGGTTCCAAACCCAAAGGGTACCAACGGAATCCTATTACTGAGACTCCGCTGTCCGTCTGTCTGTCTGTCTGTCTGTCTGTCTGTCTGTCTGTCTGTCAATTTTTCAATTCAATTTCAATTTATTTATTCATTGCGATTACAGGTAAGTGTTGATGTTGAATTACAAATTTGTACAGCTATAATCTACCTATTGGCGTGCAATTTAAATACGGTGAATAATCATTAAAAAAATATATACAGTCTGAACATGAATCATTTTTGAATTGGAACAGCTACAATAGTAATTTAAAAACAGTTATATTACATAATAGTCAATTAGCATGAACATAATAATTTCAAGTCAACAATAATAATATTTCTACACAAAATAATGTCAAGATCACAAAATGTCAAAGTTAAATAAAATAAAGTAAAACTATCATTTTTAACAATAATTTATCCCAATCTAATAAATTCCAAATAAATAATCTCATTGAATACACTAATTAAATTTATCATTTAAATATTCATTGACGCTGTAATATGCTTTATTTAACAACAATATTTTCAATTTGTGTTTTAAAGTATTTAAAGGATAATTTAATATTTCTTTGGGAACATGATACATCATTCACTAGTGGTGCCATACAAAATAAACTTTTATTAAATTGCGTAGTTTTATTAGTGGGACAGCAAATTTTATACTTACGGCGTTCACTATTTAAATGCTCAAACATTGATATATGAGTTTTGACAAAGACTACAACTTCATATATGTATATGCATGGCAATGTTAACATTTTTAGGGATATAAAAAAGGGTTTGCAGCTCTCAATCTGCTTTAGCTTACAAATTGCTCTCATGCATCACTTTTGAGCTATAAATACTGATTTCCACTCCACTGCATTGCCCCAAAAGATAACACCGTACCTTAATATTGATTCTACATGTCCTCGATAGGCGGTGATTACAGTAGGCTGGTCCACAACTTTACCAAGCATGTAAAGGGCGTATGAAAACTGGCTTAACTTTGTGCGTATACTTTTCATGTGGCATTTCCAATTTAAGTTGCAGTTTAGAGATAAACCCAAAAACTTTGAATTGTCAATTTCATTAATTTTTGTCCATTAGAATTAATGTTAATATCATTTACGTAGTTTTTTCTATTCCTGAATATCATATAATTGGTTTGTTCTAGGTTAATGACCAATTCTAGTTCGGATTTATACTTATTAAAGAACATTACTGTGCTGTCATCAGGAAATAAAACCATGTCATTATTAGTTACTTTTGGAAAATCATTTATATAAATGATAAACAGTAAGGGACCAAGCACACTTCCTTGTGGCACTCCTTGTGTAACATTGCAGTAATTTGAAGAATATATTATTTCTCTCTTGGTTTTTGGGCATATTCTAGTTATTCTTGTACATTGCTTACGATCACTGAGGTACGACCGCAATAATTTTAGAATATTACCTCGTATTCCGTATCTTTCCATTTTGTTCAGCAATATGCTATGATCTACGTAATCAAAAGCTTTTGTAAGGTCCATGTATAATGTTGTAGTCAAATATTTCTTATCTAATTTAGTCATTACTGAATTGAGAAATTTGTAGATAGCTAAATTTATTGTTTTATTTTTTCTAAATCCTACTTGTTGTTCTGCGAGGGCATTATTTGTTTCAAGAAATGTATAAAGACTTTTATAAATTATATTCTCAAATAATTTAAAAATATGGGTATAAGAGCAATAGGTCTATAACAAGTCATATTTAGTCTGTCTTTCTTTTTAAATAAGGGCTTTATAATTGTTGTTTTTAAGCTGGTCGGGAATATGCCGGATTCGATACATAAGTTAAATATATGCGCTAGAACCGGAGATATTATCATAGACACTTGTTTAAGAATTTTAGTACTAACGTCATCGTAACCCGTGCTGTTGGTATTATTTAAGGAATAAATACATTTGTTGATGTCAAAATGGGTAATTGGATTAATGAATAACGAGTGATAAAAGTCAGAACTGCAATATGTCATTGAATAATTATTATTATCAGATAAAGTTTTTTCAACAAATGTATTGGCAAAGAAGTTGTTAAAGGCATCAGCTATATTTTTTGGATTATTAATGATTTCACCATTCAAATTAATTTCTTTGATTTCTTCTTTAGGTATATTATTTTTATGATTGTTTATAATCGACCATGTCGCTTTAGGCTTATTTGTTGCATTTTTAATGTAAAACATATTTTGAGATTCTTTTGTAAGCTCAATTATTTTATTTAATCGCTTTGAATATATTTTAAATGTGTTTTTATTTTTATCATTTCAATGTTTTCTGTATTGCCAAAGTAGTACACGCTTACGGTTTGTGCATTTTTTTATACCGTTCGAAATCCACCTTGGCTTTTTGCGTATATTTACTTTCGTTAATGTTACCGGAAAACACAAGTAATAAAACAACGTAAATGATACATTTACGTTGTTTTATTACTTGTGTTTTCCGTGATACATTTCCATGATACATGGAATAATTCAAATGCCGTATTTGCATCATCTGCGGTATACACATCATTGAAAGTAAGTGACTTAAGACATTCCTCAAATTTATGAATATTTTCCTGGGAATAATTCCTCTTTTCAATAAACCAATGCGTGCGCGAGACGTTCACTTTCACCGGGCAAGATAGCATTTGCGCTGTGTGGTCTGATAAGGCTAACTCATAGATTTCATATTTGCAACCTTTTATATTATGAACTAGCCGCCCGCCCCGGCTTCGCACGGGTAGAACATATATGCCTACAACATTTGCATCAGCTTGTTGCATCGAATATAAAATATGAACATATTTAACAATAATCGCCATATTTCATCCAATTTACACAAAACCTTAACGAATTATGCACCTAAACCTTCCTCATAAACACTCTGGCTATTGGTGAAAACCGCATAATAATCCGTTCAGTAGCTATTGAGATTATTGCGAACAGACAGACAGGCGCAGTGATGGAATTTGTTTTATAATACTTACGTAGTGATATTGAACGGCCCTTTAGCGTAAAGGATAGTTACCCTGATTCTGACCCGACGGTCGTTGGTTCTAATCCTAGTTATATACCTACCAATGAAAGTTTTATGTGCATTCATGAATCATGAGTTTTCGTACAGTGGTAGTGGGATCATTAAATCAACCAAAAAGTAGCTTACCACCAAGGAGCCCGGGCCCGGTGGCGTAATCGGGAGAACGGTCGGCTTTGATGCCGTGGTACCGAGTTCAAACCTTACCGTGCACCAATGGATTTTTCCATCGAAAAATGTATGTGCGCTTCTCACAGTGGCCCTCCGGTGAAGGAAAACATCGTTAAGAAACCAACAACCCCCGTATGGTGGTAGGACACTATCTAGTGTCCGCCTGGCCAGCTACCACCCTCAAGTTAGACATTCTGTCGCCAAAAACATCTAATGTGTTCCGGCAGCTATCCTTGAGAGCCAGTTCCCCAGTCTAGGCCTAGCGTGCTTACCATCTTCGACCGCATCATCACTTACCAACAGGTGAGATAGTGGTCAAACGCTAGCCTATAAGATATAAAAAAAAAGGTGAACATCTGCCGCCGTAACCTTACGCGTTCCCCGACGCAAAATGTAGGGGTAATATACGTTTAACGTGTGTATCTGTGTGTCTGCCTGTAGTATCTTATAGCACCTAACCGGATGAACCGATTTTGTTTTTATTATTGATAGTTTTTTGTTTGATAGATGTCTTCATCGAGATTTTTCTTAGCTTTGATTCATGAAAATTCGTTCAATCGTTATAAAACTATGAGCTTTTTTCTAGTTAATTGCGCTATGAAATCAACTTTCATAGGTCTGATCAATTCGAAAATCTTCTTCTTCAACGATATTGTAAGAACATGGAAGCATTGACCTGATGCTGGGACATCTCCTAGACTCTACAGAATACTCAAATCCTCACCAACTTACAGCTCAGATTTTAAATGTCGTGTTTAGAGTCATTGGAATGCTTTTAATGAAAAGATTATACATAGATCAGTCGGGGTGGTATAAAATATTATATTATTATATATATAGATGAATATTATTTTATACAATAGATCATATTATTATACTATATTGACTTTAAATTGATTGTGATCGGTGGGGATCTACAGCTTCGCTAAGCTTATAATAATATTTTCGTAGTAACTATGACCTAATCTGTGGTTTCACTGCAGATATTTTATTAATTTTGCGGTGCGTGTATATGAAATTCGTGATATCTTCTAGAGTTTTCTTTTGAATTATATACTGTAAAGGACAATTTTAATCTATAATATGTGGCCAAGCTAATTAACGTAATTAGTTGGATTAATACTATATACTTGAAAATAGCCTTGGAAGTTATGTAATATTTTTTAACAAAAATTTTAAGATTAAAATGGTTACTGTGAGTTAACCTTAAGAGATAGACATATGCTGTCGCGGACTTTTTTGTAGGTCTTATTAAGTCGTACAACTCTTGCATAGAAAATATTCTTCTATCTATTTTCAATTAAGCAGCGTTCGTAAGAAACGTGTTTTTTCGACCGTTTTTTTGCCGACTTAGGTTGCAAATTAGGTCTCCACGAATGTACCTTTGATTTAAACGGGATAATATATAGCCTATTTTCATTCCGAGAGTCCATTCTATGTAATAGTGAAAGAATTTTTTAAATCGGTTCAGTAGTTTTTGAGCCAAATCATTACAAACATACAAAAATACAAAAATACAAATGTTCTCTCTTTATAATATTAGTATAGATAAAATTGTCTATACATGTGCCGCTTTTAAAGCGAGTCGGTTCATTAATTGCTAACTGCATATTATAGCTGCTAGTTATATCTAATAAATACTCCGCCTCTTTACTCTTTTGTAAAGTATTTATATTAAAATCGCCACAAATTAGTACTTTTTTATTTTTATAGCAAAATTCATGGAGTATTGAATCCATAGCCGTGAAGAACATTTGAAATTGTTCGTTGCTATTACGTGGAGGCCTATAGATACTTATAATGACTAATTTATGTGCTATAAGTTCTACCGCGCAGCACTCAAAAATACCGGGGAATTCCACATTTTTCTACTGACGTAATATCTTTAAATTCATGCTTATTGTGAACCAGTATATATGACCCACCGTGACGTTTATTACGACTGAATAGGGATGCTAGAGAATAATTTTCCATGTAAAGTAAATTGGCATCATTTTTCAGCATATTATGTTCTGTTAGGCATACAATATCCACTGGTTTACCCTGCTGTCGAAGCGATTCAAAGTGTACTGTGAGAAGTTCAGATTTACTTAAAATGCCATTTATATTCTGGTGTAGGATATTTAATTTCGATTCATTGTGCACGAAAAACTGTTTTAGATGCTCGTGGGCTAGAGGTTATTGGCTGCGGACAGAGAGGCAAATCAATATGCATTTCTATTTCCATTTTATTCTCCGTTTGTGTAGTTTTATCAACATTCTCTACTGTTTGTACAAATAGAGTCGCTTTATTACGGAAGTTTAAAATATTAATTTTATATTCATTGCTTACAATTTCCCTTAATATTGACTGACATATAATATGTCGTGATAGTAGTCTTCGATATGGCAGGTGCAAAGAAAAGCCCATATCTACATATTTTACATTTTCAAATTTAGAACTTAACATTTTCGATTCATAATTTACTTTAGACTCTCTCAAATATTTATTGAATGGGACTTCACAAAACAAAACATTAGTATTACGCGTAGAGCACAAAAAATGGCTGACACATATGTTAAAAATACATGGCGATCTGTCGTTAGTTCCTCCTAGAATAATTAGATAGTCGTTTTTAGTAAGGGATTGTATTTCTTTACTCTCAGAGATTAAAATATCTTGTAGAGTTGCACCTGACTTCCAGAAGCAAGTAACTATAAGGCGATCTCCAACCAATTTCTGTAAAATACGTTGTACACCACGTCCCTGGTCGTCCCCTAACACAACTATTTTACTTCGTACTTGCTCTTGTAGACCAATATCGCCAGTGTCCATCTTTGACTGTTCGCTGTCAACAGACTGACCATATTCCATTTTGGAAAAATGTACAGTATCGCAACTACGTTTATTCGAAGTGTTGTCTTAATCAGAGGGAGTAAGTAATTCCAATGTCTCAGTAATGGATGTATTTTGCGGTGTTGCTTGATTATAACCTATGTGGTTGGTTCCTTCCGTTGTAGGAGTAATTAGTCGCGGTGATTTTGAGGAAATGTTTGTGTTACTTCTAAGCTTTTTACGCTTTCGGCACGATAATGGCGACATAAACATACCTTCAGAGAGACTCAACTTCTTATATGTTTCAATAAGTTTATGGCTATTTTGCAAATCGTCCTTCAGGCGACAGTTTTCGCTATTGAGATTTTCAATTTCTTGGTTTGCGCTTTCTAGTTTAATAGTAAGTGTATTTACTTTTTCATTCAACTCCGATAAAATGTGGCTCTCATTTAAAGATATATTCTGTAAGCTCATCATAGTATTGTCAAAAAGTGATGAATCTGTTTTAGATATATCACTAAGCGAGTTTGCTGTCTGTCTGTCTGTCCGTCTGTCACCAGGCTGTATCTCATGAACCGTGATAGTTAGACAGTTGAAATTTTCACAGATGATGTATTTCTGTTGCCGCTATAACAACAAAATACTAAAAACAGAATAAAGTTACAAATTAAAGGGGGTCCCCATACAAGAAACGTTTTTTTTCAGCATTTTACTATAACGCCATCTATGAACGTATGACTGTATTAATTATATTATTTACCTAATGTATTTAGTTAGACAGTTGACATTTTCACAGATGATGTATTTCTGTTGCCGCTATAACAACAAATACTAAAAAACAGAATAAATTTAAAAATTAAAGGGGGTCCCATACTAGAATCGTGTTTTTTCCGCATTTTACTATAACGCCATCTATGAACGTGTGACTGTATTAATTATATTAATTACCTGTGTGTTAACTTTCACTTAGTTGGCGTTAGATGTTCGTAAGATGGCGTTGTACTAAATAATCACGCGGCTCCTGTTTACTAAATTGACACGTTTATATAATCTAATATTATATAATAATATCTGGATGAACGAGCTTTGCTCGCAATTTTTTTTTTTTTTAATGGTAAATCGTGTTTTATGTAAAGTTTTAGCCCCCAATAATTCTCTCACAAAAAAACAAACTTGGAAAAATTAATCTTCTCGTCTGGACTCGAACCGGGTCCTTCTGATCGCCATCCGATCGTTCTTCCACTGAGCTATCATAACAATGTATTTTACCTTCATGTTCTAATTATATTGTAGAAGTTTTTCATTACCTGAAAACAGGGATAAAACAACATTTTCTGAAAATGAAAACCTAGCTAGATCGTTATATTTTAATTTATTACGTTATTTCTTTCAGCATTTTTTGCTCGATTTTATAAAATATTGTAGTGTGGTACGGAATCGGAACCCTACGAGTGCAAGTCCGACATGCCCTTAGCCAGTTTATTTATTTTTTCAAATCTACCCCTAGGGATGGTGTCAAGTGATTTTGTTTGGAAAACTAATAGAAAATCCATTCATGTTTGTTTGGACGTATCTGCATAACTAATTTACCGATTTCAATGAAATTTAAAACGTAACTAGTGTAGTTTTGAAATAACACATAGGTTAATTTGATTTTCAAAATTCAACCCCTGAAGGGGTCACATAGGGTGATAAAAATTGATTCTTGTTTTGGTTGAATTACATTTGTAAGTATAGAAAACATGTATTCCCTGGTTCCATTCACTATGTAGGGAAATACAGTTTAACGTAAATACTTAAATCTGTATATACCTATAAACGGCAAACGTTACTGACTGACTGATTGATCTATCAACGCACAGCTCAAACCACTTAATGGATTCGGCAAAATTTGGCATGCAGATAGTTGTTATAAGTTAAGAAGTAAGTAAAAGTAAATAAGTAAGTAAATATTTTACAGGCTATTTCGAAATTTCACCTTTAAGAGAGTGAAATGGGGTACAAACAAACAAAACAAAGTCTGAAAATCAATATGATTTTTTGGGTTTTATAAAAATGAGTCCCTATGTTCCTTGGTCACGCCATAACTTGAAAACGGACCGATATAGCTGATTCAGTTTTTCATATGTTTATACGAAAAAAATAATTAAATAAATGAATGAAGTTATTAACGCGGGCGAAGCCGCGGGGCACTGCTACTGACAGATATATAAGTTGTCCATACAAAAGAAAAGGACAAACTCCGTTCAAGGTCGGTCTCATGGGGGCCAGTGTACGCGATCAAGTTTAATATGTGCTACATATTAAACTTGATCGCGTACACTGGACTGGTCTGTGGTACTACCACATACATGCCGGTCAAAATTATAAACATCCTTTCTGTTTCGCCGTACTCGGTTAAAACATGCCTTTCTATTTGATTTTGTGTTCTCTCTAAAAACCTTTCAAAAGCAAAGATTTCAAAGTTAACTACAAAACTTGAAAATTTCTTATGACACTGGCCAAACACACTACCTTTTAACCGACTTCACAAAATAAGAGGAGGTTTCAGTTCGACTGTTTTTTTTAATTTTTTATATTTGTTACCTCAGAACTCCGTCAAATCTTGATCGATTTCAAAAATTCTTTGAGAGATTTTTTACGTTTGAGAGATTATGTCTCCTCTTGGTCCCATTCAAATTTTATCGTGATATGACAATTATCTCCGGAGATATAGAGATAAACATCTCAAACACATTACATACCTTGACGACATTGCATTTGTATACCTTGACATAGAAAAGATAATAGTGTTGACGACATGATACTACGCTATTTTCACTATCGCGGCATGTAAAGTCGGTTTTTTAGGGTTCCGTAGCCGAATGGCAAAAAACGGAACCCTTATAGATTCGTCATGTCTGTCTGTCTGTCTGTCTGTCCGTCCGTATGTCACAGCCATTTTATTCCGAAACTGTTTGGACTACAGAATTGAAACTTGGTTGGTAGATGTATTCTGTGAACCGCTTTTCGATTTTTATACAAAAATAAAAAATATAAAAGTTTAAGGGGGGGCATCCCATACATAGAACTGAAACAAAAAAAAATGTTTTCTTCAAACCTATACGTGTGGGGTGTTTATGGTTTATGTTTATCATTTTTTCTCAAAGTCAATCATTTGAATGATAGGCGCGTCTAAAGTGGTAAAATGTGTGTCCCCCCCCTCTAACTTTTAGTATGGGAGTGAAAAATCTAAAAAAAATATATGCTGTAGATCTCTATAAAAACTAACAACGAAAATTGGTTTGAACGAGATACAGTCAGCAGTTTTAGAGATATGGCGACCGCAAAGATCACTTTGTTTTTCATACAAACACTATGAAAAACAAAGTTAATTTTGTAGTTGTGAAAAATCATAGTTATGGAATACTTAACTGTGTTACGGAACCCTACGAGTGCGAGTCCGACTTGCATTTGGCCAGTTTATATTTCCTTTTGTAAACGATCTTAAATTATGTGGATCCATAATAAACCTAAGAAGGCGGGAAAAGCTCGTAATATTTAGCTTAACTATTTTTTTCCCTAATCCTGGGATTTCGCACCGAGTTAAAACTAGTTTGTAGTGCCAAGATTTAAAAAATATTTTACCTACACAAGGCAAAATCTAATGTCTGTGTCAAAGTTTTACGACACTAAAACTTTTAATACGATAGGTATATCTAAATAAAAATAAGGAGTAAACAAGATATTTATTGGTAAAATATTTGGGCACCATTATGCGGCAAATTTACAAACTAATTTATTTTTGTGTTGGTAGTTTCCTGACGGCCCGTCGCGCGGTAGCCACCACTAGAGGTGCCATCAACATTGTTTTGTTCTTGTATGTCTGGATCACTTGCTGAAATGTCAAAGAAAAACATATTAGCACATTTATTTAGATACAAGTGACCAAGTGACTCGGCAGAGTAGTAGTGTTCTGTGCAAGTGACTAGCCGAATATATAAAGTGCAAGATTGTTCATACATTATGAAACTGGATGATAAGCCAATAAAATAATTTAACTATGATGCCGTTATAAATTATAAGAAAAATGTGCTGTTCTTTATTATCTAATTTCCAAAAATATATATACGCTCTACTCTCGCTGAAGAACTTACTAGAACCAGTTTAATGAGAAACACAGCGAAGGTGAGAAACGAAATTGTCATCAGAGCGCTCTCTGAAGAGGGGAACTCAACGTGGCCACGCGCGGAGGCGGCCCGCGACCGGCGTCGGGTGGGGGCGCTAGTGTCGTCCGGCCATATCATCTCGATACGCTCTTCTGGAACATCACGATTTACAAATTGTGTCAATTGATGCATTTGTGATCAATTTGGGAGTTTTAACTTCCTGTCTCATACTACGACGCATGGCATTTTAGGCGCGCATCATTTAAAATGCAGTTTCTAAATTTGGACGGTCATTAGTGAAGGCATTTATAACACCTCACAGTATATAGGTAAACTGCCAATCGTATCGGCAAGCGAATCGCTGAAAAAATCCAGAACATACTTGGTTTTGATGGAATGGATTAGCCTTCTATTATTCCACATTCGCTAGGTACAGAGGCTGATTACTATACTCTTCGGTTTTCTGTATAATTTGCTGCTATGATGTCATATCCTGCTTGAAACGAAGGCTGTTCCGGAAGCTGGAATTCGTGGAAACCTTGCTGAAGATTATCAGTACCACTACCACTACATACTTACGTACCTATCAAACTAATAAAGATCTAAAAACTTTTTTTTTCATTTCTTATATAGCGTTATACCACACACATCTCACCTGTTCGTAAGAGATGATGCGGTCGAAGATGGTAAGCACGCTAGGCTGACGTAGTTACTATTATATAATCTGTGGCTAGGCCTAGAATGGGAACTGGCTCTCGAGGATAGCTGCCGGAACACAAATGTTTGGCGACAGATTGTCTAACTTGATAGTTTGGTAGCTGGCCAGGCGGACACTAACTAAACTAAACTCACTGATGCTGCTGAGTAAGGTATCCTTCAGCTCGTTCAAGTACTTCTCTTTACCGTTGATACCTCTCTGAGTATTTTTAGAAATCGTGTCTGCTACTACTTTGATAAACTTCAACATGTTTTCGACGGTGCTCGGTTTAATGCCATCATTTGTTTTGTTATCTTCTGGCTTGTAAGCACTATCAGGTTTCCCGTTTGAGTTTTTTGTAATTTTGGATTTAGTTTCGTTTGGGTTATTGTTTTGTTTTAGTCTAGTTTCAGTTGTTGAATCCTTCATATTGGTAACTTCTAAATATGCATCACTTGGCTGCTTAATTTTATCCTTCTTTACAACAAAATGTTCTTTTATGTCAGTTGTTCCATCATACGAGATCCTATTTTCATTAAGTGGTTTCATCTTTTCGTCATTGGTTCTATTTTTTATACGAGAAACATTAGTTTCTACGGCAGATGTAGAATTTGTATCTTTAATTCGATATTTTCCATTATTTGTGGTTTCCTTCTGTGTGATTGCCTTTCTTTCTGTATAAGGTGACGTCGTATATTTATTGAAAAGCATGGATGGTTCACTTGATAGCCTATTGTTTGTTGTAAATGTGTCGTAATTCATAGCATCCGTTTCGGTGGTGACTCCAAACACTTGATGAATAACATTTGTAGAAGTGACCAATACGTCTTTGTTGTAGAATATACCAGACTTGATATCGAATTCGTCGCTGATATCATGCTCAACCGGTTGTGAACCATGTTTGATTACATCGTTTTTTCTGATAGGGCTTACTTTATTTGCGATTGATGGCGATTTTACTGGAGTATTCGATAGCTGAACTCTCTTGACGTTTCCATGATTTGGTACTCTCTCTATTGTAGCAGAGGCGGCAGGTTCTTTCGGTCTATTCCTGTTCACCAATTCAGGCACGTGTGTTACTTGTTCGTATATTTCTAAACTAAATTCTGGGGTTATATTTCTTTTTGGTTTTAAATTGTCGTCCATGCGTTTGTTACCGTTCCCCCGACGTGTGTTTTGGTTCCAAGTGTATTCAGAGATGGACTGGTTGAGATATATCCTGTTTCCTTTCTGACCACCACGGATGTTGTCATCATCTATAGGATAGCTGGGTGATTTCGCAGGGTCTTGTTGGTGATATGTTTGTATTATTTCTGTACTCCGGTCATGATGTGTTCCGTATTGTTGTGAATGGTGATCATGTATCTCAGGTCCGTCATCAGAGGCAGTCGGTCTGTTGATTGGTTTCCGGTAGTGTTGCTGTGAGATTTCGACCCACTCGAGGTTGGCCGGGGCGAGCCCGGCTACAAGCAGTAGTGCAAACAGCATGCTGCTGGCAACCGTGCTGCTTACAACTGTGCTGTGACCGGAGCGAAGACAGCGTGAGACGCAGTTATGTCAGAAGTGCTCAACATTTTTAATCAAGAGAGAATTTAGAAGGGTGCATTCGGGTATTTACGAATGAATTTTTGATGAGTTCACAGGGTCTTTGTATTATCACCAATATGTCAAAATTAATAGACTTCATGTTACCGGCTTATATCACTCCGTCTGCGTGAATATATGCCCAAATATTATTGCTTAGATTTGTATAAATATATCATTGTAATTAATAATTAGAAATGTTTGAAAACATTGTTATATATTTTTTTGTGAGAGTGCAATTCCAAATTATGTTCGAACAATTCTGAATGACACTCAAAAGTGGGTTTTAAGTAGTTATGCCTTAAAGTACGTGTTCCTTTTTCGTTCAGGTTTACCTTCACGAAATGTATGTAGCGGTTTGGCCACAGAAAGGGCCAAACATTACATGAGTGGTACTTTCATTTCGGAATTAACCGACAAGTATTATAGCCTACGGTACTCAAACTCTTAGAAGGCATTGACAAATTCGGAGTTGCCCTATTCGGCTAAATCTGAAAAGTGCAAAAAATCTTCAGCTAGATAGTTCTAAGCCTACACAGAATTGCAAAAAAAACGTTAATCTAGGGAATAAAGAAAATAAAAGTTTAATATCTTAACAGGTTTTGAAATTATGGATGTTCGGACAAATCCAATAACACCAAAAAACCCGCGAAATCGCCGTTGCTTGGAAAAATGACAGTTGATGACGCGCGGTATCACGTAGCAGCCTGAGGCGACTTGCGGGCGGATGCGTATTAAAATGGCCGCTAAGTGCATGTTGCCAAAGCATAAAATATTGCCGTGTCGATTGGAAAACTTTAATTATTAGAATTCCCCGATTTTCGGAGTTACCCGAATGCGAAGTAGGTATTTTAGTTTAAAGAATAGAAAATTATTTATCGTAAAATCTTATTTAAAAAAAAACATACAATAACCCTTTTACTTATGTAAAAGTGTTATAATGGGCGGACTTATCGCTAAAAGCAAAATCACTTTTTAGACAATCGTTACCAGTTAATTTAACTAGTATACAATGCTAAATGCAATGCAATGCTAAATCACATATTGTTGCATTTCAGTCACATTACCATTGCAATTCATAGAACACTTTAGCAACTAACATTCAGAATGTATTTACAACAAAATATTCCTCACGCGATTCAATTCCTATTCATCTTTAACTAATTGACAACAGGTACACACGAAGAGGAGTGACACTAATGATCATACCTACTTACGCTAAGTACTTAGAAACTTATGTATTCATTGCATACCTACACTACACTACACTTGTTTTAAAAATGTGTCAATATCAGTGTAAGTATTGTATCTTAGTTACAGGTTTATTATCTCGACAACAGCAAAATGTTGACGATCCAGTGCGTGACATTAACAGAAGCTGCGACGATTATCCGCTCCATGCGCGACATAACGTCGCTCTGACGTCTCGTACGGGACATGGGTCCACTACCACGCGGGCAATAGACCTCCTCGACGACGCGTGACACTTTACGCACCAACATTCATAAAATAACTATTAGCATAGAAAAGATAATAATACTATTAGGAACGTCTGCTCGAGCCGGGCACGAGTCGAGTCTCGCGTGGGTCATTCTATCAAGCGTTTCTATATCTTGTACCATTTTTTATAAGGTTTATAATGCCTTGTTATTAAAACTGATGGTCGCGTCGCTGCCAACTCAGTATGCATTGGGCCTTAATGTACTCTTGTAAATAAATATATGATACAATATCGATCGATTTGATGGTAAAAGGCGTCCAATCCATGACACGATAGGGTTTGCTGTCAGTTTGCTCACAGTCACGGGTGTGACTGACGGATAACGTACTGTGTAATGGGCGCCTAAGATCAAGCATGTTGCGAGGTATATCGTGACAAAAACGAGGCATATATTCAAAACGGCGTTTATTTTAAAATTATTATGAATAGTAACACAATTTGTAAATCGTTCTCTCAGTATTAACTTCTTATCCTAAAACATCAACATCTGGGAGCTCATGTTCGCTAAACAATGATCTATTATCATTATTTTATATCATTACAAAACTAATATTAATAAATGATGTCGGCAATATCTATGTTTTATCATTATCATCATAGATCGAAACTGAACCAGCATAGTACAAAAAACTGTTAAGAATAGTTTTAAGTTTAAATTAACATTAAATAAATAATTGATACAATTGACAAGTAGAAAACATAAAAATTGTTAATTCTGATAAACTAATCGACAATATTATAAATAGGTTATAAATATTATTTATCGATTATGCATTAAGAAAGGCGAGCGTGCGACCGCATCGTCACTTACCATCAGATGAGATAGTGGTCAAACGCTTGCCTATCTAGATATAAAAAAATATATATACATAAAAATGTGCTCCCAGCATACATATCAACAAGTATATCCAAATCACCATTGTGCATAACATTACGTTATTATATTAATATATGAATTAATATAAGCCTACCTAGTATCTACATTTACCTAGTGCCGACGTAACAAGTGTGTTGCGGCGAAGTGTGACGTCCCTGCACTGGTAACGTCAACATCACCAAATATCTATGATACTTGGCTTTATCAAATTTCAAGCGTACCCAAGTCTTAATTAAATGTAAATTGTTAAACAAAATCCAGAATTTCATCGTACCGACGGGACTCAAACCCGCACCTGGACGTGTAATCCGGGGGGTGCGGGTTCGAGTCCCGTCGGTACGATGAAATTTTGGATTGTGTTTAACAATTTACAAAAATATAAAGTGTGTGACACTTCAAAGAAGCATAATATCTTAATTAAATGTTTATTTTACAGTGACACTGATAACGATTTGGCAGTAACAACTACATTATGCCCGCCTACCGTACCATATTATACCATAACCTCAGTTTTTGTTCACTGATGTATTACTTATAGAAGTACCCGTTTTTTTATTATCCACTGCCAATTTATGCCTCTATCTCTCTCTCTAGTCTTTAGTCAGTGTGACATAATAAACACGTTGCCCGGGTAAAAAAATATAATTCTTGAATTATAAAAAAATATTCGACATGTATTTTTTTAATTTTATAAATCCATAGAAATTCACAAAGATAAAGAGCGTTAAAGTTTGGGAGTGGGGGCTCGTGACGTCACGAACCACTAAAACTTAAGTAAGATCGTTTAAAAAACTAAAAAGAACCGACTTCAATGCCCCGCTATTAATTTTCAGTACCAATTTTGAGGTGTGAATCTCCATATCTCTGGGGATACTTATCAGACCTCGATAAAATTACCATGGTACCACACTTGGGATATCGCCATTCTAACAAAAAAATAATAATCAAAATCGGTTCAAAAACGACGAAGTTATCCGCGAACAAACATAAAAAAATATATATACGGTCGAATTGAGAAACCTCCTCCTTTTTTTGAAGTCGGTGAAAAATAGTACACTTTTTAGCGGTTCGTGACGTCACGCGGAATTTCAACGCTCTATATTTTCGAAATTTTTTGTTAATAATAATAAGTTAATAATATAATAATTTTGTTAATAAATAAAAGATACGTATGCAATATTTTTTGATAATATAAACGACGGCGTAAAAAAGTGTTTAGGAATCTAACCTAACCTTCTTCATATTCACTGCACTAAGCGGGCTAGCACATTCATGTCTATGATATAGCTGGCACGAGTGACGTAACGGTGACTATGACTACCGTCAACACACTTGGTTACTCAGTGACGTAACGGTGACTATGACTACCGTCAACACACTTGGTTACTCAGTGACGTAACGGTGACTATGACTACCGTCAACACACTTGGTTACTCAGTGACGTAACGGTGACTATGACTACCGTCAACACACTTGGTTACTCAGTGACGTAACGGTGACTATGACTACCGTCAACACACTTGGTTACTCAGTGACGTAACGGTGACTATGACTACCGTCAACACACTTGGTTACTCAGTGACGTAACGGTGACTATGACTACCGTCAACACACTTGGTTACTCAGTGACGTAACGGTGACTATGACTACCGTCAACACACTTGGTTACTCAGTGACGTAACGGTGACTATGACTACCGTCAACACACTTGGTTACTCAGCTCCGACAACGATATTTATTACATATGACACCTAGTTCATTTGTTGATGATAATACGATTAAAATAAATATTTTACTATCTGGTTGGTCCAAATATTATGCGCTAAAACATTTTTTTCCCCTCATAAAATAGAGAGAGATAAATGAAAAAGTATAAAAAGATAATGTATATTTTGGCGAAACATGAAATGTAAATAATACTACAGAAAAAAAGTTAAAGCTATGAAATAATCACCATAGATGGTAAACGTGTGAGGAATAGCTCCACGCTACGGCGTATTTATGTTTTATGTACATGGGGTCACAAACCCGTAGGGTACGGAAAAATTGACCAATTATATGTATTATTTGTATTATTTGCTAGGAGATATTTAATATAATATAATTTATGTTAGGCCTTTATAAATAGTTAAACTACGCTAGAGACGCTGCATGTCAAATGAGTGAGTGACGCGACGATACTCGGTCAGTAACCTTACTTAACAAACATTATGATTATGAAACATTAGATACAATTAATAAAAAATATAAATAAGTATAAAATATAAGCGAGAGATCACAGTGTGGAAGTTTCATGCAAATTATTGTAAAAACAATCAAAAAAATAATCACAGTTAACATTAAAAATTCTGGAATGACAGCATTATACAGAAGTGTCCTATAGATCCTTTGCAAGTTATTGACTTAATAGCTGCCATCAAATGAAAACTGTGTACAATATTCAGATTATTTCCCAGCCTTTCAGACCAGGAACATTTCTGTTAATGATAAATATATATAAAGTATAATCTCACTAATCCGGCACTTCCATTGTAAATGTGAAAATTGCAGTAATAGTGTAAATATATTAAGGTATTGTACATCCTATATTTATTACAACAAATGACAGCACAGTTTGGCGGCGCCACACTCGTTTCAAGGTTGTGGAAGTGAGAGACGTGCGACATAAGTAAACCTACTTTATTGAATGTTGCTGCATGTCGTTACACAAGGATACATCAAACAAAGAAACATCTAAGACAAGGTACAAACTGTCAACAAACAAAGACTGCACGTTTGGGGCGTATACTTATAACAAAGGTCCCGTATATTTATAATCTCACATTTCCTAACCATCTTATACGTTTACATCATTATTCAACACTTACAATTACAAATAAATATACATTTTATAAAAAGTACTCAATATTACTATATATAGTGATGTTTTCTCTGTAAATAATGTTGATGTAAAAAATTCAAAATGTTGGCACAGCATTATTTCTCACAGAATTGGCATAAAATTCGGTATATTGTATTAATGTAGCCATCTACAATCTAAGGCATGCGCGTTTGTGTCAACTTTTCTAACGATCGCGCTATAAGTAAAACAGTAACGTTTTAAAGGATTGTGTCCCACCACGATATTGATCGACTTGAACAAACAGTGCTGTATTGATTTTACTTGATATTAAGGTGTTTGATGTGCGAATAATAATGATTTCGTGGCATGTTCCCAGTTTGACCCACTGGTGACAAGTGGAGAAAAATTCCAGTTGTCACTACAGGTGCCTCGTCCTCAGTGGTGAAAACTGGGACCAGGTTAGGTTAGGTTTTTTTCCCGTGGGAGGAGGAAATCCTCGTGGATACTGCAGAGCTCGGGTCTCCGCTGTTAGGTTACGTTAGAACAACTAGGAACAAAATCTGTTTTCCTACTTGTCACCAGTAGGGACAAAATAGATGGGACAACTGGGAACATTCGGATTTCATTCGTTCGGAATCTCTGACAATAGTCCTGTCCTTATCATTCCGATGTCTAAAGATACAGCAACATTTTAAAGACGTCAAATAAAGTTTAGATAATATGTACATCGACATCGACACCTATGACTTTTGAAATCCATCATGTGCTGGCCTGGCACTCTTGTCATGAGCCTATGTCCTCCCCCTTACTGTGACGTCAGAGAGAGCGAGCTCGTAGTACCGGACTACAAGTTACCGATATTAAATGGAAGTATTCTTACCCTAGGCGTTAACTCGCTCCAGCCTAACCTATACGAGCTCAAGCTACTCCTACAGATGGTAGCCTCATGTGCGTATTTATGCGATCAAATATATTATTTATACACACGAAAGTATATCCGCCATTTATCTATCAATTAACACTTATTCGCGTACAACTATTATAATTATATCTATTTAGGCCGAAGACGGGTCTATCCCGCTCATGTTAAGAAGCTGGAATGCATAATAAGATACATACATACATACATATAATGAATATAGAAAAAGCAAACAAGTCACTTTCCGACGTTATTTTTCTTCGAATTGATGTTACAACCATAACGTGTAGATTTTTAATTACAACTGACTAAATGATCGCCGTCTAACTAAAGGTCAATGACACTTTTGTGTATGTAAAGGTCAATAACACTTTTGTGTATGTAAAGGTCAATGACACTTTTGTGTATGTAAAGGTCAATAACACTTTTGTGTATGTAAAGGTCAATAACACTTTTGTGTATGTAAAGGTCAATAACACTTTTGTGTATGTAAAGGTCAATAACACTTTTGTGTATGTAAAGGTCAATAACACTTTTGTATATGTGAAGGAGATAAAAACGTATGTTGACTAAAAACAAGTTTAACTTATTGTATATTGTGATGCATTGATTAATTATGTCAAAGTAAAAACTAAGGAATAAATCCACGAATTAAGTCGCTACAATAGTTTATAGTTAGAGACTAGGAGCGAAGTACATTATATTTGAGTCATATTTATTTAGTAGATACATTTGTGACGATCATAAAATAACACAATATCCATTTAATATGTTATTTAACATTATTTAACAACATCAGTTTCCTTATGAGATACATTTGACTTGAATGGTTCATAATAAGTACATTACAACAGTTCTTATGGAAATATACAGTGTATACGGATATACAAACATATGTACAAAAAAGTCATGCATAAAAATGGATTCCTAGCGAGCTACATCAAGTAACAACACATACATCTGGCTGCTTATTCAATTATATTAGTTAACGGGCTCTCAGCGTGCTTACACTTCGTATCGTAAATACATAATAAATAAAATGTACGATAAAACTTTTACGGTCTCTTTTATATAAACTCATTAACGTTTGAAATGCTTAAATAAATGTATGTACTCCAGTACATACATTTAATTAAGGTTTTATACTGTGTGCACTCTTTGGGCACATCATTTCCCGTAAGTTTAAATTACAGAGTTACGCTTTAACTCTCTAGTTTAAACTTACGGGAGCTTTAACGGGGTTAAGCTGGAAGTTTTCAGGTTTTTTATGTTCTTTAAAGTTTTCAGGAATGAATATTTAAACTTTATGAGTTTTCGATATTTCGGCAACTCATATTATAATAATATAAAGGCTCATTTTTCAAGCGGGCGTGAATGGCCAAATCCGAAACTATGAGGAGTAAACAAAAGTAGGTACTTAAAGGTGTCTCGGGCGTAATGTTGATGAAAACTAAAACTGAATAATAGGATTTTTGCACTCATACTTAAAAATTCACCCTGTATAGTGGAAACATGGCAAACATCCCGTTCACATATGTTATTGTTAAATTATATAATCAGTGGTTTAAAAAGTTTGTCATTATTAAAACGTATCGCATCTGAAGCTATACAAGCTATAGATAACGCGCGGTGTACGCGACGTTTATATATAAGGCCGTTGTTTTGAAGGAATGTTGCAAATATAACCTATTTATATAATGATGGTCTCCGAACATCGTGCGGTACATTACCGGTATATAATCTAGAGATGTTGAGAGCGTTCTATCTATGAGTACGTGTATTATTATATGAATATCCACTAAGTATTTTTTTTAACTGAAAAAGATATGCACCTCTATTTAGAAAATAGTTGAACGAGTCTCTGTTTCTGAGTTGGTAGCCATCTGTCTATGCTGATTTACAAGTATTCGCTAAGCAGTGTGAATAAATATATAACTGTCGAATTGTACGTATTATAATCAGTTATTTAATGCTTCGAAAATGTACAGCCAGGTTGTCTAGCCAAGTTTACAAAGTAAATGTACAGCCAGGTTGTCTAGCCAAGTTTACAAAGTAAATGTACAGCCAGGTTGTCTAGCCAAGTTTACAAAGTAAATGTACAGCCAGGTTGTCTAGCCAAGTTTACAAAGTAAATGTACAGCCAGGTTGTCTAGCCAAGTTTACAAAGTAAATGTACAGCCAGGTTGTCTAGCCAAGTTTACAAAGTAAATGTACAGCCAGGTTGTCTAGCCAAGTTTACAAAGTAAATGTACAGCCAGGTTGTCTAGCCAAGTTTACAAAGTAAATGTACAGCCAGGTTGTCTAGCCAAGTTTACAAAGTAAATGTACAGCCAGGTTGTCTAGCCAAGTTTACAAAGTAAATGTACAGCCAGGTTGTCTAGCCAAGTTTACAAAGTAAATGTACAGCCAGGTTGTCTAGCCAAGTTTACAAAGTAAATGTACAGCCAGGTTGTCTAGCCAAGTTTACAAAGTAAATGTACAGCCAGGTTGTCTAGCCAAGTTTACAAAGTAAATGTACAGCCAGGTTGTCTAGCCAAGTTTACAAAGTAAATGTACAGCCAGGTTGTCTAGCCAAGTTTACAAAGTAAATGTACAGCCAGGTTGTCTAGCCAAGTTTACAAAGTAAATGTACAGCCAGGTTGTCTAGCCAAGTTTACAAAGTAAATGTACAGCCAGGTTGTCTAGCCAAGTTTACAAAGTAAATTAAAATAACTAATATACTGTAATACATTAAAAACATTCGCATTCACAGTTCAACTAGCCAACTCACACTACCATTCAAGTAAGTTCATTTAGATAACGAGGACGCTTTTGATATAATTTTTAACCGACTTTAAAAAAAGCAGGAGGTTTCTCAATTCGACCTTTTTTTTTATGTTTGTTCGCGGATAACTTCGTCGTTTATGAACCGATTTCGATTATTCTTTTTTTGTTCGAAAGGAGATATCCCAAGTGTGGTACCATGGTAATTTTATCGAAGTATGATAAGTATCTCCAGAGATATTGAGATAAACATCTCAAAATTGGTACTGTAAATGAATAGCGCGGCATTGAAGTCGGTTGTTTTTTAGTTTTTAAACGATATTATTAAAAGTCACTTGTATTTTAGTCAGAGTGCTTTAGTGTTTATAAAATTCTGAGCACCCCAGATACCCGCCCCGAGTCTAGTTTAGAAATTACTAAATGTTCCGTTTCTGTTGATTCTCGCGGGTTGCTTTACGACAACCAACATATAAATGCTATTTCTTCATACAGTAAGCGACTAGTCATAGACTTCAACTTTAGGCTCGGTGCACACGAGCCACCACAACATTTTTAGGGTTCCGTAGTCCTGACAAGGAACCCTTATAGTTTCGTCATGTCCGTCTTATAGTTTTGTCTGTCTGTCCGAGGTTTTGCTAAGAGACCGTTAATACTAGAAAGCTGTAATTTTGTGGGGGTTTGTAAATAAATGACGCCGACAAAGTGCTGAAATAAAATTTTGAAAAATATTTTTTTCAGGGTAGCTCCCCTATATGAGAAGTGGGGATGAATTTTTTTTTCATCGTCTACCCCATCGCGTGGGTTATCGTTGAATAGGTCTTTTAAAATGATTTAAGGGTTGGTAATACTATTTTTCGATTGAATGCTCCATTTACGAAATATTAAACATTAAAGTGCAAATTTTTTGTTCCAGTAGGGCGTCCCCCCACCCCCCCCTCTAAAAGCTAAACTGCTGGCTTAAAAAATCTGGAATAAATCGTGATAATAGCGCATTTCATGAACTTTAAAGGAAAATTATAGCGATTAAGATAACTTTATTAGTTTAGCAGAAATAGTCGTTGACCTTGGGTGTTAGATAATTTTGTACCAAATACAAAATCCTTAGAATAAATCCTTTAAAGCGACAAAGACGAAGTACCTAGTTGCTTGTGTATAACGGGTAAAGACTTGCATTGAATAACGGGCTACTACGGAACCCTACACTGTGCGTGGCCACCTGTAGCCAACTTAGAAGCAGATCCAAGTTTTTGGTTTGGGAGGCCCTGGAGTCCGGTCGTATTGACCATAAGGAAATCAATTTGAAAATCGTTTGATCTTTTATCACTCGCAGTACGACAAACAATGTTCAACATAATAAAACATAAGTATACTCGTTAATTCAAGTTTGTAAATCATCGCGAGATATATCTACATATACATTTGATACTGTAGCGTGTATTTGTCCAGTAATGGTCCGCCGTCCGCGTAAATAACAGTTAGAGCGGCGGACGGCGGCGATCTACTGCGAAGTTCCCGTAGTACCCGCCTCTCCACCGATAAATCCAGTAAGTGGTAGTAAAGCAGTAGTCCCCGCGGCAGTAGTAAAGCAGTAGTCCCCGCGGCAGTAGTAAAGCAGTAGTCCCTAGGGCAGCAGTAACTACCTGACCCGCACGAGCAGTTTCTTCCAGCGATGCCACACGCAGTGTTTCATGCTAGCACGCCGCCGCGACTCCGGAGGTTTCTCCGATCTGGAAACATTACTGTAACGGTAAACATACACATATGTGGTCGGTGAAGGTAGACATCGGTCAACACATCTAATTGCATCAACTAGTACCGCCATTTCCTTTCTTCTATCGGACAACCAGACGCCCCGGTGTGCGCCATTGTTATACGGTGGACGTGCCATTTACCCGCACAAAACATTTCGCTTCATCATTTATCATACGTTCTGTCAATAAATGGAATACCTTCCCGGTGTCTGTGTTTCCCGTTAACTACAACCCGGGGGTCTTCAAATCGCGAGTGAATAGCCAGGTATCTTCTAGGTATGCGTGCGACGACGTACGTCGATCTCATCGTCACTTAACATCGGGTGAGACAGTGGTCGAGTACTTACCTATATGGTATAAAAAAAGAGGATGCGTAGAAAGCCACGCGTTAGAAATGAAACTGACAAGTTGATTAAATTTATTTCTTAACATCACAATTTTTTTTTGCACAACTGAACTTTAGCGAACACGTCTTCGAAGTTATGCCGTTCTACAATAGAGGGCGTTTATAAGTATTAAATATACATGAAATATAAAAAAATACATAAAATATAACATGACGCTTACGTCTCTTCCGTCTAAAGAAGTTTAACTTCATGTATAACGATGTCATTGTTGATCGTGCGGGGAGTGGAGACACTCACGGTCAGCGCGGCCAGCGCGCGTCGTCGCTGCAGTGCGTGAGGTAGCGCGTGCCGACGCGGGCCTCGAGCGCGCGCAGGTCGCGCCACGCCTGCTCCGTCTGCAGCCACGCGTGCGCCACCGACTTGTCCACCGACAGGCGCTTGCGCTGCTTCACTTGCAGCAGGTTGTTGATCAGGTCGATCGCTGCAACACACACCACTCACCTTTACTCTCCGGAGTAGGCTGACCTTTCTGCCCTAGTCGGTTCAAAGTTGGAGGATTACACTAGAGGGTTAAAACGGGGGTTCAAACTTAGAGGGTTAAACTAGAGGGATCAAAGTCATCGTGAATCAATGGATTATTCTAATGTGCGGTATTCTAAGATAGTTAGTTCAAAACTATAAACTATATTCTAGGGTAGTAGTTGTAGTGGTAGGACTTCTGCTAGTTCGCCTGGGGCGGTACCAATATCACTATGCAAATACATTTTCAGCCGTGAAATAGAAATGTTTTTCGGTTGAAATGGCAAGGTGTGCAGTGAAATTACAGGGCATGTGAGACTCAACATCTTTATGTGTCAAGGTAACAGGCGCAGTGCAGTGACATGCAACATTCTGGCAGCCCAGAACTTTGCATGCCGCTGTATCTGTAATAGTTAGACGTCATCGCTTACCATCACGCGAGCTTCGTGCTTGTCCTGTTATCCTCATATTGTATATATATATATATTGTACCTTACGTCGTTAAAAAAAAGTTAACAGAGAAGAGTCAGAGAGAGAGAGAGAGAGAGAAAGAGATATATATACGTCACCTTCAGGTGAGATCTCCCTCCACGGCGCGGGCGGGTACATGAAGGCGGCGTTCTGGATCTGTTCGTTGATATCCTCATCCTCGTTGAAGGGGAAGGTGCCGGACAGAGACACGTAGATGATCACGCCCACCGACCACATGTCCAGCGACCGGTTGTAGCCCTTGTTGCGGAGCACCTCGGGCGCTGCGGGGAGAGGGGGGACACTCATCATCAGCCAAGTTGAGTAGTAAGAATGAACGGGTATCTTCTAGGTATGCGTGCTACATCATCGATCGGATCGTCACTTAACTTCAGGTGAGATAGTGGTCAAACGCTTATCTATTCAGTATACAAAAACCTGTACTAGTCCACTGCTGGACATAGGCCTCTCCAGTTGCACGTCACTGAGCACGATCCTCGGCTACTCTCATCCAGCTCTTGCCGGCCACCTTGCGGATATCATCCTAGACCGCTCCACCTAGTCTGAGGACGTCCTACACTACGTTTGCCAATTCGCAGTCTCCAATCAAAAACTAGTTTACCGCAGCGGTTGAATATGGCCGCTTCAGCTCACCAATTACTCACACCGCTGAGGACATTGTGTCTTACTAATGTCATGTTGACTAATGAGTGGAGAGTTGTACAGTGTAGTCGTAAAAGGACCTAGGTCCTCACTCCTCACCCGTCCTTAAGACTCCGAATAGTTGGACTATCTGGTGCGGATTAATGTTGGTTCTCATTTTTCATCGCATCATTATCACTGCCTTATCCACCACAACTGCCTGACTTGCATCAAAAAGTAGCTTATCACCATCAAAAAAAATCTGCCGTCATAACTTTTTACGGTATTCCGGCAGCACACAGTCCTAGAGAGTCGGAGTGCTCTAGGTGTTCCGGCAGCACACAGTCCTAGACAGTCGGAGTGCTCTAGGTGTTCCGGCAGCACACCGTCCTAGAGAGCCGGAGTGCTCTAGGTGTTCCGGCAGCACACAGTCCTAGAGAGTCGGAGTGCTCTAGGTGTTCCGGCAGCACACAGTCCTAGAGAGTCGGAGTGCTCTAGGTGTTCCGGCAGCACACAGTCCTAGAGAGCCGGAGTGCTCTAGGTGTTCCGGCAGCACACCGTCCTAGAGAGCCGGAGTGCTCTAGGTGTTCCGGCAGCACACAGTCCTAGAGAGTCGGAGTGCTCTAGGTGTTCCGGCAGCACACCGTTCTAGAGAGCCGGAGTGCTCTAGGTGTTCCGGCAGCACACAGTCCTAGAGAGTCGGAGTGCTCTAGGTGTTCCGGCAGCACACAGTCCTAGAGAGTCGGAGTGCTCTAGGTGTTCCGGCAGCACAAAGTCCTAGAGAGTCGGAGTGCTCTATGTGTTCCGGCAGCACACAGTCCTAGAGAGTCGGAGTGCTCTAGGTGTTCCGGCAGCACACAGTTCTAGAGAGTCGGAGTGCTCTAGGTGTTCCGGCAGCACACAGTCCTAGACAGTCGGAGTGCTCTAGGTGTTCCGGCAGCACACAGTCCTAGAGAGTCGGAGTGCTCTAGGTGTTCCGGCAGCACACAGTCCTAGAGAGTCGGAGTGCTCTAGGTGTTCCGGCAGCACACAGTCCTAGAGAGTCGGAGTGCTCTAGGTGTTCCGGCAGCACACAGTCCTAGAGAGCCGGAGTGCTCTAGGTGTTCCGGCAGCACACCGTCCTAGAGAGCCGGAGTGCTCTAGGTGTTCCGGCAGCACACAGTCCTAGAGAGTCGGAGTGCTCTAGGTGTTCCGGCAGCACACCGTCCTAGAGAGCCGGAGTGCTCTAGGTGTTCCGGCAGCACACAGTCCTAGAGAGTCGGAGTGCTCTAGGTGTTCCGGCAGCACACAGTCCTAGAGAGTCGGAGTGCTCTAGGTGTTCCGGCAGCACAAAGTCCTAGAGAGTCGGAGTGCTCTATGTGTTCCGGCAGCACACAGTCCTAGAGAGTCGGAGTGCTCTAGGTGTTCCGGCAGCACACAGTTCTAGAGAGTCGGAGTGCTCTAGGTGTTCCGGCAGCACACAGTCCTAGACAGTCGGAGTGCTCTAGGTGTTCCGGCAGCACACAGTCCTAGAGAGTCGGAGTGCTCTAGGTGTTCCGGCAGCACACAGTCCTAGAGAGTCGGAGTGCTCTAGGTGTTCCGGCAGCACACAGTCCTAGAGAGTCGGAGTGCTCTAGGTGTTCCGGCAGCACACAGTCCTAGAGAGTCGGAGTGCTCTAGGTGTTCCGGCAGCACACAGTCCTAGAGAGTCGGAGTGCTCTAGGTGTTCCGGCAGCACACAGTCCTAGAGAGTCGGAGTGCTCTAGGTGTTCCGGCAGCACACAGTCCTAGAGAGTCGGAGTGCTCTAGGTGTTCCGGCAGCACACAGTCCTAGAGAGTCGGAGTGCTCTAGGTGTTCCGGCAGCACACAGTCCTAGACAGTCGGAGTGCTCTAGGTGTTCCGGCAGCACACAGTCCTAGAGAGTCGGAGTGCTCTAGGCCTAGCGTGTATCTTCAACAACTCTATCGCTTACCACCAGGCGAGATAGTGGTCAAACACCAGCCTATAAATAAACCGAGCACAAAGTACACAAAGTACGGAAGGAGGACACCGAATGTTAAATTGATCAGACTATGTAAGTTTGTCTCGTGGCGTCATTGTCTAGAAACAAGGTCATAGTCAACGACTGAAAGAATTTTCATGAATCATAGCTAAGAACACTCTCGATAAAACACCTACACAAAAAAACTAAATCAAAATCGTTTAGACACACCGATGGTCTCAAAAGTACCCGACCTAACATAGAAAACAAAAAAATTTTTGGATAAAAATGTATTTATTTCTCTACGTAGTCTCCGTCTAGCTCGATACATGTTTTACAGGGATGTTCAATTGCTTCGACACCATTTTTATAGCAAGAAATGTGAAGCTCCTCGAAGTAGCCATCGACCGCACACTCCACCTCTTCATTGTTGGCAAATCTTTTACCCGCAAGCCATTTTTTCAAGTTTGGGAAAAGAAAATAGTCTGCAGGAGCTAGATCTGGTTAATAGGGAGCATGGGAAAGTATTACAAAATGTAACTTATTGATTTTGGCCATCGTAATTACAGATTTGTGAACTGGCGCGTTGTCTTGATGAAACAAAACTTGTTTTTTCGCAAAATGCGGTCTTTTTGTCTTGATTTCATCACTCAAACGCTGCAATAGTAATAACCACCGAATTTAAAAATAAAGCTGTATTACGGTTGGTACTTTCTACCACAGACAATATGTTCAGACAGCATCGCCATCTATACGCTAGGCCGGGTACTTGTGGGACTACCAGGTCAAACTTATAACACCCCTTCTTTTTCCGTCTGGTGTTAAAAACAAAGAGAGAGAGAATGTATACCGAGGTATGCCGGCGTGCCCACGACGGAGCGGCGGAAGGACTTCTCCCCGATGATGCGCGCGAACCCGAAGTCGCACAGCTTCACCTGCGGGAACTGCTCGTCCGAGGACAGCAGCACGTTCTCCGGCTTCAGGTCGCAGTGCACGATGTTCTTCTCGTGCAGGTGCTTCAACGCCACCAGGATCTGAAACCATGGAGGTAGGAAATACATGTAAACGAGGAGGCGCCGCGATACATACACCTGCATGGAAATAATTTCAAAAAAGTGGATACCTATATGTCATAATGGAACTAAATTTTTTTTTGTAAGTATTTCGTGCCGTTATATATACGTCAATGTCTGGAACACGACGGTTTTATTTGATCTCACTGCTAGGCAAAGGTCTCCGCCATTTTCCTCACCTATCCCTATCCGATGCCATTCGTGTGGCCAGTCTTTGCGAAACTATCTATGTCATCTCGCCACCGCTTTTTGGGGCTTCCTCTCCGTCGACGGCCGTCTTCAGGCACCCATTGCGTGATAATTTCCGCCCACCTAGCAGGCTGCCTGCGATAAATATGACCCGCAATTACAAGTCCCATTTCAGGGTTTTTTTTACTAACTTTTATTAAACTTCACCGGTCCCGGTTGTCTGTAATCAATGTAATGTAACCGTCTGTTGTCCTGCTATCCGATACAAAAAAAAGAAATGCGTAGAAAGCTACGCGTTAGAAGTGAACCTCCTTCACATTGAAATATTGACTATTTAGATTTACGCGTACGTCACTTCCATTGCATGTTTACGTCAGTGCGCTTACAAATATTTTTAACTTTAATATAACGTTCATCATCATTATCATCAGCCTGTATCAGTCCACTGCTGGACGTAGGCCTCTCCCAAGATGCGCCACTGAGCCCGATCTTCGGCTCTTCTCTTCCAGTCACTGCCCACCGCTTTGCGTATGTCGTCGCTCGACCTGGTCACAGGACGTCCTACGCTACGTTTGCCGATTCGCGGTCTCCACTCTAGGACAAGTCTACCCCAACGGTTATCAGTCTTGCGGCAGATATGACCAGCCCACTGCCACTTCAGTTTACTAATCCGTTGAGCTATGTCGATAACTTTAGTTCTCTGGCGAATTACTTCGTTCCGGATTCGATCCCGCAGAGAAATACCGAGCATAGCTCTCTCCATAGCTCGCTGAGCGACTTTAAACTGGTGGACCAGTCGGACTGTGAGTGTCCACGTCTCGGCTCCGTATGTCATCACAGGTAGGACGCACTGGTTAAAGACTTTTGTCTTTAGGCACTGTGGTATAGGCGACGAGAAGACTCGACGGAGTTTTCCGAATGCTGCCCAGCCCAGCTGAATTCTTCTCTGGATTTCCTTCTCGAAGTTGTGTTTGCTTAGTTGGAGCGTCTGCCCTAGGTAAACATACTTAGTGACAACTTCGAGTGGGATTCCATCTACGGCAATCGGTTCCGGAACAACGTGCTCGTTGTACATGACCTTGGTTTTATCCAAATTCATCCGGAGACCGATGCGACGAGAAGAAGCAGCTAGGTAACGTTGGTCAAATGCGAATTGTACATGTACAAGCGTGGCAAGCTAAAACAACACACAAATAAGTTAAATTTCATAACAACATAAAGGCTAATGCAACACTGACCTGTGCAACCAAGAACTTAGTGATCCTCTCAGTGAGACGTCCCTTCTCGTGCGACAGAATCATCTCGAGCATGTCTCCCTTCAACTTCTCCATGACGACGAATATTCGCTCGGGCGTCTCGAACATTCGCTCGAGGTTCACCACGCCGGGGTGCGACAGGTTCTGGAGGATGGCCACTTCGTTCTTCAGTTGGGCTTCTTCTTTCGTGGGGAAGCGGAGTTTGTCTATCACCTGTCGTGTTAACTTGGCTGAATTACCAATAACTATAGTCGAATCTTTAATTAAACGGAGTAAAATGACATTACGAGTATTGCCACTTCATATTAGAAAATTTCATGAAAGACATGTGGTATACAAGGTTTAGTTCATCGACTCATATAAATTCAGTGTACTATTTCATTCATTCTTATAATAGTCTTCCTAAAATTTGTAATTTCTGAGTTATTTATTTTTTATACCATCTAGTAAGGGATACATAAAAGATTGCAATGTACTTATACCAATTTTTCCATTATCAGTATTTATTATTATTCAGTATTATAGCCCGTCAATCTCGAGTTACCGTCCCGGGGGGGACAGACGGCGGCGGGGACGAAGTAGCGGTCATTCTAGCACATGGCTACACACGTTTCCCTTCCCCGCTGACATCTTGGCTACCTCGTCCCCGCCACCGCCTGTCACCCCGCGGGACGGTCGCGCACGAGGTTGCCGGGCTATAGTAGTTACAGACAACGTAACAGATAGTTTCAGGTCCACAAGGTAGATGTCACTGTAATGAACATGTGCCCACCTTGATAGCGGCCGGGCGGCGCGTGCGGCGATGCAGGCCGCCGTACACGATGCCGAACTGTCCCGAGCCCAGCACCTCGTCCGGGAAGATCTGGTACACCTGCGCCATCTCTGTCGCACGCTGCTCCCCCCCCGCCCCGCCCGCGCTCGCACACTCCCCGCCATCCTCGGGGCTCTCCGCTGTTCACAACACGTGTCTGCGTTACTTCACTAATGGCTGGGATACCCCATTTATTTGTTATCTTTACAACATCTTTATCCTATGCAGAGTGCATGTCCCTCCAAATGCATACGTCTAATAATAATATAACTGAGCCCAGAGTTATAAACAAGCTTTGTTAATTATTCGCTACTATAAAGAGCCCGATCTTCAACTACTCTGAGCGATTTCTTGCCATCTTGCCATCTCATCACTAATTGATTCGAGTTGCCAAAATTTAAATAAATGGTTGCACGTAGTATACGCTATGATTGCTGTTCCGCAGACTCCAGTGAACTGCGTATCTAAATATAAGCTCTACATAGTCTAGTTTCTCTATTTTAATAGTACGAATAACAAGACATCGTCACCTATAAACAATACAACTAATATCTATCTCACTCTAATACAGACGGATTGTACCAACACCAAAAATCAAATCGGCGTCATTATCAGACAAAAATTGATAGCACAACAAAGCACAAAAAAAGAAGAAGCAACCTGTCCCAATACGCACTATTAGCTTAAAACACAGATTTCTTCAATGGACACCTCTTGCAGACACAAACGGTGCGCTTCCTAAGTATGCAAGCGCTCTCTAATCAATTTGAACATTGAAAAATATGCATTTGACATAATTATATGCTCGGTTGAATTGTCGCCTCTAGTCATGACTTAAGTTTTTAATGTGTGATACTAGGACCTAGTCTAGGTCGATACTCAAGCCGTAGTTTCGAGGTAGCGATTGAAACTTAACATTTATATTTGGATGCACTTTCGCTCGCTAATGCAGTATCTATCGAGGGTCTATCTGTGCACCTATTATATAATGTATTTTGTCGCCATGAAACCCACAATAAGACAATAATAACCGGACATCACACCCCCACACATATTAAAATGTAGGTATTTATACCTAAAAGATGTAGTAGTGACAAATCCAAACACTCACAACCTGCAAAAAATATAATGACAGAGCTCAAAAGCAGTTCAAAAATATATATCAATCGGAACTCAACAGTTCCTCCTTAATATCCACAGAATGTTAGACCGCATTATAGCCCAATGGCTTAGGTGTTGGTCTGGCGATTGAGAGGTTGTGTCGTTAGTGCGATCCCCACTCATAGCAATATTTACGCGAATCTACTCCAGACTCACGCATATTTAGCTTAGTTGGAGGGGTTATGAAGACTACTAGTAATAAGAAACCCACATTGATAGAAATTAAGCTTTATGAAAAAAAAATAACGTTAAATTCTAGAATGCGGAGTGTGGGTGGGTATCTCTCCTCCTGTTTACATTCATCATCGATCATCACAATTGTAATTCCGTGGGGGGTAAATAGAATGTTCATCATATCTTTGCTGAGCTACAACTGAGGCTCCGAGTAGCAATGCGGTCCTTACAGAGTCAGTTAAGACTATGATCATAAATGTTCATGGATAGATAGATAGATAGATAGGTAAACTCTTTATTGCAACACCAAACATATACACACATATAACTTTTACAGCTTACATTTAAAGTGTTACAAGGCAGTCCTATCGCTAACAGCGATATCTTCCAGACACACCTTTGTTTGGAGAGGATGGACTTAATGGATGTACTATAGGAGGATCGTGCGCAGCAGATGGTACTACAAATTCAATTTAATCCGTATGCTTTTAACATAAGGTTTTAATTGTTATTTACATAAAAACGGCCCCAGACCCCCCTAGATGAGAGTGTGTCCTTGTCTAACAACCTGCCAGTGATATATATGTACTAGTCTACGTATATATACATATGTGCTCCCTACGATAATAAAGGACGAACTCTGTTCAAGTAACGGTCTCCTTCGGGCCGGTTTTGCGCTTAGTGCACAGTCAAGTTTATTATAGTGAAACGTCGTTGTGAATGTTGGATCTACGATCTAATCTCAGACTAAATAAGAAGCCAAGACGGAGCGCTGTCAACAATGACGTGAGGTCGGTTTCGTAAACGTGTGTGCATTTAGACACTGAAACTTGAAATGTGATTCCATGCTGCTTTCTAATTCTCGAAGATTGGTTTTTACATCATTTCACAACACAATTCGGCATTTTTGTTAAAAATTGCGAATGATTAAAGCGTGACACTCCGCGTAAGGTAAGGCATAGTTTCGTTATATGTGTGTGCGTGTAGAGATCTACAACGATAACATGACCCGCCCCTCCAAAATTCAAAACGTTTGAAAGTATTTGTGAAAGTATTTACAACGCACCACCACGCACGTGTGCGTCCTGGTACTGCCGGCCTGCTACTGAACACCAATAATTACTACTACATACAAACTCTTTCGTAAGGATGTGACTACACTACACACATTAAAACAGTAATTTGGAGGGGCGGGCCATGTTATCGTAGTAAATCTCTAACTGTGTACACGGCGACGCTAAGTTTTACCGGCCTCAGTGCGTTGTTCTGCGGTAGTTGTGTTGACTTCTCATTTGTTGTGAGGATGTAGTGCTGACGGAGCATGTGAACTGACCCGAGTGGTGTGTGACGGGCATGCGCGCGTGCCGGATGGCGGTCTCCCAGGAGCGCGCGATGTACGCGCCCACGCCCGAGTCGGGGGGCGGCAGGGGCGCGGCGCCGCCCTGGGCGGGGGCGGCCGGGTCCACGCCCACCAGGTAGTCCACGTTGGCGGTGCGCACCTCGAAGCAGTGCATTATCTCCACGCCTGGAACACGAACCTTTACTAATTACCAAACATTTTAGAGGGCCCAGTGACGGTAGTGGTCGGCTTTGACGACAGAGGTCGACATCGATCCCCGCCGTGCACGAATGGATGTTTCAATCGAAAATTCTATGTGAGCTTTTCACAGAGACCCTCCGGTTAAAGACATCGTTAAGAAACTCCCAACTCCCGCATGGTGGTAGGACACACTATCTAGTGTCGGCCTGGCAAGTTAAATCTGTCGCTACCATCCTCGACCGCATCATGACTTACCAATTGGTGAGATGTGGTCTAACGCTAGCCTATATGATATAAAATGCAGACGTTAGTTTGTATATTAGCGTGCTACCTCTTCACGGACGGATCGATTTGGCTGAAATCTTGCATGTGATGTATTACCGGTATGGTAGAAAAGAACATAGAGTAAATAAGAAGTATTTTCCCTTGTTTGTCACTGTACTGAATTGCTCGGGTATAACTTTAGAGTCGTTAGTGTTGAATTAGTCCAGCGCTCGCCAGCCGCAGCGCGAACATTTTGATATATTTCCAGGTTCACACCAGGCGATTTTGTTGTCCAACTTCCTAGGGATGCACGATACGCGTTAGTTATTATTCGATACTTTTCTATCGATTAAATTGCGCTTGATCAACCAATCAAAATATAGTAATTTAGTATCGCTCTACAATGCCAGTCTAAATGTTCTTTCGAGATCAATAACGATACGAGTACTTTTAACCGATACCAAACTATCGATACTAAAAATGCTTGGAATCGAAAGATAAGTGCATGCCTAGGAATTTGGACACAAAAAATGTCCAGGTGTGAATTTGGTATAAGGGTATCGTATGACCCACTGGATCTCTGAGATTGCTCAATGGAAGAAGGCACAAGTATGATGTTCGCCCGAGGAACTACGCAACCATCAGGTTCCAAGTTCTCCAACTGAGAAGAGCTATTACAATCATAGACGATCTCGGACTTAAGACGGGTTGGAGCCGCCAGAGCTCAGACTCCAAAGTGATTTAAGCGCGTTTAGAATCTTCTGTCGGTCGTACCGACTTCAGAATGCTCTGAAGTACTTATGCTCTAATTCCATGAATGCAACACACATTTCACTATATGATATAAATACGAACGTGTCCTACTGATTATTTTAACTGCTGCTTTTATAGATTTAGGGCCAGTTTCACCGGTTCCTGATAATGCGTTAGATAGTTATTTGACACATGACGCCATATATAAGCTGTCAAAAATCTGTTAGATTTCTTCATATTAGCGCTATCAGGAACCAGTGAAACTGGCCCTTAGTACCTATTTCACCGGTTCCTGCTGACAGTTCTATTGGAAACTTATCTGACAGACTTTTGACAGCTTTAATATGGCGTCATACGTCAGGCGTGCACAGACGTAATAAAAAGGATGGTGCACTGCACATGTTTTGACAAATTCAATTTAATCCGTATGCTTTAACTATAAGGTTGTAATTGCTTTGTAGAACAAAACGGCCCAATTGAGAGACACCAGGGTGGGAGTGTGTCCTTGTCTAACTACCTGCTAGTGCTATATATGTTCTATACTATATGTATAGTATATATATAAGTTGTCCATACAAAAGAGAGGGACAAACTCCGTTCAAGGTCGTTCTCATGGGGGCCGGTGTACGCGACCGAGTTTAATATGTAGCAGGTCTGTGCAGGTGTGTACAACTGGTGAGTTACTGGTGTGTATGATGTGCGTGAATGTGCTAGTGTGTATACCTGGGTGCGGTTGTCTGGCGGTGTCGACGGCCAGTATCTCGTTGAGCGGTATCTCCTTATAATACTTGGTGCCGTGCTCAGATGTGAACAGCGTTATAGACTTGCTGTCCATCCGCCAGTAGTGCCGCTTTATCTGAGGGCGATCACATACACTTCAATCAAATACAAATTTGTTATAGTATCTAAGTTAATGTTTGATATTTGGGCAAGTTTTCAACACTGTAAATCCATGTTGTGTGCATGTAACTTTGGTCTACAGAATCGTTCGATTTCACTTATGTATGTTATTTAAAATATATGTTCTGTATGCTGTAATATGCACCTGATATATAAATAAATTCAAGGACATGGGATACTTTATAACGCGGGTGAAGTCGCCGGACGCAGCCAGTGTTGTTCACAAGTGTGCCTCGTACTAAACATGTACTATTATGTATTGTATGCTTGTACCGCAATTACAATTATTTTAATATGAAATACTAACTGCGCCTCGCAGCTTCACCCGTGTTAAAAATATTTTTAACCCTATCTACCTTTGTGCAAAATTTCACTCGAATTCGCCAATACGTTTAGCCGTGAGGAGGTATCAAAAAATATTTTTTTTAATGTAATAATGGGAAGCGAGCTGGCGGCCCGCCTGATGGGAAGCGGTCACCGTCGCCTGTGAACATTTGCCAAACCTCAAGCAAAACCAATAATTATAATATCGTTTAAAAACTAAAAAAGAACCGACTTCAATGCCGCGCTATTCATTTTCAGTACCAATTTTGAGATGTTTATCTCAATATCTCTGGAGATACTTATCAGACCTCGATAAAATTACCATGGTACCACACTTGGGATATCTCCTTTCGAACAAAAATAGAATAATCAAAATCGGTGCATAAATGACAAAGTTATCCGAACAAACATAAAAAAAAAAAAAAAAAAAATATACGGTCGAATTGAGAAACCTCCTCCTTTTTTTGAAGTCGGTTAAAAATAGATTGCAAAGTCAGTTTGTATTTTGTTTATTTGTAACCTCTTCACGGTCTATCGGCTGGACAGAATTTGGCACAAAATTAGGCATTATGGCAGATCAGGCCATGGGATGGCTGGTAAAGCGGGCGAGGCCGCGGGGCGCTGATAGTGAAACATGTAATTGCATACCTACATGTAATTCTAACAGTTATAGTTTTCTGACATCGTTTTATTGACTACTTTACGGTGTTGTAAGTTTTTGGCATTATCAACCGACTTCCAAAAAGAAGCAGGTTCTCAATTCGTCTGTATTTTGTTTCTTTTTGTATGTATGTTACACGATTATTCATCAATTTTGAACCGATTCTGATGATTCTTTTTTTTAATTGGAAGGGTACATTTCCACGGGGTTTTATCATACTTTAAATATATAAATTACAATGGGTCCACCCATTGTAATTTCATGGAGATCTGATATGATGATGTCTATATGATGATTGTCTGAAGTACTGAAACACACAGTTACATGTATGGTTGGTTTTAACCTACTTTAATTTTTTTTAAATATTCTGACGTAAACGATTGGATGACAGCTGAATGGTTCATTACTTTTTTTTTTCTAATTCAAAGCGTTAAATTCTGCTTTTGCTATGTTTACTTGATAATTGGTTATGATTTATTTTATGATTTATGATTTTGACGTGTATATGTGCGTATATTTATACTGCCTACATACTGAATAAATGCTTTGATTCTTCTTTGATTCTTTGATAAGTATCATCTCAAACCTGCTACTGAAACTGAATGGAAATGTCGCGCGGCATGTCGGTTGTTTTAGTTTTTAAACTATCTTCATTATTATAATAACAAAATCTGTCGCCAAACATCTAAAATGTGTTCCGGTAACTATCCTTAAGAGCCAGTTCCCATTCTAGGCCTAGCGTGCTACCAGCCTCGACCGCATCATCACTTACCAGCAGGTGAGTTAGTGGTCGAACGCTAGCCTATAAAAAATAAAAAATGTCTGACCGTTTTATCCTTGTTAGTGAAGTGCACCAGCCATCCCTCTTTGAGCCACTGTCCGTCTCGTTTCTTGGTGTGCTTCACGCTCTGCACGATGCGCATCAGGGGGATGTTGGCACTGGGAGATGATGACGAGCTGCAACCGTACTGGATCAGATCTCTCTGTGGTGGGGGGAGGGGGGAGCGGGCAGGGGGGGGGGGGGGTTGTGGTGCGGGTTGTCTGTGCTACGAGGGTAGTAATTGGGTCTAAGAAGTGAGATGGAATGTAGCAGATAAGGCGTTAAGTTTAGGTAAATCTTAACGAGATTCGTCTATATATCACAAATACAAGTAACAATACAACCTAACCTAACTAAAGGTTGACTACAGTATTTTTTTATTTTTATAGCATAAAATATATAATGTGCGTCTCATTGAGAAGAGTAGCTCAATCTGGATCTTTTGGTAAAATTGAGATAAGTATAACTAGTATAACTGTAAATGATAACATTGATAAACAAATATAATCGTGTATATTTAATGCTTTAAATTCCATAATGAAAGCATTTGCAACGTAAAGTGAACCATATCATTAGTCTTGTTTTAAGGGGGGTGTTCCAGTACAATAAATAAAACACTATAGTAAGGATAGTCACACAGTAAGTATTCCACAATGGCGTATAACCACCACAGGCGGGACATAGGACATGACCCGGCCACCACAACCCCTGCAGACACACGTACAGAGGGCTCGGTCACACACACACTTACAGGGACACACACATACACACGATCATACACACACGCAAAAACACATTTCTTGACTATCATGCTGTGATACGATATAAAGTAACATTCATAAAGTTTATTTTGGTTCAGTGACTAAGCGACGTTTAGGATAGATATTACTTCTACTAAAATAAACTGGCCAAGTGCAAGTCGGACTCGCACTCGTAGGGTTCCGTAACACAGTAGAGTATTCTATAACTATAAGTTTTCGCCACCAAAAAAATAACTTTGTTTTTCATAGTGTTTGTATGAATAAGAAGACGCCGTTCTACAATAGAGGGCGTTTTTAGAGTTCCGTAGTCCTGACATGGAACCCTTATAGTTTCGTCATGTCCGTCTGTCTGTATGTCCGAGGTTTTTCTAAGAGATCGTTAATACTAGAAAGCTGCAATTTTGTAGGAGTATGCATATAAATAACGCCGACAAAGTGGTGAAATAAAATTTTGAAAAATTTTTTTTTTGAGTAGCTACCCTACATGAGAAGTGATGAATTTTTTTTCGTCGTCTGCCCCACGTGTGGGGTATTGTTGAATAGGTCTTTTAAAATGACTTCAGGGTTGCTAATACCATTATTCGATTGAATGCTTCATTTACGAAATATTAAACTTTAAAGTGCAAATTTTTGTTCCAGTAGGGCGTTCCCCCCTCCCATCTAAAAGCTAAACTGCTGGTTTGATAAAATCTTGAAAAATTCGTGATACTAGTGCATTTCATGAACTTTAAAGGAAAATTATAGCGGTTAAGATAACTTTATTAGTTTAGCAGTAATAGTCGTTAAACTTGGATGTTGGATAATTTTGTACCAAATACAAAATCCTTAGAACTTCGTCTTTGTCACTTTAAATGATTTACCTTTAAAGTGACAACGAAGACGAAGTACCTAGTTGCTTGTTTATAACGGGTAAAGACTTGTATTGAATAACGGGCTACTACGGAACCCTACACTGCGCGTGGCCCGACACGCACTTGGCCGGTTTATTAAATCTATACTAATATTATAAAGAGAGAACATTTGTATTTTTGTATTTTTGTATGTTTGTAATGATTTGGCTCAAAAACTACTGGACCGATTTAAAAAATTCTTTCACTAATATATAGAATGGACTTTCGAAATGAAAATAGGCTATATATTATCCCGTAATCAAAGGTACATTCGTGGAGACCTAATTTGCAACCTAAGTCGACAAAAAACGGTCGAAAAAACACGTTTCTTACGAACGCTGCTCAATTGAAAACAGATGGAAGAATATTTTCTATGGAAGAGTTGTACAACATAATAAGACCTACAAAAAAGTCCGCGACAGCATATGTCTATCTCTTAAGGTTGACTCACAGTAACCATTTTTATCTTTAATTTTTTGTTAAAAAATATTACATAACTTCCAGGGCTATTTTTCAAGTATATAGTATTAATCCTTATCCAAATAATTACGTTTATTAGCTTGGCCACATATTATAGATTAAAATTGTCCTTTACAGTATTTGACTCTAATGAAAACTCTAGAAGATATCACGGATTTCACATACACGCATCGCAAAATTAATAAAATATTTGCAGTCAAACCACAGAATAGGTCATAGTTACTACGAAAATATTATTATAAGCTTAGCTTTTCTGTAGATCCCCACCGATCGCAATTTGAAGTCAATATAGTATAATAATATGTTCTATTGTATAACATATTAATGATCTATATATATAATATAATATTTTAAACCACCCCGACTGATCTATGTATAATCTTTTCATTAAAAGCATTCCAATATTTTCAATGACTCAAAACACGACATTTAAAATCTGAGCTGTAAGTTGGTGAGGATTTGAGTATTCTGTAAAGTCCAGAAGACGTCCCAGCATCAGGTCAATGCTTCCATGTTCTTACAATATCGTTGAAGAAGAAGATTTTCGAATTGATCAGACCTATGAAAGTTGATTAAAGCTATAGTTTTATAACAATTGAACGAATTTTCATGAATCAAAGTTAAGAACACTCTCGATGAAGACATAAAAAAAAAAATCATATATATATATCATATCAATAATACAATCAAAATCGGTTCATTCGGTTGGGTGTTAAGATGCTACAGACAGACACACAGATAGACACGTTAAACGTATAATACCCCTACTTTAAATCAAAATCGGTTCATCCGGTTGGGTGCTAATATGCTACAGACACACAGATACACACGTTAAACGTATAATACCCCTACTTTTTGCGTCGGGGAACGCCGTAAGGTTACGGCGGCAGATATTCTCCTAGGTGGTAAGCTACTTTTCAACCGATGTTTCTTTTTTCTTTCTTTTTTTGTGTATGTATGTTACGCGATAACTCCGTCAATTGTGAACCGATTCGAATTATTATTTTTGTAATCGGTAGGGTACGTTTCCGAGGTGGTCCCATTGTAATTTCATTGAGATGTGATAAGTATCTTCAGAGATATGACGATTAAACGTCTCAAACTTGCTACTGAAATTGACTCGCGAGGCATTGAAGTCAGTTGTTTTAGTTTTTAAACTATCTTAAGTATTGGTAGATTTAATGATCCCACGAAAACCCATGATTCATGAATGCACATAAAACTTTCATTGGTAGGTATATAGCTTGGATTAGAACCAACGACCCTCGGGTCAGAATCAGGGTAACTATCCTTTACGCCAAAGGCCCGTCCAATATCACTACGTAAGTATTATAAAACAATGTCCATCACTGCGTTTGTCTGTCTGTTCGCAATAATCTCAATAGCTTCTGGACGGATTATCATGCGGTTTTCACCAATAGCCAGAGTGTTTATGAGGAAGGTTTAGGTGCATAATTTGTTAAGGTTTTGTGTAAATTGGTTGACATATGACGATGATTGTTAAATATGTTCATATTTTATATTCGATGCAACAAACTGATGCAAATTTTGTAGGCATATAAGTTCTACCCGTGCGAAGCCGGGGCGGGCTGCTAGTATAAAATATAACATGACGCTTCGTCACCTCCGTTACATTTTACCCCAGTTAAAGAAGTTTTACTTCAAAAACGTTATCTTATATCAATATGGCAACGGACAGAGTGACAAAAAAACAAAACAAAACAAAACAAAACAAAACAGTAAAAACGATTCCAAAGCAATCTTCACACACACACACACACACACCCACAAATCCCTGCAAGCGTCTCCCTCGCCCCCCATACGTGCGACAAGGAGGCAGTATATATATGTCACCTGCTCGGCCGACTGGCGGAGCGCTCCGGCAGCGTGTCTCGCTGGGGCTCCTCCTCTTCCGATCTTCGACGACGGAGCTGCACCTGAACGAAACATTACCTTGTCATGTACGGCGTAAGGTTCAAATTACATCTTATGCTTTAATACGAATAGAATCAGCAGTTTTCGCTGATATGAAAAATTGTTCAACTAAATTATCTAGCTAGCAAGCTTCTTATCGTAATTTATTTGTCAGTGCCCACGTAGTATTTTTTGAATTCTTGAATGTACTTATTAACTAATGAATGATGTATTACATTCGAGTTTAACACTGCATGGGATGGGACGTACCTGGTCGAGGTCGTCGTCGGCGGGCGTGCGGGCGGGCGCGGCGTCCGGCGGCCCGTCTGCGTCGTCCGACTCCTCGTCCGGCAGGCGGGCCGACTCCGACATCTCGCTGCTTGTACTCATACTGTCTTGGAAGTCGCCTGCACATAACCACACAAGTATTACGAGAGGACTTCGAGCGGAGAGGAGAGGTGTAGCGTGTTTCCTCGCACTGTGAGGTTGCCAAACATTATACAATTCTACTGGTTCTTCATATACAATATTATTATAATATAATTATTCCTTGCAGTTCAGTTTTGGTCCAGGCTAAGAGATTCATCGCCGGAACTTAAACAAAAGTGACAATAAAAAACTAGGATCAAATAGGAATTTGAGTGATTTTAAAAGGTTTAAAATATTCATATTGTATGTTGTAAATCCTAAAAAATACATAAAAGCCGTTTCACTACTTAATCCTCAAAGGCAAAGGCACATATTGTATTATCGCGGAATTTTTAATAGGTCTTATTATGTTCTACAACTTTTCCACATACACTTTTCTTACATCTATTTCCGTTTAAGCAGCGTTCGTAAAGAACGTCGTTTTATTGTCGACTCAGGTTGCAAAATAGGTCTTCACGATTATAACTATCATTGGAACGGGATAATATATAGCATATTTTCATTCCAAAAGTACATTTTCAATGTAAGTAAAAGAATTTTTAAATTCAGTACCATAGTTTTTGAGCCAAACCAATACAAACATACATACTAAAATGTTCTCTTTCTATAATATTAGTTTAGATGTGCGTGATGGAGGAAAATCTATAGCTATAATTTGTAAGCAGAGCCTCGCCCCGATATAAAATGGGCCACAAGGTATGCGAGTGGTCAGTTTATTTACCATGTATATCTCTGATCTCGCCGCCGCAGTCTTTGGGAACGAATGGTAGACACTTTCTGTGCGCGTTGTAGTGACAGTCTTTGCATTGTAGGCCTGCAATACATATATGCAACATATACTCAAACATATAGGAACTATCACTACTTTGACCAAATTAATAGGCTTGAAATGTACTTCATAATATAAATAACAAATAAAATTACTCTTTAAATGTATTTATGTTTAAAAGGCAATAGCCCAAAGGCTAAGGCGTCGGTCGGCCTGGCGATCGAGAGGTCGTGATTTCGATCCCCACCCATTGCACTATCGACGTGAACCCTCTCAAACATATTTAGCTTAGTTGGAGGGTTAACAAGAATACTAGTAATGTGCAACCCACATAGCTAGAAAGCTTTTAAAAGTAATGTCGCTGCCATTTTTACGTTAGTTCGTTGCAGAATAGGCGCGGGCTTTCTTGATGACGTTGATGATACGGTACATCGGAAGCCATGAATGAGAATTCCACAGCATGGATATATTCCTGTATAAAAAGGACCTGTGACAGTCCGCCTGGGGCGGTACTACCGCTTCACTGGTTGTTCATCCGTCAAATATAAATGTGTGTGTGTAGAAAGGATGGTGTTGGTGTCGGTTGAGTGACATCACAACGCGGATGAGAGTTAACGTGAGTGTGGTGACGCGCAAATATCAAAACTTGCATAATTCTGACAGTTCAGAATTTTGCGCTAATATTGCGCTTAATTTTCAGTACTAATTTTAAAGTATTTATCTCCATATCTCTGGAGATACTTATCAAACCTCGATAAAATTAGCATGGTACCACACTTGGGATATCTCCTTTCCATAAAAAAAAGGATAATTAAAATCGGACGTACCGATGTGCGCCACCGCTTTATGGTGGACGTTCCATCTACACGCACGAAGCGTTTTGCTTCGTCCTACATAATACGATCCGCCAAAGAATGGAACTCCTTGCCGGTGTCTGTGTTTCCCGATAGCTACAACCCGGGGTCTTCAAATCGCGAGTGAACAGGTATTTACTAGGTAAGCGTGCTACATCGTCGACCGCATCGTCACTTAACATCAGGTGAGATAGTGGTCAAACGCTTGCCTATACAGCATAAAAAAAAATAAAAAAAAATGGTATAATAGGTCATAAACGACAGTTATCCGCGAACAAACAAAAATATATCAGGGTGTCCCGTTACTCAATGTCAAGTGGGCACGGGGTGGGGGGGGGGGGGGGGGGGGGGTTTCACAGCAGTCCCGGAAAAATAGAAAAAAATCTTTAGGTGTTAGTTATATTCAAGCAAGCATGCAAAAAAGGTTCTACTTCGACTCAGTGAGACTATGTTAATTTTAACTAACTTATCAACCTTTTTTGCTCTATTTATGACTGCGTATCGTTAGTACAATTATTTAGCACCATGTTAGTAATAAAAACAACGTAAAATTGTCAAATTTCACACACGTCACAGGACCTAAAGATATGATTTAAGGTGTCATTTTTCCTTGTTTTTATAATTTTGCCAGTTAACATTTAATTAAGAGATAAGGATATTTTTCTATTTTTGCGGGACTGCTGTGACCCCTCCCCCCTCTCACCCCGTGCCCACTTGACGTTGAGTAACGGGATTGAGAAATCTCCTTTTTTTGAAGTCGGTTAAAAAAAGGATGATGGTACCTTGTTTGAAGAGTCCCCGCAGCAGCTTCTTGCAGTGTCTGCAGACGGTGGGGCGCGTGTAGGAGTGCACCTCGAAGGTGTGCGGGATGGCCAGGGCGGCGCCCGCGGCCGCCCACGAGGGCGCGGGCGCGGGCAGCGAGCCGCCGCGCGCCGGGGAGCGGCTGCGCTTGCTGGCGCTCTGCCCGCTCAGCTGGGACCACACGGACTAGTGAACAATCTCTGAGGTAAACATCTTCCCATAATTCCTTCTTTGAGAGAACGCGGGGTGCACTTTTTTATATAAATGTATTCCTCCGATTCCTCCCTGGAAAATGCTCCTAAACCAAAATTTGTTTCTACAAAAAATCAAGGTCTCCTTTAGCTACGCCCCGCCCCGCCCCTATCATTTGATTTTTTTGACCAACCAATAAGGCCTTTTTAAATCCTCTTTAAGAATTTTTAAGGTTCATAATTCTATTTGCAATTGGTTGGTTGATAGGGGCGTAGCTACAGCCTTGATTTTTGTTAGACACAAATATTCCTGTAGAATCTTTTTCAATGAGGAAACGGGGGAATACATTTGTATGAAAAAGTGCAACCCGCGTTCCCCCTCTTATTATTAAATGGTATAATAATGGGGCGTTTTTTTAGCATCAACGGGTTCGATTCCTGGCTAGAAATATTGATTTTTCTAAAATCTAATGATACAGTTTTAATTTAGGTACACCAAATTCTGGCCCGAGACTAATTTAAGTACTTTATTTACGCTATTTTTCATATATTCTGATTTGACCATCGACGCCCACTTGAAAAGTTCATTTGTATTATACAACTAGCAGCGCCTCGCGGTTTCACGCGCGTAGTTCCCGTTCCCGTGAGAACACGAGGATACAATTTAGCTATGTTACGCGCTGATAATGTAGCTCTCCATTAGAGAAAGAATTTTTTGAATCGGTTCAGTAGATTTTAAGTTAAATCGTAACAAAAAAACTAACAAAAAATCAAATGTTTACTCTTCTCAAGTGTTTAGACTATGACTGAGCATTTATCTGCTCTTTACAAGTAATGAGGCCATTTCACTTGTAAGCGAGAGGTCGCCGGTTCGTCCATAGGTGCCAGGAGTATACGCTTTTCCATCTGATTTGCTACCAAAAATAGCATACTATCATTAAATAGAAAATCTGCCTATATAACCTTACGGTGTTCCGGCAGCACACAACTCTGGAGAGTCTGGCCTATCTTGTTCATCATCTTCGACCACATCATCGCTTACCACCAAGCGAGACAGTGGTCAAACGCTAGCCTACCAGATATATAAAAAAAGAAGCCGGATCGATTGACATCAAAAAGTTTTTGAGTAGATTGTTAATCTTCTTGGTGATTGTACATTATAAAATATTATGCGAATGCTGCTCAACATCAATTAAAAATAATGGACAGACTCCTTATAACATTTTACTGTAGCTACAACGGAAAAAGTACTGCCACCTCAAAAATACAACCTGTACAGATGTCCCATTTCCCATCCTTTTCTGACATCAATGGTCAGAGAAGGATACCACTATTTGTCGCAGCTATCAAATCATTAAATCTAGTTTCCGCGATTAGTTGGAGTTAGTCGCCTCTCTCTCAGGGTCGTCTTTTAGTTCAGGCAAGTACAATAGGCTCGTTTACAAAAAATATTGGATAGGTATTTTTTATAAATTGTTAAACACAATCCAAAATTTCATCGTACCGACGGGACTTGAACCCGCAACCTCCGGAATAACATGTTCCGGTGCTTTGCCAATTAAGCCACGGTGCGAAGTATCGTTACGACGAAATTAGTGGATTGCATTTTGTTAACCCAATTATGCATTGGTGGCGCCATCTATGACTACTTATTACGTAAGTTAATCATTCGGAAGAATACATTACAGTTTTCAAATCCGACGAGAGATGTTGCACTGCGTAAATCAAATATAATATAATAATATAATGTATTCTTCCGAATGATTAACTTACGTAATAAGTAGTCATAGATGGCGCCACCAATGCATAATTGGGTTAACAAAATGCAATCCACTAATTTCGTCGTAACGATACTTCGCACCGTGGCTTAATTGGCAAAGCACCGGAACATGTTATTCCGGAGGTTGCGGGTTCAAGTCCCGTCGGTACGATGAAATTTTGGATTGTGTTTAACAATTTACAAAAAATATAAAGTGTGAAACACTTCAAAGAAACATAATATTTGATTTACGCAGTGCAACATCTCTCGTCGGATTTGAAAACTGTAATGTATTCTTCCGAATGATTAACTTACGTAATAAGTAGTCATAGATGGCGCCACCAATGCATAATTGGGTTAACAAAATGCAATCCACTAATTTCGTCGTAACGATACTTCGCACCGTGGCTTAATTGGCAAAGCACCGGAACATGTTATTCCGGAGGTTGCGGGTTCAAGTCCCGTCGGTACGATGAAATTTTGGATTGTGTTTAACAATTTACAAAAAATATAAAGTGTGAAACACTTCAAAGAAACATAGTTATTTTTTATTTTTTCAATTGAAGAAAACATGACGAAGATATAGAGCGTTGAAATTTCGCGTGACGTCACAAACCTCTGAAAAGTGTACTACTTTTTAGCGGTTAGTGACGTCACAAGCCCTCACTCCCAAATTTAGACGCTCTTTATCTTTGTCAATTTCTATTATTTTGTAAAATAAAAAAATACGTGTCCAATATTTTATGATAATCCAACAACGGACTCATTAGAATTACTATTTTTTGACCCGGGCGACATCCAATTATAGATTAGATAGCATACTAATTGTCGCTTGCATTCATAGCGTCTCAGCGAAGGTCCTAGGGCCTAGACAGACCCTAGTATACAATTTTATGAGGTAGTCAAGTAGCGAGTACAATTGCTTGATTGCAGAACCTGAATGTGAATCAGTTGCCTTTTTAAATTGAATATCCTTGTGTATCTTATTATGTATGTTTTTTTCTGACGATTTAATGATTACTTAACATCAGGTGAGATGGTGAGCCGTTAAGTGCTTCTCAGTCAGAAAAAAAACCTAGTATTATTGAAAACAATGCCGAGTTTTACCGGTTCCTGATAAAGTTTTAAATAGCTATGTGACAGATGACGCCATACAAAAGTTGTCAAAAATTTGTCAGATAAGTCTCTAATAGGGCTATCAGGAACCGGTGAAACTGGCTCTAAGCATAACTATGTAACATGATTGTATATAATAAAATCTACTTGTTGCACTATTAAGTACTATCGCTACAAGAAAAATTGGATGATGGGTACCATGGGTGTTAAAATAAAACTCAAAATATTAAAATAAATTATTTATTCCAAAAATACACGTACCGATGCTACCCACCACCCAATTTTGAGCCTTCAGCGTTACAATCGTAGGTACAGTCACAGTCAACAACACAAGTAGCTCAACTAACTACATCAACATGTTACTTACAATATATCTAGCAGCAGTAAGTGGTAGCAGTAAGCTGTTCAACTCTCCAACAATAAGGGCCAGATTCACTGATTCTGACGGTTCTTCTTCACCGGTTTCTGATAGTCCTATTAGGAACTATCTGAAATTTTATCAGGCACCGGTGAAACTGGCCTTATCTGTAGGGTTCCAGCAGTAGGTTTGGAGACAACTTGTATGTATAAAATAAACTGATTATACACGTTTAATTTATTTATTTAAATAGCGATGTTGCCCGGGTCAAAAAATAGCAAATCTAATTAGTCCGTCAGTTGGATTATCATAGAATATTGGACACGTATTTTTTTATTTTACAAATCAATAGAAATTGACAAAGATAAAGAGCGTCAAAGTTCGGCAGTGGCGGACGGGCTCGTGACGTCACGAACCGCTAGAAAGTAGTACACTTTTAAGCAGTTTGTGACGTCACGCGGAATTTCAACGCTCCATATCTTCCTAATTTTTTGATTAATTGGAAAAATAAAAAATACGTAACCAATATTTTTTGATAATGTAAATGACGGACTAAACATTTTTTTTTTAGTAAACTAGCCCATTTTCTTTAAGTCAAATTTGTTTTTTTTTTGTTTATTTATAAAACACGTACTGATAAAACTTAGAAGCGCACAGATAAGACTAAACCTTTTACAAATTGCAGCTAAATCAATTAATTTCTTAGTTGCCCTGTTACATTTATTTTTAATGTTTGTTAAGTTATTTATTTTGCTGACTGTGTTTTTTGATATTGTATAATATAAAGTAATATAAACTGTGTAAATAAGCAATGTTTCTTAAAGTCACCATCATTATCATTACAGCCAGTATTCGTCCACTGTTGGGCATAGGGCTGTGTTATGGCACGCCACTGAGCTCGATCTTCATAGCTCTAGCTAGGTGGAGCGATGAAAAACGCGAGCTAGCTGGCAGCGGTTTGAAACAAAATCAGCATAGTAAAATGTTATAAATAAATTAAGTGTGTGTAAGTTTCTACATGTAAATAATAATTACAAATTATAGATTCGAGTGTACATTATACAAAGTTTTTGTCTTATTTATAGGTCATAACCGATAGGCTAGCGTTTGACCACCATCTCGCCTAGTGGCAAGCGATTATGTGATCAAAGATTGTGAACACGCTAGGCCTAAAATGGTCTGTCTCTCTCAAGTGTATCCAATTTTGACAAAATAGTATAGTTAGATTGATCACCGCGTGACTGGCTTATTAATGTATACCCACTAGGTATGTGTTTTGTCAATACTAGTTTATATGGAGTAGGCGGACCTTTACACGCAATGCTAATTTTACAAATGAGTAATTGTGAGTTGCGTCAATTGTATACAAAATATGCATAATTACATTTATAGTCATAAAAAAAAACCATTTGTATCTCAAATATTTTTTCCTACTAGTTATTAAGCATTGTATTTATATGAGAGGTAATATAATGTAGCGAGTAGGCGGAGCAGCAGCAGTTAAATAATATACCTATTTGTGATATTGTTTTTACGGGAATACTAATAAGATTATTTTACATTTTTTTTATAAAGTGTTTCTGGTGAACCTCTGACCTTCGATCCTCAGCCCTACACCGTAGCTATAAAGCCAACGCATGCTATTATATAATTTATTCATGTATATACATACAGATATACACTGTTTACTTATTATATACTACAACTGAAGACTTCTTATAAGGCACATTATAGCCACTAGTCAATAATACCGATTCATTAGTAGAATGTGTTTGTTAGTGCAGTACTCCCTACAAATATTATACCGGTCTAATAAAAATACATTTATTCATATATCTCTTCTCATATAAATAGGAGATTCGTTTAAATTCGCATTATTTGTCTGAGATTCGTAAGTAAAATATACATAGTGTAACAAGCGTATAAAATTATATAATATCTTAACTAATATTAGGGAATGTATCAATTGGAAGCGTATATTATATTATTATGAGTGTTTGTGGCGACTTCTTGATTCAGTTGTCGCACACTCGTCATTAAAAAATATTACTTCAAATATGTTAGACTACTATCAATGTAAATAATGTAGGTACATACTTTCTGATCGTTTTATTCGCCTAATATGTTTAAGGGTGACAGCAAATCTGAAGGAAAAACGCGCGTAAATACGCTCCCTGAATTGCTGCATCAACGTAATCGTTTGTTAGACAGGAATCAACGCAGAAAGCACTATCTAGCCTAGCAGGCGTTTGCAGTAGAACAAATTTAATGAAAATATCAATAGTCATTTTTGTTCAGTTTACAGGATAATTTACATTGAAGCGGCATTTAAGCGAGCTGAAGGCCTAATACAATATCTCGAGTAGAATTTCAGAGCTAAGGATCTGACACAGTATCTGAGACAATTGTATAATGAGACCGTGTTATAGCTGCAACTATCTCTTTGGCCTCAGTAGAAGATCCTCTGAATGACGCGTTTCCCCGTTAAAACCGCACACCCTAAATGACAAGTATATATTCAGACTAATATAATAAAAACGTTTGTATCTCTGTCACACTACCTGTTTGTTATCTAATCACACCTAAACGGACGATCCGATATTACTGAAATATAACAAGGAGATACTTAGGATGAGGATGAACATAGGCTACTAAATTCTTGGTGTACGTGAACGAAGTCGCGGGTATAAGCTAGTATCTTATATAGCTCCTTAATTTATTTGAAGGTACTAAATAAAGGTGTCAGTGACAGGCTAACAGTGTGTAAGCTAAGTCTCCTTGGTCTCATCAAAGAGCTCGTACTTGTCCTTCCCCGTGACGAGGTCGGCGAGGCGCCTTACCAGCGAGTCGTCGTGCGAGGCGTGCGAGTGCGCGGACGAGCGGGACGGCGAGCGAGGCGACGCGGACGAGCGCCGCGCGCCCGCGCCCGCGCAGTTCGACGGCACCTTTACCGCGCACCGCTTGTGGTAGTTTAGCCCGCAACCTGTGGGTAGGAAGGGGTTCGTCTCAGCATTGTCAGTAGTATGGCATAAAATATCGGTGATCTACACAGTAGAAGTAGTTTCAGAGGCCTTAGTAGAAGTAGTTTGAGTTACCTTCTCATGATTACGGTTAATTCTCGACCGAAACGTCGAGCTAAATAACAATTTAATAAAAAATTTGGTTGCATTAAATATTTTAATTTTAGAGTTAAAGTTTAAAGTTGCACAGCGAGATACTTCTCGCTGTGCAACAGTAGGGAAACATATTAGGGAAAGAGCTATGCTCGGTGTTTCTCTGCGGGATCGAATCCGGTACGAAGTAATTCTATTTTGATCCTAGGACCTTTTTTATTTCTAGTTTATATCAATGATTTACCGTCATTCGTACAGAACCTATGTGATATTGTTTTGTTCGCAGATGATACTTCCTTGATATTCAAAATAGATAGGACTACACCTAACTTTGACGATGTAAACAAATCAATAAGGTTCTGAATTGGTTTACAACCAATAACTTATTGTTAAACGCAAAAAAAACTAAATGTATTAATTTCTCTCTACCAAATGTAAAAAAGGGTATCCTAAATAGAAGTATATTAATAAATGATGAACCATTAGAACTTGTTGAATCCACAACATTCTTGGGCATCACCCTGGATTCAAAGCTTCAATGGGGTTCTCAAATATCGGTTCTAGCAGGTAGGTTAAGCTCCGCTGCATACGCAGTACGTAAAATTAGATTTTTAACGGACGAAGCCACTGCAAGATTGGTCTATTTCAGCTACTTCCACAGTATAATGTCTTATGGCATTTTATTGTGGGGGAAAGCCGCTGAAATCCAATCAATATTTGTTTTGCAGAAACGAGCTATTCGCTCTATGTGAAAAATTTAAGGAAATTAAAATTCTAACAGTGGCATGTCAATACATTTATGAAAATATTTTGTTCATACGCAAGAATATAAATGATTATAAGAAAAGGTCTGATGTACATAATTTTAATACAAGACATAAAAATAGTTATTTATATATTAATTATACCTAATTTCAGACTGCAGAAAGTTAGTGGTTCATTCATGGGGAACTGTGTACGCTTTTACAATAAGCTACCTAAAGATATTGATCAATTGCCTATGAGCAAATTTAAAATCTATGTAAAATCCAATTTGATGAAAAAATCATACTATACAATAGGTGACTATATGGATGACAAAAATGCATGGCCTGAATGCCCCAAGTTCCAAGAACAAATATAAATTGTATTATAATTAATAATATATTGTTAAAATATTAAAGCTGACATGTACAATTAATTTAAAAAAAAAAAGATAAAATGACAAGACAAGCCCCATAGAGTTTCTTGGTGTTTCTTCTCTGATGGGAGTATTTCCGAAACACCGGTAGATTCAACAGCCATTCAGTTTTCCCCTTTTGTCCGCAGATTTTCTTTCTAGGCTTGCCATTTTTATTTTTATTTAAACAATATTATGCAGCTGACAGACGGACTATCAGTTCCATTTGGATCATGATATGTACTGTGATCGGTATGCGTTTCTCTATGTTGTGTTTCACTATTTCACTTTTTTATTTTTTTTATACAAAATTTGTCTGAAGTACTGAAACACACAGTTACATGTATGGTTGGTTTTAACCTACTTTAACTTTTTTTAAATATTCTGACGTAAACGATTGGATGACAGCTGAATGGTTCATTACTTTTTTTTTCTAATTCAAAGCGTTAAATTCTGCTTTTGCTATGTTTACTTGATAATTGGTTATGATTTATTTTATGATTTATGATTTTGACGTGTATATGTGCGTATATTTATACTGCCTACATACTGAATAAATGCTTTGATTCTTTGATTCGCCAGATAACTAAAGTGATCGACATAGCACAACGGATTAGTAAACTGAGTGGCAGTGAGCTGGTCATATCTGCCGTAGGACCGATAACCGTTGGGGTGCGGGTCGGAACACCTCCTCGTGGTGTACCCTGGGTATCGGCCGACAACTTTTCCCAGTCAACTGGGTTAAGTTGTCGACCGATAGCGAAGTTCCGACGTGAGGGGCTCCTCCACGTGTCCCTCTGATATTCAGCAGAGGGCACAGTGTGACGAGGAAAGGCGGGCTCGTGGTGGGAGCCGCCCGGTGGTGGGTCTGAGCATAAGGCTCGGACTAAGTGGCGGGGCGGGAAACGGCCGCAACAGGGCTGCTCGCATGCTTTTGTCATGCGAGCCGGACGGTGGACGATGTGCGAGTAGGGGTATCTGCCCTTCGCACACCTGTCATTAGAGGGACGGAGGATGTGGGGCGTTGCTGAGGAGAGCGCGTGCCGCATTCCTCTGTTATTGAAGTGTGCCTACTGTATACCTGGGCCGTGGGCCCAATGGGCCATGTGGTGGGGCCGGTGACGGTCGTAGGGTGGAGTCTCGCATGCCACTGGCAATGGTATGCGATTCGTACAGCGGACGGTGTGCGAGTAGGGGTATTTGCTCTTCGCACACCTGTCATCAGAGGGACAGAGGGTGTGGTAAGTTTGACTAGAAGACGAGCCACACTCCTCTGTCATTGTGGGGTAACTGTTGGAGAGTCGGGGGACTCTTCAACGGCTTGCACTACCCCACATGACGGTTGAGGGTTGACCTTGGTGAGCAAGGTTATCCGTCCACAGTGGCAGAGGCACATTTGGGTTTGCCACCGGGGCAAGGTGGTGAATGATAGCGCGATCCCATCTTGCCCCACTATGGTGGATGACGGCTCACCCCAGGTTTTTAGTGCGGTATCCTGCCTTTAAGGCAGCGAGTCCCACATAATCATCTCGCTCCCCCGGGCGAGTGTGGTATCCCTAAAGGATTTTCCTGGATCAAAAAAAAGGACCGATAACCGTTGGGGTAGACTGGTTCTGGAGTGGAGACCGCGAATCGGTGTAGGACGCCCTGTGACCAGGTGAAGCAACGACATTCGCAAAGCGGTGGGCAGTGACTGGATACAAAGAGCCGAAGATCGGGCTCAGTGGCGTGACATTGGAGAGGCCTATGACCAGCAGTGGACTGATACCGGCTGATTAAATGAAATGAATGAAATATTTAAATTTATAAATCCTACACACTTTGTATGCCTTTTACGGTGGAGCTTATGTTATTACTTAGCACACAGCATAGTTCAGATTTTAAGGTTTCCCATAGACATCTGTCGAACAGTGCCCCGGCGTACGCCGCTTTTTTTGTCGTATTTAAATCGGCGTCACCTGCCTGACAGCATACTGTTCAATCACCAAAAGGTTCACATCGACACGAGTGCCTATGTGTATCATTTCATGTGATCACTGCATGGTGTATACTGATTTTGACGATGCCATTACAGATACTTTCTTTCGATCAAATGTTCTTCTCTCATAATGACATAAAATGTTTTTGAAACTCAGGTAACGTTTCTAAGTGCATAATATTATGTCTATATATAAATAAATGAATTGAATTGAATTTAGTACAAATACAAATACAAATTGTTTATTCATAACACCATCGTTACATGTCATTGCTGATCTGCAATTTATTACAATATTAATAGTCATACAGCAAATATATAATAGCAAGTATATCAAACTTAATAAAAATGTATCACAATTATTGTAATATGAAAATATAAGCGTCAATATAATTAAATAAATTCCGGCAATATGTAAAATTCATTCAGACTGTAGAAACAGTGGCTCAACAGCCATTTTTTCAAACGTATTTTAAAGCACACAGTGGAGGGCGCATCACGCACGGTCTCAGGCAGTCTGTTATATACTGACGGACCCATTATATACACAGACCTTTCAGATTTTGCGAGCCTATGCGAGGGTGTTCTAAGGCGGTCCTTGTATTTGTCGCTGCGCAGTGCTCGTGTTTTGTTTATCCCTCTTTTTGCAAACACATCGAGATGTGTGAACGTGAACAAGGCAATCACAAAAATGAGTTCACAAGGCAAAGGTAGTATCTTTAGTTCTTTGAAAAGATCTTTGCAGGAGATGTCGTCTGTGACTCCCATGATGGCGCGCACGGCTCGCTTCTGCATCACGAACGCTCTTTATTTAAAGTTCGCTCAGTATTTAAAGCTATGATCGTGGCTCGTACCACCAAGTGAACATGTCACCCATAAGATGGCTGGTAACCGTTACAACGTTCAGTGGCTTGATTGGAGCCGAAGATAACTATATAATTTGGATGTATTAATGGTTACTATTCTCCTCTACTACCAAACGTTTCCGTCTTAGACCAAATCGTCACTTATCCATCCCCCGCGACATTAACATGTTATACCAGCTGGTACTTAACTGTTCCACATAAAAAGTTATCATAGACGCAAGCACATCAGTCTCGGTCTTGTGTAGCCGTCATCGAGCAAATCGTCACTTACCGAGGGGACAAGAGTAGCCGAGGATTGTGCTCGTATAATTGGAGAGGATGTTCAGCAAAGGACTAGTATAAGGTGATGATGGAGTGGTCAAAGGGTACACGCTATAAATAAACACATCTGTTTGGGTTTGCAGGTGAGTAGGTAACCTTCACACTTGAGTCCCTGGCGCACCAGTCCGAACAGCATCTCCCCGCAGAAGTCGCAGAAGGTGGGCGCCTTGTAAGAGTGCACCGCCAGCGCGTGCGGCCGCGGCGTCGGGGCTGCGTCGGACAGTCCGCCGCATATCAGCGCTGGAAACATCATACACATGCTTTCATCTTCATTCTTCTCTACTTTGTCACTTTAGACGTTTGGGTGATAGCTGAATGCCTCATTACTTTCGTTTTTTTTCAATTCAAAGCAATAAGTTTTAACTTTTTTATATTTAGGGCCAGCTTCACCGGTGACTAGTCAGATTTTTACATTTGATTTTACAGTTTTGATGTGGCGTCATCTGTCAGATAACTATCTGAAACTTTATCAGGGACCGGTGAAACTGGCCCTTACAATAATTATTATTGATATGATATATTTATTGTTATTTGACGTGTGTGAGTGCAGACTTTTATTTTTCCCATAATACTGAATAATCCTTTGTCAAAAGTCAAGTTTTATCGTCATGCTTCTACTTTCATTGTAACCTAACTGCAAAAGTAATGGGATTCTTTGCCAGTGTCTGTTTCCCGATAAGTATTTACAGGGGTAATTTGAAGTAGCGAGTGAACAAGTACCTTGAAGGGCATCGTCACTTAACATCAGCATCAGTTGAGATGGCTGTTACACGCTAGTCGGCTAGTAATTAGACTTTAAAAAGATTAATTTTGACTTATACTATTATTTATTCTGTGACTTAGTGCAGATTTTACCAAAATCTGATAAGAGTTACTCCAGAGTTAATCATTGGAAACGTCAAAAATAGTATGATTATACTTGTACGTGTTAGGTACTTTGAACAAATGACGATCTTCTCTAGGATAACCTACCTATCATACCTATAGGCAAATATACCTACAGATGTATGGCAATCTTGAATTTGGTGGGTTAGCAAGTTTAAGGATAGGATATAAAGCGTGTACTCACGGCTGGCTGTGAGGACGATCTCGACGAGGGTCTCGTCCATGACGTCACTGGCGGAGTTGATCAGCTGCAGCACGTTGGGAGAGCAGTAGTCGTGTCGGAACAGCAGGATGCGGTCGCCGAGCCGGCTCAGACCGTTGTCTGGGATCTGGATACGAACAAATATATCCAGTAACAAGATAAAACTCTCTATTAAACAATCGACATTCGAAAAGTGTTAAGTGAGGCACCTACTGTGGTCAGTACTTATCACGCCTATCAATTTGCAGAACGACATCAACTTGTCACCCTGAATGTGGTGTAGAGACAGGTAGAATTAGCTTAGATGTTTCCTTTAGTTTACGTTTTGAAGTGACGTCTAATAAACCGATGAACGCCAGCTGCATGCACGAAAAATGTCCCGTTACGCTCATTGTACGCATGCGCCGATTTCATCAATGTTTTGTGTATGAATGTCAATATTGTTTTAGTTTTGTTATGACGTTGTCACGTTAAACTATCGTCCGTTAACTAACTTTACAGACAACCGATTTTTTAAAATTTAGTTAAAAGAGTAGTCTGTCCCGACTCGCACTCAAATGCCAATCGTGCATTGATCCATCATTCTTACATAACAGCAACGATAAAGTTAAAATGGGAAATTTACTAGTAGTAAACCATCCACTATTACCTCTATAATAATATCTTGCTGCTATATATCATGCACACCTACCATCTGTATATTAATGTGTCTCTAATGAACGCACGGTTACGGAAGAGACGCTAATTAGCGATAAGGCCGCCAATTGTACTTTAAAATGTAATCACTGTACCCCAATATAAGGTTTTTAAGTGCAATTAAGCGTATTCTATCTATTTATCTACCTCCTAAGTTTGAGAAGTATGATTGTAGTGACTCTGATGGATAAGGTGGAGAACAGCGTGATAAGGGAACGTTGTGGTGTGGTAGAAGATGTAGTGACAAAGGTAAAGAAAGGGATGCTTAGATGGTTTGGACATCTAGAAAGGATGGATGAAGGAAGATTGACGAAACCGATTTATGAGACTTGTAGGAATGGGCCAGTCGGTAGAGGCCGACCTAGGCGAACGCATCACGGACCAGACTAAAGACATTTCAAAAGTGAGCATGTGAAGGCGCCTACGAAAGTGGAAGAAGCGAAAGAGGTATGTCAGGATTGTAGCATTAGGAAAGAAGTAGTCTCTACCTACCCCAACGGGAAAAAGGCGTGACTTTATGTATGCATGTTATGTACCTTCTCGTGGACGAACTTGACGGCCAGCTCCTTCAGGTATGCCAGCGTGAGCAGATGTGGCGGCGCGGAGACAGCGTCCCTGGCGAACCCCAGCTGGAACATGAAGGTCACCTCGTCCTCCATCGCGGCCGCCGCTGGCACGCCGCGTTCTGCGGACAATATAACACTCTATTCATTACTGCAGTGGTTTCTATTTGCTTTGACTAGTCGACGACTCTCAAACAAGAGTCGAAGGAATATTTGCGGATCCAGAGTTTTTGCGCCGTGTACAGTAGAGTAGAGACTATGAATAGTCTCTAATAATTGTGTTTGTGGAGCTGACTAAAGTAGCATAGTTACTTTTCGCTGAAGGCCAGCAAGAGGTGCATCCAGAGTCAGTGCACACCGCTTGTGTGCACTGACTCTCACTTTAGAAACAGAAACTTCTGCTGTTCTTTCCGTACATTCTGCAACGATTGAAAGAGTTCTGATACCTATTTGTTAATTTCTTGAAGACACTTGTGTAATCATCACAAGTATTTAAAATATAATAATTAGCTTTCAAACTTTTTTCAAGCTTTAAAAAAAGTTAGTTCTGTTAGCGCAGTGGCATCCACAAAGCTGATGAAAGTTAACATAAGCCGTTTAAAATCACAATAAACTAAATACCGATTCGGGGCTTTAGTATAAGCCGCGTTCATTACAAGCTTAATTGCAACTAAGTTGCATTTCAGATATTTATTTTTATCGTTCTTTATAATATAACAATATCTACATATTATGATTCCTGATTTCTGCAACACACTTGATAAAAACGTGCCCAATTTTACCGAAATTTTCCTTATTATGAAAACAGCAAAGAAAGTTATCAATAAGGTGAATAAAGACATTTTTATTTAAATTTAGGTTGACCGTCCGCTAGGTTAAGTTCAAACTGCGCCAAAAATTACCAGTAATTGAAAGCTGGAGGGCATCTATGCTCGTTGAGATTTAAACAAAAACATGTTTTTATTGTCTTAATAGTAATGATGATAGACAAAATGTATATTATTATAAGACCTTACCTTATAAGAAAAGGTTAGTAGGAGATGGCATACCTGACGCAGTATCCAGCTATCCTTTTATAACTCTAGTACTTTTCATAAACTAAACTTTGACTTAGATAAATTGTCACCACCTATCTTTAATAAACAATTGTCTATTCCTCTCCATACCCGATTGTCTGGAAGAGTTCGCTTTTAGCGATAAGACCGCCATTTGTACTATTTTTAAACCTACTTCACAAAATAGGAGGAGGTTCTCAATTCGACCTATTTTTTTTTAATTTTATGTTTCTGTTTGCTATTTCTTGGTGTGGAAATAAAGTGTTGTTGTATTGTATTGCAGGGCTATAAGGTTCATAGCCTACTACGCAGGTACACAGCACTCTAACACATGCATCTGACAGAATGTTAATGACTGGCTGATCAAAACATTTCGATTCATTTCGATATACATACTACCTACGAGCCTCTCTGAAACATTGGATTGCTAAAATATTCAAACTATAAAGACGAATCTCACGCGATGTAATATCGATATATTGATCGACAAATTGGTTCAGCTTAGTTAAATTTCATGTACTTAATTTGTCGCCTTGTTTCAATTCTAGTACTAGTTTAATGAGTACCAACTTTCAATCAACATTTTCCAGAATTTTGGAACTCGCACCTGGTACCTATCAACTCTATTACAGACTATTAACTATCTTTATTAAATTGTTATTTAAACACTGAGATAGCGAGAAATGTAAAAGTGCATACATCACCGAATCAGTGCATCGGTCAGGGTTATCGATAAATCCAATTATAGCCTCGCCCGGCGAAAGTAAGTAGGTGGCTGCATGTGGAGATAGCAAACTTAACATAGCACTACATTTTCACAAGATATTTGAACGGGATATTTACTATGTTTTTCATTATTTGTGAGCTTTCGATATGTGGGAGCTCCTACATAGGCCAAACAAAACGAACCATTTCTTGCCGTGTAAAGGAGCATATAAGGGCGGTCAAAAACAATGACACACAAAAATCAGCCATCGCAAAACATTTGATGGAGACCGGGACTAACCACTGGATAGAGTTGCACAACCCTCAGGTAATTTCGACTGAACGCCACTATATACCAAGATTGGTAAGGGAAGCGATTGAAATTACAAAGTATAAAAATTTCAATCGTGAGGACGGGTTCAAACTGTCAAATACCTGGCATTCAGTGGTTGGTCTTTGTTGATCATATAAATACATACATACATACATACAATCACGCCTTTTTCCCGTTGGGGTAGGCAGAGACTACTTCTTTCCATCATATAAATGCCCGAACAAAAATAACAAACGTGAAGATATTGTCAGTGTTGTGTGTCGCGATCGAGTTCCAGCAGAAGCAAGTAGTAGGAGCGGCGAACCTGCAAAAAGAACGCGAAAGCGGGTAGACCGCTTCGTGTTTTCGTAAACAATCCATTTACCCGCAATCGACAGTTTATCCGTGAACATGGTGCTTGCAATAGCGCCGAAATATCGGAAGCTCACAAATAATGAAAAACATGGTAAATATCCCGTTCAAATATCTTGTGAAAGTGTTAGTGACCATGAAAACTTAAAAACTTATATAGCACTACATACTCACGAGTACATGCCTGTTTACTAAACAAACATGTAACTCAAGCAATTAGGGATATTCTACACAAGCGTGCTCTTCCCTCGACTTCATCGTCACTTTTCATCCTATGTTATGTTTCTTTAAGTGTTACACACAATATATTTTTAGTACATTATTTCAGAAATAGTACTCTTTATTTTTCAAATTGCGAATAGACAAATGCTTTACCATTATCTCATTGATTGTCTGAAAGTGTATGACACCAGAGATACGACAAGATTAAAGTGTTTATCTCAATATCTCTGGAGATACTCATCAGATCTCTATGAATTGTATCATTAAAATTTGGACTACCGTGAAGATATATTGCCTATGAAAAAAATATTCGAATTGGTTCACAATTGGCGCAGCAATCGCGCAGCAAACATGGACAAAATATAGACACGAATCAAAAACCTCATCGTTTTTGTAAGTCGACTGAAACTTACCAGCATAACTTGTATAGATCAGTTCCCGTGAATTTTTTTTTTTTTTTTTAAGATTACACGCAATGTGGATTGCACATTACTAGTTTTCTTGTTAACCCCCCCAACTAAGCTAAATATATGCTTGTGTCTGGAGTGGGTTCACGTCAATAGTGCAATGGGTGGGGTGGAGATCGAACTCACGACCACTCGATCGCCAGTCCGACACCTTATCCATTGGGCTATTGCCGCCTGAATCAAGAAAGAATCAAAGAATCAAAGCATTTATTCAGTATGTAGGCAGTATAAATATACGCACATATACACGTCAAAATCATAAATCATAAAATAAATCATAACCAATTATCAAGTAAACATAGCAAAAGCAGAATTTAACGCTTTGAATTAGAAAAAAAAAGTAATGAACCATTCAGCTGTCATCCAATCGTTTACGTCAGAATATTTAAAAAAAATTAAAGTAGGTTAAAACCAACCATACATGTAAGTGTGTGTTTCAGTACTTCAGACAATTTTTATATAAAAAAAATAAAAAAGTGAAATAGTGATACACAACATAGAGAAACGCATACCGATCACAGTACATATCATGATCCAAATGGAACTGATAGTCCGTCTGTCAGCTGCATAATATTGTTTAAATAAAAATAAAAATGGCAAGCCTAGAAAGAAAATCTGCGGACAAAAGGGGAAAACTGAATGGCTGTTGAATCTACCGGTGTTTCGGAAATACTCCCATCAGAGAAGAAACACCAAGAAACTCTATGGGGCTTGTCTTGTCATTTTATCTTTTTTTTTTTTTTAATTAATTGTACATGTCAGCTTTAATATTTTAACAATATATTATTAATTATAATACAATTTATATTTGTTCTTGGAACTTGGGGCATTCAGGCCATGCATTTTTGTCATCCATATAGTCACCTATTGTATAGTATGATTTTTTCATCAAATTGGATTTTACATAGATTTTAAATTTGCTCATAGGCAATTGATCAATATCTTTAGGTAGCTTATTGTAAAAGCGTACACAGTTCCCCATGAATGAACCACTAACTTTCTGCAGTCTGAAATTAGGTATAATTAATCTATTTTTATGTGAATATTATGAATATTATGAAAATTCGCTAGTCGCATACAAGTCTTACTAAGACATCGCGAACGATTGCTTTACACAGACAGTGTCAGTAACGCGATCTGCTTCAAGAAATAAACGAAACCTGCCAAATGAATTGAAAAACTTAAACCCCGAAGACAGTTTACATTCAATGCTCATAATCGGCTTAGGGTAACATTAGCGAAATGCAGTTGTAACGTGATCATAGCATTCTATCGGCTTCTTCTGATATGCCTTTTAATGTTTAGACTTAACGATTTAAGTAGGTATACTTAATTAACTCTATTGTAGAAGTAATCGCTTCAAAGCAAATCACATTAGATTTAATTACATGTTTGGCCCAGTTTGTATGCAATAATAAAATGTTGTAATTGTGATATATTAAAGTGGTCAAAATTCAACCAATATTCTTTTATTTTGTAAATTCATTTGATACAATAATACCTATATTCAAAATTTTGAACAACCCTCAAAATGAGTTTATCCGTTTGGGCGTTTACGATAGACAGGATACACAGATAAACACGACAAACTTATAACACCCCTTTTTTGCGTCGGGGGTTAAAAAGTTATACATTAAATATACGACAACACGGACATAGTGAGAAGACTAAAAAGGATCAAACCTTTTAAGTTAGTGTAGTGAAGTGACAGTAAAATAGTGAATAGTGCTTACAAAGAACGCAATAAAATAGTGTCTTCGCCTTAATAGAGACAATAAGAAAAGTGCCATTGGACACATTCTTAGTTTAACTAACAATAGTTAGCAGCTTAGGTCAAATTTAAATTACTTATTAGTCTTAAGACTAGATTGTAATGTTAATGATATACCATTATGTTGGAATATCATGTGTACAAAAAAAAAACATAAATTATTGATTTCTGCTTCTCTATTTTTTTGCTAATGTGGAGTTTTCGCTTAATAAATAATTTGTTTGCTCCTTCAAGCAGTAGGTACGTACAGTCCACTTTAATATATTTTAGCATATGGGTAGACTAGAATATTGAGTGGGACATGCGACAGGCGAAGCCAAGAAGCGTAGCAAGTACTTAGTGACACAATTGTTACGACATTTCGCTGGAGTTTATCACAGACAGACAGATCGCGTGGCCCGGTCGACACAATCATAATCCCGACGCCGACGGTGACTTCCTCGTTCGTCGCGACCCTGACTCACTTTTGGATAATATTTACTTTCAGGATCCTTAAAACCGGCATTCAAGTATTCGAACTTTTTTCTCAATCGACTATACCTCGATAAGGCATCACTGCCACATGTGAACACAATATGGCTTACGAGGCATCTTGTCCGCCGCAAAAGCTATAACATTTTTGCATGCATTCGATCTAAAAAGCTTTTTATTTTTATATATCTTATAGGCTAGCGTTTGACCACTGTCTCACCTGTTGGTAAGTGATGATGCGGTCGAAGATGGTACGCACGCTAGGCCTAGAATGGGAACTGTCTCTCAAGGATAGCCTGCGGAACACATTAGATGCTTTGGCGACAGATCTTCTAACTTGAGGGTGGTAGCTGGCCAGACGGACACTAGATAGTGTCCTACCACCATGCTTATCTATGCTTCTTTATTTTTTCTGTTCTATATAGCTTTAGATGAAACACATTTGCCCAGACGAGTTACCATCGAAGCTAAAACAACAGCAGTTCAGCGGTCGCCTCCCAATAGACACAGATTGTCCGCAGGCGCAGCGCTGCAATGAGCAGATCAATCTGATGAGTAAACCCGTCTGTGACCGGCAGCCTCATACACGTGTCGTTTGGGCAGCCGCCAGCCGGTGCACGCTCCCGGCCTTGATCTTGTCGTAGATTACAGATATGCAGTCCGTGGCCGGTTGCTAGCCGCCGCTAGGTTAACGCGCAGCTCGTGTACACCCGCGCGTTACGTCACTGCTGCTCGGTGCTCACTGCTCTCCGATACACGTGTATGCCTGTTTGGCGGTCAACTACTGAGGCGGAAGGCGCGTCTGGTCCGTGGAAATTTTATTTGTTGAAGGTTTCTGTTAAACTCTGTTACCATCTCCGTGGATGATGAGGAGCGCACTAGGAATGCTGTAAATCATACGTACTGCCAAGAAATGGAATTCCTTGCCGGTGTCTGTGTTTCCCAGTAACTATAACCTGGGGACTTCAAATCGCGTGAACAGGTATCTTCTAGGTAAGTGTGCTACATCGTCGATCGCATCGTCACTTAACATCAGGTAAGATAGTGGTCAAACGCTTACCTATCTAGTATACAAAATAATTTAAGATCGTTTACAATACGTAAAAAACCCGACTTCACATGCCGCGATAGTGATTGTGGATATTTTCATAATCATGTCATCAAGGTATCAAATTTGTTTATATTGTTTATCTCCATATCTTCGGAGATAAATGTCAGATCTCGATCAAATTTGAATGGGACCTAATGTAAGGCTCTTAAACAAAAATTAAAATCACTTAAGATTTGACGGAGTTCTGAGGTAATAAAACACACAAAAAAAACAGTCTAATTGAGAACCTCCTCCTTTTCTGTGAAGTCGATAAAAAAATCATTAGCCATTGACAGTGTGGTTGGGATTACGATTTATTTTTACGTAGGATTCTAGAGTTACGTTGGAATATTTTTTACTAATGCAGATTTGCGATAAAATAATTGTTGTGATAACAATTGTTGCCATTGTGTCAGCGCACGTCACGCGAATCAGCTGATCAACAATAACAACAATAGTGCATGTGTGCAATTTGTCATTTATCTTACTGACCCTTGGTTAGGAGATCAGAAAACAGCTTTTGAGAATATAGTCCGAAGGAAAGTAACCGATTACAGACGATAGTTAGTAACTATTTAACCAACTTCACAAAAATGGAGGAGATTCTCAATTCGACGTTTTTTTCAATGTTTTAAATTTCTTTGTTACCTCAGAACTCCGTCAAATCATAACTGATTGAAAACTTGATGACATGATTATGGCTACTGGCTACTCTGACTATCGCGGCATGTGAAGTTGGTTTTTTAGTTTTGTACGATCATATATTATTGATCTACAAAGCTGATACAAAACGTACAGCACACCGATAAATAATATTATTTATGTTTTTCAATTCACAATTTTACCACGCTTTTATTAAATAAACTGGCCAAGTGCAAGTTGGACTCACACTCGTAGGGTTCCGTAACACCGTTAAGTATTCCATAACTATGATTTTTCGCAACTACAAAATTAATTTTGTTTTTCATAGTGTTTGTATGAAAAACAAAGTCATCTTTGCGGTCGCCATATCTCTAAACTGCTGACTGTATCTTGTTCAAACCAATTTTCGTTGTTAGTTTTTATTGAGATTTACAGCGTATAGTTTTTTTAGATTTTTCACTCCCATACTTTAAAAGTTAGATGGGGGAGGGGGGGGGGGGCACACATTTTACCACTTTAGACGCGCCTATCTTTCAAATGATTGACTTTGAGAAAAAATGATTTTAGAAACCTCAATGTCATTTTTGAAGACCTATCCATAGACACGTATAGGTTTGAAGAATTTTTTTTTTTTGTTTCAGTTCCATGTATGGGATGCCCCCCCTTAAACTTGTATATTATTTATTTTTGTATAAAAATCTGAAAGCAGTTCATAGAATACATCTACCTACTAAGTTTCAATTCTGTAGTCCTAACAGTTTCGGAATAAAATGGCTGTGACATACGGACGGACAGACAGACAGACAGACAGACATGACGAATCTATGAGGTTTCCGTTTTTTGCCATTCGGCTACGGAACCCTAATATTTTTTTTGTTTGTTTGTCTGTCCGTCGTTTCAGCAGGAATCATGCAACTCTAATTTGGCTGAAACTTTCAGGGAAGATTACAACTCGATGACAATGCATTTAAAAAAAAATTGCTACCACCATCAAGTAGAAAATATGCCGCCATTACCTTATGGTGTTCCGGCAGCACACCTCCCTTGAGAGTCAGAGTATTTCAAAAATCTATTATGCAGGACATATGCTCAGATTTTAATTTTTTTCGAGGTTTTGTACCAAAAGGGTTCCAAGGGAACCCTATTACTGAGACTTTGTTATCCGTCCGTCTGTCTGTTCGTCGGTCAGAGAGCTGTATCTCCTATACCGCAATAGGCAGACACTTGAAATTTTCACAAAGTATGTATTACTATAACAGCTATAACAACTGCAACAACAACCGCTACAACAACAAGTATCGCGCTAAATTCTGGCAATCTAACGTTTCGATCGCCACAGTTTCTGTTTTCTGCTGACGTCATCGCTCACTTCAAACCTATTTAGCTCATAAAATTCCCATGTCCGTTACACGTGTGGAGTATTGAGAAGGAGGAAGGTAAGTAAGCCTTAGCGTCCCGCACACGTTATCTGTATAGAAATAACGAACACAGGCGATTAGCGCTTCTTTGCTGAGACAGGCCTAGAATAGATATATAATGTATATACACGCAACAGTGAGAATACACGTGTATTTCATTATGTAAACAGTTGTTTATCTGTAAACAGAGTGTGAAGTTGGTTTAACACTTCACTTGGTATTGTCTAAAAATATCGGCTAATAAGTAATAATTATATTAAATTATTAATTAAAATTAATAAGCTAAGAGTATAATTGTCTGTAACGTCAACTAATACATATTATTTTGTTTTTTAATGTATTTATTAGGGAAAGCAAACAGCTACATTATGAGCTCGCCGTTGTCCACTCTTCATACATTTGACTTACCTACAACATACATTTTTACAATCACGCCTTTTTGCCGTTGGGGTAGGCTAGGCGGAGACTATTTCTTTCCACATACTACGATCCTGACATACCTCTTTTGCTTCTTCCACTTTCATTAGCTCCTTCATACATGCTCGCCAGTTATCGTTAGAGGATCCGTAGTGATAATATGGCTGCGGTAGTATTGTCTACAATAAGTGGAAGACTTTAGAACATTAGATACAAGTCAGCAAACACCACTAAAACTCTACGATCTGTTTTCTTTCTCTATCCAGCCATATTATAGCTCTCAGTCGCCTCGACGACACCAAAGTACTAGCTAGAGGAATAACTGAACCCGGCATAGCTATTACCATCGCACTTGATATGATGATGCATTGCGGGTGCACGTAATGGTACGGTTGGCAACCCTACATTAATAAGGGGAATTAAACATGTGTTTTAAGTGTGACGTTCGACGTCTAGATGAAAACTGAATGGCTCAATACCTTTGTTTTTTTTTTGTAAATTCAAAGCGTTATGTTTCTGTTATATCTATATTTTTTGTTGAATATGATCTATTTAATGTTATTTGACGTGTGTAAGTGCTAATTTTTAATTTGCCCATATACTGGATAAATGCTTTGACTTTGACTTTGATAGAAACTTACGATGCAGTCTCTGATGACATGCTTGCCTGAAATTAGAAGATAACTAAAAGAACGACTAAATACCTTACTAAAGTGTGATCTTCACAGCGCAACAGTTCCTAACCGCGAATCGCCATTAAGCGGGTATTCTGAGAAACATTCGATAGTGTTGCGATAAGAAACATAGTGAATTAGTGACAACACGTGAGACCTTGAAGTTGACTAACAAGGACTGCTGTAAGGACGGACGTCATCCAGACAACAACTTTAGAGACACTGGGATGCTAATTCCTATGAAACCGGTGAAACTGGCCCTAAATATTAAGTATCTATAAAATACACTTTTGCTAAAGCTAGCTGCAATATTTTGGAAGTTATTGAGGTTTTTGATACCGAGCCGCATGATGCATGCATGCATGCATGCATGAGATGCATGTACACCACTAATGGAATATCTTCTATTTCATCCCTTTACTCTGAATACTTGTTAGTTATAGGTAGGTACGTCGGACGCGGATAAAACGTATTTTGCGGAAATACGTGCATTGCGTCGTATACCGCGTCGCGTCGCACTATAATAGTAGGTATACTTAGGTACTCACGTAGAGTCACATTATGTCTTTAAAATACTATTGGATTTCCTGCTGTTTTAGCACGCTGCTACGCCCCACCGGTTCTTTGCTGATAAAGTTTCAGATAGTTACAAAGTTTGTCAAACAATCTGTGAGATAAGTTCCTAATAGGTTATCAAGTACCGGTGCGACAGGCCCTCAGTAAGTAATTAAACCTTTGTAGGTTATATATAAAACACAAAAACAATTCTACCGATGCCGATGCCGCGATGTCCGTTATAAACTTTGAAACCATCCAACCAATGGGCCCCGAACCGGTATCATTGGAAAGGGAATAATGCGAATATGGTTTTCGAACACTAAAATAATGCATGAGGCACATTCGGTAACATTTCTTTTTCAACCGACTTATAAAAAGAAGGAGGTTCTTAATTCGTCTGTATGTTATTTTTTTAACCGACTTCAAAAAAAGGAGGAGGTTTCTCAATTCGACCGTATATATATATATATATATATATATATATATATATATATATTTTATGTTTGTTCGGGGATAACTTCGTCGTTTATGCACCGATTTTGATTATTCTTTTTTTGTTCGTAAGGAGATATCCCAAGTGTGGTACCATGGTAATTTTATCGAGGTCTGATAAGTATCTCCAGAGATATTGAGATAAACATCTCAAAATTGGTACTGAAAATGAACATTGAAGTCGGTTCTTTTTTAGTTTTTAAACGATATTATTAAGTGTAATGTGTATGTCAGACGACTACTCCGTCAATTATGAACAGATTCGAATGATTATTTTTTTAATCGGTAGGGTACGTTTCCGAGGTGGTCCCATTGTCATTTTATCGAGATCAAGAATCAAAGAATCAAAGCATTTATTCAGTATGTAGGCAGTATTAATATACGCACATATACACGTCAAAATCATAAATCATCACATAAATCAATCAAATCAAAAAAACAAAAGTAATGAACCATTCAGCTGTCATCCAATCGTTTACGTCAGAATATTAAAAAAAATTAAAGTAGGTTAAAACCAACCATACATGTAACTGTGTGTTTCAGTACTTCAGACAATTTTGTATAAAAAAATTAAAAAAAAGTGAAATAGTGAAACACAACTTAAAGAAACGCATACTGATCTGATAAGTATCTCCAGAGATATGACGATAAACTTCTCAAACTTGCTACTGAAACTGACTCGCGGGGCATGGAAGTCGGTTGTTTGAATTTTTTAAACTATCTTAATTATTTAGCATAGTAGAATAAAACACACCCGGAATTCGCTAGTAAGTCATTAGTGTCATTTGTTATTCTATGAGAATCCTAGAAAGTCTAGTAACTCGATGAATGCGAGAGTCGACATCCTCTATGTTGTATGTTATGCCTCTCACTCCATGGTTATGCTTCCGTGATGCTTGACTCAGGACATTCTTTACTTTCATAAACATTGTACTATCACGTACTGTGTTCATTGAATAAACACCACGTTGGTGATCTAGATGCTTGAACAACGATGTATCATGACGTCTTCGTACATGTCTGTAAGTAGGTACATTACTATACCACTGTAAGGGTCATCAGTCATCTTGTCTCTTGTAACAGAGCCGGAATATCCAGGACCTATAAAATATACCATTACCAGTGTTATAGTAAGTTTTTTAAGATTCCTGTCATCCTCGCTAAAGCATGAAGACTTATGGATGTATGAACGTACGATGGCGCAACATACTTAGTGTTTTTCGTCGAGGCTGCTTTGTTTTGAATCCAGAGCGGAGCGAAGGATCCTAGAGTAGTTCTAGGATTCGTAGATACGACACGTACAGTTACGCTAAGTGTGAGTGGGATAGAAACAAAGCCGGCTGAATTAATTTGTCTTCTGAGCAATGTTCTGAATGCAAACTCCAGTTAGAGTTGAACCTTTTTAATGATGATTAAGGTTTTTATTTTCTTCTTGGCCACCACACGATATGTGTACTGTGCCATTTCGTGCGAATTAAATTTTATTTATATTTAATTTCCCCGTATATGTATTTGACTTATATTTAAGTTTATCAGTGCGGCGCGCTCTTTATTTGATAGGATGGAAATATTTCCCGTAAGATATATTAGTGGACCTCCTCAGGAGCAGACGGAGCAGAAAAGAAGAAAATTCACATGTAATTAATTAAATTACGATATTTTATAATGTTTTTAGGGTTCCATACCTCAAAAGGTAAAAAAGGAACCCTTATAAGATCACTTTCTTGTCCGTCTGTCTGTCTGTCCGTGTGTCACCACCGATTTTCTCAGGAATGGGTAGACCTAGCAAGTTGAAATTTATACCAGATACTGAGGTCTATAGTCACTATTAGGTGTATAAAAATCAAGGTCCTGAGTCAACACGATAAAAATATATGGGCAAATTTAGACTTTCGCGAAAACGTGTAAGTACCAAAATTTACCTTAATTTTCAACTTTTTATATTTTTCGAAATTTTTCCTTTACTTGTGCTGTAAGACCTTGCTTTTGACCAAAATTGACAATTCTAGGTCAACCGGAAGTACCCTATAGGTTTTCGACCCAAAACCTACTTCCCGTTGATCTAGAATCATGAAATTTGGCAAGAAGCAAGGTCTTACAGCACAAAAAGGAAAAATTCCAAAAATGGTTGTTTTTCGCAATCTCTTATCTATGAGTACGAAGGATCGACTTCAGTCAACACTGCTGATAACCCGTACATATGTTTATGCACACTTTCATAATAATCAAAAAGTTTGGCACGTTCTTCTATAATTGTACACAACACCGCTCTGCAGTCTGCACACGCTTCCATATAGTCGTACTAGCTGTGCCCGCGACTTCGTCCGCGTGAAATACTGTCTTTGGGCATTAGCATAGCATTTTTAAATATTTAGGCTAATTATTTTACAAATAAGACACATGCATATCCCACATACACCGCACAACTTCTAGCTTTAAAAATGACGATACTTCCATACAACTTTTCAATCTCCCTTTCAACCCCTTACAACCCTCGTTTCGCATTAAAAAGTACCCTATGTCCGTTCTCAGGCTCTTGACTATCTGTGTACCAAATTAAATTTAAATAGGTCCAGTGGTTTTGGCGTGAAAGTGACACAGACAGACAGACAGAGTTACTTTCGCATATATAATATTAGTTAGGAAGTTAGGATATCTATCAAATCGATTTCTTGCAAAAACATCGTTTATATAAAGAATAATACGCTTTATTGCTAATAAAACATTATAATAGGGTACTATCGTTAGTTTTTTTTATCTTATAGGTCAGTGTTTGACCACTATCTCGCTTGGTGGTAAGCGATGATGTGGCTCTTATCCCGTTCTTCTTATGCCTAGAATACTGTGATTCTCAAGGGCTGTGTGCTGCCGGAACACTGTAAGGTTATGAGAGCAGATATTCTCCTTGATGGTGGTAGCTACTTAGTGGTCAGGCGGCACACCCGTGGACGAACACCCGTGCTAGCTAGGATTTGAACCGGTATAGTGAGATCAAAGAACGAATAATTGCTTAGCATCGATCTCTAACATTAGTCGAGAGCTGATTAAACACACTTCAGATCAGAACAAGATTTTATTGAAATTAAATAAGAACTAAAAATAGCACCGGGCAATGGTCCGTTTAGTTACTTTATCTCTTTTCGTTGTTTTATTATCTCTACTTCTTGATGTGTCATAGAATGCATTTCTGATATTACTCGATACTTTCACATAGATAGTGCACACAACAGCCCACTGTGCAGGTCATCAACCTTCGCATAAAATGCGAATAAACAGTAAAAACATGACCGCTTTATGTTGTTAGCTTCCTGAACGTAGAGCATAAATTACGATGCATTTGCATCTTGTGAATGGCTTGATATTCAACAAGATTTGACTCAGCACATAGAACACGCCCGCTTATAGATTCCGCACGATGTTGCATGAATGTTGCAGAACGGCATAAATAAATGGTACATTAGTTAAGACTAGCAGCGCCTCGCAGCTTCACGCGCGTAGTTCCCGTTCCCGTTAGAATACGGCGATAAAATATTCTATAATTATATTCTCATTATATATATATGTATATTCAATATACATATACATATATTCAATAAAATATAGCTTATGTCACTCGCTGATAATGTAGCTTTACATTAGCGAAAGAATTTTTGAAATCGATCCAGTAGGTAGTTTTTGAGTTAAATCGTAACAAACAAGGAAACAAAAATCAAATCTTTCCTCATTATAATATTAGTTTCGATATCGCTATTTAAACTGTTAATTAACCTTAAACCGTTGTTTGCGGTTTTCGTTTCTTGTATTATCATTTATCAGACACATTTTACTTTCAAGCATCCGAACTGGGCAACAAAGTCTGCTATATTCTTAAATTAAGCTTATTGTACCGGAAGATAAATAAATACTACTAAACGGTCTTGTACTCTATCCAACAAAGAAAGCTCAAACCTGTGGTAAAGACACCGTGAATATGTTGATGTGATGTTTGAACAATTTATAACTGCAAGTTAAACTCTAAAATAAACAAGTTTACACGTTGGGCACTTGGCAAACTTGTGGTACGTTTGAGTATGACTCAGAATCATTTTTACATTTAATATACAAAATTATGGATAAAATGTTTTAAAGATTCCACTTTCATGTAGCATGATCTGTTCTTAATATCAATTAAGTGACGTATTTGGAGTGATGTCTAAAACACTAGCCATGTGCAAACCATATCCTTAAAGAGAAAAGATAGATACGTATCATTTTGAACAAAAGATATATATCTTTTATATCTCTATATCCCTAATAACTCTGTGACGCTACGCTCCCTTTCCATCACATAGATTGTTATATGTTTACATCTCCCTTATTCTAACTCTCGCTCTCTTTTTAACGCATAGAGAGTTATAAGCATCTCGCTTACTCTAACTCCTTTACGCTCTCTTTTTAACGCATGGTATGTTATATGGTTACATCCCGCTTACTCTAACTCCGCGAAATGAGTTGTTGCGTTGAAGATATAAAAGAGTTAAAGAGATGGTGGTGAAATGTAAGATATACGGATATAATCTTTGGTTTAAGGAGATATAACTCTTTTTAGTTAATCACTCCTGAGTTACACACGTCTATAAAATACGGCTTCGGCTATTCAAGGAGTTGGTTAGAATAATCACAATTTAAGCTTCTATGGCATCATTCTAGAGTCGAAAGCTTCGTATCTTCAAGTCACTAGAAAAACTACCCTAAACATAACCTTACACTAGTCTGGAGCGAGAAAAAGCTCGGCTTGGTTGTAGCGAGGCGAGGCGCGAGTGTAGGGCGCAGGGCTCAACGATAGGCTATCAGCGTCCACTCGTGCGGTCGGAGGGCATGGCTACACGTGTAGCGGGCAACAAACAGCCTTATCGCTACGATAGCGTAGGGATACGCGGCAGGCTTCACTTGGCTTGACCTCGTCTACATAAATAACATACGTTGGTGTAGCTTTGTTTTTAGTATCATCCTTATACTTAAGTATGAAATGAAAATGAAAAATATTTTATTTCAGCAAAAAACATATACAATTATAGTTAAATGTTGGTAAAAGAACATAGAATGACTTAAAATTAATGTATATTGCTGGAAGACTGTAATTTTACATGGCTTAAATTATGGTCTTTACTCACACTAGGCAAGCCGGTATTGTGAAGATCCAATACGATTTGTAATAAACAGTTTTGTTTTAGATTTTGACTTACTGCACATTTTTATGATAGTAATATTATTATGTATGTTAGGAGCTTTTCGTGGAGTCGGCGGGGCTACAGATCATTCTCATCTAATACTATAAAATTCTTTCTCCTGACATACTGATTGACTGACTGACTGACAGACAACGCACAGCCTAAACCGCTGGCCGCAGAGACTTGAAATTTGGAGGGTATATTTATCTTAGTACGTTAGGGTGTACTAAGAAAGGATTTTCCAAAATTCGCCCCTTAAGGGGATGAAATGGGGGTTCAAAGTTTGTATGGAGAAACAAGATTAGATAGTCTTTTCTATTCGAAACCTCACACAAGTGCTTCAGTAAAAAAATAAGTAAATACATGATTCAGGCTTTTTCAAAATTCCACCCCTAAAAGGGTAAAACGGGGTAACCAAGTCTGAAATTAAATATTGTTTCCGATTGCGCTGAAATTTGGCATGCAGATAGTTATTACGACGTTAGTTTAAAATTTTCTCCCGGATACGGAACGGGGATTCAACGTTTGTATGGCGAAACAAGATGCGATAGTCTGTATTATTAGAAACTTTACACATAAGTACTTCTGTAAATAAATAATTAGGTAAGTACGTGTTGTAGGATTTTTCGAAATGGGGTAGGTAACAAAGTATGAACATTTGGGTTTTTCGGGTTTTATAAATATGAATCCCGATTTGCCTTAGTGATGCGATAACATGAAAACGGTTGAACCGATTTGGCTAATTCATATTTGATGTCTTTAATGATAGAATCGTTTTTACAAAAGAAAAGTTTTAAGTAAATAAAAGGAGTTTCTAATTGTTATTTTGTTTTGTTTAGAAAACTAAAAAAAAACGACTTTAAATACCGCGCTTATCATTTTTAGTACAAATTTTAAGGTTTTTATCTTCATATCTCTGAAATACTAAACATATCTCGATGAAATTTAAATATGACCACCTAGGAAATAATACTCTTACAAACAAATAATATTTTTTTAAATGGCGTCTTTGAGTCATTAGTGAACATAGATTTAAAAAATCTGATGAAGAGAGAACCTCTTCCTTTTTTTTGAAGTCTGTTACAAATACATATAAATAGTACTGTGCTTTCCGCTTCTGGAAGGCATACAGCAGACATACGCACTTATGCCTACTACAAATAGACTGAATGTACTGTTACTTCAGTGACACGTTTCAATCGAGGTATTGACCAACATAGAATGGTCACGGTTCCCGCGATCCGCGACGGAATCTACCGAGAGCATGCCTAGAGACCTTGGATCATGGACCGGATCATATTGTTATTTTCCATTTAATTTTATCAAAATTGTTGTTTATATTTAAATCATTTTAGTATTAAAACTTGACCCAATTGTTTTAAATACAAACTAGCTGATACCCGCGACTTTGTTCACGTTCACCAAGAATTTGATCACTGTAAAGCTCTGTCTAGGAGGTGGAGCAATGATATCCGCAAGGTGGCTGGCGAGAGCTGGATGAGAGTAGCCGAGAATCGTGCACACAGGCGTGAAATTGGCGAGGCCTATGTCCAGCAGTGGACAAGTATAGGCTGATGATGATGAAAGCTCTGTCAATCAACATTTGTGTGATCTAAGTTTAAATTTAAGTTACGTGTAAAATTATGATTTAATTTTTATAAAAACTAGCCTTTGTTCATCCACATGCTATAAAGTATCTGCTTGTTACATTTCAGTAAGATCGTATCGTCCGTTTAGGCGTGATTAGGTAACAAACAGTGACAAGGTAAACGTTTTTAAAATATTAGTCTGGGTGACTTAACATCACAGACACCGGCAAGGAATTCTATTCCTTCTGATATACTTCCGATAGAATTGTGCATTTAATAGAAGTATGGCACTTACTTTGGGTTTACATTATTTGAAACTTTAAAAAGCCGTGCAAAATTTTCTATTATAAAAAGCGGCGGATCAATCACGCAGTATTTGGTCTCCTTAACGAAATCATCTCAGATTAAATGTTGCCATATGGTCACAAATCTGACTGGTATCAGGCTTCTCAGGGTATTTTAATATATATCCCGAGAAGCCTGATACCAGTCAGATTCGTGACCATATAATAATATCCTAATCTAAATAAATATATTACAAGGTAATCCTATCTAGGTATAGTATGGGTCCTATAATACCTATGTATGGTGCGTCGTATTATGATTGTATCAGTGTTATCTTTAAGTGCTGGTGTATTTTGAATATTTATGGAGCTCCTCGTGCGTATGTATATACGTAAGTCGTATGACTTACTTCACCTTCAGTGAGCAGAAAGAAGTTAAAAGCAACTTTGTAACGTAGCGATGAGAATTTACCGGACAAGAATGTTGCACTTTTTAGATAACAACGTATCTTCTTCGATGGAAAACGTACGTATGTGACGTTAATATATATGTACATATATATGTATCATATAACGTGCGTTGTTGTTTGACATTATATTTGTCCAGACAATGCGATTTTGTAAGTTAAGACATAGGAATAATGACTCTGGATAGTCTGGATATAATAAGCCGATGCCAAAAAATCTTTCACCAGCAAATAGCTAAGCTATTTCCGAATGGCAAAGCAATATTTTTTAACCTAACTGGTTGTAGCCGGATGAAACCACAGAGGGCGGTCAGTCTGCCAATAATTATGTAAAACTTATCTTTATAGCCATAATGAATGATAATTCAAATGATATCTGATCTTTTGACATGGCTCATAATATTCGAGCTTACTGATAACGAGTAGATTTCACATGAATGTCATGATTGACGATGAATCCGCGTGGCAACGCTAGCGCCGGCCGCTGCACTGGGTCATAGGTCACCTCTGTACTGCCAAAAATATATATCACACTTTGCACTTGGATCGATTATTTCAGCTCGCAATGTTTACATAATATAAACTATTTGTACAGACTTAAAAAAAAAGTGTTTCTCTGTGCGCCTGTATTTGACGTGGCAATAAGGAAACTCTAGTTAAAGTGCTAAACTCTTCAGCGAATGAGAGAAAAAGTGGGGCATTAAGTCGGAGTTGGAGTCTTTCAATGTTTAAACGAAATTTATAATCATGATTTTTTAATGAATAACTACATATTCAATAAATATACTTCAATAAATCGTGATTCACACATTTATATTTTCTATCAACGGAAAATTAATAACTGAACTTGACCTACTGAAGCGGCTGCATGCTGCGCGACGCTTGTCGATAACCAACTGAATTGGTAACAACAAGTCCTTATCGGCACTTTAATTTTGCATTTCATTTCATATGACTGTAATATTATAATATGTCAGAGCAAGAGTAAATTATATTATATTCTCAAATGTTGTCATTGAAGTTAAAGGGTTAGGTATAACACCATACTGAATCAGGGTCCTTAACTCTTTAATCCGGGAAGGTGTAATAAGAGTAGGGCGGTAAGGGTCCCTAATTAGGGAGCAAGAGAGGACCCGGTCCACCTATATATGTGCAGTGTAATAACACATAACATTTTTGTGCTTCGTCATTTTTGTTTGCATACGTCTTAATATCCAAGGCAATGTTTTAAGGATTTGTTTGCATAAGAAAATTGTGATATCCATGCAAAGAACGATGATACATGAATAATCAGAGACGGCATTCCCAAGGAACGTTGGTACAAACAACCGACATCCTACAAAATATTTGCCTAATTTACCATGCTCCGATTCCGTAACATTGAGAATGCTGGCACAAAAGTATTGCATGGTGGTAGGACACTATCTAATGTCCGCCTGGCCACCTACCACCCTCCAGTTAGAAAATCTGTCGCCCAAACATCTAATGTGTTCCGGCAGCTATCCTTAAGAGTCAGTTCCCATTCTAGGCCTAGCGTGCTTACATCCTCGACTGCATCGTCAAAACAGGTTCCAACAGGTGAGATAGTGATCAAACGCTAGCCTGTATAATATAAAAAACCTACCGTTGAATAATTTTAATAAATAAATTATTTAGTAAATAATTATAAGTAAGAATTCAAAACTCAAAGCATTTATATTCTGTATCAATGTGACAAGCACGAAGCACGCCTGATGGTAAGCGATGACGTCTACCTATTACAGATACAGGAGTATGCAAAATACTGTACAGACAGAATTTCGTACGTTACTGCATTGCGCCTGAAACTTTAGAAATGTTAATGATAAATCTCACATGCTTTGAACAATATGGGAATACATATAGGAAAAGATTATATTAATATTATAAAGAGAGAACATTTGTAGATTTGCAGATGTACTCCTTGGTGGTAAGCTACTTTTTGGTAGATTTAATGATTGTACCACTGTACGAAAACTCATGATTCATGAATGCACATAAAACTTTCATTGGTAGGTATATACTCGTAGCTAGGATTAGAACCAACGACCGTCGGGTCAGAATCAGGGTAACTATCCTTTACGCCAAAGGGCCGTCCAATATCAATACGTAAGTATTATAAAACAAAGTTCATCACTGCGTCTGTCTGTCTGTTCGCAATAATCTCAATAACTACTGAACGGATTATCATGCGGTTTTCACCAATAGCCAGAGTGTTTATGAGGAAGGTTTAGGTGCATATCATTCATTAAGGTTTTGTGTAAATTGGATGAAATATGACGATGGTTGTTAAATATGTTCATATTTTATATTCGATGCAACAAACTGATGCAAATTTTGTAGGCATGTATGTTCTACCCGTGCGAAGCCGGGGCAGGCTGCTAGTAATATTATAAAGAGAGAACATTTGTATTTTTGTATGTTTGTAATGATTTGGCTCAAAAACTACTGAACCGATTAAAAATTTTTTTTCACTAATACATAGAATGGACTTTCGGAATGAAAATAGGCTATATATTATCCCGTTTAAATCAAAGGTTCATTCGTGGAGACCTAATCTGCAACCTAAGTCGGTAAAAAAACGGTCGAAAAAACACGTTTCTTACGGACGCTGCTTAATTGAAAAGATAGAAGAATATTTTCTTTGCAAGAGTTGTACAACTTAATAAAACCTACAAAAAAGTCCGGGACAGCATATGTCTATCTCTTAAGGTTGACTCACAGTAACCATTTTAATCTTAAAATTTTTGTTAAAAAATATTACATAACTTCCAAGGCTATTTTCAAGTATATAGTATTAATCCTTATCCAGATAATTACGTTAATTAGCTTGGCCACATATCATAGATTCAAATTGTCCTTTACAGTATATAATTCAAATGAAAACTCTAGAAGATATCACGAATTTCACATACACGCATCGCAAAATTAATAAAATATATGCAGTGAAACCACAGATTAGGTCATGGTTACTTCGAAAGTATTATTATAAGCTTAGTTATGCTGTAGATCCCCATCGATCACAATCAATTTGAAGTTAATATAGTATAATAATATGATCTATTGTATAAAATAATAATGATTTATCTACACTAATATTATAAAGAGGAAAACTTTGTTTGTTTGGTTGTAATGAATAGGCTCAAAAACTACTAGACCGTTTTTAAAAATTCTTTCACCATACGAAAGCCACAGTATCCACGAGTAACATAGGCTAAATTTTATTTTGAAAAAAAAATAGGGTTCCGTAAGATATTTGGGTTTTAGCAAAACAACGTTTGCAGGGTCAGCTAGTATACCTATAAAATAATACAATATTTTAAGCCAACCCGACTGATCTATGTATAATCTTTTCATTAAAAGCATTCCAATGACTCTAAACACGACATTTAAAATCTGAGCTGTAAGTTGGTGAGGATTTGAGTATTCTGCAGAGTCCAGGAGATGTCCCAGCATCAGGTCAATGTTCCATGTTCTTACAATATCGTTGAAGAAGAAGATTTTCGAATTGATCAGACCTATGAAAGTTGATTTCATAGCGCAATTAACTAGAAAAAAGCTCATAGTTTTATAAAGATTGAACGAATTTTCATGAATGAAAGCTAAGAAAACTCTCGATGAAGACATCTATCTAACAAAAAAAAACTATCAACAATAAAAACAAAATCGGTTCATCCGGTTAGGTGCTAAGATGCTACAGACAGACACACAGATACACACGTTAAACGTATATTACCCCTACATTTTGCGTCGGGGAACGCCGTAAGGTTACAGCGGCAGATGTTCTCCTTGGTGTCTAACCTACTTTTTGGTAGATTTAATGATCCCACTACCACTGTACGAAAACTCATGATTTATGAATGCACATAAAACTTTCATTGGTAGGTATATAGCTAGGATTAGAACCAACGACCGTCGGGTCAGAATCATGGTAACTATCCTTTACGCCAAAGGGCCGTCCAATATAACTACGAAAGTATTATAAAACAAAGTCCATCACTGCGTCTGTCTGTCTGTTCGCAATAATCTCAATAGCTAGTGAATGGATTATCATGCGGTTTTCACCAATAGCCAGAGTGTTTATGAGGAAGGTTTAGGTGCATAAGTCGTTAAGGTTTTGTGTAAATTGGATGAAATATGACGATGATTGTTAAATATGTTCATATTTTATATTCGATGCAACAAACTGATGCAAATTTTGTAGGCATATACTCGTATGTTCTACCCGTGCGAAGCCGGGGCGGGTTGTTAGTATTAAATAAACTGGCAAAGTGCAAGTCGGACTCGCACTCGTAGGGTTCCGTACCACACTACAGTATATTATAAGATCGAGCAAAAATACCACTATCATTTTTCGCCAGCAAAAAATAATAATTAATAAACATTTAATTTCTTATAAAGCCATCTAACGTCTAACAAAGGTGTTAGGGATCGACATTTCAATATAACGCCATCTATGGGACGTTTACCTAACTAAGCGTTCATGGATGGCGTGAAATGCCGAAAAAACACGTTTCTTGTATGGGGGTCCCCATATTTCCCATATGTCCCCCTCTATTATTTTTAACTTAATTCTGTTTTTAGTATTTTTTGTTATAGCGGCAACAGAAATACATCATCTGTGAAAATTTCAACTGTCTAACTATCACGGTTCATGAGATACAGCCTGGTGACAGATGGACAGACAGACAGACAGACGGACAGCGGAGTCTTAGTAATAGGGTCCCGTTTTACCCTATGGGTACGGAACCCTAAATAAATGCAATGTATACGTGTGTTAAACGCAAACATTGTCATTGTTTTCAATGTGTTTCATATTTGAATTTAACATGTAATAAATAAATTATTAATCATACGGGAATAATGATCACGTCTACTTTCAACGTGTTTATGTCAAAGAGCATGATCATTATACATTTAGCGTATAATTACCTGATAACCTGTTCTGAGGTTTATCCGTTATACCTCTACAGATTTTTGTATGTATCGAGACAATAATTAACCACCGATGCTAAAAATGTGGTGGTGGCATTGTAGCAAGGCAATTAAGCTTTGAAAAATTAGGACAAATAGTATTTAAGTCAGATTATTTTTTGTCGCTATTATTTGTATGTATATATGTATTCAATGAAATAGTGATTAGCTTGGATAATTTAGTTGTAGGATAAGCTAACAAAAAACACGTTGGCAGCTCTACAGTTTTTAAACTCATATCTGCATCTCGGCGAATAAAAAAATATTAAATCTTAAAATCGTTCAACATCATTACACGATGAAAATTATAATCTTTATGCTGTCATTTGAAATCAGATCCAAAATTGGAGAGGCTTTGGAGGTATTTCAAAGGAGAGATAAAAAGTCCATCAAAGGCACTAAATATTGCCGTCAAGAGGTCGCACCATCCGAGCTTCGAGTGTCGCTGCAGTCGCAAGTTTATACAATACCTTACAACCCTAATTGGTTGAATTTTCATCATATGTTTATTTCTAGAGTCTGGGTTTTCCGATAAGTATTTATAATCTGGTGTTATACAAACAGCAAATAAACAGGTATCTAGCGAGCTTGCTAGATCCACACATCAGGTGAGTGAGATATAACTTAAACGGACGCCTTATGTTATGAACAATGCTATGATACAGTGTGTTTTTATTTGGAGGCTGATATAAACTCCAGTAGCCTTCTAACTTTAGCCGTATGACTCATACGTTGAAGTACAAATCTGGCATAAGGGAGTTAGGTGTGTGGAGGAGCTTATCGGCGGTAACGCACGTTTATATAGGGTGGTGAGCGCGCGCGGTACCAGTCGGTAGGGATCCCGAGATGAGCGCGCCAGTGTTAGTGCGGAGCCTCGCGCTTCTTGCCGCCGCTAGCGGTGAGTGCTACCTGCTACCAGTGTCTTGTCGTGTTCTTCGCGTTCTTATAAAACAAACTCTCCTTATAATCAATAAATAAAATAAACTTTCTTAAAAAGGAAATTATGTGATGCCTACTTTTTATAGATCAATGATTTAATAGATAAGTGAAAACTTTTATTCAGCATAATAATGAAATACACTTTATTAAATACACAATTGAAATACACTGCACAAAAACTATGTTAAATCTAGTATAACTGTTATTATTCGTGATGTTTGTCATGTGAGATCGTAAATAGACTGTTTTAACCGACATCACAAAAAAGAAAAGGAGGAGGTTCTCAATTGGACTGTTTTTAAAATATTTTTGTTACCTCAGAACTCCGTCAATTCTTAACCGATTTGAAAAATTATTATTTGTTCGAGAGATTATGCCTCCCGTCTGGTCCCATTCAAATGTGATCGACGTATGTCTATTATGTCCGGAGATATAGAGATTAACAATATATGCAAATTTTGATGATTTTTGGGTTTTCATGGTTTCTAACACTATATTGTTAGAATTTCGAAATCAGGAGCTCTTTTTTAACCGACTTCACAAAAAAGGAGGAGGTTCTCAATTCGTCTGTATGTTTTTTTTTTTTTGAGTATGTTACGCAATTTCTCCGTCAATTGTGAACGGATTCAAATGATTCTTTTTTTAATAGGTAGGATACGTTTCCGAGGTGGTCACATTTTAATTTTATCGAGATCTGATAACTATCTCCAGAGATATGGAGATGAATACCTAAAACGTAGGAGAATGTACAGGTTTTAGTAGAAGAGTCCCAAGAAGATTATACACAATGGAGGTTGCTATTGCATACATTTTTGAAGACTAAAAAATATGACCTTGAATAATGTTTTTACATCTTTCTTCTCGTTGATTTTGGTTTTTGACAGATATTCTTACGGTAACTGTGAGCGAGATAGAAATAAAGGTGGGGATAATTAATATTTTTTATTTTTTTTTTATATCTTATAGGCTAGCGTTTGACCACTATCTCACCTGTTGCTAAGTGATGATGCGGTCGAAGATAGAGAAGTGGACTAGAATGGGAACTGGCTCTCAAGGATAACTGCTTGAACACACTAGATGTTTGGCGACAGATTTTCTAACTTGAGGGTGGTAGCTGGCCAGGCGGACACTAGATATGTCCTACCACCATGCGGGGGTTGTTGGTTTCTTAACGATGTTTTCCTTCACCGGAGGGCAACTGTGAGAAGCGCACATATATTTTTCGATAGAAAAATTCATTGGTGCACGGCGGCTTGAACTCGGTACCACGGCGTCAAAGCCGACTGTTCTCCCTATTACGCCACCGGGCCCTCAATAAATAATTATATATTAATAATTATAATAAATAATTATATATAAATATAAATAATTTGTCTTCACAGGAATGTTCTACCGGGCAAAGTCTTGTTAGGGTGCAAACTTTTTTAAACATACCTAAGATTTTTTGACATGACATGACGTTTGGCGAAGATGGCGGCCATTTCAGTCCCGCGACACTGAATACATTATTAAATAACTCAGAATTATGAACGTACTTTGTACCAACCAACACTGCAAAAAAATAATGTATAAGCATAATACCACAGATTATATAATAGTTACTACGTAAATAATAGTTTCCGTTGTTAGGTTGGCTACACAGTGCTTTCATAATTCGGGTACACACACTGTAGGGAAGTGCCTCTTATAACGTAGTAGAGTGATTCAGTACTCTGTTGGCCATATGGCGGCAATTAATGTTAATAATCGCAAATAATACTTTTTAATATTCATTTTGGAATACAACTAGTCCGTGTTATAAAAGTATTTGGAATTATTGTAATAAAATAGACAATTAATTATCGTGTGTGTCAGATGCTTTAATTGCACAGGGCCATTTTGAACATTGTCCTTTGATACCTTGATGACATCATTATGACTAGTGAATATTTTCACTTTAGCGCGGCATTTAAAGTCCATTTTTCTAGGGTTCCGAACCCAAGGGCTACCAAATGAACACTTTCTGAGACTTTGTTGTCTGTTCGTCCGTCCGTCCGTGTGTCTGTGTGTCTATATGTGCGCACTTTACAGATCTGTATCTTCTTAACCGTTATAGGTACATACTTGAAATTTTCAAAAAGTATATATCCGTCAGTGTATAACGGCCCAAACACGAAATTTAATAGATGCATGTAATTTAATTAAAACTTGTTTTGCACTAAAAAGGGTAAAATAAGTTATTTTTCAAAAAAATAAAACCGACTTCATAACCACAAACAGGCACTCAAAAGCGAAAAATAAATTACTTAAAATTATTATAAGCGCTAACAACTTATCTATTTGAAGTCGGTGCCAGATTAGTCTATTGGATAGTAGCTATCTACTATCTATATACTATGCATGTAGTAGTAGTAAGTAGGTACATGTAGGTTAGTAAGTAGGTAGATACATGTAGGGATTTATCTATCTCGCTTTGAGTGCCTGTTTGTGGTTATGAGTCGGTTTTATTTTTTTTTGAAAAATAACTTATTTTATTTTATTTTTTATTTATTCAATCACGTACAATAACTACAAGTTCATTTTGATATTGTGCTAAAAAACCAATAGATTTGTCTTAGCACTCACACTCGACACACATGTTTAAACAATAATTATAGGTAAAAATGCCAGGTACTTCATTTAACATTTAAAATATGTACAATATATAAGTATTATAAACATTTTTATAGAGATACGCAGTGTTTTGTTAGTGACAATTTTTGTGCAGTATGTAAACTAAAACATTATATGTATATATATATATATATATATATATATATATATATATATATATATATGTATGAATTAAATATGATTAAACTATTAATTTAAAATTTAAATACTATTTACTTGAAATATAATAAACTAAGATCAACAAGAAAATGATTACTACATATGTATTTTTTTATTACATTGTTGTTACTTGATAATTTGTTACTTAATAATAAATAAATATTAAGAGTTAATTTTGAGACTTAATATTGAGGAACATGGTATATATCCCGTTGCTATTTTGGAAGCTTTATTTAATTACCATTAAAAAAATTGACGTTATGCAAACATTTCCTCATAGCATAATATTCTCACCTAGATAATAATTTCTGTTCTACTCTTCACGGTCAAATATTATCTAATACTGATTTAGAAATAATTACGATAGTTTAAAAACTAATATAACCGACTTCCACGCCGCGTGAGTCAGTGTCAGTACTAAGTTTGAGGTGATTATCTTAATATCTCTGGAAATACTTATCAGTTCCCGATGAGATTACAATGGGAACACTTAGGAAATGTAGCCTACCAATTAAAAAAAACATAAATACTAAATCAATTGATTTCGTTTTCTCAGTAGATATTGCTTGAAGACGTGAACACATTTTCAAGATTTTCGTATCCCAAAGGGTAATTTTATTTAATTCAGATTTGGGTAGCGCTTCACCACTATCTCACCTGATGTTAGTTCAAAACGGACTGAGCTGCATATGAGCCAGGGTAATGAGACGAGGACAACTGAGTTTAGTCCAATGCACAGAATGATCCCTCCATTCATGTTCTAATCGTTTTAAGTTTTCGATTGCATGACAACTGTTATCTCGTCCCGACCTACGGCTAATTGATTGATAAGCTAATACGTGTAAACAGCACTATCTAACACGAGTTCACAATCAACCAATAACAATTTGTCTACGTGCAATTACTCGGCGGCAAACAAATGCAGTGACGGTACACATTAGGGATGGATTGATAACACTGCTTATTAAAACTACTACATAAACATATACATAAAGCGAAAATAAGTACAAAAGCCGGGATATAATTTAAAATCAGCTGTGTCTAGTAAATGATGACAGGAAGTAGATTAGATTAAAGTTTGGCTGCAACCTCACCAGGGGCCTTATTCAGTATGACCATTTTAAAGTCTTACCGTGCCGTGTTACGTTATCTCCACGTTATGGTATTCTCTATGCCAATTAAATCGCGCTAGGGTAAGGTTATGAGCGCGTTTTGAGCTGTCAAAATATCGTGACACATGAGGACGTGTAACGCGCGCGTTTTGTATAATTTACCTATCGTGTGGCATACAGAATACAAATTTTCAATAACGTAACGTGGAGCGTTAAGGAACGCGTTATCTCATTGGTCATACTGAATAAGGCCCCTGATGTTAAGTGACGATGCCGCCAAAGATGTAGCGCGCTTGTTCAGTAAGTACCTATTCACTCTCGACTTGAATATTCCCAGGTTATATTTTGGAGGAAAGGCAGTCGATGGCAGAGCTTTGTGGTTTTAAAACCATTATTATTTAAATAACCTGACATTTTATTTAAAGATATTCTATTCATACTTTAAAAAATATATAATTAGGGGCAAAGGGCACTATTACCGTACGTAAGGTATCTGCGTAGTACGCGCTACGGTAATGCTACGTGTTTGCTACGAGCTACGAACGGCCTACACTCCGTAGCAAACTAGAAATCTATTTGACATTTTCAGTATTTCGTAAAATGTTGAAACTTTCTTAATCTTTTGTAGTACAATTATTTTATTTTGCAAACACAATATCCTTAAGATTTAACTCAACATTTAATGGTTTCAATTTAATGTGTAGCGTTTAACGCCCGGATGATATCGTTAAAACTGCCATGACTTGTTTTCAAGGTTTATAGCGCACGTAAAAAATCTACACATTTATACTCATTGTTTTAGCGTAAAAATTAAAACTATATCGCATTTTTAACTCAATTAAAATGAGTCATATTGCCTTGCCGGTATTTCCAATACAATAAACACAACCCAGGGGTCTTCAAATCGCGAGGGAACAGGTATCTTCTAAGTGAGCGTGCTACATTGTCGATCGCATCGTTGCTCAACATTAGGTGAGATAATGGTCAAACTCTTGCCTATCTAGTATTCAAAAATATATCTATCTAGTATCAAAACGAAAAAACCAACTTCACATGCCGCGATAGTGAAAATAGCCAGTTGCCATAATCATGTCATCAAGATATACAAATTTGTTAATATAGTTTATCTGCATATCTCCGGAGATAATTATCAGATCTCGATAATATTTGAATGAGACCAACGGGAGGCTCAATCTCTCAAATAAAAAAAGAACTTTTCAAATCGTTTAAAATTTGACGGAGTTCTGAGGCAACAGACATTTAAAAAAAACCAGTCGAATTGAGAACCTCCTCCTTTTTTGTGACGTAGGTTAAAAATGTAACCCATTATAAGAAAAAGCTCTAGTTTCAATCGTTAGTCACTCGCACCTCAGTACTTAATCCATATAAAAGAGGTCCACATTACCGATGCCATTCTGAGTCGTCCAATTCAAACTTAAAACGCGTTTACTATAGACATTAATCGCAGTCATATTCTGAATATGAGACACAAAGCGAATCGAGGAGACATCTGTAAGACCACATGAGTAGGTGGTTATTGGGTGTTCTACTCCACCCACAGGGTGGTGGGTGGAGTAGAACACCCAATAACCACAAATTGATTATCTCTCGCCATTTGTGTTTTAGAACTCTCAACGACCCTGGTAAGAACAGGCAAAAAACAGATACAGAAATAGAAATAAAATAACAGAAACGAGCAAACGCAGTTGAGTATATAATTTTGATCAACATGTTTTAGAACTCTCGAAGCCTCCGGTGTAATAATTTTAATAAACATGTTTTAGAATTCTCAAAGCCTCCGGTAAGATCAGGCAAAAAACAGAAACAGATACAGAAATAAAAACAGAAACAGAAACGAGCGAACGCAATTACTAGTTTGCTTATTTGGTAACCAAAAAAACTCAACCGTTCCGCTCATAAGGTATATCGTTTGATCAACTGATGTGTTGTGGAACCCTCAATATATTTAAATTGGTCTGTTATAGATAGAAAAGAACGGAGAAAAAACTGAATTGGTGTTAAAATAACAGAAACGAGCGAACGCAGTTGGGTATATAATTTGATCAACATGTTTTAGAACTCTCAAAGCCTCCGGTGTAATAATTTTGATCAACGTGTTTTAGAACTCTCAAAGCCTCCGGTAAGAACAAGCAAAAAACAGAAACAGATACAGAAATAGAAACAGAAACAGAAACGAGCGAACGCAATTACTAATTTGCTTTTTTGGTAACCAAAAAACCCAACTGTTCCGCTCATCAGGTATATCGTCTGGTGTTTTTCACTAGTAGTAACTGACAATTTACTTACTTAAATCTTACAAACTAATTTTGTATGACGAAATATTTATTAGATCAAAAAAGATACATTTGTATAATTCCAGAGCGTAGGTGTTCATACTGGAAATCTGAAACAATATAAAAAATATTACAAAATTAAAATCTGCTACCCCTAAAGCACCAACTTTTATATTTTCTGTGCTTTAAAGAAATGTGTGTATATACGTAAATTAAAATTCAAGCGTAGTCACTCACCATTTTCATCTAAAGGATTTTAATTTATTAAATTCATGAAGATCTCATTGTTCCTGCTGCTTGTCGCTCCTGTAAAATAGAAATTGGTACACATTAGTTTAAAACTAAGAATACACAATTTTATTTTTAAAAATCTTTACTCAGAATAAATCAAATTAAACTTGGAAATAACTAAACATTAAATCAGTGTGTAGTTAATATAAATAGCAATCGAAAAATAATCATTTTTATGTAATTTTTTAATATTATTTTCTTTACCTAACATTTACATAACATGTTCAAAATAATTAGGATCGTTTAAAAAACCGACTTCAACTGTCACTATAATAAATTTGAGTAGCAAGTTTGCGGTTATTATCTCCATATTACTCAGAATAAATCAAATTAAACTTGGAAATAACTAAACATTAAATCAGTGTGTAGTTAATATAAATAGCAATCGAAAAATAATCATTTTTATGTAATTTTTTACTATTATTTTCTTTACCTAACATTTACATAACATGTTCAAAATAATTAGGATCGTTTAAAAAACCGACTTCAAATGCCACTGTAATTAATTTGAGTAGCAAGTTTGCAGTTATTATCTCCATATCTCTGGAGATACTCATTAGATCTTGATAAATTTACAATGGGAACCACTACAAAAGTATAATCTTTGACATAAATATATAATTTAAAAAATCGGACCACAATTGACAGAGAACAAAAATAATAAATATTTCACAGTGAAACATAGAACATCCTCCTTTTTTTTAAGTCGGTTAGTAGGGCTTTTTGTCGTATGAAGACCTATTTTATTTTTTCGATTTCTAGTTATTGAGAAAATCTTTATTATATAATACGACAGAAACTTTGTTTGTAATTTTATTTTCGAATCAATCAAAAAAGTTTACGTTGCAAAGTATTATACAATAAAAGCTAGGTACTTACTTGTTAATTCCAAATAGTTAATTAGTATAGAATGAATGGTCTTGTTCACACGCTCGATAGTAGGTACAAACGTACGAAGGATGGATTGAGTTACATGTACATCGTAAGCATTTCTTTTAAGGGTTCGCATACACGTTCGTTTTTAACTCTGCGATTGAATTGTTCTGTAGGTACAGATAAATCATGTCCCTATAACCTGTAAATGTTTATACCATTAAGTTTGCACTGTACAGTTAATTGAATGCTATTTTAACCGACACCTAACCAAGGAGTAGGTTCTGAATTCGTCGGAATCTTTTTTTATGTATGCTTCTCGATTACTCAAAGATGGCCGTACCGATTTAGAATATTTTTTATATTGTTTGAAAGGACACACTTTCCAAGTAATTTCATTTAAATTTCATCGAGATCTGATGACTATCTCAAGAGATATCGGGAGACAAACACATCAAACTTGGCACATGACTAGCGTGACATTTGAAGTTAGTTCTTTTAGTTTATTAACGATTTTAAATTATAATTATAACCATTCAGTTAAACTATCATTCATATGTATAGTCAAAACTATTTAGTGAAAACGAGCAGTTAAAACTCAAGGTGTGTAGCGGCCTTACGACAAATTATTTTTAAACAGACTTAACAGATAGCGTTTGTACGAATTACTTTTTTGTTTGTTATATCAATCATTTATGAACTGATTTGTTTTTTTCTTTTTACCGACTTCACATAAAGGAGGATGTACTCAATTCGTCTGTATAATTGTATTTTTTTGTTACCTCAGAACTTCATCACTAATTAACTGTGTGTGGATTTGGAGAATGTTTTTATTTTTTATAAATAGAATATGTTTACAGTGTAGTTCCATTTTAATTTTATCAAGATCTGATAAGTATCTCCAGAGATATGGAGATAAAGACCTCAAATTTAGTACTGAAAATGACTTGCGCAGCATGTGAAGTCGGCTTTTTGTTTTGTGAACGATCTTAAATTATGTAAAAATGTAAATAGTAATACTTTCCGTGTGGTGTATTGTACAGTTCAAATAATTAGATACCGTCTTATTATCTAAACACATAAAATATGATTGCAATATTTTATGCACTGACTTTTAATTTTACGTAAAACATTAAAGGCAATCCGGACAACCGGGCCCCCTACCTATTTACCAAATCCGTTGCCAGAACCGATGATGTTAATTTTTTTCAAAATAATCATGCTGTTGCATGATTAGGTGCTTTAATAGTAGTATACAGGATGTATTGTAATGCTAAATAATGAAATGTAGCTGATCAGAATGTTCGTTTAAATTGAGCTAAAATAGAGTTAAAATAGAGAAAATATAAGGCGCATCGCTCACTACCAAGTCGTGGCGGCGTAGTATTTTTGGTAAATGCATGTTGCCCTTTAATATCATCTGACAGAATATACACTCACGAACTAATAAACTGCACCAAAGTTCAGTATTACTTTCGAATTAATTGAATGGTCTTTTCCAGTATACAAACATACACTTAAGGATATGATACTTCGCTGCTATGAAGTTAACGAACCAAACTATAGGTTTCAATCTAACGTTTATATTTTATTTCTAAGGCGTCTCGGACTTTGATTTAGTTTAATATTCCGTAAATGTAGGTTTACCCTACCTAATTAGATTATTAATGTTGATCAACCAAAGAGTATATCAAAATAAACTTTAATAATGTGAGTGCCTGTTGTGGGGTTTTATAATGAAAAACAATCAATCAATTAATTTATTTATTAAGAATATACCAATAAAAAATGTTCGTTTTATAATGATTAACAAAGCCCTCTGTACTCAGCCATATACAACTTGACATTAATTTTAAAATTAAATTATTTGAAAGGTAATAGTTAATGTTATAATTTATATTAGTTATAATAGTTAAAATTTTAAATTTGTCAATTAATATTCTTGCACACTATAGTAGGCTTACTTCAGCCATGATAAATTACTTTATTTGACGTCTAGAATAGGTTTGCGTTTGCATGTAAAGCTGCTTAATGTTTTATTCTAATGGAATTCTAGTGGGGTAACGAACGCAGAACCATATGATAAAAAAATGACTACCGTACCATTCTTCTACATTACATGATTATGTATCTAGGTAATATTAGTAATTAGAGATGTTTCAGTTTAGCATATTTAAGCAAGGATGTAGAATTGAAATTTAAATTGTAGTAAGCGAGGAACATCTTCTTCGCTGTTCACGATGATATGGTAGAAAGAAGCACACCGTTGCCGTTTATGGGGCAAGGTTTATTATATGAGATAGAAGTATTACCTGATACTAGAATACTTAGGAGAATAAATAGGGGAAGAAAGCCTGTGAGTGAGGCGTTTTAGGCGGAGTTTGCAGCATGCATGTTCTTAAGACCTTAGATGCCTGGGTCTTACACCCGGCCTGGTGCAGCCTTAGGGCTACTCTGCCCCCTCATTCCACCTGGTAAACACCACAACATGTTACAATGTATGGTAATCATTAGATTATTTAAAGGGTATGTTCGCGGGGGACAAGTTTGAGCATTTTAAGAGAAGCCTTTCCTGACCCTTACTAATAATATTAGGGAAAGATTTGAGAGTAGAAAAGTGGAAGTTATAGTCGCTATCTCACTGCTTTTAAGTTTATAATATATATGGTATTATTATATGTTAATAAATATGCCACGTACATGACCGTTAGGTCTAAAGGAAGGTTTTTAGGTAAGAAATATAACACTACACAACAAGATTTTGGATGAAATGTACAATTTATGCGCCCATCTTGTTAGACGGATTCGCATGGAAAGGTGGATTGATTTCAATGAAATTATACCTGTATCTCGGCGTTAGACAGAGATCTAGCTTTAAGCTTAAGCTAGAATATAACATCGATATAATTTGGACACTTCGTGCATAACAAGTTAAATATGATAACTCACAGTTTCAGTGTCCCTCAAAACTTTGAACAAAAAAACAAAATGGATGTCAAGGCGTGCCATTGACCACTGCACAGTGCACAGAGTACTGATCTGATACTGAATAGCCCTACTACGTTATAAGAGTAGGCACTTCTCTACATTGTTGATACCCGATTTATGAACGTACTTTATAGCCAACCTAACTTAACGGAAAGTATTGCTTATACATTTCATAGAAACTTTTTTTGCAGGGTTAGTTGGTACAAAGTACGTTCATAATTATGGGTTATTTAATAATGTATGCAATGTCGCGAGACGACCACTGTATATTTTTAATTCATTAGCGTCCTCTATGGAGAAACTACGTAACTACTACGATAAGTAGGTTATCATTGAGTATTTACCGTAAGATTTTATCAATTTTTGATTAGACCAAAACTTTGTAATGATTTCGACAGATAGCGTGAAATTTAAATAAGGAAGCCGTTCGATATTGATTATTATATACGAGGAGTTTATTGGATCCATTGATCGAGTTATTTAGATTGAATTTATTTATTGAGTTACCTATTGGAGAGCAATTATTTAGATATATTTATAGTATTTAGTTATTGGTGAGTTTATTAGTGTTCCCGTTAGATGGTGGGACTAGTATAAAAGGATGTATTGGATTATTTAAATTATGGTACTTTTATTAGTTTTATGCTAGATTTGTTGGTAAGATTTTAGGAAGTGTTAATAAATGAAATAATTCAAAACAACGATGTTAATGTATACGATTATATAATAAATTTCTTAAATATATTCATGATTAACTGTCTGTGAGCAGATTTTAAACCATTGCAAATCCCAGTTACATGAAAAATTAGCTATTATTAATTTATAATTATATTATTAATTAATTAGCTAAAGATTTGTGCCCTCTTTGAGAAACGACGTAACTATTACAATAAGTATGTTATCATTGAATATTTTTTTAATTCTTCTTCAGTCAGTTCAGTCTTATAAATTTATAAGACCCTAACTTGTAATAGTGCCGACAGATTAAAATTATTGTATTATTATTATGCGCTTTCAAATTTATTTATTTGTAGTGGATTTTAGGGAGTAATAAAAAATAAATTTACCAAAAAAAAAACCTAATCGGTTCATAAACAGCAGTTAAATATGAGTTTACAATCAAAAACATCATACATACAAATCGAGTACGACGTATCTTGTTTATTGAAGTCGGTTAAATAGTAATCTTTGCCGAAGGCCTCTACACACATGGAGTTTTAATTGCAATAAGTATTCGTATTTTATTAAAATAAACAAATTTGAACTTAATCTATAGCATAAAGCTACCTACTGGTCGCACTCAAATAACATGAGAAAAACCTTTTCTGTTACCCGACTACGATAGAATTAAAAGTGAATGTATAAAATATTACACACACTAATAATAAAAAAAATATACAAACATACAACAAGTAAAAAAGTCAATTAATCATCAAATCTAACATTTGAAAACAGTCTTCATTATTCACTATCTCACCTGATGTTTCGTTTCGTGGTCGAAGATTTTATGAAACAGCGTTTGTTAATTGCAAACACTTATATGTGGTTAGGTAATGATGTAAGCAGGCCTAATAATGCACACAGGAAGTATTTGGTTCATAAACAACAGTTAGGTATGAGTTAATCGTACATACATATGGAGTACGTATCTCTGTTTATTGAAGTTGGTTAAAAAAGTAATCTTTGTCTCTGGAACATATCTGGAAACATACCTGGAGTTATGAGGCAACAAACAAAAAATCATAAAATCAAATCGAGAACGTATCTCCATATATTGAAGTCGGTTAAAATGTAATATTTGTCTCTACAGCATAAATCAAGCCTTAATTATAGAATGTCGACGTAGCCGTAAGTCGATACCCAGTCACCTTTTATCAACAGTGTAGGGAAATAAACTGACCTATATCTTCAGTTATGTATCTCTAAGCGGATATATAGATTTAGATCGTTCCTTCCTCTTACCAAAACCTTTATATATCCGGTATATCTTAATGAAGATTTTTTTATTATTCAATTTCAACCGTGATATATAATTATTTGGATCACATCATCAATAACAACAGGTAAGAAAAAAAAATTTAAAAAAATGCAAGTTACGACCTAATAATGTTAAATAATATAGGTTTTAAATCTCGACTATGCTTAATTTTGGATATGGAATATACTAACGGATATAATGTGTCTTTTTGAGTGAGTTTCAGATATATCAGAAGCAGTTATACCAAGCGGATCAATATCCTTTTATGATCAAAATTTATTATTATATGGAAGGATATACGATAGTTCCACTCCTCTGTCAGATACCCAAGCCTATTGCAAAGGTGAAATATTCTGTTAAAATACGAGTACTTACTACTTTTTAGATTGGAATATTATTTGCTGACAAATAGGTATTCTACTGAGACTGATAAAAATAGGGTTCTCTCATGTCATTTGAATCAACGCAATCCTCGGAGCTAGTAGCAAGCCAGGGGGACGAGCATTAAATTGATCGTTTTTATGTAGTACGCACTCTTTCATCAAATATTACTTATTAGTTCAATAGAAAAAGGCGATTACACTGCGATCGACTTGGCGTACAAATCTTCATATAACCGGTTTATAGTTCGGTACCTTGTGCGTTCCATCTCATTTATCAATAAAATACCGATATATAAAAATTGAATTGAAGTTGAAGTGTACTATCTCCATGGTTAAGATTCAATAGCTCAAGTGTTAAAATTTAGGTCTGGTAAATGTTTAAAAGTTATACAACGTTTTGTAGGAAAAAAGTGTTTATTTGCTTATGTAACTTTAATAAATAAAACAGTAGGTACTACATTTTCATGTTTAAAACAAATTACTTACTATAATTTAGACGTATTTCACATAAACAATGTAAACAAATTAAGTGTGCTACTACTTACTTGATTAATTAAAAATGCTAATCACTAATTCAGAATCACTGATCATATTTTCAGTTAAGTAACTAGTAAGTTTAAGTTAGGAAGCGTATACAAAAACTCGATTTTTCAGTATTTTTTTGCTCGATGGTACGGAACCATGGTAAAGTGTTAGTCCAACTTGCATTTGGCCAGTTTATTTCTTCACACGGTTGATAAAAGGTTTTGAGTTACAGCTTCGACAACATTAAAGGCTAAGGGTGTTGTACATACGTTTTAACTCTACGATTTAATTTTAGTTTGAAAGTTTTCGTATATTCATATTGAATGTGAACATGTAGGCTTTTTTTGCGTTGTATTTTTTGGATTTGTAAGTACTTATTTTACGAATGAGTAGACCATCTTCTGGGAGTAGCTAGATCAAAGATTTAACGTTCCTGTACCCATAAATCATGTCCTTACAGCCTATTCATTTTCAACTATCTATATATTCACCTAGAGTTTTAGCTGCGCGTTTTAACTAAATGTTTTTAATTAAAATAGCATTCGATAGTTCATGTATATATTGAAAACTTGAGTTTATAGATATTTGAAAATGAATAAACTATAAGAACATGATTTATCTCTACATGACAGTTTAATCTTAGATTTAAAACGTATGTACAAACCCTTAGCTTTTAATGTCGATGAAGCCGTAACTCGAGACTTCGTTTGTTTTGTTAAAATATCAGTACTTAATACCTATTAGATTGGAATATTATTTGCTGACAAATAGGTATTCTACTGAGACGGATAAAATAATAGGGTTCTCTCATGTCATTTGAGTCAACGCAATCTTCGGAGCTAGTAGCAAGCCTGGGGGACGACCATTACATTGATCGTTTTGTATGTAGTACGCACTCTTTCATCAAATATTACTTATTAGTTCAATAGAAAAAGACAAGACACTGCAATCGACTTGGCGTACAAATCTTCATGTAACCGGTTTATAGTTCGGTTACCTTGTGCGTTCCATGACATTTATCAATAAAATATCGATAAATAAAAATTAAAGTACAAATAACATTTTAAGAAAATATTATTGTAACATGCTATTGGGATAAACTGCAGCCTATGTCACTCTCGAAGTCCTCTGACCAACTTTATACAAAATTCACATAAATCTGTTGAGCTGTTTTGACGTGAAAGGATAAATAACATATAAACATACTTTTACATTTTTTAAACATTAAAAGTTATAATAATATATTTTTAGTATTATATATTTTATTGTGATTTTGTTTTAGTTATTATAATATACAATGGTTTGTAGGAAAAAACGTCTTGAAGCACCACTGTCGAATACAACCAGTCCGCGACACAGACAAAAATCACCTTTTTTACTTATTCTGTGGTTTTGGTACAAAAATACCTTTGATTGTCCAGTACTTGAAGTATATATCTAGTCTATGGTAAAGATTTAATAGCTCAAGTGTTAAAATGTAGGTCTGCCAAATTTTTAAAACATTAAAAGTTATAGAATGTTTTGTAGGAAAAAAGTGTTTATTTGCTTATGTAACTATAATAAATAAAACAATAGGTCTGTACTATATTTTCATGTTTAATACAAATTACTTACTATAATTTAGACTTATTTCACATAAACAATATAAACAAATTAAGTGTGTTACTACTTACTTGTTTAATTAAAAATGCTGATCACTAATTCAGAATCACTGATCATATTTTCAGTTAAGTAACTAGTAAGTTTAAGTTAGGGAGCGTATACAAAAAACTCGATTTTTCATTCAGTATTTTTGCTCGATGGTACGGAACCATGGTAAAGTGTTAGTCCAACTTGCACTTGGCCAGTTTATTTCTTCACACGGTTGATAAAAGGTTTTGAGTTACAGCTTCGACAACATTGAAGGCTAAGGGTGTTGTACATACGTTTTAACTCTACGATTTAATTTTAGTTTGAAAGTTTTCGTTTATTCATATTGAATGTGAATGTATAGGCTTTTTTTCACGTTGTATTTTTTGGATTTGTAAGTACTTATTTTACTAATGAGTAGACCATCTTCTGGGAGTAGCTAGATCAAAGATTTAACGTTCCTGTACCCATAAATGATGTCGTTACAGCCTATTCATTTTCAACTATCTATATATTCACCTAGAGTTTTAGCTGCGCGTTTTAACTAAATGTTTTAAATTAAAATAGCATTGGATAGTTCATGTATATATTGAAAACTTTAATCGTAGAGTTCAAACGTATGTACAAACCCTTAGCTTTTAATGTCGATGAAGCCGTAACTCGAGACTTCGTTTGTTTTGTTAAAATATCAGTACTTAATACCTTTTAGATTGGAATATTATTTGCTGACACATAAAAATATGTGCTATAAAACCGTGGAACAATTGGTAAACCGTCACATTCGGCGAGAGGTAATCCTACCTTGGACTCTCAGAATGAACTTACCATGGTTCATCCAACCGTATGTGTTTAGGCAATGAGAGATAATCCTACCTTGGACTCTCAGAATCACACTTGCCACAATTCATCAAACCCTGTGTGTTATGAACACAGTTGGTGGGAGATAATCTTACCTCAGGCTCCTAGAGTGAGTTCATCACATACGACGAGAGATAATCCTACCTCGGACTCTCAGGATGATACTTACCATGGTTCATCCAACCGTATGTGTTTGAGCATCGAGAGATAATCTTACCATGGGCTCTCAGAATGACACTTACACAATTCATCCAACCGTATGTTTTATGAACACAGTTGGTGGGAGATAATCTTACCTCAGGCTTCCAGAGTGAGTTAATCATATACAGCGAGAGATAATCCCGCCTTGGACTCTCAGTTTATACTTATATTGCTCACTCAGCCGATTGTGTTTATACATCGCATGCGGCGAGAGATAATCCTGCCTTGGACTCTCAGGATGACATAAGGGAGGGGGTTTTAGTCAGTAGGAGTCTGACATAACCGAAGAGTCTGTGCTCAACGGCATCCAATGAGGATTTCCCCCTCCGACGAAAAAAAAAAAAAAAAAAAAAAAAATACATTTGTGTTAGAAACATAGTTGGTGGAAGATAATCTAACCTCAGACTTCCAGAGTGAGACTTACCATGGACCACTCAGCCGATTGTGTTTAGGCACCACATGAGATATAATCAATTTTAAGATAAAATGATATAACAAACGAGTTGATTAATAGTACATTACGGTACAAGTGTGTAATGTTGGTGATTACCGCTGAGGCGCCATTGAGATCCGAGCCGTTAGGTGAAGGTCTTAAGAGAGCCGAGGACGGTATTCATCAATACACACGTGTATCATACGACGTTTTTTAACACACTTGTGAAGAAAATAATACAAAAAAATCATGTTATATAGTAGACAATTATAGATATTTTACCTTGGAGTTTTCAGGTAGTAAACTTTCCATAACGTTCAAAGGGCTTCACATCTTATATTGGGCGTTGTACAACATAAATCATTTTCTTTATAACTAGTACTTTTAGACATTTCAATTAATAAATAACTATAATTTCATCAGCGAAAACGAGTTGTGAAAAATGTTTCGCAATGGTGGGAAAAAATTCATTAGTTTTCCAATGCGCGCGCATCTAACAATGACGATCGGCCATAGACTAAAAGAATGAGGTTTATTTATTTATTTATTTTTTTGTTTGACGCGGTTAGCGTTTTGGCCACGTACAGAATGGGGAATTATAGTTTTTACAGACAAAACAAAAGTTATAATTAAATAAAAGTTTTGTTTATTAAACACGTACAAGTTAAAATTATCTATTTAAACACGAAGTTGTTTAAAATGAGCAAGCAATAGGTATATTAATTTATTTGTGCTATTGCACACGATCTTTTTTGTATCGAAACTTTTTTAAGAACAAAGCAACACAACCAATAAAATTAAAAAAAAATATCTATAACTCACTTGCGAATAATAGTAATTAAAAAGTCACAGTTTGATAACAGGCGTCATTGTGTGCCTGATTGCAGTGAAATAAAAGCCACTTCATGAGCAAGTGTATTAAAAACGATATACCCAACTGCGTTCGCTCGTTTTTTGTTATTTTAACACTGACTCAGTTTTTTCTCCGTTCTTTCCTATGTATAACAGACCAATTTAAATATATTGAGGGTGCACAACACACCAATTGATCAAACGATATACCTGATGAGCGGAACAGTTGGGATTTTGGTTACCAAAAAAGCAAATTAGTAATTGCGTTCGCTCGTTTCTGTTTCTGTTTCTATTTCTGTATCTGTTTCTGTTTTTTGCTTGTTCTCACCGGAGGCTTTGAAAGTTCTAAAACACGTTGATCAAAATTATTACTCCAGGGTCATTGAGAGTTCTAAAACACGTTGATCAAAATTATTACACCGGAGGCTTTGAGAGTTCTAAAACATGTTGATCAAATTATATACCCAACTGCGTTCGCTCGTTTCTGTTATTTTAACACCAATTCAGTTTTTTCTCCGTTCTTTTCTATCTATAACAGACCAATTTAAATATATTGAGGGTTCCACAACACATCAGTTGATCGAACGATATACCTTATGAGCGGAACGGTTGAGTTTTTTTTGGTTACCAAATAAGCAAACTAGTAATTGCGTTCGCTCGTTTCTGTTTCTGTTTTTATTTCTGTATCTGTTTCTGTTTTTTGCCTGATCTTACCGGAGGCTTTGAGAATTCTAAAACATGTTTATTAAAATTATTACACCGGAGGCTTCGAGAGTTCTAAAACATGTTGATCAAATTATATACCCAACTGCGTTCGCTCGTTTCTGTTATTTTAACACCAATTCAGTTTTTTCTCCGTTCTTTTCTATCTATAACAGACCAATTTAAATATATTGAGGGTTCCACAACACATCAGTTGATCAAACGATATACCTTATGAGCGGAACGGTTGAGTTTTTTTGGTTACCAAATAAGCAAACTAGTAATTGCGTTCGCTCGTTTCTGTTTCTGTTTTTATTTCTGTATCTGTTTCTGTTTTTTGCCTGATCTTACCGGAGGCTTTGAGAATTCTAAAACATGTTTATTAAAATTATTACACCGGAGGCTTCGAGAGTTCTAAAACATGTTGATCAAAATTATTACACCGGAGGCTTTGAGAGTTCTAAAACATGTTGATCAAATTATATACCCAACTGCGTTCGCTCGTTTCTGTTATTTTAACACCAATTCAGTTTTTTCTCCGTTCTTTTCTATCTATAACAGACCAATTTAAATATATTGAGGGTTCCACAACACATCAGTTGATCAAACGATATACCTTATGAGCGGAACGGTTGAGTTTTTTTGGTTACCAAATAAGCAAACTAGTAATTGCGTTCGCTCGTTTCTGTTTCTGTTTTTATTTCTGTATCTGTTTCTGTTTTTTGCCTGATCTTACCGGAGGCTTTGAGAATTCTAAAACATGTTTATTAAAATTATTACACCGGAGGCTTCGAGAGTTCTAAAACATGTTGATCAAAATTATATACTCAACTGCGTTTGCTCGTTTCTGTTATTTTATTTCTATTTCTGTATCTGTTTTTTGCCTGTTCTTACCAGGGTCGTTGAGAGTTCTAAAACACAAATGGCGAGAGATAATCAATTTGTGGTTATTGGGTGTTCTACTCCACCCACCACCCTGTGGGTGGAGTAGAACACCCAATAACCACCTACTCACATGTCTTCCAATAATCATAATAATGTTTACAATCACAAAATAAGGTATGTAACATCGGTATAATTTATGTAATCTGTCAGCTGTGGGTGAGAGAGGCGGCACGTGTACGACAACTGTGGCTACTGTCTCGGAACTAACCAGTTTATACCACATTTTCTATATCGAAACAACGTCACAACGGGTCTACATTTTTTTTTATTTTTGTGATTAGAACGAATGTAATGTTTTACATTTTTAGGAATTATAGCAGCAAATGGTTCCGTAGAGATGAAGAAAATTGGTAAACAGATTTATAACTGTAAATTTACAAACGTCCTAATAAAAATAATGATAAAGAGAAATAAATATCTAGCCTAATGTGTAGCAAAGTAAATAAATATCAAAAACAAAATAAAACATAAGTACTATGAGGTTACACTGGACGGTCTTATTGCTAACATCAATTTCTCCAAGACAACATTTGGGTGGACAGAAATTCAGGAAGTAGTACAGTGCCACAAGTATAACTTGGCGGTGGTGGTTTTTGGAACTAATTATATTAATTGAAACTGTGAGTTTGACGTTTGAGAGATTACCGCGACATTATTGTTGATAAATCTGCTACATTAAAATAGTTCAATAATGCCAAAAGTAATTAAAAGTGGTTTAAGAGAAACTTATTAAAGTACAAAGTAAAAGCACAGTGGCGCACAGGCACGCCAAGTTATACTTGCCGGACTGTAGACGGTGGTGAACAATAAATAAAAAAAATAAAATGGTTGACTGTAAAGTTGGTTTACGAACGACAGTTTAACGTGACAACGTCATAATCAAATATAGATGCGGCGCAAGCGTACAATGAGCGTAACGGGACATTTTTAACCGACGAAAAAAAACGGAGGAGGTTATCAAGTCGACGCGTATATATATATATATATATATATATATATATATATATATATATATATATATATATATATATATATATATATATATATATATATTTATGTATCGTGTATGCAGCCGGCGTTCATCGATTTATTAGACGTTGTCACGTCAAACTATAGCACACAAATAGCAGCCTTCTAAAACGTTTCAAAGAAAACTATGGCAGAGGTATGGAAGTATCTTTAAAGCAATGGCTACGTCAATATTTTTTGTAGTCTGACGTCGACGATTGAATGAAATGAATATACAATATATATATGTCGCAGGCAGATAGCTTAATAAGCCGTTGAATCAACAGCCTAGCCTCTTTTACATTTATTTCAGCTGACGCGCGGCCGCTGCCGCAACTCCCCTCCTCGCTGCGCTCGTCGGCGCACGTCACGCGGTGGTCACTGTTCCTAGTGTGTTGCCTTGGTGTCAGACTAAGGGTCCCCGCACACGGGCCACGGGCCACAACCACAAAACGCCGCCACCGGCATATTTCCTATAGTTTTCATACATTTTATCATGTAGCGTGTGGCGGCCACCGGCGTCACCGTGTGCGGCGAGTCCATATAAAATGTATGAAAACTATAGGAAATATGCCGGTGGCCCGTGTGCGCCGACCCTAAGACATTATAAGACTGGCCTAAGCATTAGCCAGCTAGTTTATTTAATGTCGTATCAAACGCTACGGCTGGATATCATTCAGGAATCTAGTTGAACGGCGCTGTTTAGTAAAGAGGCTAGGCTGTTGATTGAACGGCTTATTATCTGCTTAGCTATCTGCCTGCGAAATACATATTGTAAATAATGATACAGCTGAATGGCTCATTACGTTTGTTTTTTTTCTATACAAATAGTTAAATTATGCCTTTTGCTATGTTTTTACCTGATTATGATTATAATTTTGACGATATAAATGCTTTGAATTTCGAACGACATCTTTGCGAGAGAATAATAATTGTAGTCTGACTGAACAACTAGATAGTGGTATTTTCATATACACATAAAATCACGCCTTTTTCCCGTTGGGGTAGGCAGAGATATTTGGCTTACCTGGCAACCTACATCTAAATGTTACCTACATCTATATACTTCGAGGAGTCGCTATTGCTTTTAAATAGTAAAGCAGTAACTACTCAGTTCTACCGGTACATGTAATTACATGTCTATTTATAAACGACGAAACATAATGAACATTACAAACTAAAATTAGTAACACTTACAATTCGGCACGAGTTATATATTAATTGTAAAGCCGGTTGGACCACATTTGACTAGCCGAGCAGGTTTGTACAAACTCTCAGAGAACGACCCGGATGCTTAAAATAAAAAATATAAATAATAATAAAACATAATTGGCGAGGCCATCGACTGCCTACTGTGGGATATTAAAAGCTTAATCATACAAATATCATTTATCATTCGCAATTATTCATTTCCTTGTAATAATATTTTTAGCTAAATTAAAACACCAATGGACAAAGAAGCTGTCAATTAAGGCATGTTAATTATTTTACTTACTCTCACTTCAGTATTGTATAAGCTGAATATCGGGACGTAACGTTACATGTTTGTAGACAGGTTTTCCAACTTGGTAGCTAGCCAGTAGACCACAGTTCCTAGCTAAATGAACGACTAAGGTGATCGTAATTTAATGTGCATCATCTATGATTCCAGGATGTGTGTCAGCATGGCCGGAAACGTTGTCACCGTGCGAGGTGCGCACGCGCACTGAATCTGGCAGGATCTGCGGCCGGCGGCAGCGCACTGAGGAGGGCCTCGTCTTCGCCAGCTTCCTCGGAGTGCCTTATGCCAAGCAACCGCTCGGAGACAGACGGTTCAAGGTAGCTTTCTTTCCTCCTTTTCACTTGATTTTCACGGTCTTCATTTATTAATAAAGAACAAATGAATTTGACAACATATGACTTGGTCAAGAGTAAATCAGAACAGGGATGAGTAGCGTAATCTCTCAGGGGCAAGGCATATTCATCGCAAAGATCATGAGATGACGAGGGCAGGAAGAGCTGCAAATTATGATGATGAAGAATAACTTAAGATTCAGAAGGTTGCGGCAATATTTTACTAGCGAGCTTGCGCCGCAGATTTGTATGGAATCAAAAAGCATCTAGTGTATATAAGAGGTACTGTTGTAATTGCCATACAAATTTGCTTTTACTATAACTTGATCGAGTAAATAAATCTATATCCATCAAAGCAAAAAAGGTGAAAACAGTTTTATAAAAAAACTACTTTAACAAATGTATCCCTCACTTCCAGGAACTGGAGCCGTCTGAACCCTGGGACCTGCTGTACGCGACGGAGGAAGGTCCAGCATGCCACCAGACCGACGTAGTGTACGGGCGCATCATGAAGCCGCAAGGATGGTCGGAAGCTTGCATCCATGCTAACATCCACACTCCTATCCAAGCTCTGCCGCATGGGGCAGCGTTCGAGAGCTCGGGCCTCAAGAAGAAGCTGCCGATCCTCGTGTTCGTGCACGGAGGAGGCTTCCAGGGCGGCTCCGGAGACACTGACCTGCACGGCCCGCAGTATCTCCTCGGCAAGGATGTCGTCGTCGTTACCTTCAATTATAGGTATGGTGCATGTCACATCACACGTCTAACATAACAGTCATACGATTTAGAATTAATGATTGCCGAAAATTAAGAGTAGGTAGGTGGTTACAGAGACTATATATTGAATTTTTCGAGTTCATTGTATTTCGCGGCGATTTATAAAATACTTAACGTGGATGGTGTATATCAGGGTCAACGTGAGGTAAAGATAAAAGATATGTATAGATGGCTTACACCGATTTGAAACTGTTTTACTTGCATCAGCAGATAGGAATCGATTCCTTTGAATGAAAAGCTCTTTTGCTGTGTTTGTGGACTAATTATAATTATAGTCATATAAAGAAAGTTCTATTTATAGACATTTTCATGTTTATTGAAATGTAATGAATGCCACGGTCATTTCGCTTCACGTTCCTTCACGGTTGTGGTTGTTGGCTCACAATCAATTACACCGCGTGCATTGTGCACATTCCTTCTTATCAAGATCGACATGCTAAACATGTGTGAATGTTTACGGCCCTCTCTGTTACGCCTGCTATCTTAACTGAACTCTGAACATCCAGATCTACGTGCAGACATTATTATGTGTAGCAAGAATGTCTTATTGTTTATCTCGAAATTTTAATCTATCGGAACGCACTTAGTACAATTTAAGTTTATATCTAAATCTTATCAGAATATCTTTAATTCAATATCGGTCCTTTATTTTTAATTCTCATTTCTCAATTATGAATATGTTTTTAAATCCAGCCTAATTCAACGACTTTACTGGCAATCCATAGCTGCCGACCTAGATAACTAGGAACTAGGCTTAGATCACTAGAGCCCCAGCAGTGGGACAATAACGGCTCAAAATAAATAAAATAAAAATAATTCAACATTTGCACTTCCGGTTTAAAAACTATTAACTCGCCAAATGAAAAGGGACGTTATGGTCGACGATGGACCACGCTACGTCATTAAATACCTATTAAATTTGACATGCAAATATCCACGTGAATATTCACCTGATTTACACATAAATTAGGTATAAAAAAGATACATAATTCTATTGATAAAGTTGAACTGCAATCCTTGGACTTAAAACTGATATCTACAAGGAGTAGTACCTAACGTTTATTTATGGTGGCTATTTCAGGCTGAACGTATTCGGTTTCTTGTCGCTGGACTCCCCGGAGATCCCCGGCAACCAGGGTCTCCGCGACCAGGTGACGCTGCTGCACTGGGTGCGCCGCAACGCGCGCTACTTCGGCGGAGACCCCGAAAACATTACACTGATGGGGCAGAGCGCCGGCGCTGTCTCTGTCCACCTTCTCACGCTCTCCAAGGTTACCGAAGGACTTTACAAAAGGTTAATTAATATCATGTGTCATAATTTTAAGCTGTCCATGAAATTGGGGAGAAGTATAGTATATTCTTCTCGTTCTTTTAAGTATGTGATCGTCTCGGTCTCGCCGTGAACATACTCGCGAAGAAGGGCGATGAACTCGCCCGAAACCTAGTTCGAGAAATATCGAATAATGATGAAGTTCACAAATACATTTAAATAAAACAGCCGATGATGATTAACCACGTTTTATGGGGCGGTTATTTTTCCATTATGTCAAAACATTTGATGTGTCTGTGAACTTCAGCCTAAAGGTATGTGAATTACACCCAGTACATAAGGTAAATAATTAAAAAAACTTTTTTTTTCAGAGCTTTCCTCATGAGTGGCACTAGCATCACTGGATTCTTTACGGCATCGCCTGTGTTCGCGAAGCAGCTATCGGCTACATTTTTGGGAATTCTGGGCATCAACGCCACCGACCCGCCGGCCGAAATCCACCGACGTCTCATCGAGATGCCCGTCGAGATGTTGACCAAAACTAACCAGATTATGCTAGACCAGATAGGATTGACGACCTTCATACCGACGGTAGAGTCCGAGTTCCCCGGGGTGACCAGGATCCTGGACGACGATCCCGAGATCCTGCTCGCGAAGGGTCGAGGCAATAACGTACCCCTCGTCATAGGGTTCACGAACGTCGAGTGCGAGACGTTTCGCCACAGAATCGATCAGATAGACTTCCCTTCCAAAGTGGTAGAGAACCCGATCCTCACGGTGCCGGCGAACCTAATTTTTACGACACCGCCGCACCTTCTGCTGGACATCGCGAAAACAATAGATCGGCAGTACTATAACGGCACAATCGACACGGACGGATTCTTAAGATATTGCACGGATAGCTATTTCAAGTATCCAGCGTTGAAATTGGCCGAGATTCGGCAGGCGACCGCCGGAGAGTCAGTTTTCTTGTACGAGTTTACATATAACAGCGAAAACAGCGTGCTGAAGAGAGCATTGGACTTGAATTACACCGGCGCGGCTCACATCGAGGACTTGACGTACGTGTTCCGGGTCAACTCGATGCTGCCGAGCGTGGACACGTGGAGGCCACCGAAGACGAGGGACGACTACATCATAGATCGAATGACTACATTCCTCGTCAACTTCATGCACTGCAGGTTATATTGCATTTTAATTATTGAATAACATTAAGCTTCAAATTTTTATTAACGCCCAGACAAAGTCGGTGGCCCCACTTAAACGAATGAATTTTGTTTCAGTGCGCCAGATTGTTACAAATATGCAGTGCAGCCGCAGGCGAGATCCGAGCGGCTTCAAATCCAACAGATCTGTGATCCGACGCCCTCTATGCCCACAGAGCTGACGGAGGAGCATCGCTCTATCTTGAGGTTCTTCGACAGTCTGAGGCAATAGGAGGAGTAGGGGAAGGAGGGGGAGGAGGAAAAGCGGGGGAAGAGGAGAAGAGGGGAAAGACAGGTAGAATAGGGAGGAGAAGAAGAGGAGTAAGGGGAGGAGGCGGTCCGAAACCGCGCGATTGTTGCTAGCCTAGTCTTACATACCGCGGCGCCCGTGATATACATCAGTGCGAAGTATTCGGTTGTTTTGGTTGGGTTCGGTGTTTTCAAACTGTTTCATTTCGATGCTTGAAATATAATGTGAAATAACAAAACTAGATGTAACAAAATAAAGGCATGGGCGTCTCAATTGACTGATTTTATACTTAAATAGCTTAAGATTTATTTAATGTATTATATTTTTTTATCTAAGGTACCATTGTTTTTCTTTGCCACCGTTCCTTTTGAGTGATTTAAACTATTCCCACGAAGTCTACAATAATAGTTTACACACAGTAGGATACAAAAACCCCGCATATTTATAATGCAAATTGCAAATAATAATTTCAATTTAGTGATGATGTATGTATGTTATAAAGTCCATTGTATGTCAACTTTCACCTTTTATCGTAACAATGGTGTCAGCGCAGTGTGTGTACTCCACGATAATGTACTCGATGCAATATCGCGTCAAATATAGAATAGGGATGGACATGCAACTTTTGTTCAATAATACTTAATGAATACTCCAATAAATAAAATATAAAATAATAACAAGAAATAATTCTCGGTAAGTTACGAAGAATCAAGCTATGATAGCTTGATTAGCAATAAAAACATTATATCTAGGCATTTTATAACAACTTACAATTTTGGGTAAATATTATCAAAAATTAATTACAACATTACATTATGTATTCGTACATTTATCGCTGGACTTGGACATAGGCTGATAGGCCTCTCCCAAGACAGGCCTCTGAGTCCGATCTCCGGCTGGACTCACACCGATTGATTACGATGATTATACATATACCTATATATGTAAACAAATATGTATGTATGTAATTTTTTATGAAATTAATTTGTATACCCAGATTAATATTAACTCAAGTTAATTAGCTTCTTCGTAAAATGTATCAATCAGTAGCATCGATAAAGCATTTCCTATTGTTCTGTAATTTCCCGGCACAATTTCAAACTCAGATTATTAGCAGTAGTTTTAACAGCAAGCACACTCACTTCACAACTACCAACAGAATGTAAAGTGAGTATGTGGTCTGATATGTTATTGTGGTTACCTGGCATTATAAGACGGTAGGACGGTAGTAAAATGAGGCTCTGTACAGCAGACGTTTGACAAACCACATCGCGTATAGCACACATAGTACAACAAAACGGCCCAGGCCAGTTTGAGGGCCCAGTGGTGTAGTGGGATAGTGGTCGGCATTGACGTCAGAGTTACCGAGTTCATTCCCCGTCGTGCACCAATGGATTTTCTATCGAAAAATGTATGTGCGCTTTTTCACAGTAGCCCTCCGGTGAAGGAAAACCCCGCATTGTGGTTGAACACTATACAATCTAGTGTGTCTGTAATCCTGCCTGTAATCTCGCCTGGCCAGCTACCACCCTCAATTTAGAAAATCTGCCGCCAAACATCTAATGTGTTCCGGCAGAAAAAAAACTAAGATTTATAACATCCACTGAGCATTAGGACGATGTTACAGTGATGATGATGATGAATATATATTATCAGCGTAAACGCAGATGAAACAGTCGACACTATTTCAATTAGTTGCTATTGCACCAAATATAATAGAATATAACGGATGCGCGTGTAAGCGAATTTGCATTTGCGTGTTACCAGCGCAGTCATCATTAAAAACCTTGCACGCATCGAACACGACTATTTTAAAACAATTTTCAAATGTAATCGAATCTTTAAAACAATTTTCAAATGTAATCGAATAACTGCGTATTGGAACAACAAATGATATGCATACAAAATACTCTGGATATGATTTACAGATATTCAATTTTGTAATCATAGAAGATTACAAAGTGTGAATGAAATGGAAGTTTGATTTTTGAACGTCAGTACCATGTACCTTGTGATATTTCTGGCTTTACTCGTGACGCCTTCGGAACAGGAGGTGATCGTCACAACTCAGGGTAGACTGAGGGGAGAGGTCCACGACGGATACGTCTCGTATAGAGGAGTGCCATATGCTTCAGTGACAACTTTTGATGGAAGGTTCAAGGTAAGTTACGACTCTGAATTGTAGTATTTGCTATTTTAGCGTATGAAAGTTTTTATGCTTCTCGTAGTTACAACATTGCAGGTTCTATGCAAAAAGAAGTGTAATTTATTTGTTAACGGTGATAATTATATCTATTAAGTAAAGGCTTTATTCCAGAGAGCTGGACTAGCTCCAATATGGAAAGGAATTAGGGAACCGCACGAGGTTCACTGTACCGAAGTGTCCAGTGCTGAAGACTGCTTACAGCTGGACGTCCACGTACCTTCCGCGGCGTCAGCATCCTGGCCTGTGCTGGCCTGGGTGGCGGGAGGAAGTGCACATTACAACCCGAGGAGTCTGGTACGAAAGGGGATCCTTGTTGTTGTCGTTTACCACAGGTGAACATTTGCCACAGATTTTTAATGAGTTTCATTTTATTATTTTAAGATTGTAAAGATATCTCGTAATAAAATGTTACTTTTTGTAGGATCGGTCCTTTAGGTTTTCTCTGCTTAGGCGAAGACAAAATTCCTGGTAACGGTGCCGTTAAAGATGTAGTGCTGGCATTGCGATGGGTCAGGGACAACATAGTGGCGTTTAAAGGAAACCCATCAAAAGTGTTGCTCGCGGGGCAGAGTATCGGAGCGGCCATGGCAGAGGCAGTAATGCTCTCGCCGATGTCTTCTGGTCTCTACCAAGGTGTAATATTGCAAAGTGGAAGCGTTCTGGCCCCGTGGTCTTTCAATTACGACGCGAAAGATCGAGCGGTCACTCTGGGAGAAATGCTATCAGATGACGATTCCGCATCAGCTCAGCTTCTCAAAGCGAAGACGGAAGAATTGGTTGAAAAATCTAACAAAATGGGTATGCCTTATTTTCCTTTAGGCATTTGCATAGAAAACGCCATGAAACACGAGGAGAGGCTCCTTTCCGAAGCTCCGTTCTCCATGCTGACAAGTAAGAAGGTCGGCAAAGTACCGATGATGATCGGCTACAACACTGATGAAGCTTACATCTTTGCATCTGTTATTAAAGAGTCGGGAGCTATGAGGACAATGACGCGTAAACTGTCATTCTTATTACCAGAGGAACTGATATTCTTGAACGATAGAGAGATGAAGCAAGTTGCTAGACAGGTAGAAGACGCATATTTCAAAGCAAATAAGAGCTTAAGATCTGTTATTGATTACCACAGGTTCGTATAAGATTTATTTTATTGTCGAATGTTCATATTGAACAAATCAATGTTGATACTCAATAATTTATTTTCAGAGATGTGTATTTCCTAAACCACATTCACCGAAGCGTTCGTTTGCACGCGGCGGCGTACCACCCGGTATACTACTACCAGTTCTCGTACTCCGGAGACCGGGGGGTCCAGGAGGAGCCAGGGGTCCCAAAGGTAGGAGCGGCGCACTCCGACGAGTTGGCCTATCTGTTCAGTGGCAGAGACCTGGATGGAGATGAGGGAACCGTTCAGATGCATTTTATTAAACTTTGGACGGACTTCGTAAAGTATTTGTTAGTTTTATTATTTTATTACATTATTGTATGTTTACGTATAAGTAGTATTTTATCAAGCCGAATTCGATTAGTCGTTTTTGCGTGATTTAATAAAAAACATACAAACCTTTCAAATTTCAATAGTAGTAGGGTTGTAAGTTTATTTCCTTAGATATGTTTGACAGGAATCCAACACAAAACGAGTCTCCACGCTGGAACGCTTTCGACACAGACAACGTCCGCGTGCTGGATATCGGAACAGAGCTGAAGATGGTGGACTATCCTCACGTACGAGCAGTCGCCATGTGGGATGACATTTACGAAAAGTACTATTATTCAAGGAACCGAGTCTGACTATACAATAAAACAAGAATTATAAATAGAATGGCATCGTATTGGAATCCGACAACCGAGATACTTTAGTAAAATGTGTATTAATATACGCTTTGTTTTTATTAAACTAAGTTAGATATGGCTTCCTATTTTTTGACGTGACAACGTCTAATAAATCGATGAAGGCCGGCTCGAACGCCGGCTGCATGCACGAAAAATGTCTCGTTACGCTCAATGTTCCCGTTACGCTCATTGTCCCGTTACGCTCATTGTACGCATGCGCCGATTTCATCAATGTTTTGTGTATGAATGTGAATATGAACACGAACATGAACATGAATGTTTTGTTATGACGTTGTCACGTTAAACTATCGTCAGTAAACCAACTTTTCAGACAACCAATTTTTTTTTATCTATCAAGGGTTTAGTTTACAAATTATTTCAGTTTTTCAAGAAACCGTGCCCTCTTCTTATCTCTTCTTCGCTCTAAAATTAGTTCCAATTAAACAGCGTGCCCTAGACAATTCATTGTAATACATTGTAGGTAAGTAATAGATGATATTAATTCAAGAAATTTATAGCAAGCATTATTTCAAGGTATTTAAATACACGTATACCGTCTAGGTAGGCACGACTCACGCACTTAGCTTGTAACAATGATTAGTATGTGTAGGGTTCGAAGCAAAGATGGTTTACTTGTATATTGTATTCTTCGCGTTCCTATTAAACAGAGGTAATAATATTTTTACAACACCTAGAGTTTTTTTATAAGCAGGTTTGAGGGTTACGTCATTTTGTAAATATATTAAACGTGGATTAGATTTTTTTAAACCCTCCATGCAAAAAGAAGGGAGATGGTGTAAGTTTGACGTGTGTATCTGTTCATCAAAGCGGCACAGTGGCAAACTAAAATATGTATAAAATATTTGTCTAGTATGTTTCGTATGCTGTGACAAGATCCGGTGTGAGGTGCGCACGCGCATCGAATCAGGTTGGATTTGCGGCAAGCGGCGTGTGGCCCACGATGGGTCGGAGTACGCCAGTTTTAGAGGCGTACCTTACGCCAGGCAACCTGTGGGACACTTGAGATTCCAGGTCATATTTTTTTTTATTTATTATATAATTTTTTACAAGATTTTACTAATAATCATAATAATTTTTTTTTAGAGGATTCAGCGCTGGGCAATCGGCTTAGGAGAAAGGGTGAAGTCATTTCACACTTGCTGTACATGGATGACCTCAAACTTTTTGCACCGAAGCGCCATGATTTGATGGAATTACTGAAAGTCACTGAGACTTAAAAGTCTCAGTGACTTTCAGTAATTCCACCGAACTCCATGTTGAAGATAATTAATATAATTATAGATAAAGTTCGGTGTAGATAAGTGCGCGGTCATGCACGTGCAGCGGGGGAAAGTTGTAAATTCAATGAATTTACAACTTTCTGATACAATAACTTTCAGATCTCTCTCCGAAGCCGACACCTATAAATACCTTGGTATGTCAGAGTCATTAGGTATCGAGAGTGGGGGGATAAAATAGTCGGTGAAGGAGCGTTTTTTCGGTCGCCTGACGAAGGTACTTAACAGTCTTTTGTCAGCAACAAGGTGCGCGCCTTCAACGGCTGGGTTATGCTTCTACTTATATACACCTTTGGCATACTAAGGTGGATTCAGACTGAACTAGACGCCCTGGACAGAAAAGTTCGAAAGCAATTGACATCACATCGCATGCGTCACCCACGCTCGTCTGTTATGAGACTGTATATCCCACGGAAGTGGGGTGGTCGAGGCTTTTTAAATGCCAAGACACTCCACAACCGTGAGGTGTGCAGTCTCCGGGAATATTTCCTAAACAACGTGTGTGGGATGCATTGCGATGTGGTGTCAGTTGACAAGACTTTCACGCCTCTCTCCTTAGGCGAAGAGAACTGGCGCAAACCTCAGGTGCTGAGCACCGAAGACCGCAAGGACGTATGAAAGAGCAAGGAGCTGCATGGCCGGTTCTATCGAACCTTAACAGGGCCCGATGTGCACCTGCTCGCGTCGCTGAACTGGCTACGATTCGGGGACCTCTTTGGGGAAACCGAAGGTTTTGTTTGTGCAATTGCTGACGAAGTTATCAAGACGAACAACTACCGGAAATATATCATGAAGGACGGTACGGTCGACATTTGTCGGGCATGCCGCCGTCCCGGAGAGTCACTCAGGCATGTTATTTCCGGTTGTTCTCATCTTGCTAACGGCGAGTACTTGCACAGACATAACCTCGTAGCCAGGATCATCCACCAGCAACTTGCTCTTCAATATGGACTTGTCGAGACTGAGGTGCCGTACTATAAGTACGTACCTGAGCCAGTTCTTGAAAATGGTCGTGCTTTGCTCTATTGGGACCGATCGGTTATCACGGACAGGACTATTGTCGCCAATAAAGCTGATATCGTGATAGTTGACCGGTCCCAGCGGCGGGCAGTGTTGGTCGACATCACTATCCCGCATGACGAGAACCTCGTGAAAGCTGAGAAGGACAAGCTTAGCAAATACCTTGACTTGTCTTACGAGGTTACCGCCATGTGGGATGTTGACTCGACCATCATTGTTCCGATAGTCGTCTCTGCCAACGGCCTAATAGCGAAGAGTCTCGACAAACATCTCAAGAGAATCGGTAAATGGCTGGATCAAGGGCCAGATACAGAAGGCGGTACTTCTTGACACGGCACGCATCGTCAGGAGGTTCCTCTCTCTGCAGCCCTAACCACCGGTAGCTTGGGCCCTGTCCCGCTGCCGGCGGTACGCTAGGTTTAGGTTTTTTATAATATTATATGTTTTACAGTAAATTTGTTTTATTATTTTTGAATATTATATTGTAAAAAACCTAAACTTAAGATAAAAAATAAATATGTGCATAATCATTTTATAGAAAACCCATAAAAATGTAGACACTAGATTTACCATATAAAATTAAAGTAACGATGATATCTATTTTCAGAAGACTTTATTGCCTACTATCAGGCACGTGCATACATTTTAGTTATTAAGTAATAAACGCCCGTATAATCAATCAGTTGTGAGTACTGAGTACTAGTTACCTATTACTATTCCCAGGAGTTACGATCAGCAACTCCTTGGAATGACCATCTGGACGCAACAGAAGAACGGGCGGTATGTCCCCAACACGACGAAGTGTTCGCCCGCCTCATGAGACCACATCAAGGGATGAGCGAAGCTTGCATCTATGCTAACATCCATGTACCACTCCAAGCTAAAACAGGTCCTCTTAATTATGACCCTCAAAATGAACCAACCCATCATAACGAAGACCATTCTCGTCACAGTGATATAGAAGGTAGGTTAATATTTTCAGAAAAAAATGAATGCCTCGTGTTTTTTTAGGGTTCCGTACCCAAAGGGTAAAACGGGACCCTATTACTAAGACTCCGCTGTCCGTCTGTCTGTCTGTCTGTCCGTCTGTCACCAGGCTATAGCTCATTAACCGTGATAGTTAAACAGTTGAAATTTTCACAGATGGTGTATTTCTGTTGCCGCTAGAACAAAAAATACTAAAAACAAAATATAGTTAAAAAATTTAATTTTTAACTTGGTTTTTAACTTGGGGGTCCCCATACAAAAAACGTGTTTTTAAACGCCATCTATCTAATTCGTTTCGGCAAAATGACATAGATGGCACTAGTAAACGAGGCCCCGTCTTTCTAGATCGCGACCAAACCAAATATTATTGGTAATATCAATTAATCAAATATATGAGGTGTTATGTTTCGTATTGTACGGAACCCTCCCTAAGTGTGCGATAAGAGACGCGATGCTGACTCGAAATTGGCCAGTTTTATTTTTAAGTAATATGAGGTATGACAATAAAGAATGTATTATCTATATATAGAAGAGGAGAATAAGGGTCTACCAATCCTGGTGTACATCCACGGAGGGGCATTTCAGTCAGGGTCTGGAGACTCCGACCTGAACGGCCCCGAGTACTTGGTGAGCAACGGCGTGATAGTCATCACCTTCAATTATAGGTACTACCTACTGGCAACTAGAAACATTGTTAACACTTATCTGACTCATTTTGAGACACGCAAAGTTGCGCATAATTATATAATAATCAATGTGATATCACTTAATAATCTAATACTATAAGAATCTTTGTCCTGACATACTGACTCACTGACAGACAACGCACAGCCTAAACCGCTGGTCGTAGAAACTTGAAATTTGGAGGGTATATTTGTCTTAGTGCGTAGGGGTGTACTAAGAAAGGATTTTTCAAAATTCACCCCTTAAGGAGATGAAATGGGGGTTCAAAGTTTGTATGGAGAAGCAACATTAGATAGTCTTTTCTATCCGAAACTTCACACAAGTGCTTCAGTACAAAAATAAGGAAAAGTTTTTTGAAATTCCACCCCTAAGAGGGTGAAATGGGGTCACAAAGTGTGAAAATCAATATTTTTTTCGGATTGCGCTGAAATTTGGCATGCAGATAGTTATTACAACGTTAGTTACCTCTAAAAAGGATTTTTCAAAATTCACCCCTGAAGGGGATGAAACGGGGTTCAAAGATTGTATGGAGAAACAAGATTAGATAGTCTTTTCTATTCGAAACTTCATACAAGTACTGAAGTAAAAGTTTATCCTGTTCAAAAAGTAAAAGTTTATTCTGTAGCATCTTAGCACTTAGGTGCTAAGATGCTACAGACAGGTGTCTGTCCGGATGAACCGATTTTGTTTTTATTATTGATAGTTTTTTTTTGTTTGATAGATGTCTTCATCGAGAGTTTTCTTAGCTTTGATTCATGAAAATTCGCTCAATCGTTATAAAACTATGAGCTTTTTTCTAGTTAATTGCGCTATGAAATCAACTTTCATAGGTCTGATCAATTCGAAAATATTCTTCAACGATATTGTAAGAACATGGAACATTGACCTGATGCTTGGACATCTCCTAGACTCTACAGAATACTCAAATCCTCTCCAACTTACAGCTCCGATTTTAAATGTCGTGTTTAGAGTCATTGGAATGCTATTAATGAAAAGATTATACATAGATCAGTCGGGGTGGTTTAAAATATTATATTGTTATATATATAGATGAATATTATTTTATACAATAGATCATATTATCATACTATATTGACTTCAAATTGATTGTGATCGGTGGGGATCTACAGCATAGCTTAGCCTATAATAATATTTTCGTAGTAACTATGACCTAATCTGTGGTTTCACTGCAAATATTTTATTAATTTTGCGATCCGTGTATGTGAAATTCGTGATATCTGCTAGAGTTTTCATTTGAATTACATACTGTAAAGGACAATTTTAATCTATAATATGTGGCCAAGCTAATTAACGTAATTATTTGGATAAGGATAAATTCTATATACTTGAAAATAGACTTGGAAGTTATGTAATATTTTTTAACAAAAATTTTAAGATTAAAATGGTTACTGTGAGTCAACCTTAAGAGATAGACATATGTCGCGGACTTTTTTGTAGGTCTTATTAAGTTGTACAACTAAGCAGCGTTCGTAAGAAACGTGTTTTTTCGACCGTTGTTTTGCCGACTTAGGTTGCAAATTAGGTCTCCACGAATGTACCTTTGATTTAAACGGGATAATATATAGCCTATTTTCATTCCGAAATTCCATTCTATGTATTAGTGAAAGAATTTTTTAAATCGGTTCAGTAGTTTTTGAGCCAAATCATTACAAACATACAAAAATACAAATGTTCTCTCTTTATAATATTAGTATAGATAGGGTAGCGTTTGACCTGAACTATCTCTATGATTTCCAGTTTAAGCTGATTTTTTGTTTGTTTTTAGTTCATTTATGCTTATTTTGTTTTTATTTCTCAATTGCTATTTCTAATTGCAAGGTAATTTTGATGTTTTTTTTTATTACGATGTACTAAAACAAAGTAAATCGAAAAAAGGAAAAAAAACTCCGTCGGGTCTCCTCGTCGCCTATGCCACAGTGTCTGTTTAGTAAATTCGACCTGGCTGAATCTAGACTATATCTAGACACGGCCGACTTCAGCTGGACCCATGAGAGTTTGACGTCTTGAGCCGAATTACCAAGCCGCCCCGAAGCCTGCACCGAGCCATCATGACGCATCCGCGCGCGCGTTCACATTACTTAGTTCTATACTAAACAGTGTCACAGTGTCTAAAGACAAAAGTGCGTCCTACCTGTGATGACATTCGGAGCCGAGACATGGACACTCACAGTTCGACTTGTCCACCAATTTATAGTCGTTTAGCGAGCTATGGAGAGAGCTATGCTCAGTGTTTCTCTGCGGGATCGAATCCGGAACTTTCGCCAGAGAACTAAAGTGATCGACATAGCTCAACGGATTAGCAAACTAAAGTGGCAGTGGGCTGGTCATATCTGCCGCAGGACTGATAAGCGTTGGGTTAGACTTGTCTTAGAGTGGAGACCGCGAATCGGCAAATGTAGCGTAGGACGTCCTGTGAACAGGTGGAGTGACGATATACGCAAAGCGGTGGGCAGTGACAGGAAAAGAAGATCCGAAGATCGGGCTCAGTGGCGCATCTTGGGAGAGGCCTACGTCCAGCAGTGGACTGACACCGGCTGATAATGATGACTATGAAACAAAGTAAATCAAGAATCAAGAATCAAAGCATTTATTCAGTATGTAGGCAGTATTAATATACGACATATACACGTCAAAATCATAAATCATAACCAATTATCAAGTAAACATAGCAAAAGCAGAATTTAACGCTTTGAATTAGAAAAAAATAAGTAATGAACCATTCAGCTGTCATCCAATCGTTTACGTCAAAATATTTTAATTTAAGTACGTTAAAACCAACCATACATGTAACTGTGTGTTTCAGTACTTCAGACAATTTTTATATAAAAAAAAATAAAAAAAGTGAAATAGTGAAACACAACTTAGAGAAACGCATACCGATCACAGTACATATCATGATCCGAATGGAACTGATAGTCCGTCTGTCAGCTGCATAATATTGTTTAAATAAAAATAAAAATGGCAAGCCTAGAAAGAAAATCCGCGGCCAAAAGGGGAAAACTGAATGGCTGTTGAATCTACCGGTGTTTCGGAAATACTCCCATCAGAGAAGAAACACCAAGAAACTCTATGGGGCTTGTCTTGTCATTTTATCTTTTTTTAAATTAATTGTACATGTCAGCTTTAATATTTTAACAATATATTAATAATTATTATACAATTTATATTTGTTCTTGAAGCTTGGGGCATTCAGGCCATGCATTTTTGTCATCCATATAGTCCCCTATTGTATAGTATGATTTTTTCATCAAATTGGATTTTACATAGATTTTAAATTTGCTCATAGGCAATTGATCAATATCTTTAGGTAGCTTATTGTAAAAGCGTACACAGTTCCCCATGAATGAACCACTAACTTTCTGCAGTCTGAAATTAGGTATAATTAATCTATTTTTATGTCTTGTATTAAAATTATGTACATCAGACCTTTTCTTATAATCTATACTAATATTATAAAGAGAGAACATTTGTATTTTTGTATGTTTGTAATGAATAAGCTCAAAAACTACTGATTTAAAAAATGCTTTCACTAATACATAGAATGGACTTTCGCAATGAAAATAGGCTATATATTATCCCGTTTAAATCAAAGGTACATTCGTGGAGACCTAATTTGCAACCTAAGTCGGCATATAAACGGTCGAAAAAACACGTTTCTTACGAACGCCCACTCAGGAATCGCTGACCCACCGGTGGGTCAAGAACAATTACAAGCAATTCCGTCAAGCTTCACGGACCCACCGGTGGGTCTGCCTACCCAAACTTTTTTTTTCTATATTTACAGCGCATAATATTAGAAATTGTAACCATTTTTTGGTCTTACACGCTTGATGAAAAAATATTTTATTGATAAAATGCCATATTGAACTATATTTTATTCTCCAGACAATGAAAACTACTTAATGAAAACGCCTTAGGTCGACCATAGACGCCATTTTGACGCTTGGAATGCTGACGCTAGATTGTGTTTTGAAATTTTATTTTCTGTTGGTGAATTTTAGTTTTTATTATATATCTAGTGTAAATTCTATTCATTTGTGTTTTGGGAATCTATCTTAGCTATTGAATTCTAGAAATATCATCGTATTTGTCTAATCGTCGGGTTTTCTTCCAGTGGCGGTTTTCCCGCAATTTCGAATTTCTGTGTTGAATAAAAAGTGAAATTAGTGAAAATTATGAATGAAATAAGCATTTCGAATATCATTGCAAATAAGTAGACAAATCACTAAATCAATTCAAGAAATCAATTCAGGATGGTATGAGTCATGCTGACGAATGTTTATACAATCGTAATAAACGTAAGTACCTACTTAGACCCTTTCAAGTGGGTCGGGTTTCGAGCTCGGTTTTTATAAACATTTACGCAATAGGATACCCAATTCTTTGTGTATAGTGGTAGCTGGGTTCTAGAACTTTGATTTGCGTATTGTATTTTTAATATTTCGGTTTTGAGTATCTCATATTCAGGCAAAGATCCAAGATATACATTTCAGGGGTTTTGAGGTGTAAATAAAAAATAACAATACAAAATATAAACTTTATTTTTATACAACAATGAAGTAAATCTATTACAAAATAAAGCACAGTTTACAGAATAAGAAAATATGGTGTGATTAGTTTTGTATGCGAAGAATTACGCAACGCGACGTTCGCGCCATTCCGCTACTGCACACGTTTTGAAACTCGATGATTTCTTATGTATTTATATAATTTGTGATTCCTGAGTGGTTAATTGAAAATAGATAGAAGAATATTTTCTATGCAAGAGTTGTACAACTTAATAAGTCTATCTCTTAAGGTTGACTCACAGTAACCATTTTAATCTTAAAATTTTTGTTAAAAAATATTACATAACTTCCAAGGCTATTTTCAAGTATAAAGTATTAATCCTTATCCAAATAATTACGTTACTTAGCTTGGCCACATATTATAGATTAAAATTGTCCTTTACAGTATATAATTCAAATGAAAACTCTAGAAGATATCACGAATATCACAAACACGCATCGCAAAATTAATAAAATATTTGCAGTGAAACCACAGATTAGGTCATAGTTACTACGAAAATATTATTATAAGCTTAGCTATGCTGTAGATCCCAAACCGATCACAATAAATTTGAAGTCAATATAGTATAATAATATGATCTATTGTATAAAATAATATTCATCTATATATATAATAATCTAATATATAAAATTCTCGTGTCACAGTTTTCGTTGCCATACTCCTCCGAAACGGCTTGACCGATTTTGATGAAATTTTTTGTGCTTATCCGGTATCTATGAGAATCGGCCAACATCTATTTTTCATCCCCCTAAACCCCTAAATGTTAGGGGTAGTCCACCCCTAAATTTATTTTTTATTTTTTAGACAACATTTTTAATTTCTATTTTTTTATGATACAACATACAAAAATACATACAATCCTCAATTTTCACCCTTCTACGATCAACCCTTATTTTTTAATAGCCATTTATTTATATGGCAAAACAACGTTTGCCGGGTCAGCTAGTATAATATAATATTTTAAACCACCCTGACTGATCTATGTATAATGGCTTTTTCCAATGACTCTAAACACGACATTTAAAATCTGAGCTGTAAGTTGGTGAGGATTTGAGTATTCTGTAGAGTCCAGGAGGCTTCCATGTTCTTACAATATCGTTGAAGAAGAAGATTTTCGAATTGATAAGACCTATAAAAGTTGATTTCATAGCGCAATTAACTAGAAAAAAGCTCATAATTTTATAAATATTGAACGAATTTTCATGAATCAAAGCTAAGAAAACTCTCGATGAAAACATCTATCAAACAAAAAAAAACTATCAATAATAAAAACAAAATCGGTTCATCCGGTTAGGTGCTAAGATGCTACAGACAGACACAAAGATACACACGTTAAACGTATATTACCCCTACATTTTGCGTCGGGGAACGCCGTAAGGTTACGGCGGCAGATGTACTCCTTGGTGGTAAGCTACTTTTTGGTAGATTTAATGATTCCACTACCACTGTACGAAAACTCATGATTCATGAATGCACATAAAACTTTCATTGGTAGGTATAGCTAGGATTAGAACCAACGACCGTCGGGTCAGAATCAGGGTAACTATCATTTACGCCAAAGGGCCGTCCAATATCAATACGTAAGTATTATAAAACAAAGTTCATCACTGCGTCTGTCTGTCTGTTCGCAATAATCTCAATAGCTACTGAACGGATTATCATGCGGTTTTCACCAATAGCCAGAGTGTTTATGAGGAAGGTTTAGCTGCATAATTCGTTAAGGTTTTGTGTAAATTGGATGAAATATGACGATGATTGTTAAATATGTTCATATTTTATATTCGATGCAACAAACTGATGCAAATTTTGTAGGCATATATGTTCTACCCGTGCGAAGCCGGGGCGGGCTGCTAGTATTTTCATAAATGTATTGACATGCCAAATCATAAATAAGCGGTTGTTTTTCCAAAGTTTAATGTCTTACAGGATTAATTTGTTCGGATTCTTATACCTGAATACTCCAAAAGTCCCCGGGAACCAGGGCCTGCGAGACCAGGTGACCCTGCTGCGCTGGGTTCAGCGGAATGCGCGCGCCTTCCGTGGAGATCCCTACAATGTCACCATCATGGGGCAGAGCGCCGGGGCCGCCTGCGCTCATCTGCTGTCTCTGTCTAAGGCAACTAGGGGACTCTTTCGGAGGTACGTTGTCGTAAACGTCGATCGATCGTTATTAACACTTGTCAAGATATTGAAATTAGAATTCAAAATTAAATAATTACTTTTTGTTTCAGAGTGATCCTTTCCAGCGGCACAGGCAACCCAGGTTTCTATACCACTTCCCCGGTATTTTCCGCCACTTTTGCCGCCATGTTCCTAGCGCGGCTGGGCATCAACTCCACCGACCCCGATGACATCCACGACCAGCTCGTCGACATGCCCCTCGACAGGATATTGCTGGCCAACAGCGAAGTGCAATTCCAGGGAGGTTTCGTCGCTTTCACACCCGTGGTCGAGGCCGCCTTCCCGGGCATCACGAGAATCGTGGATGACGATCCCACAGAATTGATAAAAAGAGGTCGAGGAAACGAATACTCCATTATGATCGGGTTTAATACGGCCGAATGCGAGATTTTTAAACCAAAAACTAAGTATTTGGATTTAGTTGATCGGATCGGGGTCAATCCCACTCTGATCTTGAATCCGAGAATAACATTCCAGTCAGCACCAAATGTCACCCTCGAGCTTGCGAGACAATTTATTAGGAGGTATTCTAAAAAAGGGCCCAGGCTCACTAACGACGAATTGATAAAGAGTTGTTCCGAATCAATGTTCGAGTACCCCGCTTTTGAGCTGGCGAATCTGAGGGCGAAGAGTGGCGGAGCGCCGACCTTCCTCTACCAGTTCTCATATGAAAATAAAGTAAACTTTGTGAAGATATCCTATTGGGTGAACAACAGGGGTACTGTTCATATACAGGATTTTAGCAACATATTTCGTCCGAATGCTTTAATGGAAGAAATTGGTAAAAAAGTATTAACGCAGGAAGATGAAGAAATGAAGGATTGGATGGTGATGTTCATCGTGAATTTTATGCGTTGCAGGTACCTATTTAATTCAATTCATTTCGTTTTATTTGAAATCTGGCATTCGAAATTTTGTTGTTGTAGGGAAATATGAACGATATGCTTAGTGCCAAAACTTCTTTTTTTATTTTAAGTGATCCCACCTGTAGCGCTCTCAGCCATCAGTCTCCGTGGCCAGCGGTACAGCCCGGGAGGTTCAACTACCAGCGTGTCTACAAACCCAACGTGTACAGTAACTCTAGGCCCACACCACGACAGCAGGACATGATACACTTCTTTGAATATATTTACTCACAGAGCAGGTACGAGTATATACGAGTACCACACAACAGCACAAACTAATTCTCATATCCTATTTTTACAATCGAATAACCAGACGCACTACTGACATACGCCATCGCTGAATGACGGCCATTCTGTTCTATCAATTGGCACCAAGAAATTTGATCCCAGAATCAATGACTGTCCATTATCTGACTAGATAGATGGTCGACTGGTTAGCGAGACTGACCACGAAATCAAAAGCCGTGGTTCCGATTCTTAAACGAGACAATGATTATGTTTGTCATCCACAGACAAATTGTTCCAAGTCAGGGTATGGTGTGTCCGTGATTTTTATGATTCTAAAGTCCCTTGCGCGCATTGACGCGCAACTTTATCGAGGACGTGTCAGAGGTTAGCCTAGGAGAAATCGACGAGATAGCTCTTAAACAACTTAAACATGGAAAAGCCCCTGGAGAGGAAGGTCTACTACTTAGCTCCTGAAGCTAATGGACTTCCGCTCCAACATATCCTTAATACTGTTCTTTTTTATATGGGAGAACTCTAGAAGCGTGGAGCAGAAGTGTTGTCGAGTTGTTCTTTTTTTTTATTGACCTCTATAATTCATTTTATTATGTTTTAGGAGTTTCGTGACTAACGCGAGCGCACTGACAGATGGCAGCACAATCGCTGACATTCTCAACGGCAACATAACTGATCTGCTTTACTTCAAGAGACCAAAGTTTCCCCTAGCTATAGTTTATTCACCCACATTTACTAAAAAACTGACGATTTTTAATGAACTACGCAAATTTTAAATACAGTTAAGTTGAAGTTTTTTAATATTGAAGTTGTTTGAAGTTCATTTGTTGATTCATATATAAGTAGATTGTTTATGATTTCAAAAAATCAGTGTTTGAAGTTATTATACGTAAGCTGTTGCTTGTGGACATGTTTTATGTTTTACTTACCGACTAAGCTGGCAAAGTTCTGGTTCCTCGATTTAATTATTACCTGAAATATAAAGAATAAATATATTAAAACGGTCAGATAAATTTTGTTTGAATGATGTTACAATCTCTCCTACCGCACGCTACTGAACAAGATCTATGGTTACTCTTATGCTCTTGCCAGTGGTATTGATCGTCGCTCCACCCAGTCTGAACTGAAGGTGGAGCGGAGCTATGATCAATCAGTGAACGACTAGCGAAGCGTAGTGTATTTACGCTTCCCAAGATCTTCACTCAAGGATTCGTTTCAAGGAAGAATTCTAAGTCAGTCACTGACCCTGTCTAAATCTGCCTTTAGGGTCTAGTTCACACCGCGACGCGACGCGGCGCGCACTTATAAAGAGGGTGGTATAAAAAATAACTTTATTAACTATTATACAAAAAGATACACATTTCATTGTGTTAATTCGGTGCAGCCAGAAGCCGCTCGGTGCAGCTAGGCTATTCTGTAAGCTATCTCGACAGCGGAATCCGCGGTGAGATTTGAATTTCGTAGTACGGAATTAAAATCTCACCGCGGATTCCGCTGTCGAGATATCTTACAGAATAGCCTAGCAGCGAAGTGCCGCGCGGCGTAGCGCGGCAAAGCGAGACGCCGCGCGGCGCAGCACGAAGCCGCCGAATTAACTCAATGAAATGTATATCTTTTTGTGAAGTGAGTAAAGTTATTTTCTATATCACTCTTTTAATAAGTGCGCGTCGCGTCGCGGTCTGAGCTGACCCTAATGGTTATAGGTTCTAAGGTTGACAAAAAAATAAAGCGGCAATAGCCTAATGGATAAGGTGTCGAACTGGCGATCGAGAGGTCGTGAGTTGGATCCCATTGCACTATTATCGTGAACCCACTCCAGACACAAGCAAATCTAGCTTAGTTGGAGGAATTAACAAGATGTGCAATCTACATAGATAGTAGCTTTAAAAAAAATGCCTAGCCAGCAGCAAATTTTAATCGACTCCCAAAGAAGGAGGAGGTTCTCAATTTGCCTGTATATGTTTTTTGTTTGTTACCTCGGAACAGTCTGAAATCCGTCATTTATAAACCGATTAGGTAAATTCTTCTTTTGTTTCACAGAGTATACTGCCCGTTTGGTTTCATTGTAATTTCATCGACATCCAATGAGTATCTCTTGAGATAGGGCGATAAACACCTCAAACTTGGTACTAACATATTTTGTCAGACAAATAACTGATAACCAGTAGTGTTAATGATTTCTCAAATAAAGATCTTGGATCGGCAACCGTAGATACACTACGCTTCGCATGTCGTCTTGATCATAGCTCAGGTAACAATCAAGAAAACACACAGTTTAATTGAGAGCCACCCTCTTTTCTGATTAAAGTAGTATGATTAAGTCGATTAAAAACTGAGAGTAAATGTTCACCACACACCTTGTTACAATATACAGTGCAACCTCGATATAACAAATCGGAGGGGAACAAGAAAATATTCGTAATATCAAGTAATTCGTTGAACTGAGGTTTGTTATGTTGAGGTTAGATTGGCCTAAAATTCGTTATAAAGAGGTAAAAGAATAGTTTTATTCACCTCAATATTACGTACTTATCTTGTTATAGCGAACAACTTCTACTAATAAATGACAACACATTTTCATCAAATCATCGTCTTTGAACTCGCATGATTTTAATCTTTTACTGTTTACATTCAAACCACTTTCTTCTGAATACACTTATCTTTAGATTTTAAAATTGTAGCCAATGTACTTGCGGGAATCCCGAACTTATTAGCTATGTCTAATTTTTTCGTCATGGGATTTTGGTCAACATAAATAATGATGTTTCGCTTTTCTGCGACCGATAAGGAACACCTTTTACGTTTCTGAGCCATTTTAACTTAAATCTTTAACAATAGTGACGAGCAGAGGTGTTTACATTACTTTCCATCAAAACAACAATGATTACTTTACAAACAAAAGCGTGTCGAAACATGTCGAGACATGAATCACATTATAAGATTAAGAGTTATATTATTGGTGGAAACTTTATATAAAGGTTTTGGGTTGACAAAATTCGTTAATTAGAGGTATGAATACTTTTTCTTGATAGTTGAAAATTCGTTATAAAGAGGTTGTACGCAAAGAATGTTCGCAATGTAAAGGTATAATATTTTATATTGACTCTTATGGACAATTCAAGGGGATTACGAAAAATTTGTTAAATCGAGGAAATCGTTATATTGAGGTACGTTATATTAAGGTTGCACTGTATATATTTTTTTGTAAGTTTTCAACTCTGATATTTCCGCTATTTTGATTATTGGCTCATAAGTCATGAGCCTTAAAACATAATAGAATTGTTTTTGACCAAACGGCTTTGATATAACCTGAGTCATATTTTTTTTCTGTATGGAGGTATAGAATATAATGTACCTAAATATAAAAGGATTATCTGCTTATATTCAAGAGACTATCCTTCCACTTTCGGATTTTAGACAGATGGTACATGGTCACTTGACATTAAGTGAGATGGTGGACTTCAACTGTACCAATTACCAGTCCGGAGTAAGTAAAATAACAACATTTAAATGTACAGAATAACCTCTTAGCAACGAATAACAAAGTTATTGCTCTGCTGATATGGCCAGGCACTTCGCATACTGTATTCACCGAGGCAAACTTTAATAACCACTTCGATGGATTATATAATAGCTAGCTGCTACCCGCGACTTCGTTCACGTACACCAAGTATTTAGTAGTTGTTTATGTTCTAACTAAAGTATCTCTTTGTTAAATTTCAGTAAGATCGAATCGGCCGTTTAGGCGTGATTAGGTGACAGACTGAGTGAGATAGAGTTACAAACGTTTTATAATATAAGTCTAAATTATAAAAATGTAATAATTTAATCGGTAGCGAGTCAGATTGCGAACAATGAAGCGTTAATCATGGTTAATATAAGATCGTTTAAAAAAGTAAAAGAACCGACTTCAAATGTTGTGCTATTAATTTTCAGTACCAAGTTTGAAATGTTTATCTCCATATCTCTGGAGATACTTATCAGATCTCAATGAAATTACTCTTGGGATATCTCCTTTCTAACAAAAAAAGAATCATCAAAATCTGTCCATAAACGACAAAGTTATCTGCGAACACACAACAAATATATATATATATATACGGTCGAATTGAGAAACCTCCTCCTTTTTTGAAGTCAGTAAAAAAAGAACAGGCATTCAACATTATTTTTCACCAAACGCATATCGACCTTAGTCTTGATCAAAATTGGTATGATACACGGACATATAAAATACACCCTAAAGCCTTTGAAGTTGTAGATCCCTTTCTGACTTCCTATGATAATTACTAAAGATTATAAAGAATAATAAACCCGTCAGGGCTTTTCTGAAAGGAAGTTGACGTTCGTGAATATCATCAACAGTACAATTTGTGCACTCGACCTAGTACTATTATTTATTTTGTGACTTGACTCGAGGCTTATTGATGAACCATTCAAAAAGGTCAAGCTATCAGTGTAGTATAATAGGTTTTACATTTGCATTTCTACGGCCCTCCGGTGAAGAGAAAAGATCGTTAAGAAACTTCGGGCATGGTAGTGGACACTGTCTTGTTTTCGCCAGCCCGGTCAGCTTACCACCCTCAACTTAGAAAAGCTGTCGTTGACAGCCAGTTCCCATTCCAGGCCTAGCGTGAAACCATCCTCGGTTGAATCATCATTTAAAAATTGCCATCAAATTAAAATGTTCAATCAATTCAATTAAAAATAAACTGACCAAGTGCAAGTCGGACTCGCACTCGTAGGGTTCCGTACCACACTACAGTATTTTATAAGATTGAGCATAAAATACCACTATCATTTTTCTCCAGCAAAAAATAATAATTAATGAACAGTTTATTTCTTATAACGCCATCTAACGTCTAACAAAGGTGTTAGGGATCGACATTTCAATATAACGCCATCTATGGGACGTTTACCTAACTAAGCGTTCATAGATGGCGTGAAATGCCGAAAAAAACACGTTTCTTGTATGGGGACCCTCTATTATTTTTAACTTTATTCTGTTTTTAGTATTTGTTGTTATAGCGGCAACAGAAATACATCATCTGTGAAAATTTCAACTGTCTAACTATCACGGTTCATGAGATACAGCCCGGTGACAGACGGACAGACAGACAGACGGACAGCGGAGTCTTAGTAATAGGGTCCCGTTTTACCCTTTGGGTACGGACTACGGAACCCTAAAAAGAGATAACAACGAAATTGATTTCATTAAACTATCTATATTAAAGACCAAGATTGTTAACCATATATTCCCAAATGTGGCATGATAATTGATAACATTAGAATAAAAGCCACTTCCGCAATGGTGTCGATGGTGGTGCTACTTACCAACTTAAGTAGTTATGGTTGTCGGGCAATAAACAGAATGTGGTATTCGTTATCGCGTCGAGTGCCGATAGCGAGGGATGATGGATTCGCCGGGTTCCAGATTATAACTGATGGACTTTAGGTGTACTGTTCGATGGAAAACCTTAAACCTCCTTACACGGAAATGTTCATACTTGCTAGATGACGATTTTAATTGTTATTCTTAAAGGATACTGCATCGAACAAGGGTTTATTTTGCTCTTAATGTAGCAGTAGTTGTATTTTAATGAAGTGGTCGCAATCCCCAAGTGGACCATAATTAATTTAACTTTTTGATGTATTTCTAATGCATTTTATATAATAATATCGTTTAAAACTAAAAAACAACCGACTTCAATGCCGCGCTATTCATTTTTAGTACCAATTTTGAGATGTTTATCTCAATATCTCTGGAGATACTTATCATACCTCGATAAAATTACCATGGTACCACACTTGGGATATCTCCTTTCGAACAAAAAAAGAATAATCGAAATCGGTTCATAAACGACGAAGTTATCCGCGAACAAACATAAAAAATATATATATATATATATACAGTCGAATTGAGAAACCTCCTCCTTTTTTTGAAGTCGGTTAAAAAATAGCTTAATGCACTTCTTCTCCATATACACTTTAAGTGTGTTAATTTTAACGTTCATTCGTTAGCGCAATTTTCTTAAATAGGGGTACAAGTTTTAGCTTAACGTATAAAATAGAGATTACACGAAAACAATCTGACGACTGATTGGTAACCGTCGGCTTCACACATTTGCAGCACATCACCAGAGGCTTGTCAGATACTCTACCTACCCGGTAAAATTCTTATGATAATTTGACTTACCTTTAAAAAAAAAAAATTATCTCAGTTGCAAGTTTATTCTAGACGTATTCGACCTATTAAACCGTGAGTATGGGATGACCTTCGGCACGGTATTGGACAGTGTGGTCATAAAATGGCGAAGCTGGAATAAGTATGAAGAGATCTTCTGAGCTTCCCCATAAGTCCCCCAAGGTTTTATTAACAGGTTTTAATAAGACAAAGAGCGCACTAAGATCCCGACGAAGGATCAGTGGATCTAAATATTTCACGTGTTCGAAATCTGCCATGACAAGTCATCTTGGGAAAGCTACAAAGCTTTAGCAATAAATAAAAATAAATCCAATACTCACATTCGACCGCATAATCTGGAAATATTTGCTATAAGCGATATATATATATATATATAGCATAAAAACGCTTTTTGTTTCACCGTTAAATTTAATTATGTAGGTACTTTAGTAACTTATTTTAAAGTTTGTTATAAAAAGTTTTTGTATTAGTCACTATACCTATACAACAGGTGACATCCTGGTTATGTCTGATTTTCTTGGTCCTAAACAGCCTAACTAACTAACATGAATGAGTCACGGCGTACTGAGTACATTCAAACACACACGCTTTTGCATTCAAAACATTAGTGGGACTCAACCTCGTCCCGCGTCCGTCCGTAGAAGTAGTTTAAAGGGATGAATTACAAATGTACAGTTAGTTTTGTGCTCGACGAGCCACAGTGATCGATACCGTACAATCAGACTCCATCGGCAGTATATGGCTCAGAACGTGTTCGGATCGACGCTGCCAGATAACCTCATGTTGCAATCTGGTGAGTACACTCATAAATCTCCAGATACTATGAGAGTGTCCACAAGTCAGTTTATAGCATCAGATCACCGGAATATAGATTCTAGATATCATTTTATCTCTTAAAACAGTAACCAGAAATATTTAAAAACATGATTGTTAATATTTTAAATCTTTGTTATATTAAAAATATATATTTGAGACTCAGTGAATATCTTAAGGAAATCGTAGTGACACGCAAAATAAAAGAGTGTTGCGTGCCACGGTAGTTAACCATTACGTTAGATATAACTACAGATAGATCCAAACGGAAGAGGATGACTTGTTGTACCGACCCCACTTAAGTGGGATAAAGATGGGATGATGACAGCCATTTGTCTTCCTTCGCCGACAGAAAAACTCACCGAATGAACCTTTGACGCATAAGTGACAAGAGCTAGTACCTAGTGCTCCAAGCAAATAAATACCTTGCCTCAGTTACCACTACAATCTATACCATATAACTGTTTACTGTAAGTAATTTAATATCCTATGATACTAGATGATGTTCTATTCATTTCCTTTACAGGAACATAGAAGTTTATACCAACGTGCAATATGCGGTGGACAATCATAATTTCACTAACCGCTCTTATTGTCAAAATTAGCGCTCAGGAGTCAACTATAGATACAATATACCCCCATGTAAATCAAACCAATAATCGACAAAACAACACTCACTTTATCGATGAAGGAGTAATCAATTATAATTCTTCCTACAACTCAACCGGCAACGATAATAGTTCCAAGGAGGAAATAAATGTACCTAGTCTGTCTGTTACCGAACCGGACAGCCGAGATACCAATGACACAAGTGAAGATGATTCGGATGAACTTATAAAAAGTAGTGAAAATTACTCTATTGGAAAGCCGATTAGTGAAGAGACTGCAACAATAACTACAGACAAACCTAATCCCGATAGTTTATCACAAAATCAATCTAGCGACGAAGAGAACACAAATGTGAAATCAACAAGTAACGAAACCGACTCGAGTCAGCAATTAGAGGACGGAGAATTTTTGTCAAAAGAAACAAAAGAGAGCAATGAAAGTCCAGCAGGAACCATTGTAACGAGTAGATCAACTGAATCTGAAGTCATTAACAGTGAATCAGCTGTCACCGAGGACAATTTGATAGAAACTGGACATGGATCCGTGAGAGGACACTCCTGGCACGACACGTCTGAAATAATAGCTTACATCGACATTCCGTATGGAGCGTTTAAAGAACCGTTTGAGGTACGTATGTCTTAAGTTTTAACTTAAATGTTACTAAAATCAATAGTTTTCGTTTATATGTTCGTATTTGTATTTCTGTAAACAATCTTATTAAATCTATACTAATATTATAAAGAGAGAACATTTGTATTTTTGTATGTTTGTAATGAGTAAGCTCAAAAACTACTGAACCGATTTAAAAAATTCTTTCACTAATACATAGAATGGACTTTCGGAATGAAAATAGGCTATATATTATCCCGTTTAAATCAAAGGTACATTCGTGGAGACCTAATTTGCAACCTAAGTCGGCAAATAAACGGTCGAAAAAACACGTTTCTTACGAACGCTGCTTAATTGAAAATAAATAGAAGAATATTTTCTATGCAAGAGTTGTACAACTTAATAAGACCTACAAAAAAGTCCGCGACAGCATATGTCTATCTCTTAAAGTTGACTCACAGTAACCATTTTAATCTTAAAATTTTTGTTAAAAAATATTACATAACTTCCAAGGCTATTTTCAAGTATATAGTATTAATCCTTATCCAAATAATTACGTTAATTAGCTTGGCCACATATTATAGATTAAAATTGTCCTTTACAGTATATAATTCAAATGAAACCCCGACTGATCTATTTATAATAGCTTTTTCCAATGAGTCTAAACACGACATTTAAAATCTGAGCTGTAAGTTGGTGAGGATTTGAGTATTCTGTAGAGTCCAGGAGGCTTCCATGTTCTTACAATATCGTTGAAGAAGAAGATTTTCGAATTGATCAGACCTATGAAAGTTGATTTCATAGCGCAATTAACTAGAAAAAAGCTCATAATTTTATAACGATTGAACGAATTTTCATGAATCAAAGCTAAGAAAACTCTCGATGAAGACATCTATCAAACAAAAAAAAACTATCAATAATAAAAACAAAATCGGTTCATCCGGTTAGGTGCTAAGATGCTACAGACAGACACACAGATACACACGTTAAACGTATATTACCCCTATATTTTGCGTCGGGGAACGCCGTAAGGTTACGGCGGCAGATGTACTCCTTGGTGGTAAGCTACTTTTTGGTAGATTTAATGATTCCACTACCACTGTACGAAAACTCATGATTCATGAATGCACATAAAACTTTCATTGGTAGGTATATAGCTAGGATTAGAACCAACGACCGTCGGGTCAAAATCAGGGTAACTATCCTTTACGCCAAAGGGCCGTCCAATATCAATACGTAAGTATTATAAAACAAAGTTCATCACTGCGTCTGTCTGTCTGTTCGCAATAATCTCAATAGCTACTGAACGGATTATCATGCGGTTTTCACCAATAGCCAGAGTGTTTATGAGGAAGGTTTAGGTGCATAATTCGTTAAGGTTTTGTGTAAATTGGATGAAATATGACGATTATTGTTAAATATGTTCATATTTTATATTCGATGCAACAAACTGATGCAAATTTTGTAGGCATATATGTTCTACCCGTAAATAATATTTTTATTTTATAGGCACCTAATAAAGCTGAGTCTTGGGATGGTGTGCTGGAAAACAAACAACACTCCAAGAGCTGTCCCCACTACGAAAATCAAAATTACGTCGGTAACACAGATTGCTTGACTTTAAGCATTTTCACGCCGAGGAGTCCTGACAACGTTAGCGTTCTCTTTTACATTCACGACGGTTATTCGACTAGTAAAAGTGCAGATCCGCTAATATACGGCCCCGATTACCTCGTCCCGAAAGGAGTCATACTAGTTTTGCCAAACTACAGACTCGGCCCTATGGGATTCCTGTGTCTGCAAAATGAAACGGCTCCTGGAAACGCCGGATTGAAAGACTTAACTTTAGCACTGGAATGGGTAAAAGAAAAAATACATTTGTTCGGTGGAAATTCATCGAACATTGTCGTCAGTGGAGACGGAGGAGCAGGAGCTTTCGCGGGCTATTTAGCGCTTTGTCCTCAGTCCAACCGATACGTGAATAAAGTTATAACGGAGAGCGGCTCTGCACTCTCTCATTGGGCGCTGGACAGAGATCCTATAGGTAAAGCAAACGAACTGGCAGAAATTATAAGGCGTAAACACTCCGACGGTGTGCTTTACAACAACACATTCGGAGAGGTAGACTTGAGTACAGTAATAAAGGCAGCTCAAGATATGAGGCTCAATCCGTGTATAGAAGGCGATAAAGCAGCTTTCCTGGACGTCACTCCGTGGAAGTTACTTCAGGATACGGAGATCGATACCAAATTCATGATAGGAGCGGCGAGCTACGCGGGAGCACACGAGGCAGTGACGACATCAGGCGCTACTATAGAACAACTAAATGCCAACTTCGGACAATTCCTTCCGGACGATTTGCAATTTCAAAATGACGTCGAGAGGAACAAAATTGCGCAGCAGCTGCGAGAGCAATATTTTAAGGATGGAAATATCACATCCGATCACTTGAAGGAACTGTCTCTCTGGTACACTGACGCTTCATATTTGAGCCCTGGCATCCGGCTCGCTCGTCCGCTGATACGAGCCGGCGCCACGGTGTATCTTTACGAATTCGCCTTCGTGGGACGCTTGAACAGAGAGCTCGTGGCTATGGACAACGCCGTGCAGGGAGCGGTGCGAGGAGACATTTTGGGCTATCTGTTTCGTAGGGACGGAACCTCTGCAGAGGATGAATTGCAAGAGAAACCTATGATAGATCTGATGGTTCACTTATGGATAACATTCATTAATTCGGGGTAATATTTTATGTTAACTTATGTATATAATTTATTACTTAAATATTCTTTAGGTATAATAATATAGGTATAATAATAATTATTCCCAAGGTATAATTAATTCAATATGTTTATTTTTCAGAATGCCTGAAGCTGAAAACGTCACATGGAGCGAGTTCACAAAAGCTGAAGACTCGGACGAAGAATGGCTTCTTATAAATTCGGAGCCTGAGGCAAAAAAAGGGATTCACCTAGATCGACTGCGATTGTGGACCAGCCTCTACGAACAATATTTCATAGATAACTCAGCGTTTGGGACAAGACCCTATCCCTACCTCGCCCTTATAGTGACGTTGTTATGGAGAGTGGCAAATTACAGCCTGACAAACTAATAACATGAGTCCGGCAGTCGACGCGGTCATCCCACATAACGATCCACTTCGCTAATGAAACACAAATTTAATCAGAGCCATGTACTTTAGTATTATTGCAAGTGGTATATCGATTAATAAACAATTTGAGCATAACAGCTTTATTCGTGAATTCCATCCGTCGATATTTATGTTGCATTATCGAATGTTATGATACCGACTTCCTAGAGTGCTCAGTCGAGTGACAGGGAGTATTTAGGATGGAGATAGCGGCGTTGCAGCGACGTCCTGCGCCAGGTGTCGGCGGTCGGTCACCGTGGAAGTTAGCGCTGTTGGGGGTGATGTGGTATTTGTGGAGTGCAAGTATAGCGCGAGCCGAACGCGCGCGACCTCCGATGCGGCCGTTTCGCCAGGTCCGCGGCACGCAAGGCATAGCACGCGGGTACTACGTGTCCCGGCCGCCGCACTACGCCTTCCTCGGGCTGCCGTACGCCCGCGCTCCCACACCGAACAACAGGTTTAAGGTCAGCCGCCTTGTTTGTTGACAGACGGGCGTCCCATTTGTTCTGATTGTTATCCGTCGGATAGACGAGGTCGCTCGAAGGACTCGTTAGCGGCTATATTCTGAGAGTTAAGACGACGAACCAATTTTGCTTCTCTATTGACAAATAGATGACATCACGGTACAACTAAATTAGAGGGAGAGTTGTCGCGTCGTACAATAAGTAGGTAAATCATACAATCAAACACATTTATCAACATTCAAATTGTTGTTTCTCGTGGTTTCATCCGAACATTGTAACAAACTGGCGTTTGGTTGTTATTCGGTACGCTAGGATTTCAGGCACTATAGGTATTTTTATACAGTTTTTACCGACGATTAACAAAGTACAATGTTACAATTGTTTACCAGGAAGTGGAACGAACAGGCAGGTCAGCTAGTAAACAATAATCGGGATTAATATTCGGCAATAATCTAATACTGACATACTGACTGACTGACTTACAACAGACAACGCACAGCCGCTGGTCGTAGAGACTTGTAATTTGGAGAGTACAATTGTCTTAGTAGGTAAGGGTGTAATAAGAAAGGATTGTATAAAATTCACTGCCTAAGGGGATGTAACGGAGTTTCAAAGTTTGTATCGAGAAAGAAGTTTAGATAGTCTTTTTTATTCGAAACTTCACACAAGTACTTCTGTAAATAAATAAATACGCGTTTCAGGCTTTTTCAAAATGTCACCCCTAAGAGGGTGAAGTGCGGTAACAAAGTCTGAAAATCATATTGTTACGGATTGCGCTGAAATTTGAAATTTGTGTTACAGGATTTTTCGAAATTCCACCCTAAGAGGGTGAAATGGGGTTAAAAAGCCTTAAAATCAATGTGGTTTTTCGGGTTTTATAAAAATGAGTGCCTACTAAGTTAGTCACGACTAAGAAAAATAGGGAGCGGTGGAATTTCGATAACTTCCGGTGGACCGTTTGGCTAATTATTTTTTGATGTGTTCTTATGATAGAAAGGTTTTTACGAAAGAAACGTTTTAAGTAAATTCAAGAAGTTTTTAACGCGGACGAAGCCACGGGGCACTTCTAGTAATAATAATATATAAATATATACGGTCAATAAGTTACGTCTGCAAGTGACGGACGTAAGCTTTATTTGTTTAAAAGATTACCGTCTCGTTCACCACATTTGATATACGTTACAAGATAATATGCAGTCAGTAGACGTACAAAAACAGTCAATAAATAGTCGTAATGAGGGATGTTTATAGTGCCGTTACAACCACATTAAAAATACTGTACAGGGGCATGAGGACACTGCCGCCCTTCATCTTAAATGACAAGTTCGATGACTCAGACGAAGTGTGTCACCATAGGCACGGCGGTAGTGAAAGTTTAGTGTGACTGAGTCTGAGTACCGCTACAAGCTCCAAGTGACTGACATCATCGAATATTTGAGAAGGTCGCGTCGCTTCACGAGCACTCATCTTTACTCTAGGCTAGGCTATACAAATTCGCTATTCGCTCGCTTTATTAATGTGTATGCTGTCAACGACACTTGACTAATTGCGACGATAAGTTCTTCAAGTGTAATAAGAAGTGGACTTTAATGTGATGATAGTTATTTTTAGTTCGAGGCGAAACTAATGCTTTCGACGTAATATATTACTCGCAATTTTAGTGAATGGGTTGACGAGCTCCGTCTTTATCAGAGGGAGCTGTGGGACTCTTAGATTAAATCTGTTGTTGTTAGCCATCCTGCAGCTGACCTTTTACTTGAGGGAATTATCTAGGTCATCCGTTCATCAGTCGTCTTCTTAGAATCCTTGTTACCAATGTAGGTCATGCAATAACACAGATGGGAGAGCTTACCTACTTGTCGTATAATATTGAGTAGGTGTACGAGTTCAGTAAATTTACACACTTAGCTTCTTTTATAGGTCACTGAAAGCTTTATAGTTTAGATCGCTACGTAATAGAGCCGCACATATTGAAATAAATGCGCTTTGCAATTCCCTCTCTCTTTCACTGAAGTCTCTTTAAGGGCGACCTAAATAATTTCTAAAGCGGAAAGGCTAAAGACAAGGCACACAAGACATTTCAATATCATTGAATATTTAAAACAATTAGGTGACCGATGGACAAAGCACATATAATATAATCCTGAACCGATGGACGTAGAGATTTGAAGGAAATATATTTATTTTTTACTATTAATAACCCAACATTTTACCATAATCTCACGTGATGTTAATTGATGATGTGGTCTACGATGGTAGCGATCTTTCCTAGAGAATACCTATTCACTGACGACTTAACTAGGTGTTGTTAGTGTTAGTGTTGACCCATTGGGAAGCACAGAGACGGGTAAATAATTCCATTCCATGGCGGTTGGTATTATGCAAATCTCACAAAATCAAGTTTGTGTGAGCAGATGGACTGTCCACCATGTAGCGGTGGTGTAAATCAGTTCGTCTGGTAGTCAGATAGAAGCAAGAGGATGGAGGAGTATATCTCACCAAAAACCTATAAACAAAGCAACTTTCTGACGATGCTTAGCTTGTTTATAAGTTCATTGTCACCAATGAGTTTCTTGCCTCTTCTCTTAATAGTCTCTAGCTGATAATTTGCAGATCCATCAATCCATTTCATAGGTGAGATACTCGATCAGACTTGAGCTTAACACTTTGACTGCGGCACTTTTTCGCATAATTTTTCATTTTTTTAATTTTTTTTTTTTCGTAGGTGGCATTAAATAAAAACTAAAATCCAACAGCAAAAGGTCACACGCACCCCTTGTGAAAAAATTAATTTAAAATAAACATGTATTATATATTTTTTATAAATTTTACTTCCGATACCAAAAATCGAAAAAACGTACGGTGTGTGTTTTCAGCAGCGAACGAGTTAACAGCAGCAATTGTTCTGGTGTGAAGTATATTTTGCATTATAACAGAATCTGCTGACTATTAATAACCAACAAAAATTGTCAAAATCAATATTGATATAGTTATTATCTTGCACTTCTTATAACTTATACGTAGAAATAGAAGCATATCTTGATATCAGTAAAATACAAAAGTGATGTGGTTTAAAGAGATCTATGATCAGTAGTGTCCTGATAGAGGTTGTTAATGATGATACCACTTCTATGATGTGATATGTACTTCAAGGCTCCAGAGGCACCTCCATCCTGGGATGGTATCTTCGAAGCAACACACCGCGTGCGCTGCCCGCAAGATGGCGGCGGTGAGGAGAACTGTCTGGTGGTCAACGTGTTTACACCACTCAATGGCATACCGTTGCCTGTGCTAGTGCTGGTACATGATGGACACTTTCAGGATGGGTTAGCATCGTAAAACTTAAGATTAAGCGAAATTGTTGATGACGTAATCGGCAATACATAAATATTTTTAGGCATCGGCCATAGCTCTAATGTTTAAATAGAACCTTTTACTTTATAGGTGGGGTGCACTACAACCTCCAACACGGTTCCTCAAACAGGGTATGGTTATAGTGACCTTCAACTACCGACTTGGTGTGCTAGGCTTCCTGTGCCTCGGCACCATTGATGCTCCCGGGAATGCAGGTTTGAAAGACCAGGTGGCAGCACTTTACTGGGTTCAGAGAAACATTGCAGGCTTCGGAGGAAACCCTGCAGATGTAACTTTATATGGCAGTGGCTCCGGAGCAATAGCTGTGCATCTGCTACTCCTGTCAGGGTTGACCGACGGCCTCTTTCATAAGGTGGTATTAGAATCTGGATCGGCTTTATCACCCTTGGCACTGAACTATGAACCAGTGTCTTTAGCAATTAATGCTGCTACAAGTTTAGGATATGAAGGTGATGATGACCTAAATAATATTGTGGAATTCTTTAAAAAATTACCTGTGAAGAAACTAACAAATATATCCGAAACATTCCTGCCATGCATAGAAAGTAATGACTATAGTCTCAGTCTACTGGACTGGGATCCTATACAAGTGTTGAAGAAAGGCAGCTTCCAACAATTACCCACTGTAACGCTGTACTCCAGCCAGGATGGCATGTCATTGGTCAAGAAAAACATGGAACATTTCCAGAGCCTGCCCACATATTTTGAAGAACTTTTACCGAATAATTTGCATTTTAATGATGATAAAACTAAACAGAAGATTGGACAGTTTGTGAAAGAATTTTACTTTGACGACATTATCGAGAGTGTTGATCAGAACTATGCAGACTACTTCCACGATGTGCTCTTTGAATACCCAATAGTGAAGTCAGCCACACTTTATGCAGAACAAAGTTATGCACCACTGTTCCTGATGAAACTAGTTAACCGACCAAAGAGTGAGAAACCCACAGAAGGCTCAATCGGTGAAAACATCATTGATTATGTTTTTGCACCTGAAAACTTGGAGGAGGATGAGGATGTAGTCAACACACTCATCACACTTCTATGTAACTTCATAAAATTGGGGTAAGGTTGAGTATTTAAATTCTGGCCTTGTGATAATTTTTTTGACTACTTATGCTTTACATATTTTCAGGGATCCAACCCCAATAACAACAACTTTGATTCCCATCATATGGCAGCCTGTGCAGGAAGATTCTGTTGGGAGGCTCAACATACGGACGGCATCCATACTTTTATTCGACAACGGCCTGACTATGAGCTCCACAGCTACCTCCCCACGACTGGCATTCTGGGACCAAGTCTATGAGAACTTTTACAAGACGCAGGCTCCATTACATGAGGAGAATGTTGATATGGAATATACTGAGGAATAGATTTGTTTGGTAAATTTCACTTTGTTAAATTTCTTATTTTAAAGATAAGTAACAACTTTACGAATTATTTACTTATTAGGTCAACTCTATGATGCAATATGCTTGTCATTGAAAATATTAATGAAATATGAAGATGTAGTTGGAGTTTCTGATAACAATCACATTAGAAATCGAACGAGACATGCAGTTTAAGATAATTTTCGTACGTACAATTAGTAAATAGAGCGAACAGCAATCTGGTATCGCGGCAGTCACGCCACACTGGTAGATCCGGGAGCGGCTATATCTTACGCGAAACGGATCTCGCGGATTTGGCATTATCTACGTAATCAGGACTAGGCTTTATCTCTCGGGCGAGCTTTCAGTTCAGAAATGTCCGGAGGAGTGATACGAATCAATAAAAACCCCACATGAAGTCATTAAAGATCATCGACGTCGTCAGAAATAAATAATACCGTTACCTGAACAGTGGGCGCCTCAACGAGCGAGCTCGGGGGTTCTACGGGATAACTTCACTTGAGACACTTTACCATAGCTGCCGTGCACACGATACCACTTTAAACCACTAATTTCTCTCTTAATAATTTACACAATAAAATCAACAAGTAAAATACAAAAGGCAAAACATGGAGCTCCCGTCACATTTTACTTCAAGTGACAGCCATTGGTTCCGTTCGAAAACTGTCGAGGTCGAATTTAGCATGACTTTGACACGCAGCATGTTTTTGATAGAATAGGCGAATGAAATACGTCTCCAAAATGTTGTAAAATAATTGCTAATTTAATTTATTTTTCTTTATTAGGAATTCTATGTAGATCTTAAGATTTCGTAAGCAATAATTGCATAAAATATTATTTCAATATTACACAACGGTCCTGAACGCAAAAAAAACTAAGGACAATACTCCTGAAAAAATCTAATAGCAACACACAAGCCTGAAATGATTTTAGACCGCGCCGGTTTAGATTAGACTACAAGTAAACTAGTATATTCTCCGTGGATTAGACTCATTCTCACGGACTACTACGTATCATTCTCATTCTCATAATGAGAAGAAGTCAAGAGAGAATGAGTCTAAACCGGCGCGGTCTAAACAAAAACATTGCCTCCTAACCTTTAAATAATCAAAGCTCCTAACTTGGCTTTTCACGGCAAAGTTGCATGCAAGCTTTTGCAAGCACAAGAGTTTTGTGTATAATCGTCTACATTCCTATTCAAGTTGATATCCAAGAAAGATAGTCTAGAATACTATTATAACCGACTTTAAAAAAAGGAGGAGGTTCTCAATTCGTCGGAATATTTTATTTTTATGTGTTCCCTGATTATTTAAAGATTTAGATTTTTTTTAAAGTGTAGGTATACCTACTTCCCAGGGTTTTCCATTTAAATTTCATTCAGATCTGACGAGTATCTCCAGAGATCACCTCAAACTTGGTACTGACAATGACAAGCGCGACATTTGAAGTTCTTTTAGTTTTTTTAACCGACTTCACAAAAAAGGAGGAGGTTCTCAATTCGTCTGTATGTTTTTTTTTTTTTTTTGTGTGTATGTTACGCGATTTCTCCATCAATTGTGAACGGATTCAAGTGATTCTTTTTTTAATTGGTAGGATACGTTTCCGAGGTGGTCCCATTTTAATTTTATCGAGATCTGATTAGTATCACCAGAGATATGGAGATAAATACCCCAAACATAGGAGATTGTACTAGTTTTAGTAGAAGAGTCCCAAGAAGATTATACACAATGGAGGTTGCTATTGCATATAAGATATTCTTACGGTAACTGTGAGCGAGATAGAAATAAAGGTGGGGATTTTTTTTTTGTAATATCTTATAGGCAAGCGTTTGACCACTATCTCACCTGTTGCTAAGTGATGATGCGGTCGAAGATAGAGAAGTGGACTAGAATGGGAACTGGCTCTCAAGGATAGCTGCCGGAACACATTAGATGTTTGGCGACAGATTTTCTGACTTGAGGGTGGTAGCTGGCCAGGCGGACACTAGATATGTTCTACCACCATGCGGGGGTTATTGGTTTCTTAACGATGTTTTCCTTCACCGGAGGGCCACTGTGAGAAGCGCACATATATTTTTCGATAGAAAAATTCATTGGTGCACGGCGGTTTGAACTCGGTACCACGGCATCAAAGCCGACCGTTCTCCCAATTACGACAACGGGCCCTCAATCAATAATTATATATTAATAATTATAATAAATAATTATGTATAAATATAAATAATTTGTCTTCACAGGAATGTTCTACCGGGCAAAGTCTTGTTAGAGTGCAAACTTTTTTAAACATACCTAATATTTTTTGACATGACATGACATTTGGCGAAGATGGCGGCCATTTCAGTCCCGCGACACTGCATACATAATTAAATAACTCAGAATCATGAACGTACTTTGTACCAATCAACACAGCAAAAAAAAATTATAAGCATAAAACCACATATTATATAATAGTTACTACGTAAATAATACTTTCCGTTGTTAGGTTTGCTACACAGTGCTTACATAATTCGGGTATCCACAATATAGGGAAGTGCCTCTTATAACGTAGTAGAGTGATTCAGTACCCTGTTGGCCATATGGCGGCAATTAATGTTAATAATCGCAAATAATACTTTTTTATATTCATTTTGGAATACAACTAGTCCGTGTTATAAAAGTATTTGGAATTATTGTAATAAAATAGACAATTAATTATCGTGTGTCAGATGCTTTTATTGCACAGGGCCATTTTGGACATTGTCCTATGAGACCTTGATGACATCATTATTACTAGTGAATATTTTCACTTTAGCGCGGCATTTAAAGTCAATTTTTTTAGGGTTCCGAACCCAAAGGCTACCAAATGAACACTTTCTGAGACTTTGTTGTCTGTTCGTCCGTCCGTCCGTCCGTCCGTCCGTGTGTCTATATGTGCGCACTTTACAGATCTGTATCTTCTTAACCGTTATAGGTACACACTTGAAATTTTCAAAAAGTATATATCCGTCAGTGTATAACGGCCCAGACACGAAATTTAATAGATGCATGTAATTTCATTAAAACTTTTTTTGCACTAAAAAGGGTAAAATAAGTTATTTTTCAAAAAAAATAAAACCGACTTCATAACCACAAAAAGGCACTCAAAAGCGAAAAATAATTTACTTAAAATTATTATAAGCGTTACCCAATTCTCTATTTGAAGTCGGTGCCAGCCAAGTCTAATAGGTAGTAGATAGATAATACCTACATGTATCTACCTACTTACTAACCTACATGTACCTACTTACTACTACTACATACATAGTATCTATCTAATATCCAATAGACTTGGCTGGCACCGACTTCAAATAGAGAATTGGGTAACGCTTATAATAATTTTAAGTAAATTATTTTTCGCTTTTGAGTGCCTTTTTGTGGTTATGAAGTCGGTTTTATTTTTTTTGAAAAATAACTTATTAACGATTTTAAATTATTGATTTTGCAGAACATACGTGAACACAAATATGCACAGAGATATTACTTGTAGGATGATCATTAGATCCAAGACGCAAAAATAAGTGGTGTTATAAGTTTGATGTGTGTTTACATGACATGTGTCTGTACTCTGTATGTGGCATTGTAGCTCCCAAATGGATAGACCAATTTTTGATTTAGTCTTTTTATCTGTTTGGAAGATGACTTCATCGAGAGTTCCTAGCATGGTTTCAATTAAACATTTTCAGCTATTTCAAGTACCTTTAACGGGTCTAGTTGATAAAAAAAAAGAGTGTGTGTACTTATGTACACGCGTTAGAAGTTATACTTCTGTGGCGTATGGAAAAAAAATAACTCAAATGCAGTAGTGATTAACGATAAATATTAAAATTAATCAAAAAGATTTTATTTAAATGAAAAAGGTTTTATTAACGTAAAAATATGACGTTAAATATGACATATACAACTTGAACATAGTCATGCCACCTAGAACTAACTTCACGGTGTTAAATTTAGGTGTCGGTGTGCGCGCGCATCGTAAAAATTCACTCTTATCATTTTTCTCTATCGCGCCAAAAGAAGTATAACTTCAAAAATTTCATACCCTGTTTCTGTTATTCTGTGGTCATGCGCAGAATGTGTCTCTTTTTTCGTTCATATTAAGCCTTACCACAGAAAATAGTGTTCGTCCAGCCTCTAGGTAGAAGCCACCTCACAAAGCTGACACCATCAACGGGGAACGTCGTTGCATCCAAGCCGGAGATTCTGTCGGAAGTTGAAGACTTCTACAGCAAGCTCTACGCATCGCATGCTTCAAGGCCCGTACCCGATACTGAGGATTGCAGAGCCACCTTAACCCGCCACTTCACTGAAGACCTGCCCGAAGTCAGCCGAGATGACATCGTGATGGCCCTTAGACAGCTCAAAAATGGAAAAGCCCCAGGTGAGGACGGAATCACAACGGAGCTTCTAAAAGCTGGAGGAGCTCCAGCTATTAGCCAGCTGCAGCAGCTCTTCAATTCCGTTCTCTTCACTGGTAGAACTCCACAGGCATGGAACCGAAGCATGGTGATTTTGTTTTCAAAAAAGGAGATAAAGCCCTATTGAAAAACTACCGCCCGATTTCGCCTCTGAGCCATGTCTACAAGCTGTTTTCAAGGGTCATCATGAACCGTCTTGCGCGAAGACTTGACGAGTTTCAACCTCCGGAACAGGCCGGGTTTCGAAGCGGTTACGGCACCATAGACCACATCCACACGGTGCGACAGATTGTACAGAAAACCGAAGAGTACAATCGCCCCCCTGTGCTTAGCATTTGTGGACTATGAGAAGGCGTTCGACTCAATCGAAACCTGGTCGCTTCTGGAGTCCTTGCAGCGTTGCCAAGTTGACTGGCGATATATCGAAGTGATGAGATGTCTATATAATGCCGCAACGATGACTATACAAGTACAGAACCAGCGTACTAAACATATTCACCTGCGTTGAGGAGTGAGACAGGGAGACGTCATATCCCCGAAACTGTTCACTAACGCCTTAGAGGATATGTATAAGACGCTGGACTGGAAAGATTGCAGCATCAACATTAACGGCAAGTACATCTCTCACTTACGATTCGCAGATGACATCGTCATTATGGCAGAGACGCTGCAGGACCTACAAAGGATGTTGAATGACCTAGCTGATTCTTCTCGTCGCATCGGTCTCCGGATGAATTTAGATAAAACCAAAGTCATGTACAACGAGCACGTGGTTCCGGAACCGATTGCCGTAGATGGAATCCCACTCGAAGTTGTCACGCAGTATGTTTACCTAGGGCAAACGCTCCAACTAGACAAACTCAACTTCGAGAAAGAAATCCAGAGAAGAATTCAGCTGGGCTGGGCAGCATTTGGGAAACTCCGTCGAGTCTTCTCGTCGCCTATACCACAGTGCCTAAAGACAAAAGTCTTTAACCAGTGCGTCCTACCTGTCATGACATATGGAGCCGAGACGTGGAAACTCACGGTTCGACTAGTCCACCAATTTAAAGTCGCTCAGCGAGCTATGGAAAGAGCTATGCTCGGTGTTTCTCTGCGGGATCGAATCCGGAACGAAGTAATTCGCCAGAGAACTAAAGTGATCGACATAGCTCAGCGGCAATTTAGCAAACTGAAGTGGCAGTAGACTGTTCAGATCTGCCGTAGGACCGATAACCATTGGGGCAGACTGGTTCTAGAGTGGAGAACGCGAATCGGCAAACGTAGCATAGGACACCCTGTGACTAGGTGGAGCGACGACATTCGCAAAGCGGTGGGCAGTGACTTGAAACAAAGAGCCGATGATAATACCGGCTGATATAGATGATGATGATGACAGAAAATAGTTTTCTTATTTTATCAAATACTTAAACCGTTTTTCTTACTTTTATAACCGTTCACTAAGATGTGGTCTTGTGAAGCCTGTTCACCAAGAATAGAAAAGTTTACGGAACCACAGATTAAACACCACAATACGCGAGGACTTTCTACATATGTATTATGTAGAGCCTTGTACTATTCATTATTCTGTGGTAGAGGGTATGGTAGTTAGATAAAACGATGTTGATTTTGCAAGAATATTAAAATATATTTACAACAACTTATCGACGACGGGATATCTGAAGTTTGGAATGTGTGTAATATAATATAAGAACCTTTTGTGAAGTATTTATATTGCTATAGACATATATATACCAACCCCATAGACGTAATATAAAAGGATGGTGCACTTCAGATGTTTTGACAAATTCAATTTAATCCGTATGCTGTAACAATAAGGTTGTAATTGTATTGTAGAACAAAACGGCCCTATTGAAAGGCCAGGGTGGGAGCGTGTCCTTGTTTAACAACCTGCTAGTGCTATATATGTTCTATACTATATGTATGGTATATATATAAGTCCGTCCATACAAAAGAAAGGGACAAACTGCGTTCTAGGTCGGTCTCATCAGGGCCGTTTTGCGCAGTCGATTTATATTACGTCTATAACCAATCCACACATTGATGTCATAGCAATTGTTATAAAGTCGATGAACCCACATGTTGATATATTTATCCTACGTATGTATAGCTAAGCACGTGTATGTAAGCAAATACATTACAATAATACGTTGTAAAGCTAGATGTTTCAAGATAACTTCAGGTTCCATAATAATTCCATACTTTTTCCATACTTATTCCATACTTTTAAGGCGGCAATAGCCCAATGGATAAGGTGTCGGACTGGCGATCGAGAGGTCGTGAGTTCGATCTCCACCCCATCCATTGCACTATTGACGTGAACCCACTCCAGACCCAAACATATTTATCTTGGTTGGAAGGGTTAACATGAATACTAGTAATGTGCAACCAACATTGCGAGTAATCTTAAAAAATAAAAAAAACTTATACCGTTTGGACCTTGAGTTTCAAAGATACACCGTGGAAATCACGCTACAACCTTACATTTACAGTTTAAAAAATATGGTTTATCCATAGATTACAGCTACAAAATATAAGTTTGTACGCACTATATTCGGAATATTAGCATGTAATGTAAGTAAATTTGAACGTTTATGTTTCAATCTGGATCTAGGTTATAAGGATTAAAGTGATATGTTTATAATGTACTGCCTGGTACACTATTAAGAACGAATCCATTGTAAAACGAATACATTTTGTTATAAAAATAAATAAAAAATCAAAACATTGTCATAATATTTTTTACAAAACATGATCATAGTCTTATAAGATTTCAGATATGAGACTTTAATTATAATTTAAAAAATTTGTAGTAGAATCCTAACTCTACCTACATATTTATTTTCTATCATTTGAAGAACATCATAGGTTCATAAATGAAAATATTGTCAAGCAAAGAGAATATAACCACTACGTTAAGATTGTCAAGTAATACCTACATAATGTACAAAATGACAACACAAGATTTTGTTTTGAAATATAATACTTATATACTTAGTACCTACCTACTTAAATATGTAATCACAGTTACAAAATTGTCATAATTAAAATACAATATAAATACTTTGAGCAGTAGGTGTAACCTAAAAAATATGAATTTAATTGTTGTGGTTAGATCACAAAGTTTTACTAAACCCACCTTAATTTATAGGAAATAAACTTATTATATTCTTAAAATAAATAAAAGCTTGTAAAAATCTTTCATTTTCTTTTAATCATTCACTGCCATTATTAAAGTTTATTAGTAAAAGGAATGATTTATATGTAGTTTATTTATAATACCTATATTTATCACATTACTAATTTATTTTATTTTATGAAAACCTGTTTCATTATGGTAATAAAATAAGACAGTACATATAAAGCAGGTATAAAAGTATGTACTGTGATGATAATATGTGGACAAGTTCGTTGGCAAGTAAATTTAACGCAGCTTCAACAGAGATGGCGTTACTAGTCCATAAATGACACCGTAAATTTCATGATGCGATTATCTATGCTTATTGTTAAGAAGATGTAACTAATTATCTATTAATATACCTACTTATTGATATATTAGTAATATGTTATCATTGCATTGTTTTAAAGTTGAGCTGTATTATTAAAGGTATTGGACAAATAATTAGGTACCTATTGGTACTTACCTACTATAACAAAATTGTTGATGCCCCTTCATATTTTTATGCAGTATCACCAATTTATCCACAATTAATTGTATTAACCTAGTACAATTAAGATAATCTGTGTTACTGTAATAACAGTAATATATACATCACCAAAATTAGATAGTCGATCGAAACAGATCAGCTAATTTGCTGAGTAATTAAAAAAAACACTTTGCTTAGTTATTTATATCATTGCTTTTAAAACATTTTCTAATGACTGTCAACTAGATGGAGTTATAATATACTTAGGGTAGGTCAGCCCCTGATTCTCAATCATTCGAAAACCTTCGGATTTTGGATTCGGATTCGGAAGCTTCATTATAAATTTTTAATATTGATAAATCAGTGAGCTATTTTGTTTACCGTGAGTGGAAACCTTTCCAATTAGAACCACTGATGAAATATCGAAAGTAACCGATCGGAGCATTGTGAATTGCTAAGATCTAAGTCGAAGTAAATGTTTCCGAATCCGAAATTGCTTTCGAATGATTTAGAATAACCCTGCTGCTAAGGGCTGGTAAATGAGATCCAAAGATGGACCCTGAATCAAACTTTATATTTTCCGAGAGGTCTTTAATAAATTGATGTTTTTACGATGATGAAATATTCTCGTCGACAATTGTTTGGTCTCATTGGCAGTGTTCCGTGAGGTCGACGACTGACGACTTCTTCCATCCGAAGAAGAAGTATCCGACAGCGAGCCCCAGCACCAGCGCCAGGCAGAGCCACACGTTGTAGGTCATGAAGATCAACATGAGGATGTAGGAGGCAGTCGACTGGATGAAGTGCAAACATGTCTGGACTATGTGTCCTGATGAAAGCATCGAGTATCTGAAAAGGGAGATACATTAAATGTCATATTAAGATTTTAAGATTCAGTTATTAAATTAAACGTGTAACAGACAGACAGTGTGATGATAAAAATCAAAGACATAGACATATTATATTACAAATGTTTTATTGATTAAAACTTGAAGTGTCAAGTGATAACGAAAGAATAAGTAAATAAAGGCTATGTGCTCAGGCTGAGCTGAGATACATCTGGATGTAGGTTAACGTAAGCAATCACTTCAATCCAGAGTTTTGCGTGACGCAGACCGTCATGGCTTGCTATCGGGAGAATACTGGTGGCTAAGGACCTAGATGTAGGTATATCTACATATAGCCTATTGCTACCCAGAAAGTCATTGAGTTGTATCAATTAATATTACTACGCTTAAGTAATCTTAATGGAGTCTTTTAAAAAGGGTATCAATTAATTCCTTAAAAGTCGGTATCGTATAATCAGCGCTCACGGTTTTGTAAATGTTTATAGGCGACATTGACCGCTTACCATCAGGCGGACTGTCAGCTTGTTTGCCAACTCTTACATAAAGAATTTTATCAGGCAGGGTTTACGCGAGCTTCGTAAATTATTACTAATGCTTAGTAAATGTACTCGAAGGAGCTTAAAAAATTGCAAAGCAAAATAAGTAGAAGCATTGATCGAAGTACCTATGAGAATTAATTAAGACGGAGCTATAAACATCGATCGACCATAAAATACAAGATCGCTACGCCAATAAAATTAGTAACGTATCGGTCTGTTGCCCTTACATGCGTAGAGTGTAGGTACCTACATCCTGGATATCTTGAAAATCTAGGTAAATAGTATTATAATCTTCATGCTGCTTTGGCTAGCCTGGTATTGACATGTCATAACCACGTGACTAGAAAGGCAAAGAACCTGAATGTGGATAGAGGAAATGGAAGACCGAAAAAGTGTAGATAGACTGTGTGGAAGATATGGTTGTTCAAGGAGTGGATATGGAATGACAACAGATCAACGTTTTATCAGAAACTCCTTTGTTATTGAGATAGGTAGACCTGTACGGTCTACACCAAACATCAAAAGACCTAGTACTTGTGCTATGTATTCTGTGCCTACAACGAAACATTATAGTCTTGACTTTACATTAGACTGTCTAAAGGTACAGCCACACCGCGACGTCCTGCTATCTGCAGGCGCGATCTTAGTACGTACTTTTCTATTGTTTTCTGATCGCGTTTAGTGTGAACCAGTCGGTACAAATACTACTGCGCTATCTGATCGTCGCCTAGATCACGGACGCAAGACGCTGCGGTGTATAGTCCTTATTATAGTCTTGAAATCTAAACTAACGTTTTACAGGAAAGATTTAATTTTTATTTGTTACGATTTAACTCAAAAACTACTGGACCGATGTGAAACATTTATTTTTCTAACTTTACTTTCTTACTAACTTTACTTTCACTGAAGGAAAGCTCCATTATTAGTGAGTAACCTATGCTATATTTTATCGTTGTAATCTGCAAACATTTTTTTCTGCCGATACTTACGGGGGACGAGGTAAACACGCATTGCACACATACAAATCACTCACTTTAACGATCCCGCACACTAGCTTGAAACACGCACACAGTATTAAAAATACAGCGTAGTTACGCACGCTCATATGGCCAAAAATGGCTATATGGCCAGCAGAGGGGTACGCCTTGCGTTAACATCTCCATTGGTAAATGCTCGAAGTTTTATCCCCGTATTCTCACGGGAACGGGAATTACGCGGGTGAAACCGCGGGGCGTTGCTAGTTACAAATAAAACTCGCATCGATGCATGCTCCATACTGATGTGATAACTAACGGTGTACAGTGGCTGAATTATATTTCCAGCAAAGTTGTCGAAGTCAGTTCAGGAGATTTCTCCTACGATCCGGGCACTTGCCCTCCATAAATAAGACCAAAGTTGACTAGAAAATGGTCCCATCTATGACGTCGCATCACGACAGATTTCCACCACGACCACACGACAGATAATCAACTTACTTAACAACAGCAGTTCCTCCGCAAGCCCCACTGGTGCCGCACTCGTTCTTGGTGATGTTGACCCTGGAGTCTCCGTTAGCGGTGGTGGCCCGGGCGTGCAGCGCCTCCCGGTAGTACTTGAGTCCTTCGTACAGCACCGCCGCCAGGAAGATGGCCACACAGGAGCCGAACAGCTCCAGCACGTTGGTGGTTGCCCAGCCGTTGAACAGGATCTGCGTGCACACGCACGAGTGGAACTGGAACGAGATATAACTTGGATTAATTTTGATCCACAATAATTAAATACGATGCAGTGCTGGTAACTCTCTCAGCCTGGTTGTTCACGACTAACCCAATCTTAATAAAGTTTGGTCGCTCCACCTAGCTGGAGGGTGTTCTACACTACGTTGACTGAGCCGTAGTTTTTTTTAACGTAAACAGTTTCTACGACAGATGTGACCAGCCCACTGCCACTTCTGCTTGCTAATCCTTTGGGCTATGACGATCACTTTGGTTCCTATGACGGATGACTTCATATAAAATGTGACATGGAAATACCCAATATGTTAATATTTCCATAGACTACTGTTTCCAATGAATAAATACCATTCGGCTTGGTTCCACATTTTAGATATTCGGCGAGAGCGTGCCAAATTGATGCATACATAAATTCGGCGAACCAGTCTGCCTGAATGTCGGCTAAAACAATAGCAGGTAAATAATTCAAACATTCGTTTTAGGTTTACTAAGGTAGGTAGGTATCAAAAGATTTTCCTTGTCACCTCAGAGATGTGGCTACATGACTAACAGGAAAATGAATGCATCATTTCATAGTGAAGCATTACGCTATTGCTTCTTAAGGGGGTACGATTTCCATACAAAACTATAATGCACAAATATGAGTAAACGGAGCAAAAATATGCACTGAAATCACATCTTTTGGTCTTGTATAAGTTTTAACATGACGGGAATTATATTTATCTACATGATTTATATGAATAATATAAACATATTACTCAATCAATATTTTTTGGTTTAACTTGAATTTTACAATTATTAAAAATAATTTCATCTCAATCAATCAAATCATGTAGGTAAATACATTTCCCGACCCGTAAATACTTATAAAAGACCAATAGATGTGATTTCAGTTCAAGTTTTCCCTCCATTTACTTATATTTGTGCATTATACTTTTGTATGGAAATCGTACCCCCTTAACTAGATCTAGTTATACCTGCGGTAATTAGTGAGGTACTGACATAAAGTTCTAGTGTCGCTGCAGAACAGAGTGAAATATTCAAGCCAGCCCCGACTGATCTATGTATAGTCTGTTCATTGAGACCATTTCAATGAGTCCGAACTCGACATTTCTGCTGTAAGTTGTTGAGGAGTTCAGTATTCTGCAGATTCTAGGAGATGTCCAAGCATTAAGCAAATGCTTCTCATGTGTTCTTATAAAGTAAGAGGATGAATACCGAATTTCGAATTGATCAGATCGGATTTTATAGTGTCATCAACTAGAAAAAAGCTTAAAACGGCTGAACGGATTTTCATGAATCAAAGCTATGAACACTCTCGATTACATCACCCATTGAACAAAAAAAAACTTAATCAAAACTCGGTTCATCCGTTTAGGCCCTACGATGCCACAGACAGACACACATACACAATTACACACGTCAAACTTATAACACCCCTTCTTTTTGCGTCGGTGGTAAAAACGCTAAAAATGCATATTTTAGAACTACTGGCTTTTTTTTATCCTTATCTTGGACATCCTGGTCTCACCCACTCCCCCTGAGTCACTATCCCTTGACAGTTCAAGCGAATTTCCTTCGATAATTTCCATCAAAATCAATTTTCTTGCGCCTCGTACGTATCACTGCCGATAGCAATATTTTTAGACTGTATCTTACTCGTATGTCAGTTGAGTTACCTAGTCAAGTGCGTGTCGGTTCCCAATAAAAGTTGTTATCTTTCAGGATAAATATAAGAATAAATCGCCCTATTTGACCGTCCACATTCCGCAACGTTATCAATGGGAACACAACTTTTATCGCCGTCTCTACCGCAACCGACAGTACAGCGGTATTCAGAATGATTTGATAACAACAACAATGTTGTAAGGCAATAGCATATACACGTGCTGGACAACCTTGACCGGTCACCACTAGCACTACTTGTCAAAGTAATCATCAGGCGACAGTCAGTTTGTTTGAGTGTTCCATCTTCGGTCGAATGGCTCGATAGTTTAGGGATATATTGTGAATGTAGTGTCTCCTACTATTATATTAGTTTACTAAATATTAAGACATTAGGGTCATCTCAGACCGCGAAGAAGATACACATTGTATTGAGATAATTAGGTGGCGGCGCGCGTTTTAATGCGCCGCGCGGCGTCGGGCTGCGCCGCGCTGTGCCGCGCTGCGCCGCGCCATAACCAAAGCCTCGTCACGTCGCGTCGCGTTGCGGTGTGAACTGACCCTTAGGAATCACTTCCGGCTCACTATCCACACAGTGTATCAAGTGTATGCTCGCTAGTATAGGTATAAGCTCGTAGTAATGTTATGTAACATTACCGCCTGGTGGTAGACTGCAGGCGCACGTCCTAGCGTCGCGCCGCATCATCTGTCATGAGACTACCTACAGAGTCACTACTCGTGTTACATTACATAATTAATATAATTATATTATATTTTTTGAAATGAAAACTTCTTTAGCCGCGTTGTGAACGTTTGGGATGGGTAAAAAATGTTAAACTCGCGTCAGGACACGTGACCTGATCGAATATTCGTAAGAAGGAGGGAGAGTAGATTTTTTTTTTGGATGAGTAAAAAATGTTAAACTCGCGTCGGGATATGTGACCATAATGTGAGACGGAGAGTAGACCAAACTCACAACGTTAATGTTCAAGTTTTCAGTTCTGCCGGCACTCCCGGAGTGCAACCCGTTGTTTTTTTTACGATATAAGGTAGTAAGTCGTAGTAGGTAAGAGATACCATACGGTGTCATTAGCATTATTTTTTGTTTTCATTAAAAGGATACTACATTAAAGGCACCTAAAACCTTAAATAAAACAATGTATAGGCCAAACGCACTTGGCCACAAGTACGAGTCAGACTTTTGTCCCGCACACGGAGGGTTCCGAACGCCATCTATCGAATTTCTAACGAACTTCTAACACCAACTAAGTAAACGTTAACACAAAGGTAGAATAGTATTATATAGTAGTAATAGTAATAGTAGTAATAGTAATTGTAGTAATTAATATTATTAAATATCTGGTTGACCGAGCTTTGCTCGGTATTTTTTGACTAATAATAATACAATTTTTTTTAACAACTAGCAACTTACTGCTTTACCGACACAGTACTTCTACTCGCCAATAGATGTCGGGAAGAGTCATATTTTAAGTTGATTACCAATAAAGTTGATTATTGAAAACACGAATAAAACAACATTTTTTCTGAAAATTACTCCTAGCTAGATCGATTTATCGCCCCCGAAATCCCCTGTAGGTATACTAAATTTTATTTAATCGTTGGAGCCGCTTCCGAGATTCAGATTAAGGTAAAGACGATAGCGCCATTTGATGCTAGCTAGCTAGATGGCGCTGCGCTATCGTAAAAAACTTTTTTTAAACTTTTCTTTGATTTTTAACTTTGTTCTGTTCTTAGTATTTGTTGTTATAGCAGCAACAGAAATACATCATCTGTGAAAATTTCAACCGTCTAACTATCACGGTTTATGAGATACAGCCTGGTGACAGACGGACAGACAGACAGACAGACAAACAGACGGACAGACAGACAGACAGATAGACAGACAGACAGACAGACGGACAGCGGAGTCTCAGTAATAGGGTACCGTTGGTACCCTTTGGGTTCGGAACCCTAAAAAATGCTACGTAAGCAACTTTCATATGTCTGATCAAGTCGAAATTTACATACTTATACATTAGAACAGAATTATACATATCCTGTTACTTCAATGACATTGCCTTTTAAGAAGTATAGTCACAGTATACTTACCACCATAGCGTGGCTGTGACCGTCGTGACCTGCGCAGGGGTCATCATCGTGACCTCCGTGGTCACCATGCTCGTGATGAAGACTGACGCTGTGCTCGTGCTCCATTGTTCAATCTGGAAGGAAGTGCACACACTGTATGAAATAAGGCTAAAATACTTTATTTTTATTTTTTTTGTATCTTATAGGCTAGCCTTTGACCACTATCTCACTATCTCACCTGATGATGCGGTCGAAGATGGTAAGCACGCTAGGCCTAGAATGGGAACTGGCTGTCAAGGATAGCTGCCGGAACACATTTAGATGTTTTGGCGACAGATTTTAACTAACTTGAGGGTGACTTGAGGTTGATAGCAGGCCAGGCTTGAGGGTGGTAGCTGGGCAGGCGGATATTAGATAGTGTCCTACCACCATACGGGGGTTGTTGGTTTCTTAACGATGTTTTTCCTTCACCGGAGAGCCACTGTGAAAAGCGCACATATTTTTTCTATAGAATAATCCATTGGTGCACGGCGGGGTTTGAACTCGGTACCTCTAGTATCAAAGCCGACCGTTACGCCACCGGGCCCTCCCTCAACTTGGTGAAATCTGACCCGGATACCTCCACATCCTCAACGTTTAAATAATTTAAATGTTTATATGAACCTGCCAAGTGCGAGTCGGATTTGCACGTGTACGATGGGTTCCGTAACTACGTACAATGTGTTATAACGTTTCTTGTAATGAGAATTCATATATGTCACGGTAAATCATGGAGGTACGTAGAACATATACATCGATGCGGTAAATGTATTCTATTATTTTTACAAAGACCTCTGAATTTAAAACTATATCTTCTAATATGAAAATAATACCTTAAAGGTACGGCCACACCGCGGCGACCTGTGTGCGCGATCTAGGCGGCGATCAGATTATACATATAATAGTTACTAGAACCAGCCGAGCCGTAGGAAGTTATAATGTACCTACCTACTTGTTTTCAATAGATGCACACCAAAGAGAGTATACCTACCTATTTCAATACGTCGGTGCACAGATCATAACAATTACTGTTTTTGTTTAAATTGTTGATTAACAATTGCAGATCTCTATTTGGATATAATTATAGAGAATGTAACTACTTTATCGTATTCTCTTGTTTCAGATAATAAACTGAGATTTCATATTACGTTACGTTCCTGCATACATTTTTATATGTGTTATAATTCCTCACTATGTCTGTAATATTCCTATGAGAAATGAGAAGAACTATACAACTCGTATGTAACTATACAACTTAGTCGTTTAGAATCAAAGTCGTCAATTCTGTCAAATTTTACAAAAAAATTAAGGAATTTAAAATAACGTTTTATATTTTTCTCATTTATATCAAATGCGGCAATATGGCGTTCAAAATGAACTTCGAATGCCAGCATTAATTTCAAATTCGGCAATCGTTGGTAGTAAACATTCAAACCCGGCCTACGTAATAAAACGTTTTTATTGAATTTTTAAAATTGATTCTAAGTACTGATTACCGCTTTTGAATATATAGGACTCAATTAGTGTTCTGCTAACAATTACACCCTATATTTTCAAGAATGTGTAAATTGATAGATACGTGTAAATTATGGGAAAATGCATAAAGCTAACAGATAGAGGAAATACAAGGAAAATATACACCTGTGCTAACTTTCACTAACCGGAGTAAAGCAACACTTGCGCAAGTAGTAGGTACATCTCCGTAGATGTAACATACAATACAATAGAGCTAGCCGAGCCCTACGCTCTGGGATGTTGGGCCACATCTGAGAAGCCTATCTTGTAGGTGAAGTTAAAGGTTGGGTTATGATTGCGCCTCTGTTTGAGTGGGCCACTACATTCATCATGAAAATGATTCAAAAGTCAAAAGTCAAAGCATTTATTCAGTATTTGGGCAAATTAAAAATTTGCACTTACACACGTCCAATTACATTAAACAGATCATATTCAATAAAGAATATTATAAATATAAAAGAAACATAACTTATTGCTTTGAATTTACAAAAAAAAACAAAGGTAATCGTATTGAGCCATTCAGCTTTCATCTAGACGTCGAACGTCACACTTAAAACACATGTTTAATTGTTTACATTAATTAAATAACATGTTTGATTGGTAGGTAGGTGAAGTTATACTTGAGTAGAGGTAAGAATGGTCCATACATAAAAAAAATCATTGAACATACGTAGCAATTTTCTCATTCATTGAAATGTTAGAGAGGAAGAGGATGTTTAGATAAAACTAGCACTGACTAACAGACAATTATAATTAGCCTAGTAGAGACTAGAAGCATAGAAGCCTTCATTATCATCATCAGCCTATACTAGTCCTCTGCTGTACATAGGCCTCTCCAATTATACACCACTTAGTATTAACATTTTTTTTAGTGTCAGTATAAGTACTTAATAATACATGCATACAAAAATTGCGTAGTAAGGAAAGCAATTGTCCATGTAAAATACACGATATGCTAACAAGTAAAGATTATTTCTCGTATGATGGATGGTAAGGCCCAGTGACTGCGCGGCCTTCGTGAACAAAAACAAAGATTGTTCGCAGTTAGTGGTTGCCTAACAGTTTACCATTGCTTGATTGCCTCCGGACCATTACTGCGTAGGTACTTGGAGACTTTGTTTTTAATGAACGAAAGTGCTGCGGTTATATTATGTTATTATACCACTTGCAATAGAATATCCGAATTTGTACAAAATATATATAAAATTGCTTTGATAAAAACTCTTGGATGGTTGTCTGCTAAGCTGCAATTAAAGTTCTTCCTTCTTAGATGTGTTCAGTGAAATTGACTGATAACCCCATTTAATGTTATTTGGTACGTACTTACTTACTTACGGTACTTTAGTGGTCTATACCATAGAAAAGATAATAATACTACTTACCTATACGTAGGCTCCTACTAACAAGCACTCGCAAGTAAAAGTTTGAGTTGTCAATTAGTCTGACATTGTACATTATTTCAGATGCAAAAATCTGGGGTTGATCTGTCTTATTTTAATCGGATATAGGTGTTAGAATTTGGGAAGCGTCATTTTGAGTTTCAAATATTTATTATTCCGTGAGGTCGCGGAAACCTTTTCGATTAGAATCACTGATTTTTTCGAGTCGATTTATGATCTATCTAAAGTTATGGATTAGAGCATTGTAAATTGCCAAGATCTGAGTCGAAGGTGTGGCAGTTTCCGAATGCGAATAGGTTTTCAAATGATTGAGAATGAGGAGGCTCACATGTCAATAAAGGTGCAGGTATATTAGAGTTGTTGGACATTATGAACTTGTTGATGTTAACACAAAATGGTGATACTGCCCTTGTTGTGACTAGCTACCTACTCATATAGTGATCTGTGTAGTTAAGTGAACCATAAATTATTTACATAATTTAAAAACAAGTTATAGGAGTAACATAACATAACTGCTACGTCTCTGATCATAACGTGTGGTACCTACGTACGTGTTTACGTGCGATGTGCGTTATTAGAGCATAAATATTAATCGTCTGATTACAGTATTACTGTTTCGTTCCACATGAAGCCACCCATAAATATGCGTGCGCCTCTCATTGTATGGAGGCTCAAATTATGGAACTCTGGCCGTTGGCAGGACCTTGGTACTTAGCAAATCTAATTACATATGGTTCAGTTACAATATAATTAAAATAGTGTAAAAACTAAAACAACCGACTTCAATGCCCCGCATGTCAGCAGTTTGAGACGTGTATCATCATCTCTGGAGATACTTGTCAGATCTCGATGAAATTACAATGAGACCACCTCGGAAACGTACACTACCGATTACAAAAATAATCATTCGAATCGGTTCACAATTGACGGAGTAATCGCGTAACATACACACAAAAAAAAAGATGAAAATAAACATACATACGAATTGAGAAACTCCTTCTTTTTTTAAAGTCGGTTGAAAAGAGCATACAGCAGATAAAAAATCTTAGGCATAGATTGTACTATTATCTATTCTGTAGCATAGAGTCAGCTGTCGTTCGCCTAGTCTCACTGCCGACATTAATTTCCAGACCAGCATACATCATCCCATCGTAAACTGCATCATCTTCTCTTAATAGGTACCTATCCGGTGAGGTAGTGTTTAAAATGTAAATGCTTACTTTGTCTTATACCGTCTAATAATATGCTGACATAGTTTGTAGTTTAGATAGGTTACTTATTACGTATATTTTACATTAAAATGTTGTATCATAAATATCATACTTTATGAGATCTATAGACTGGCAGACAAAGCCAGTTTACAGACATACTAGTAAGTCGATCTTCAACCAAATTTTAATTATATTGTTATAAGTTCGCTTTGTTTCGTAAAATACTTGATAAGGTATCGTGAAGATATCTAGGTAGCATCCGAAGTCATACGTAACCGCATGCTCGACGTGGTTCACCTTGAAATGAGGCTTGCGCGCGCGCATCACGCTCCCAGGCTTGTTGTTTCAGTCATTGGTATTGGTAGCGTTTGTATTTAGATAATATCTAATGTCACAGTTTTACAATCATAAACTGATTGTAAAACTGTGCTAATGTCATGAGAGAAGGTACAGTCAGCCTGGAACAAATAAATTGGCCAAGAGCAAGTCGGACTCGCACTAGTAGGGTTCCGTACCCCACTACAGTATTTTATAATATCGAGCAAATAATACCACTATCATTTTTCGCCAGCAAAAAATAATAATTAATAAACATTTTATTTCTTATAACGCCATATAACGTCTAACAAAGGAGTTAGGGATCGACATTTCAATATAACGCCATCTGTGGGACTTTTACCTAACTAAGCGTTCATAGATGGCGTGAAATGCCGAAAAAAACACGTTTCTTGTATGGGGACCCTCTATTATTTTTAACTTTATTCTGTTTTTAGTATTTGTTTTCTGAGAGATATGATTGAAAGTGTGCTATGTCATTTTAATTTAATTTTAATTTTAATATATGTAATTTAATTTTATTTGATAATTTGTTATTAGAACTTTTAATACTATTTATTTGCTTTGTTGGATTAATGTGATATAATTTAACTTTTATAATTCAGATAACTATTTATGACATTCTAGACTGATTTATTTTTATTATGATTTAAAATGTTCTATTTGTAATATTCCTTAATTAATGTAATTGGTTTTTGTACCGTTTTGATTAAGGTTAAATAAATAAATAAAAAAAATTGTTGTTATAGCGGCAACAGAAATACATCATCTGTGAAAATTTCAACCGTCTAACTATCACGGTTCATGAGATACAGCCTGTTGACAGACGGACAGACAGACAGACAGACGGACAGCGGATTCTTAGTAATAGGGTCCCGTTTTACTCTTTTGGTTACGGAACCCTAAAAATGTAAACAAATGAAAAAGGATAATAGTACCTATACCGCATATCATTTGAAAACGTACGTTTTGCTATATTGTGTTCTGGCTAAATACTCAAAGATATTGTGGATTTTTATTTTGAAACATCCGAAAAATAGCACCAAAATTCACTATTTTGTTTACTTCTATTGCAGAAGGTTAACTTTCACAGTGGCTCTGCAGTGAATGAAAAACATCGTTAAGAAAAAAAGCTTACGCCTATTTATTTCAGTGAGTAGCTAGATATCTATAAGCCATTTAGTAACTATTAAATTACATTTGTTTTTATTTTACATCAATATTCTGACAACCAATGATCTAGTCATAATCATAAGTACGTCAATTAACTATAATAGTTAAAGATATAGAGGTAAATACCAAGTATTCACCTACATTCGGTTAGCCGCATTGTTATTATGTATACCATTTGCGTTAACAATAACAGTCCTTATACAGCAAACAATAGTTTTTAGGGTTCCGTACCCAAAGGGTAAAACGGGACCCAATTACTAAGATTCCGCTGTCTGTCTGTCTGTCTGTCTGTCCGTCTGTCACCAGGCTGTATCTCATGAACGTCAAGCCGTCCATAGCCAGCCATATAATATAAAACCAGATCCGGCTTCATTCCATGTTGGATCCAATAAAAATAACAGGTGATAAGGTAAAGGCAGAGCTTTGACCTTTTGCAAAAAAAGTAATTCAGAAGGGTTTAATATTTTTAATGATGTTTGCATGATTTAATTTTTTATCGGGTTTTTCGTAATTTATAAATGTTTGGATAAATATAGGTTACTATCTGAACGTAGTACTATTATTTTTTCTGTGCTAGCTGTGCCCCGCGGCCTTGCTCGCGTTAAAAAGTATAATATAGTAATAATTAATACATAGTACTGGCTATCCCTATACAAAATTTCAGCTAAATCGGTCCAGCCGTTTGACCTGACGAACAAACTGACTTTCACATTTTTAATATTGGTGTTGATAAATAGAGGTTACTCGTAAGTAATGAAAAGGGGAGCCAGAAATAACAATTCAATGATGCCGTTAAAAAAAGTCAGAAGAGAGTGCTAATAGAAGCAAACATACCTGTACCTATGTTTAGTGACAAATCCTGCACGGCCGACTGTTTAGCACCTTCACATTGAAAGCGGTCATTGCTTTAAGTACCTACTTGGTAGGTGTTATTATTTATTCTGTGTTTAAGTATATGACCTTAATTACTTCTACGTTTTTTTTATATTTGTTGTAGGTATAAATAAATCCAACGCTTGGTGACTTACGAAACAAAATGAGAGATGTAGGTACCTACAGCAATAACGTTTTATTTTGTTGTAGGTACTCCTTGCGATCATTATTTGCATAATAGTTTAATTAAACGATCAAACTGGAAAAACTCTCCAAAATGCATGAATCACAGTCCAATGTCACAGACGTATCTCAATGTTACACATTGACAGTGCCAGTATAAACAAAATAATGGAGCATTCACAATGGCCCAATATACGAGACTACTCCTAAAAGACAGGCATTCCAGCAAGCCAAGCTCAGTAAAATCCCTTACAAATAGTACAAATGGAATGCAAAAATGTTTAAAAAATAACTTTGTCGGTTCTTGCTGAAATTGTATCTAAAACTATGTTTATTTGAAATGTTTCACACAGCTGTATTATTGTTATGAGTCATACCTGTAACGAATGAAACAGTTTCAATATGAACGACACGGTACACTGCGTATGATACAGAACAAAGAACCGACTGCACAGGAGGGCATACAGATACACTAATAAACTAGTAGACTTAACTACTACGTAGACAAGGCGACAATTACCCGAAGCCTTACAATTACCTTCTAAGTGATAGTGATTTCACTCCACGCCAAGGAAGGAAGGAATCAATTGTCTACAAATGCGAGTCCAGAACGTAACGATCATGCCTGCCTAGGATATAGCCATTTTACTACTTGTGATCAGTTGCTTCATCTTTTCCATAGCTTCTTTATTTCTCTTCTTTATTCTTTGCTACCTTTCTAAAAATGTGTACCTAGTACGTTAAGCCACGTTTATGTTGTGATTGACTATTTCAATATAATATTATGTTTCTTTGAAGTGTCTCACACTTTACATATTTGTAAATTGTTAAACACAAACCAAAATTTCATCGTACCGACGGGACTTCAACCCGCAACCTCCGCATTTCAGCGCAATCCAAAACAATATTGATTTTCACACTTTATTACCCCATTTCACCCTCTTAGGGGTGGAATTTCAAAAATACCTGAAACACGTATTTACTTATTTTTTTACTGAAGCACTTGTGTGAAGTTTCGGATAGAAAAGACTATCTAATCTCGTTTCTCCATACAAACTTTGAACCCCGTTTCATCCCCTTCGAGGGTTAATTTTGGAAAATTCTTTCTCAGAGGGAACTAACGTTGTAATAACTATCTGCATGCCAAATTTCAGCGCAATCCGAAACAATATTGATTTTCGCACTTTATTACCCCATTTCGGTGCTCTTAGGGGTGGAATTTCAAAAAAACCTGAAACACGTATTTACTTATTTTTTTACTGAAGCACTTGTGTGAAGTTTCGGATAGAAAAGACTATCTAATCTCGTTTCTCCATACAAACTTTGAACCCCCGTTTCATCCCCTTCGAAGGTTAATTTTGGAAAATCCTTTCTCAGAGGAAACTATCGTCGTAATAACTATCTGCATGCCAAATTTCAGCGCAATCCGAAACAATATTGATTTTCACACTTTATTACCCCATTTCACCCTCTTCGGGGTGGAATTTCAAAAAAACCTGAAACACGTATATTCTTACTTTTTTACTGAAGCACTTGTGTGAAGTTTTGGATAGAAAAGACTATCTAATCTTGGTTTCTCCATACACACTTTGAACCCCCATTTCATCCCCTTAAGGGGTGAATTTTGGAAAATCCTTTCTTAGTACACCCTTACGTTCTAAGACAAATATACCCTCCAAATTTCAAGTCTCTACGACCAGCGGTTTAGGCTGTGCGTTGTCTGTCAGTGAGTCAGTATGTCAGGACAAAGATTCTTATAGTATTAGATAATTTATTGATGAATATTCTATTATTCATTATAGTGTTTAAAATTGAACCTACCAGTGACTTATTATATTTTGTTAACGTTATTTACGGTATTTATTAATTTGACTCCAGCGACATAATTTAATATGTCGCTGTTTGACTTCATTAACAATGTTATCTGTTTCGCTACCAGCTAACATTTCACATTTCAATCTATATACCTACTTAGTTCAATTACTTGAACTTATGAAGCTAACGCGTGTTATGACTACTAACAACAGTGAGACTTGCGCGGCCGCATTGGCCACGCTCACAAGAACGGACAACTTAATGAACTTAACTGATTAATTAATTAGACAGGTATTCAGTGCTTACGAATATAAGTTAGTTCGTGGTTAAATTAGCGAAGGTTAAGGTAGAAAATATTATTTCCACTTCACTCTACAAATGTATGTATCTACTGATCCAAAAGATGTTTAGCAATGAAAAGCTAAACTATTCTCAAATGACATTAGGTTCGGATAACCTCTATGCAAGAGAGCACACATATCGTCGTAAAGTCAAAGTGCACCTCTTCATATGTTCTATCAGTAGGGTTGGCTAATTTATAGATGAAGTATAATTTCCATCATATTACTAAGTTCCTCCTTATGCAGCCTCAGATTTAGATAAATAAAAAATAAGTTCAAAAACTAAAACCCGACTGCGGCGACTACTGAAATATCACGCTCTAAAAAGTATGAAGCAAGAAACTATCCTCATCTGAGATCTCTATGTACAAACTATTCAATATGTATCGCTTATTATATAAAAAACTTACTTTTAATAAATATTTATATTTATTATCGTATTTTATACATATTCTTAGTGCTGCACAGAGGATAGCCGTGGTCGTACGTCACCTACCGTAACAAAACAATACATTCTGAAAAGTAGCATACGACCACGGGTATCCATCCACTGAACACCACTAAGAGTATGTATAAAATACGATAAAATATTTATTAAAAGTAAGTTTCTTATATAATAAACGATACATATTGAATAGTTTGTACATAGCGATCTCAGATGAGCATATTTTCTTGTTTCATACTTTTTAGAGCGTGATATTTCAGTAGTCGCCGTAGTCGGGTTTTAGTTTTTGAACTTATTTTTTATTTCAAGTATTTTGGGGTTTTTGCATATATGTATGCATGGATACATGTCAACATACTTACATACATACATAGTGATCAACAATCACATTTTTTTTTTATTTAATTTTTTTTTAGTTATTGACTTCGTGCCCTCTAGAGGGCGCCACATTCAATTTGTTGTGACGTCACATAGCCTATTATAACCAGCAGACAAATAAGACGCGTCCAACGACACCTCATTTGTCAAATTATGATAAGTAGTTTAGAATTGATGAGGGAACAGATGAACATACATACAAACATACATACATACATACATACATACATACATACATACATACATACATACCCACATACCGGTCAAAAACATAACCCTCCTTTTTGCTTCGCCGTAGTCGGGTAAAAATAGAATAATCATTATCATACAAAATTGAGCAACGTTGCTGAATTAGTGCTGAATAAAAAACAGTAAACCGAAAAACAAACGGAGTCAAAGTTTATATGGAGAAAAAGTGCATAAAGCTATATTTCCAGTATAAAATGTGTCAGAAATATATAAAAAATAATTAATTAGGTATGGTCGAATTTCTACATCTAGTTTCTTCTTCTTTACTCATGTGCTCTAGGCGTCCACTATTACGAGTATTATGAAAACAATGAAATTCGCCAATGGTCCGAGTGTCAGTGAAGTGTAGTAAACATCCAATTGACCATTTACAAAATACACTAGCTAGAGCGATGCGACTCATGTCACGGATATGCTCACTAAATATTGTGGAAAATGGATAGGAGAATGTAAACATAGGATGTTATATTTTGTGAAGTGCATGTCGATCGTATTACCGTGCTATTATGTTTAACTGGAATTGGTTTTACAACGAATTATACACATATATAAAGTGTGATCATAGATGTCTAATTCGTGTTATCTATTGATTGTTTGCTTCTAGACAGTCTGTATTCTGTATCCAAACTATCAAAACTTAGTAAATTATTCTAACCGGTCGAGCTATTTTGAGTTTTTGCTAGAGTGACACGGCTATTTTGTATAAGGAGAAGAGAAGATGAAACTTTACTTAGGTACTCGTGCTTTACCTGTTTAAGTACTTGATATATTTTAGCTTGACCGAAGAGAAAATGTCGTCAGATATGTTCACAACACAACACTGTCACTCACATTAATGACTTTTATAAAATGGCATTGCTTATATTTATATATCTGACACCTACCCAGATTTATGAAAATATTTGGTAATCTATCAGTTTTAGACAGATCGATTAATCGGCAGGACTTCCTTTTTATCAATAAACTCGTAGTTTTAATCGATGTTATCTTCACACATAATTAACAAGAATTAACATGATAGTAAAACTAGCTCAACAATACCATTGTAAAACTGTAATCTTAAGCAGTACCGTATATGAAATATAAGTACTTACAGCTTATCGAATGTCAAGTAAGATATTGGTTTCTTGACCGATTCGATTTCGATTGCAGCTATTTCCTAATCTCTAACGCGTTTGCTGAGAAATGATAAAATTGGTTGATACTAATGTATAGAAGGTACATCGATGTAAATGTACTACTATGTACGTATGTAGGAGGTACTTATTCTTACACATTCCTATCGTATTATATTTACACGATTCATTTAATATTTACACCCACGGGACGGGAAGGTCATTGTTATCCGACCACATCTGCAGACACCACTCGCGACCCCTGGGTAGAGCTAAATGGGTGACCACTAGTGGCTTCACTCGTGGCCCGAATCGTCCATTAAACATATCATTATAATGCAACACCGTATGTTTCTGTTTTTATCCGACTTCGAAAAAGGAGGAGGTTATCAATTCGTCGGAATCTTTTATTTATTAATATTCTCCGATTACTCAACGCCTAAATATTCTCGTTTTGTTTGAAAGTATACTTCGCAGGTGATTCCATTTAAATTTCATGAAGATTTGACTAATATCTCCGGATATATGGAGATAAACACCTCAAACTTGGTACTAAAATTGACAAACGCGGTATTTGAAGTCGCTTCTTTTAGTGTTTTGAACGATCTTAAATGATTGCTCCCGTTTCTGTAGACGTATGATCAGAAATGGTTCTACAGATGCCACACACGAAATTATGGCTTTTAATTATCTGAAACCTGATTGAAATGTATGTCATCGTCATCAAAAACCCTAAAGTTAACCAAATGCCCTACAGAGTGTCGACATCTATGGAAAGTGGTCGTTGCCGACCGCGACACAGCTGTCTTCGAAGGTTACTGCAGCAGTTGGGCAATATCAAGACCTGGTGGACCTTGATATTACCTTGTACTATTCATTATTCTGTGATATTACTCTCTACAACACTTTGCTTAGGTTTTTAAAATTTTAACTGCGTGTTTGAAGTAAATAAAAGCGATAAATGAGATAAGAATGCAATATTTCTTTGTAAGATAAAATCATAAATATGAAGGAAATGAACATCTTCATCTGAATGATTATAAGGTAGGTAACGTTTTTTCAATTCCTATTTTGCATAAACATTACAAATAATAATAATTATTATTATTAATATATTATTGTATTTTTCCTTTGGGTAATGTAATGTTAGATCAAAACTTCACAAAAAAGAATTTTCTTCGACTCGGAATCGGGTAAACCTCTTCGTTTGTTTGTAAAAATCCCTTTTACCCGCAATTGACAGTAACTCCGTGAACTATCGGAAGCCCTTAAATAGTGAAACACATGGTAAATATGCTGTTGATATATCTTGTTAATACTATTTTAAATTATTTGGTCAGCAGGTATTTTTATTTTTACTTAATCGAGATACTTTTGGCATCTTCAAAGATAAGTATGAGCAATTATATTATTTTTGAAGCTTTTAAAGATAACTATTTAATAGTTTTATCACAATCAATTATTACAAATACAAAAGTCTGTTAGTTTGGTAACATTTCTGAGCGAAAATATCGGTTTTACCCCAATTTTGCACTGAAATCACCTATCCTATCAGTTCAGGTACCAGACTTTTACAATAGGGTATTTTACTCTATATGAAGAAAAAAAATATATATTATTGACATAGCTTAGGCAAAGAAAAATCATGGAAAACGTTAGTTTTACTTCATAAAATAGCAAACTATATTTTAAAATACATTTCAAAGGTTCAGCCAGTGAAAGCATATGTTTTATTTGCGTGCATTTGTTTCAGCTTTTTTAATCTCTTTCATATCAACCATAAAATAGTAGTCGCCAGGAGTCGCCATGTTATTACGTCATACAGCTATATAAACTTAGAAGTGTCAGCTGTCAACTATCATATCACTGCTATTGTTTACACAGCCAACTGACGTCATGACCACAGAGTAATATGGCGTCCACTGCGACCAGCGTTTTCGTCAAATTACGCGCGAAATTGAAATACAAAATTTAATTGCATTTTAACCGACTTCAAAAAAAGGAGGATGTTTCTCAATTCGACCGTATATATATATTTTTTAATGTTTGTTCGCGGATAACTTCGTCGTTTATGAATGATTATAATTTTGATTATTCTTTTTTGTTATGGCACTCAACAATTGAATAACAATTTTGTGAATTTTTTGGTGATTCATTAGCACTATAGAATCTAATTGAGACACTTTACAAATATGGGTGTATACCCTATTATGGGTTGTAAAACTGTGGTACAGACTAGGGTCTCTGCTCACTGCTGGTAACAGTTGAACAGAAATAGATAATGTTGACATGTTCGAACCGGTCAGGTCACAATAATATAACCAACAGTTTATAAATATCGAGTGCTTACACAACAGCGGTGACCGGCGACGGTGACCGTCATCGAAGCAGATCTGGTTCATCACACTCAGCAGTTTCGGTAATGTAGGTGAGGTTGACCAATCACAAAGTTACCTACCTATCTAAAATAATGCTGCGTACTTTATTTATCACTTTTCTGTTGAGTCGTGTTTAAATATTACCGCGCAGCAATAAGTAGGTATATATTTTTTATTTGTCTAATGAAAAAAAACATTACCAATTTTTCTGGTATTTAGTAATGTAACGTCAATTAGCAAATAGGCATAAAACAAAGGTAACATGTGTTAAACATTTTATAAAGCAATAAACAACCTAATCTTATCACATTTGGATTAGTATGGACCTTCGCATTATTAACCTAAATAACTAGTTTTAGTACCTAGGTCTTAAAACTCATAATAAAACGTATTCTATAACCGAGGCATATAATCAATTACTCGCGATACCAACACAAAATACATGGATGTTTGTATATAAAGGCTGCCGAAATTTTAGGTATTTCTTGTTTAATCATTTCATATCTACCTACCTTTGTTATATTCAGACGACTGAGACGACTCGTTAACTCGTGGGGCCATGTATCTAGTTTGTTTCTGACTGACTTCCAAAAAGGGGAAAGCACTCAATTCATTAATACAATTAATTAATTAATCAATTATAATTAATTTGAATATTTTAAAATGTTTTTTACTCGATACTCCGCCAATTGTGAACTGATTATTTTTACTTTCAACGGTGGTTATACCATTCATTGACATCTGATCAGTATCTCCAGAGATATGGAGGTAAAAACCTCAAACATGTCACTAAAATTAAACTATTATAATTATTCTTGAGTAGTATTTTTTATCAAGATCTGATGAGTATATCTTATCACCAGAGATATGGAGATAAAAATCTCAAACATGCTACTGAAATTGACTCGTGCGGCATGTAACTATACAACAACTTTCGTAGTGTAGCTACGAGTATGTTAGAAGCAATTTCTTTGCGCCCATTCATTAATTCTATCACAATGATATCTAGCTTTTAGAAATATTTAGCTGTGTAACTGGGCTCTCTACCAACTTTATAATAAACCAACTAGTGTTACATGTTTTCGTTGAGCATATTCGCAAGAAGCTTTGCCTACCATTCCCACAACAGTAACCGAGGTATACGTTCGTAGAGTCAAAGTCCTCAGTACAAGTACGACTAGGGAGCACTACAGACAAAACATTACAAAATGTATATACAGTCGGAGCAGAGCTCGCCAAACCAGTCCCAGTTACCACCGGGTCTTTCACTTGCTCCACTATCTCTACTTAGGTACTTATAGATCAACCGTAATGAAAATAATAGGTTACGGTAAGCCCTCAGGATGTGTTGTAAAACTATGTTGTCTTAAAGAAGGAATTAAAATCTTTGACTTGGTTTATTTGAATTTGTTTGCTTTTTGTACCAAATATAATGGTCCCGATTGGAGGGAAAGGTACATGAATTATCTATCCGAAACATTTGACAGAATACGTAGGTAGAAAATCGGACTTTCATTTGCTTTGGAGATCCTATGTCTAATGTCTAAAAGACTTGCCAAAAGTTTGTACTATTCATTATTCTGTGGCAAAAGCGATATATCATGCAGAGTTTGAAGTACCAATGAGTCCTGAACTAGGCTCGTGGTATTAGATAGTGCCAAGAGGGTAGAGGTACCAAGCATAATTTGCTTCCACATAGCCGTTCCTCACTTGTGAAACAGTGGTAGTCATAGACGAAGATCGAGATTGTGTTGTGAATTTTTAGTATCAGGTATTTACAGACACACGATTTGTTTATTATTTCACAGAAACCTGCGTTATGTGGCATTACAAAAAAATTATCAGGCGATTACTTAGCATAATATTTGTAATAATAAGCGTACATGCTTATTATTACAAATATTATGCTACTAAACTTATTGTGTAACTTAGGTAATGGGCAGGGTAATATATTTGTTAGTTAACACATATCTACGCATGTGTTCGTAAATAATAGTTCTTGTAATATTATATATATTACAAATTATAGCTACACTTAACAATTCGTAAAACATATCCCTAAAATTAAAACGAAATATTTTGATCGGAAATTTAAATATATATAATATTTTCATTATTGATGAAAATATAAATTAAAAAAATACAGATGACCATGTTTTTTAGGCTTCTGTAGCCAAAAGGCAAAAAACGGAACCCTTATAAATTCGTCATGTCTGTCTGTCTGTCTGTCCGTCCGGATGTCACAGCCATTTTATTACGAAACTATCAGGACTACAGAATTGAAACTTGGTAGGTAGATGTATTCTGTGAACCGCTTTTCGATTTTCATATATAAATTAAAAATATAATAGTTTAAGGGGGGAAGTTTCATCCCATACATTGAACTGAAACAAAAAATGTTTAAAATTTTACGACTATGGATAGGTCTTTAAACATTGAGGTTCCTAAAACCATTTTTTCTCAATGTCAATAATTTGAAAGATAAAACTGGTAAAATGTGTGTCCCCCCCTCTAACTTATAAAGTAAGGGAGTGAAAAATCTAGAAAAAATATATTCTGTAGATCTCAATAAAAACTTACAACGAAAATTGGTTTGAACGAGATACAATCAGCAGTTTTTAAGATATAGCAACCGCAAATATAACTTTGTTTTTCATACAAACACTATGAAGAACAAAGTTAATTTTTCGGTGGCGAAAAATCATAGTTATAAAATACTCTACTGTGTTACGGAACCCTACGAGTGCGAGTCCGACTTGCACTTAGCCAGTTTTATCTTACAGGCTAGTGTTTGACCACCAACTCGTCTGGTGATAAGCGATGATGTGGTCGGGTATGGAGAACACGCTAGGCTCAGAGTAACAATTACTAATAAAGTACAGTAATTGTTACTCTGAGTTGCTAGGCCTCTAATGGTCTGCCTGCTGCCGGAAAACAGTAGGTTATGGCGGCATATTTTCCCCTTGATGGTGGAAAGATACCTTTATTTAGGTAGCAATGTCAGTGGATCATCATCAGTCATCACGGGCCATTTCGCGCAATTGAAAACAATATCCTCTATTTGTAGTAGCCTGTAGGACGGACTCTATCTGTCGCAATCATCTCGTGTCTTCGTCACATTTGATTGCGGAGATATCCCGGCCTCTGCACTCGACTACTATATATCTAAGGGGACAATTACCATACACACACCATTATTCTAGCAGTAGGTACTTTCTATAGTCTTATTTCTTATTTTCTCTTTATTTATTTATCTCTTCTTATTTGTTTCTTATAATGATCGATCTACATGACGTAGATATCTCACTGCCGTTACAATCTAGCCTTATAACAACTAGGCTAATTAGTAATTTATAATTCTTTCAAAATGTACTATAAAAAAAAACAAATAAAAGAATATATTATTATCTATAGTCTAATAAAAGTCTTTATAATCTATCTATAAATAATATAGTTTTAAGCCTAATGTTTTACGTTGTATAGTTAAGTTTTGAATAAAATAACTTCTGGGACAACTCCGCAACGCAAAGAACAGTAAGGTGGACGTGGCAAAACTATGTATGTATAATTTAAGATCGAAGAACCGACTTCAAAGTTCAAGTTGTGAGAGCCAGTTCCCATTCTAGGCCTAGCGTGCATACCATCTTCAACCGCATCATCACTTACCAACAGGTGAGATAGTGGTCAAACGCTAGCCTGTAAGATATAGAAAAAATACCGTGCTAGTCATATTCAGTAACAAGTTTGAGGTGTTTATCTCCATAACTCTGGAGATATTGAACATATCTCGATGAGACCTGGCAAGTATACTCTTCCAGACAAAAAAATAATTTTCTAAATCGGTCCAGGCGTCTTCTTTGAGTAATCGGTGAACATACATAAAAAAAGATTCCTACAAATTGAGAACTCCCTCCTTTTTTTAAGTCTGTTAAAAATAAGGCGGATATTTAGGTAAGTAAGTATTAACATTTGAGGAAAAATTCTACAAGTTCTCACTATGTTAAGACACAGAACAAATAATATACACGTAGAAGTTATGGTTAAGTTGAACGTTAAACCATCTCTAAGAATATCTGATAGGTACGTACCTACATAATATATCTATGAACGCATTATTAAATATGTCCGTGTGACCTTCATGAATATGAGGTAGAAATACCAGTTACCGTTGAGGAATTCTTGGTACATACAGACAGATAATGTTGCAGGGTTTCCCCGTATCTGCATCAAATTAGTGACATTCTGTTGATGTTTTTTATACAGGTGGAGCATATTATATCGATGTTCCACCTGACTTGCTATCAAAAAGTAGCTTACCGCCAGCCATCAAGGAGAAAATCTGCCGCCATAACCTTACCATAGTTTAACAATCCATGTAAAACTTATGACCTTACGGTGTTCCGGCTGCACACAGCCCTTGAGACTCAGAGTATTTCTATCTAGGACTCGCGTGGTCAGCATTTTCGATTGATATTGATGGATGTCACCAAGTGCCAAGTCTCCTTGGATCCAATTGTAAATCAAGCGGACTCCAGCATTCAATCTTGCTACCGTTATCTTCGGTTTCCTATTTTCAAGGAAGAACGTTCAATCCCAAATTGCATCGTCATTTACCATAAAGTGAGATCGTAGTCTAATGCTTGCCCCTCTCCAATAAAAAAGCTCGATAATAAGCAGGAAATAAGCTGCAAACTAACAGTGATGCAGCTTAATACCAGATGCTATTGTGCTATTAATGCTACTATGCTATAGTTATGTAAACTTGATGGTACCAAATAACACGTTTAACTATTAAGCGGTACGTAATGTCAGTGAAAAGTGTTACATAATTATTGACAAATATGTGTTACGTCTAAATTAAAACTACAAATATAAGTATTTTTAAACCCCGACGCAAAAAGAAGGGATGTTATAAGATTGACGTGTGTATCTCTGTGTCATAAATTCAAAATGTAAAACCACCCTCGTTTGATCTAGGTGTAAACGTTCATTGAGACCATTCCAATGAGCCCAAACACGTCATCTCTACAGTAAGTTGGTAAAGAGTAAAGTACTCTGCAGATTTCAGGAGATGACCCAGCATCAGGTCAATGCTACTATGTTCTACCATATAAGAGGATATCGCAATTCAAATTGAGTAAGTAGGTCTCGTAACGTCATCAACTAGAAAAAAGCTCACAGTTTTAAAACGGCTGAACGGATTTTTATGAAATAAAGCTAAGAACACTCACGATTAAGACACCTGTCAAAAAAAAAATCTGAATCGCCGCGTCGCAAACATAAGGGTGTTATAAGTTTGACGTGTGTATCTGTGTATGTGTGTCTGTCTCTGGCATCGTAGCGCCTAAATGGATGAACCGATTTGACCGATTCAATATATATTTTAGCTCCGTACCTCAAAAGGTAAAAATAAGAACCCTTATAAGATCAGTTTCTTGTCCGTCTGTTTATCTGTCTGTCCGTCTGTCTGTCCGTGTGTCACCACCGATTTTTTCAGGAACAGGTGGACCTAGCAAGTTGAAATTTATACCAGATGCTGAGGTCTATAGTCCCTATTAGGTGTATAAAAATCAATGTCCTGAGTCAACACGATAAAAAGATATGGCCAAATTTAGATTTTTGCGAACACTTGTAAGTACCAAAATGTACCTTAATTTTCAACTTTTTTATTTTTCGAAATTTTTCCTTTACGACACAAGGCTGTAAGACCTTGCTTTTGACCAAAATTTACAATTCTAGGTCAACCGGAAGTACCCTATAGGTTTTGGGTCGAAAACCTATAGGGTACTTCCCGTTGACCTAGAATCATGAAATTTGGCAAGAAGCAAAAGGCCCGGTGGCGTAATTGGGAGAACGGTCGGCTTTGATGCCGTGGTACCGAGTTCAAACCGCCGTGCACCAATGAATTTTTTATGTGCGCTTCTCACAGTGGCCCTCCGGTGAAGGAAAACATCGTTAAGAAACCAACAACCCCCGCATGGTAGTAGGACACTATCTAGTGTCCGTCTGGCCAGCTACCACCCTCAAGTAAGAAAATCTGTCGCCAAAACATCTAATGCATTCCGGCAGCTATCCTTGAGAGCCAGTTTCCATACTAGGCCTAGCGTGCTTACCATCTTCGACCGCATCATCACTTACCGACAGGTGGGATAGTGGTCAAACGCTAGCCTATAAGATATATATTTTTAAAAAAAATTAGTTCTTACAGCACAAATAAAGGAAAATTCTAAAAAATAAAAAATAAATGAAAATGAAAGGGTGTCCCCATACATACATAGATTCGCCAATTAAGATAGGCCTCTGAGTTATATGAGCGCTCATACAATTTAGAGGTCTAGCTTAATTGGTACCAACCAACTTTGGTATGGAAGCCCCTGTGGGCGAATCCAACTCGACTTAGCCGGTTTTACTTATACTATAATACAGTATACTGCGACTAGATTTTGAGCTATTAAGTTCATCACTGCGAAGTTTAGTAAAGTGCTGCCCGTAATAAGGCAATTTAATTACATATGGCACTTTTTAGGGTTCCGTACTTCATAAGGTAAAAAAAGGAACCCTTATAAGATCACTTTCCTGTCCGTCTATCCGTCTGTCTGTCTGTCCGTATGTCACCACCGATTTTCTCAGGAACGAAAACCTGTAGGATACTTCCCGTTGACCTAGAATCATGAAATTTGGCAAGAAGCATCCAACGTTGGGTACGTAAGCCTCGCTGGGCGAGTCCAACTCGATTTGGCCGGTTTTTGCCTCTGAAAACGATAACGCAAATCCTATAGACGTAGACAATTTTTACATTACATTTCATACGATGGTTAATTTAATTCAAAAGGTCACAGAGGTAAGTATTACGTGACTACCACTACCTCTGTTGTACCTATACACTTTACGTATGCTACATACATGCTGATAATGTGCACTCGACTGCCTTTTACTATCTATTTATTCATGACCATGCCTCAAAGTGTTTCGGAAGTAACAATTACTTGGTGTTACGCTAATGTACATAACAAACAGTGAATAACTTAGTGTCATGCTCGTGGCATTTTGTATTGATAGCATAGACTGTCGGACTGGAGACTGTGTCACTAATCTAATCTTGTTTTTCTTATTTATAGTTTTTTTTATATCCATAGGATATCAATCAATGTGTTTCATCATCATCATTCAGCACTAGTCCACAGCTGGACACGGGCCAGTCTAACTGCACGGTACTGAGCTTGATTCTCGGCTACTCTCATCCAGCTTTTGGCAATCACTCTGCTAAGATCAGCTCCGCCAATAAGATCTAGACCACTTTTTAACCGACTTCAAAAAAAGGAGGATGTTTCTCAATTCGACCGTATATTTTTTTTTTTTTTTTTTTTTTATGTTTGTTCGCGGATAACTTCGTCGTTTATGAACCGATTTCGATTATTCTTTTTTTGTTCGAAAGGAGATATCCCAAGTGTGGTACCATGGTAATTTTATTGATGTATGATAAGTATCTCCAGAGATATTGAGATAAACATCTCAAAATTGGTACTAAAAATGAATAGCGCGGCATTGAAGTCGGTTGTTTTTTAGTTTTTAAACGATATTATTCATATTAGGGTTAAAAATATTTGTAGTAATAAGATCCTTTTTCGCAAATATTTTATAGTTGTTCTCCTGGCTCATGGCTGAACCTAATCCTCTCTAGGAATGATGTGTCCGCACTCCACAGGCTTTCACGAAATTTATTTACGTAGCATCTTATATCAACCTCGTAGTAAAAAACGTTTATAAATGTGAATAGATGTTATAATATTATGATCCCTAATCATATTTAAGTGTTAAAAGGTAATAACATTTTTAACAATTAAACAATTTATAGTAAATTGTTAAAAACAATCCAAAATTTCATCGTACCGACAGGACTTGAACCCGCAACCTCCGGAATAACATGTTCCGGTGCTTTGCCAATTAAGCAAAGCTCAATTGGCTTAATTAAGCAAAGCTTAATTGGCTTAGCACCGGAACATGTTATTCCGGAGGTTGCGGGTTCAAGTCCTGTCGGTACGATGAAATTTTGGATTGTTTTTAACAATTTACAAAAAATATAAAGTGTGAAACACTTCAAAGAAACATAATATTCAATTTATAGTAGGCTAATTTATTGGAACAGTCCAAACATTTAGCATGGATTTTTATGTAAGTATTGCCGAAATTATTTTACGTTATTATTTTTTTAATATTTGCACGTCAGCATGGAGGCTGTATACGACTAGGTACCTACTTACTAAAACTGTAGCTGAAATGTATTCCGGTGAATAAATTATGTATTTGATTAGATTTGATACCATACCATATCCAGGATGATCTAACGTAGTTGAGTGGAATGATCTAGTAAAGTAACAGCACTAGGCTATAACTAGGACATAGGTATTTATTTATGGACGATTATAATTATTATGCAGTTAAATCCTTTGTATATCGAATTCTTGTTAAGTCGAAAACTTAGTACTTCGATCTTTTTTTTGCATCGCCCTTGACATTTGAGTTATCGAGATTCCACTTTATTAATATTTGAAATAGGAATCCGTTATTTTAACAGAACCCATTATTAATGTTATACTTAATAATTATTTAAATAACCGGAATATTGATCCGTTAGATAAAACACGTTAAGTATAGGTAATCAAACTGATTGAAACCTCGAATCTCAAAGTCATTAAATTCTCCGAAACTGGTTTCAAATTATAACATTACAACTAACACCGCGCTGTTTACATTCACTAAAATAATAACACTGTTATTTCACAAGGACGTCTTTTATGAACTTCAAAAATTAATAAAACAATAAAAAACTCACCTAAAAGTATAATAAGTGTGCGTGCTAAATTGCTGATACAATTGGCTTCACAAATTGATCGTCTTGTATCTCCCCTTTTTAATTTGTTTTTAAAATGTAGTTTTTAAGCACTCGCGAGATTTGACAGATCGTGTATAATGACAGCTGTCAAAGAATAGGCGGGAACGTGCTCACGCGTCGACGGGCGCGCGGTTTGTGAGCGGCGCCGGCGCAGCCGCAACGCAATCTACCGAACAAGTATTGCGCGACTGATTACGACATTTTAGTGTTTATTTACACGGATCAATTCTGAATATTCTGATGTTCTGCTCAAATACGCGACCGACTCAATAACTTTGGGTTTTTAAGCGTAATAAGAAAACACCCAAATATAATACTAGTACCTATGTAGTTACGTAATCACAGAACAACTTGTAATACACTTTTATTACTAGATCAGGTGCCAAAAACCTCTATAATCATTTAATAAATGTCATTGTTTAATGCAGAAATTACGTAGTTACATCACTAGTGTAACATTAATATAGGTAAGGTAAGTACTTACATACCTTATAACTACTAATATAATAGTACTAAGCAAACTGTTCTATAGGTATATTATATATTATGACACAAAATTATTATCATAAGTATTATCACTTCACTTCTATATATAATCTAGTAGTTGTGTGACAACAATAGACCTTGCGTGCCCTTATAAAAATTTAAATCCGTCCATATATATATATATATATATATATATTTTTTTTTTTTCGCCACATGCATAATGTGTATTTGACACCCGGGATCTTTGTCTTACCTACAAAATATGTGCTATGTACAGTCCGGCATATATATATATATATATATATATGCATACGGCATATGTATAACTTGGCGTGCCTGTGCGCCACTGTGCTTTTACTTTGTACTTTGATAACAGTTTCTCTTAAACCACTTCTAATTACTTTTGGCATTATTGAACTATTTTAATGTAGCAGATTTATCAACAATAATGTCGCGTTAATCTCTCAAACGTCAAACTCACAGTTTCAATTAAAAGAATTAGTTCCAAAATCCACCACCGCCAAGTTATACTTGTGGCACTGTATGTATATGGTGAGACAAACTACCCCCAATATCTGCATGTAAACAGTTCCGAGCCACTTTTATTATTATCTGGCATCCGATAGCCGGCACATAATCATGCGCGCGGACGTCTCATGTAGGTATATTGACATGTCACTAACTGCGCGTACACTGCATTCGGATTTTGAATAAACCGCTCGGCACGCAGACAAGGAAGCGTGGGCTTGTCCGTGTGGTGCTCTCATTACTTCAGATTTGATATTTTATAAAAATATTAAAGAGCAAAATAAAATATTAATAGAAAACAACGGTCTGAAAACACCTCTCCATTTTCTGTGCTGAGATTTCATAAAAATCGGAATGTTGCTTGTCGACACGAGAAACATTTCTGATTCTGATTCCATTGCATTCCACAATTTGACATCCCAGATGAAGCGCTGATTTTTAACTATATATATCTAATAGATTCTTCTAGCATCTTTTGTTATAACAACTGAACTATGAAGGGCCAGGAGAAGATCTATCTACTGTTTTTTTCGATTCGGCTAAATAGTTAACGGTAAAACTCAAACTACTTGCTCTACCTAATGTGCAATGAATTGTAGTTACAAGTTTGTATCGAGTTCCGACTCTAGCCTGCATCTTGACCACAATCTAAAGTAGACCATACCTATCTCCAGATCTAGGATAAGTTTGTTAGTATTCTAGCTCTGTACACGACTGGACACGCTATCTAGACAAATGCAATGTCCTGGATATATTAATGTTAGAAGTTAGAAAGTACTAGAACTTTACAAAAGCCTAGACATATGACGAGAGTTATTGAATCTGACAATGATTTAGACTAGAACTTTAGTGTCACAGAACTTCTACATAATCTTGAAATATAAGGCTGTGTTCACAATATCACTAGAATGTTGCTCCGGAGATACCTAAATACCTAAGCTGTTGCTATACTACGCTCACAGAATCTGTACACAGTAATTTTTAGTAATCGTAACCTTATATGACATACTAGAAGTGCCCCGCGGCTTCGCCCGCGTTAAAAACTTCTTTTATTTACTTAAAACTTTTCTTTTCTAAAACGATTCTATCATTAAAGACATCAAATAAGAATTACCCAAATCGGTTCACCCGTTTTCATGTTATCGCGTGATTAAGGTTATTCGGGATTCATATTTATAAAACCCTAAAAACCTAAATTTACAGACTTTGTTACCTACCCTATTTCGAAAAATCCTACAACACGCACTTTATCCCATCTTGTTTCGCCATACAAACTTTGAATTCCCGTTCCGTATCCGGGAGGAATTTTCAGAAAATCATTTCTGAGAGGATACCTACGTCATAATGCAGATAGTTATATCTGCATTCTGAATTTCAGTGCAATCCGAAACAATATTGATTTTTAGACTTTGTTACCCCAGTTTATCCTCTTAGGGTGGCATTTTGAAAAAGTCTGAAACTCGTATTTACTTATTTATTTACAGAAGTACTTGTGTGAAATGTCGAATAAAACGACTATCCAAACTTTGAAGCCCCGCTTCATCCCCTTAAAGAGTGTATTTTGAAAAATTCTTTCTTAGCGGATACCTAAGTCAAAATAACTATCTGCATGCCAAATTTCAGCGCAATCCGAAACAATATTGATTTTAGACTTTGTTACCCCACTTCACCCTTTTAGGGGTGGAATTTTGAAAAAGCCTGAAACACGTATTTACTTACTTAAGTACTTGTGTTAAATTTCGAATATAAAAGACTATCTAATATTGTTTGTCCATACAAACTTTGAACCCCCGTTTCATCCCCTTCAGGGGTGAATTTTGGAAAATCCTTTCTCAAAGGGAACTAACGTCGTAATAATTATCTGCATGCTACATTTCAGCGGAATCCGAAACACTATTGATTTTCACACTTTGTTACCCCATTTCACCCTCTTAGGGGTGGAATTTAAAAAAAACCTGAAACACGTGTTTACTTATTTTTTTACTGAAGCACTTATGTGAAGTTTCGGATAGATATTGAGGGCCCGGTGGCGTAATCGGGAGAACGGTCGGCTTTGATGCCGTGGTACCGAGTTCAAACCGCCGTGCACCAATGGATTTTTCTATAGAAAAATTTATGTGCGCTTCTCACAGTGGCCCTCCGGTGAAGGAAAACATCGTTAAGAAACCAACAACCCCCGCATGGTGGTAGGACACAATCTAGTGTCCGCCTGACCAGCTACCACCTTCAAGTTAGAAAATCTGTCGCCAAAACATCTAATGTGTTCCGGCAGCTATCCTTGAGAGCCAGTTCCCATTCTAGGCCTAGCGTGCTTACCATCTTCGACCGCATCATCACTTACCAACAGGTGAGATAGTGGTCAAACGCTAGCCTATAAGATATAAAAAAAATAGAAAAGACTATCTAATCTTGTTTTTCCATACAAACTTTGAGCCCCGTTTCATCCCCTTCAGGGGTGAATTTCAAAATCCTTTCTCAGAGGTAAATAACGTCGTAATAACTATCTGCGTGCCAAATTTCAGCGCAATCCGAAACAATATTGATTTTCACACTTTGTTACCCCATTTCACCCTCTTAGGGGTGGAATATCAAAAAAACCTGAAACACGTATTTACTTATTTTTTTACTGAAGCATTTATGTGAAGTTTCGGATAGAAAAGACTATCTAACTTGTTTCTCCATACAAACTTTGAACCCCCATTTCATCCCCTTAAGGGGTGAATTTTGAAAAATCCTTTCTTAGTACACCCTTACGTACTAAGAAAAATATACCCTCCAAATTTCGAATATCTACGACCAGCGGTTTAGGCTGTGCGTTGTCTGTCAGTGAGTCAGTATGTCAGGACAAAGATTCTTATAGTATTAGATAACAGAGCATTCAGACGAGTTATTAACGTATTCTGAAAACTCGAGGTTCAATACAGCATAAAACATTGTTTTTATTTAAAAAAAATTGTGCGTCTATGGTAATAGTATAAGTAAGCATCTGCGTAAAATGTACAAGAGATGTTCGAGTTTACGACAGTTGGTAAGTATGAAAGTGATATTGAACGAAGAGTCTGTCACCAAAACATCTAATGTGTTCCGGCAGCTATCCTTGAGAGCCAGTTCCCATTCTAGGCCTAGCGTGCTTACCATCTTCGACCGCATCATCACTTACCAGCAGGTAAAGGTAAAGTATAAAAAATTAAAATAAAAGTTTTGGCTGGAAACCAAGTAGTGAGTGGGGCAATGAATTACTTTTTGCGTAGTCAGAACGTATCTAACTTGGTTCCCACACTCATGTATGTGAATGCTGGGTATGGTAGAAGAAGCATGAAATTAAAATTAATGCTGTAGAAAGAAATGAGAAGTTTGAGAAGTATGATTGGAGTGACTCTGATGGATAAGGTAGAGAACAGTGTGATATGTGGTAGAAGATGTAGTGACAAAGATATATAAAGGGATTCTTAGATGGTTTGGACATCTAGAGAGGATGGATAAAGGAAGATTGACGAAACAGATTTATGCGACGAGTGTGAATGGGCCAGCCGGTAGAGGCCGACCTAGGCGAACGTATCACGACCAGATCGGAGACGTTTTAAAGAAAGACCAAGCATGAATGAAGGCGCTCATGAAAGTGGAAGAAGCGAAAGAGGTATGTCACGATCATAGCATGGGGGAAGAAGTAGTCTGCCCACCCCGACGGGAAAAAGGCGTGATTGTATGTATGAATGTTTGTAAAATGTTCAGTTATATATATTCCGGTCTAGAACATTTTGCGGATATAACATTAATTATAAACCGACTTCCAAAAAGAAGCAGGTTCTCAATTCGTCTGTATGTTTTTTTTTGTTTTTTTTTTTATTTATTTTTTTCATAATCCAAAAATCTAAATCAATTTTATTTGTAAGAATGTAGGTATCTTACAATGGATATGTCAAGATGTTAAACACGATACGAGTTCCTTATACATTTTTCGCCATATTAGGCAGACAAATATTAGATACATTTTAGTCATAGTATTTATAATTAATTAAATGTAGATATTTACATACATTCTAAAAAGATGTGTTCATAATACAAAATTAAAAACAATAATAATTGTAAAACCAGTAGTGAGTATTAATGTCCTTCTTTTACAAATTATACAATTAATTTATCATAATCAATACAGTCAATTTTGTATGTATGTTACGCGATTACTCCGTCAATTGTGAACCAATTTGAATGATTATTTTTTTAATCGGTAGGGCACGTTTCTGAAGTGGTCCCATTGTAATTTTATCGAGATATGATATGTATATCCAGAGATATGACGATAAACGTCTCAAACTTACTACTGAAATTGACTCGCGGGGCAAGGAAGTCAGTTGTTTTATTTTTTAACCGACTTCACAAAAAAGGAGGAGGTTCTCAATTCTTCTGTATGTTTTTTTTTTTTTTTTTTTGTGTATGTTACGCGATTTTTCCATCAATTGTGAACGGATTCAAATGATTCTTTTTTTAATAGGTAGGATACGTTTCCGAGGTGGTCCCATTTTAATTTTATCGAGATCTGATTAGTATCACCAGAGATATGGAGATAAATACCTCAAACATAGGAGAATGTACTAGTTTTAGTAGAAGAGTCCCAAGAAGATTATACACAATGGAGGTTGCTATTGCATATAAGATATTCTTACGGTAACTGTGAGTGAGATAGAAATAAAGGTGGGGATAATTTTTTTTTATATCTTATAGGCAAGCGTTTGGCCACTATCTCACCTGTTGCTAAGTGATGATGCGGTCGAAGATAGAGAAGTGGACTAGAATGGGAACTGGCTCTCAAGGATAGCTGCCGGAACACACTAGATGTTTGGCGACAGATTTTCTGACTTGAGGGTGGTAGCTGGCCAGGCGGACACTAGATATGTTCAACCACCATGCGGGGGTTATTGGTTACTTAACGATGTTTTCCTTCACCGGAGGGCCACTGTGAGAAGCGCACATATATTTTTCGATAGAAAAATTCATTGGTGCACGGCAGTTTGAACTCGGTACCACGGCATCAAAGCCGACCGTTCTCCCAATTACGGCACCAGGCCCTCAATAAATAATTATATATTAATAATTATAATAAATAATTATATATAAATATAAATTATTTGTCTTCTTTAATTTGGTCCTCAATAAATAATTATATATTAATAATTATAATAAATAATTATACATAAATATAAATAAATTGTCTTCACAGGAATGTTCTACCGGGAAAAGTTTTGTTAGGGTGCAAACTTTTTTAAACATACCTAATATTTTTTGACACGACATGACATTTGGCGATGATGGCGGCCATTTCAGTCCCGCGACACTGCATACATAATTAAATAACTCAGAATTATGAACATACTTTGTACCAATCAACACAGCAAAAAAAAATTATAACCTAAAACCACATATTATATAATAGTTACTACGTAAATAATACTTACCGTTGTTAGGTTGGCTACACCGTGCTTTCATAATTCGGGTATCCACAATATAGGGAAGTGCCTCTTATAACGTAGTAGAGTGATTCAGTACTCTGTTGGCCATATGGCGGCAATTAATGTTAATAATCGCAAATAATACTTTTTAATATTCATTTTGGAATACAACTAGTCCGTGTTATAAAAGTATTTGGAATTATTGTAATAAAATAGACAATTAATTATCGTGTGTGTCAGATGCTTTAATTATACACGGCCATTTTGGACATTGTCCTTTGATACCTTGATGACATCATTATTACTAGTGAATATTTTCACTTTAGCGCGGCATTTAAAGTCAATTTTTTTAGGGTTCCGAACCCAAAAGCTACCAAATGAACACTTTCTGAGACTTTGTTGTCTGTTCGTCCGTCCGTCCGTCCGTCCGTGTGTCTATATGTGCGCACTTTACAGATCTGTATCTTCTTAACCATTATAGGTACATACTTGAAATTTTCAAAAAGTATATATCCGTCAGTGTATAACGGCCCAGACACGAAATTTAATAGATGCATGTAATTTCATTAAAACTTGTTTTCCACTAAAAAGGGTAAAATAAGTTATTTAAAAAAAAAAAAAAAACCGACTTCATAACCACAAAAAGGCACTCAAAAGCGTAAACTTTACTTAAAATTATTATAAGCGTTACCCACTTCTCTATTTGAAGTCGGTGCCAGCCAAGTCTATTGGATATTAGATAGATACTATGTATGTAGTAGTAGTAAGTAGGTAGATGCATGTAGGTATTATCTATCTACTACCTATTAGACTTGGCTGGCACCGACTTCAAATAGAGAAGTGGGTAACGCTTATAATAATTTTAAGTAAATTATTTTTCGCTTTTGAGTGCCTTTTTGTGGTTATGAAGACGGTTTTATTTTTTTTGAAAAATAACTTATTATAGTGAAAAACTAGATAAGACTTGTCAAAATATACAGATTTAACACATTTTCCTTTTTTTTGAGTTATGATTGGCAAACAAGCAGACAGCCCGCCTGATCGTAAGCGGTTCCCGTCGCCTGTGGACAACTGCAACACCATGAGTGCTGTTGATGCGTTGCCGACCTTTGAGGAGTTTGTGGATACCCTTTTTAGGGTTCCGTACCCAAAGGGTAAAACGGGACCCTATTACTAAGACTCCGCTGTCCGTCTGTCTGTCTGTCTGTCTGTCTGTCTGTCTGTCTGTCTGTCTGTCTGTCTGTCTGTTAGTCTGTCTGTCTGTCTGTCACCAGGCTGTATCTCATGAACCGTGATAGTTATACAGTTGAAATTTTCACAGATGATGTATTTCTGTTGCCGCTATAACAACAAATACTAAAAACAGAATAAAGTTAAAATTAATAGAGGGTCCCCCCCACACCGTTTAGTTAGGTAAACGTCCCATTGATGGCGTTACATTTAAATGTCGATCCCTAACACCTTTGTTAGACGTTACATGGCGTTATAAGAAATAAAATGTTTATTAATTATTATTTTTTGCTGGCGAAAAATGATAGTGATATTTTTTGCTCGATCTTATAAAATACTGTAGTGTGGTACGGAACCCTACGAGTGCGAGTCCGACTTGCACTTGGCCAGTTTATTAAAAGACTTAATCTTATAGCTAGATGGAAAGATCGCGGCGGGTAGATCATTCCACATCTTGCAGGTAGGTACGCGGTAAAAATCCTCGGTTAAAACGGGTAGTTCGAGATGTCCAGGTCTGTAAGATGTGAGGGTGAGCTTTAAGACTGTGCCGAGCGCTCCGACGTCTCTACGGAGGTATATACCTATATGTAGTATAGTAATTATTGTAAAATATGTTTGTATATGCAAATAAGCTACATTGGCATAGACAAACATATTTCACTATAATCAGACTGGAAAGAAAGCATTTAGAATAAATAGGAAGAATAGGATCACTAGGTCGTCATATACACAGTACTTATATAAAAGAAAAGGAACTGCCGGTCTGTGAGCTATAGGTAATATTGTAAAACGAGGTCAATGACAATAATAAAGTGAGTAATGTTGATACTTCATTCAAGATATCACCAATTAATCAGCTATGTATGTAGGTTTATATTATACGGTTGAGCGAGTTTCGCTGCTAGATACCCTGGTAACAGCTATTGTCTTGTCTTGTATTGTATCACGCAGGAACTTGCCGCTTATCGGGTCTCTGCGTTACCTATGGGTATTACCTATTATAATGTTACAGACGTTTAGGTACTCTAGCTATTTCAAAAGACGTAAAGGTACGGCCACACAGCGGCGTCCTGCGATCTGCGGGCGCGATCTCAGTACTTTTCAATTGTTTTCTGATCGAGTTTGGTGTGAACCAGTCGGTACAAATACTACTGGGCTATCTGATCGCCGCCTAGATCGCGCACGCAGGACGCTGCAGTGTGTCCGTACCTTAACGTATTCTGTATTAACTAATAAAAGTAAAGACTTCTTTAGGCGCGTTGAGCACTTTGTGTGTGAACAAAAATTATGGACACGCGTCATCGTCACCAAACGCTTTCCATGAGCTATATGTCTGTACCTATATGATATAGCAACCGCAAATAAAACTTTGTTTTTCATACAAGCAAACAAAGTTAATTTTTTGCTGGCAAAGAATATGCTGATACGTAAGCATACCTATACATATATACATACATATTGTCTACCTATACATATAATATATACATACTTAAAATGAACTTGTTAAATTACTGTAGTAGTCGTCTCCAAAATAACTATTTATTTCTTCAAACATTTAAATGTCGCTTGTTGTGTGTATGGAGTAGTCGAATATAAAGCACGCTAACCTAGAAGATACCTTTCAAATGCAACACAATTTAGTCTTCACCGAATACAATACACAGACAAGAAATTCTAATGATTGTAAGTTATTAAATCAATTCTTTTAAAAAAATGTATTACTAATACCTACGAATTATAGTAACCAATGTATTGAATTAATATTGAATAATAAAAAATATATGTAGGTACCGACACGACGAGTTGCAGGGCCATGCTATGAGTTATGACAAGTGCAAGGATTCGCGTGAGAAATGACATGTGCTGCACAACTGTCAAGGTCTCGTCCTTGGACCGTTCTACCTGTGTCTTATAAAATAGACATATGTAGGTCTACGTATTCGTAGGTATTAATTCAAAGTTTCATTCTTCAATGTGTAAGAAGGTAGTATACGCACACAAACCGCGTTTAAAAACATAAAATAAAAGATCATGTAAACATAGCTATAGTAGGTATAATTAAAAGCTTTGAATTAAAATAAAACCAACAAAAGTTATGAGCCATTCAGCTGTCATCCAATCGTCGACGTGAAACTACTAAAAAAAAAAAAAAAAAAAAAAAAAAATATTACGTCGGTTAAAATAGTTGCGTCTCGCAACTTCGCTCGCGATTAACCAAAGGTAGCTACTTAGCCCCATCCAACACTGTAAATTCGATACTAGTCAATTTGAGCAAACTAATTCTAAGTTTTACCACAGAATAAATAATATTAAGTCATCGATATAAATGTACTACGCGCCATGTACTAAGTAAAATATCTTACCGAGAACAGGTAATAAACAACAAACAAACAAATTGACCGACTACTCATATGATATTGGTAAAATAGACTTTGTTTAAAAAATAAGTCCTGATTCATCGAAAGTCTCGTGACTATTAAAGTGGCCAAAGTACAATATAGAACTCCTGTACTTGTTGTATAGGTAATGTCTAGTATCTAGGACTTACCTGAATGCACCGTTATTTCAGAAAGGTGCGCGTAGGAGCGAGGAATGTCCGCGACTGTCCGTGGAAGTGACTCGGGGGCTATAAACATTGCGCTGGTATCTGAGCAGTGGTCCGAAAGGGAATTAAGATTAGGATGCCTAATTAACTTTGGATTTACGGCTTTAAACAGCTGTCTTAGCAAGCCATGATCGAACAGATTCAATACCTGTTCAGTGGCTGAGACTCTAAAGCTAGATTTTAGGGTTTTCAGTACCTAGGTACCTTTTCAGAGGATATTTGTCTACTAAGATGACTAAGCAATGTGCACTTCTTTATCTAAACTTATGATTATTGAAATTAATGTAAAGTTTGTAAGTTTGGATGCCCTATGATTTTTTTAAATCTTTTACCATTAGAAATCACTGCTGTTCTCAGGCAACAAATGCACCTAGGTATAAATACAAAAGTCAACATTGGGGAAGAGTAACAGTTTAGTAGGAACAGTGTTTAGTAGGTATTGTTTAATATTAACAGGTACAGATGACTCTTCAATGAGGAAAGGTATTTAAATCCTACGAAAATGTGACAGTTAGTGACTAAGTACATGGTTTAGCGGTAATTGAAGAATGTTAATAAGAAGCCGCATCTTTACCTACTACGAGTACCTATCCACTGTAATCATTATGAGCCTTACTAAGTTTACTTATAAGTTACCAAGGACATACTTAGTTTTAACTTATCCTTATAAAGTTAGAACGGAGGAACTTATTCAGGTCTACCTACCTAAAACTTCAAAACTCGAAGCATTTATATATATATATATATGTACATATATATATATATATATATAATACATTTATATTTATTATAGGTACCTAGTATAAATTATTCTATGCACTCATATATTATATTGCTTTGCCTTATTAAATTTGCTATGCTGATAAATTGTGATATTACCAGCTTAGTAAGTTGCACAAATAGGCAAGTAAGTCTTCGAGCATTCACCAATGCTCGAAGAAGTAAGTACGCCCGCGACATCATGCTATCAGCTGCAACTTGAGGAATGTATGGTTCCGCTACACCAGAGAATAATAATAGTACAAATATCAATGATTATTATACTTTAAACAAGAATCGCACGAATCATTTTCAGTTGCAAGTTTGTGGTGTCTGTCTATCTCCATATCTCTTAAGATACTCATCGGATCTCGATGAATTGTTTAATGAGAAGAAGATATCTAACCTAACCATAAAAAAAATTATCATTCATATCAGTACACGTTTCGCGGAGAAATCGCTTATCATTCACACAATATAAAAAACATACGTACTAACGATTGATAATTTCTCCTTGTTGGAAGTTAGGTAAGATTAAAAAAAATTATGATGTAAGTATGCTTGGAATACTTAAAACGCAATTATCTAATATTGTCGTTTTGGGTGTTTTATGTCTGACAGACAAGCAATTGACCGCTATCACACCTGATGTTAAGTGACGATGCTAAGATGGCAATAAATGTAGACAGTGTGAGACGAGCTGCAATCTTACTGATTTTTTAGTACTATCCACACGTTTGGAGGGTGGTGTGTTGAATCTTCCTTGGGTTTGAGCTTCGGCAAAAGCCTACCACTTGTGATCACCACACTCAGCACCATCCAGGGATCACGTGTAGGATTAAAGAGTACCCATTGGATATCTGTGCTACCGCCATATTGAACTTTAACAGGTGGAGTGCCTACACTATAAGGACAAGTGATGAATTCTACGAAGGTGTGATTTCATTTCATTGAACTAATGAATAATAATCAAAAATCACGAATACCTATCTATCCTATAACCACAGTTTTAAAATTGTATTATGTATAGTAAAACTGTGCGTTTAACCTTATGGTGTTCTTGCAGCACAGCTGTCGAGAGTAAGACCATTCTAGGTCTGGCGTGCTCATAATCCTCGGCCAAATAATTATTTATGCAATACAATAGAACACCACCGCCGTGGTCGAGTTTACAATACAATAGAACAATACCATAGTAAAACTGTGCGTTTAACCTTATGGTGTTCTTGCAGCACAGCTGTCGAGAGTAAGACCATTCTAGGTCTGGCGTGCTCATAATCCTCGGCCAAATAATTATTTATGCAATACAATAGAACCCCCCACCGCCGTGGTCGAGTTTAGATCGTGCTCCATGTTGATTTTTGCTTTTTAAGCAACATGACTTCAAAACCAATTGAAAACTTCATCCGGGAATTCCAAAATAACGTGATGAAAACCATGACAAAAATGGAAAACCAATGGAAGCAATCGAAACTCAGCTAACTAAACAAACTACTATCATCGCGAAATGAACACAATCGCCATCGCCACAATATTTAGCCTAATTTTATTCCAAAAGTCCATTATAAAATTAGTGAAAGAATTGTTTAAATCGGTCCAGTAGTTTTTGAGCCAAATCGTTACAAACATAACTAAAACTGGCTAAGTCGAGTTGAACTCGCCCACCGAGGCTTCGTAAAAACCAATTAAGCTAGACCTCTAAATTGTATCAGCGCTCATATAACTCAGAGGTCTACATTAATTGGCGCAAACTATGTATGTATGAGGAAACCCTTTAATTTTCAACTTTTTTATTTTTTGGATTGTTTCCTTAATTTGTGCTGAAAGACCTTGCTTCTTGCCAAATTTCATGATTCTAGGTCAACGGGAAGTACCCTATAGGTTTTCGACCCAAAACCTATAGGGTACTTCCGGTTTACCTAGAATTATCAATTTTGGTTATAAGCAAGGTCTTAGAGCACAAGTAAAGGAAAAATTCCGAAAAATAAAAAAAGTTAAAAATTAAGGTACATTTTGGCACTAAAAAGTTTTCGCTATATCTCAAAAACTGCTGACTGTATCTCGCTCAAACCAATTTTGACTTTGAGCAAAAATGATTTTAGGAACCTCAATGTCATTTTTAAGGACCTATCCATAGACACCCCACGCGTATAGGTTTGAAGAAAAAAAACTTTTTTGTTTCAGTTCCATGTATGGGATGCCCGCCCTTAAACTTTTATATTTTTTATTTTTGTATAAAAATCCGAAAGCTATCCACAGAAAACATCTACCCACCAGACCTAGTTTCAATTCTGTAGTCCTAATATTATCGGAATAAAATGGCTGTGACATACGGACGGACAGACAGACAGACAGACATGACGAATCTATAAGGGTTCCGTTTTTTACCATTCGGCTACGGAACCCTAAAACTTCATGGCTGAAGCCGTGCAAAACTTGCAAGCAATACATGCTGACCACCCTTGCTGATTCTTCTGCACGTATCAGTCTCCGGATGAACTTGCATAAGACCAAGATCACGTTCAACGATTACCCTAAACGGAATTCCTATCGAAGTTGTTCACGAATACGTCTATCTTGGGTAAATTTTGCTATTGGGTAGAAGCAACTTCGAGAAGGAAGCTCGCAGAAGGATACAACTTGGATGGGCAACATTTGGAAAGCTTCGCCGAGTCTTTTCTTCGCCCATATCACAAAGCCTAAAGACGAAAGTCTTTAACGAGTGCGTTCTACCTGTTATTACTTACGGAGCCATGACATAGACACTGACGGTGCGACTAGTTCACCAATTCAAAGTCGCTCAGCGAGCCATGACGTGGACACTGACGGTGCGACTAGTTCACCAATTCAAAGTCGCTCAGCGAGCCATGACGTGGACACTGACGGTGCGACTAGTTCACCAATTCAAAATCGCTCCGCGAACCATGACGTGGACACTGACGGTGCGACTAGTTCACCAATTCAAAGTCGCTCCGCGAGCCATGACGTGGACACTGACGGTGCGACTAGTTCACCAATTCAAAGTCGCTCCGCGAGCCATGACGTGGACACTGACGGTGCGACTAGTTCACCAATTCAAAGTCGCTCCGCGAGCCATGACGTGGACACTGACGGTGCGACTAGTTCACCAATTCAAAGTCGCTCCACGAGCCATGACGTGGACACTGACGGTGCGACTAGTTCACCAATTCAAAGTCGCTCAGCGAGCCATGACGTGGACACTGACGGTGCGACTAGTTCACCAATTCAAAGTCGCTCAGCGAGCCATGACGTAGACACTGACGGTGCGACTAGTTCACCAATTCAAAGTCGCTCAGCGAGCCGTGACGTGGACACTGACGGTGCGACTAGTTCACCAATTCAAAGTCGCTCAGCGAGCCATGACGTGGACACTGACGGTGCGACTAGTTCACCAATTCAAAGTCGCTCAGCGAGCCATGACGTGGACACTGACGGTGCGACTAGTTCACCAATTCAAAGTCGCTCAGCGAGCCATGACGTGGACACTGACGGTGCGACTAGTTCACCAATTCAAAGTCGCTCAGCGAGCCGTGACGTGGACACTGACGGTGCGACTAGTTCACCAATTCAAAGTCGCTCAGCGAGCCATAGCGCGCTCGACAGGGCTATGCTCGGCGTTTCGTAAATCGCTTTAAGTGATAAGACCATCCTTTGCATTACATAGAACACGTATTCTTACATTTCTTAGGTTCATTGTTTCTTTTATCATTGGTGCAAATAAAGTGTTATTCTATCTATTTATTTAGGTTTACCTGTGCTGTGAGCAACCAAATCTATTTTAATTTTAGTACTCAGGATTATCTCACACAACGCAGTGGTACAAGGTCTTGCATAACTACTGCGTGACACAATTACTAATGGATCTACAATCACATCATTATTAATAGAAAAACCCCAATATTAAACAAACATCCAATTTGATGGCCTTGAACACAGGTGTAGGTTAGATAAGTATGTAGTCTATATAAGTACTAAGACAGACTAAATCTAAAAGTATTATCTAATTCGGTATCCTAGCTCGTTATTGTAATAGACTAGTGTATAAATTAACGTAATTTTAATGTATTATGTTAAGCCTACATTTTAGTATGTATTTTGAGAACGTGACATGACTACTAGTAATACATAGGTTCTACTTACAATACATTCGGTATTAGGAACATAAGTTTTTATGTAGCAGTGCTATCGATATGTTTAGTCCTTTCCTTAGTTTAACTCTATGTAAGATAATAATAACTGTTATATCGTAGATTTTAAGTAAATTAGATGGGACCAATGAATTTTGTCTTGTTTAATTTATTTCTTATTTCTATACGCTCAATAGGCTTTTTTAGGGTTCCGTAGTCCTGACAAGGAACCCTTATAGTTTCGTCATGTCCGTCTGTATTTCTGTCTGTCCGAGGTTTTGCTAAGAGACCGTTAATACTAGAAAGCTGTTATTTTGTAGAGGTATGTATATAAATTACGCCGACAAAGTGGTGAAATAAAATATTGAAAAATATATTTCTTTCGTCGTGTACCCTATTATGTGGGGTATCGTTGAATAGGTCTTTTAAAATGACTTAAGGGTTGGTAATACCATTTTTCGATTGAATGCTCCATTTACGAAATATTAAACTTTAAAGTGCAAATTTTTGTTCCATAAGGGCGTCCCCCCTTCTAAAAGCTAAACTGCTGTCTTGAAAAATCTGAAAAAACTAGTGATAATAGTGCATTTCATGAACTTTAAAGGAAAACTATAGCGGTTAAGATAACTTTATTAGTTTAGCAGAAATAGTCGTTTTACTTGGGGGTTGGATAATTTTGTACCAAATACAAAATCCTTAGAATAAATCTTTTAAAGTGACAAAGACGAAGTACCTAGTTGCTTGTTTATAACGGGTAAAGACTTGCATTGAATAACGGGCTACTACGGAACCCTACACTGTGCGTGGCCCGACACGCACTTGGCCAGTTATTTCTTTTTGTTTATGGCAGATAGTCAAGCGTTTGACCACTATCTCACCTGATGCTAAGTGATGATGCGGTCGACAATGTAGCAAGCTTTTTACATGTGTTAGACTACATGGTGTGTGCTATTGATGCGTGCCCTATTGTCCCTATTGTCGATGTATCCAATAGCTCGAGCTACATCTTCTTCGCTGCAGACACCTCGCGCCGGGTGGCGGCGCATCTTCATATCACATCTTACTCGCTTCGCTACATAGTTTAGCATCAGTGGACACGGTCACATAGTTTCGTAGCTTAGCTTGCACATCCTTGCACCATTACTGCATAGTATATTTATCCTTTGGTAATATAGCACCCTAAAACTGATTAACAAAGTTTTAGCATATATTCAGTACCAAATCAAGTAAACCAAGTAAACAAGTGCTTGTGTGACAGGAATAATAGTAAATAATATTTCGACTGAGTCAAAAGCTTTCTCATGATCAGGAAGCGTTTGACTTCTTTGATTGAATGAAGAATCTCGTCTACAAAGTACGAACAATATGCAGAAAATGATGTATAATGGAAATGTCAAATACTCTCCCGTATTTTGCGTAAAACATGCTTGCATGATTTCTGTTTCATCTGTCGTATAATCGATGTGTTGTGTGAATGCAATCGATGGTATCATATTTTCCTAAGAACTTGACCACAGAACACAGCTGTTCTGTGAACTCGGCCTGCTGAGCGAGTTTCCTGTAGGTAATAAAATTCGGAGAGCCTTCGCACTATTCTGCTTTATCCTCCTATATATTTCTTCTAATAGGTCACACCCTGTCAGCGTGTGGGAAAATCAATTACCCAAAGATGTAGAAGTTGGAAGCTATTATGGTATAGATACAATTTTATAACTTTTATATCTTTAGGTAATTGATTTGGATTAGTGAGGCAGCCGTTATTGCGATCAGTAAATCAGATATTTATCATAATCGGTTTCGAATCTTTGTAACTATCAGTGATCTAAAAAAAGAGATACGTCACTACATACATTATGGCTGCTTCTTTTCTTCTGACTTTAATTAGACTCACTTAATTAGATTCTGACTGACAGATCCTTAGGTACAAGCCAGACAGAACAGAAGAGACCACTAAGACAAAAGGACAAGAACAGGACAAAGTCACGCCGTCCTCTCCGCCGCCTCATCCTCTCTACATCACAAAAACATACATTTGCTATGAATAGTATATCCATCTATAAGATTTCATCCCGATGTCCGCGTTCGTCTTACGTCCTCTCTTTCTAGCTTGCATCTTAGATTACTTACAGACAAACCTAAAAGTAAATACTACGAAGGCAGTTGACATGACACATTAGCTTGTATACAAATATAGCTGCGGAAGCGTCCACCAATCACACCTAGACCTAAATGTGATACATCATATCCACCAATTAGCACCGGCTGTAATGCGACATGCATGTCAGCGACATGCGATAGATGGACGAAAATATTTTAAGCGATGTAATAAAAGTTTCACTTAAAATAAACAATGATTTATACCTATGATAAGATTTGAACAATTTTATCTCTGAAGTGCTAGTAGGTAGTTCAGGTGTCACTTATTGCGGTAGGTTCGGACAATCCTCCCCTGGGTCGTTATCTTAGCCCACTTGTGTTTGTACACACAACTGTTTAAACTTGTGATGGGTACAGTAAGGCACACGTTGGATAGCAGCAAGGTACGGTCCCGCACGGCCGCGGCTTCCACTCCACTGATATATTTGATATAATGCAAATACCTATCTAATTATCCTATATAATAATCTATAATTGGTGCCGTGCGCACGTGCGTAGATAGTATTGTATGTGATATTGTTCAACATAAGTTATGATGAAACATAAAAATACTTAGTACCGAAGTCGTAAATAAAATTGTCACCTATTTGTCCCGCTTCAGGGCAAAGGGCTTTCTTCCTTCCTTCAAGTTCCTTCCACACATCACGGTCTATTGCTTGTAGGATCCAGGTGCAAGAATAGAAATCTAGCTCCTCCCGCCATCTACATAAAATATTCCTACAGCTAAGGATAGAGTTTTTTCAATGGCTTTCTGTATGTTACAATAGCTTTATAATGCGATATCAAGAATCAAAGAATCAAAGCATTTATTCAGTATGTAGGCAGTATTAATATACGCACATATACACGTCAAGATCATAAAATAAATCATAACCAATTATCAAGTAAACATAGCAAAAGCAGAATTTAACGCTTTCAATTAGAAAAAAAAAAGTAATGAACCATTCAGCTGTCATCCAATCGTTTACGTCAAAATATTTAAAAAAAATGTAAGTACGTTAAAACCAACCATACATGTAACTGTGTGTTTCAGTACTTCAGACAATTTTTATATAAAAAAAAATAAAAAAGTGAAATAGTGAAACACAACTTAGAGAAACGCATACCGATCACAGCACATATCATGATCCGAATGGAACTGATAGTCCGTCTGTCAGCTGCATAATATTGTTTAAATAAAAATAAAAATGGCAAGCCTAGAAAGAAAATCCGCGGCCAAAAGGGGAAAACTGAATGGCTGTTGAATCTACCGGTGTTTCGGAATTAATATAATATTGTTACGCTCTCTCCTTAGCCTAGAGTTCATGAAACATTAGAAATAATTAGTCTATATCTATACTAATATTATAAAGAGAGAACATTTGTATTTTTGTATGTTTGTAATGATTTGGCTCAAAAACTACTGGACCGAATTGAAAAATTCTTTCACTAATATATAGAATGGACTTTCGAAATGAAAATAGGCTATATATTATCCCGTTTAAATCAAAGGTACATTCGTGGAGACCTAATTTGCAACCTAAGTCGACAAAAAAACGGTCGAAAAAACACGTTTCTTACGAACGCTGCTCAATTGAAAACAGATGGAAGAATATTTTCTATGGAAGAGTTGTACAACTTATAAGAGCTTATAAGAGCTACAAAAAAGTCCGCGACAGCATATGTCTATCTCTTAAGGTTGACTCACAGTAACCATTTTAATCTTTAATTTTTTGTTAAAAAATATTACATAACTTCCAGGGCTATTTTCAAGTATATAGTATTAATCCTTATCCAAAAAATTACGTTAATTAGCTTGGCCACATATTATAGATTAAAAATGTCCCTTACAGTATACAATTCAAATAAAAACTCTAGAAGATATCACTGATTTCACATACACGCATCGCAAAATTAATAAAATATTTGCAGTCAAACCACAGAATAGGTCATAGTTACTACAAACATATTATTATAAGCTTAGCTTTTCTGTAGATTCCTACCGATCGCAATCAATTTGAAGTCAATAGAGTATAACAATATGATCTATATATATATATAATATCTATATATATATATATATATATATATATATATATATATATATATATATATATATATATATATATAATATAATGTTTTAAACCACCCCGACAGATCTATGAATAATCTTTTCATTAAAAGCAATCCAATGACTCATAACACGACATTTAAAATCTGAGCTGTAAGTTGGTGAGGATTTGAGTATTTTGTAGAGTCCAGGAGATGTCCCAGCATCAGGTCAATGCTTCCATGTACTTACAATATCGTTGAAGAAGAAGATTTTCGAATTGATCAGACCTATGCAAATTGATTAAAGCTCATAGTTTTATAACGATTGAACGAATTTTCATGAATCAAAGCTAAGAACACTCTCGATGAAGATATCTATAAAAAGACAAAACCTATCAATAACAAAATCAAAAACGGTTCATCCGGTTGGGTGCTAAGATGCTACAAACAGACACATAGATACACACGTTAAACGTATAATACCCCTACTTTTTGCGTCAGGGAACGCCGTAAGGTTACGGCGACAGATGTTCTCCTTGGTGGTGGTAAGCTACTTTTCAACCGACTTCCAAAAAGAAGGAAGTTCTCAATTCGTCTGTATGTCTCTTTTTTCTTTCTTTTTTTTTGTGTGTGTATGTTACGCGATTACTCCGTCAATTGTGAACCGATTCGAATGATTATTTTTGTTATCGGTAGGGTACGTTTTCGAGGTCGTCCCATTGTAATTTAATTGAGATGTGATAAGTATCTTCAGAGATATGACGATAAACGTCTCAAACTTGCTACTGAAATTGACTCGCGAGGCATTGAAGTCAGTTGTTTTAGTTTTTAAACTATCTTAAGTATTGGTAGATTTAATGATCCCACGAAAACCCATGATTCATTAATGCACATAAAACTTTCATTGGTAAGTATATAGCTAGGATTAGAACCAACGACCCTCGGGTCAGAATCAAGGTAACTATCCTTTACGCCAAAGGGCCGTCCAATATCACTACGTAAGTATTATAAATCAATGTCCATCACTGCGTCTGTCTGTCTGTTCGCAATAATCTCAATAGCTGCTGAACGGATTATCATGCGGTTTTCACTAATATCCAGAGTGTTTATGAGGAAGGTTTAGATGCTAGGTTCATAATTCGTTAAGGTTTTGTGTAAATTGGTTGACATATGACGATGATTATTAAATATGTTAATATTTTATATTCGATGCAACAAACTGATGCAAATTTTATAGGCATATATGTTCTACCCGTGTGAAGCCGGGGCGGGCTGCTAGTTTGTTATAAAGTAATACATGCGGATAGAGTGGAATGTAGAGTAGGATGCGGAAAGGGGAATATTCTTAGTTTGTTCAATTTTAAAAAACTTACAATAAGTTTAATTTCAGATTTTTAATGCGATTTGCAATTTATAAATATATGTACTTAGATAATTAGGTTACTGAGAAGTATAGATTTAATAAAAAGAAAATCATAATAACTTTACTTAGGTAGGTAACCACCATTTCATTCGGTGTAATATTACCTACCTATCTAAAATCTTATTTAAAGTTATCTCTAAATAAGATTTTAATCCCCAATTGTAATCTTAAATCTGCAGGACGATGTCCGTTAGTGTCGCGTGCAAACTCCTCGTAGGCCTCCCCCCCCATCCCTCACTATCTATCGAGGAGCTATCGATCGATAATTGTATCAATAACTCGCTATCAAAGTTAATTGGTGATTATTGGTCGCTGGTGCCGTGTGCACTGCTATTAAGGAGAGGACGTACACACAACAGACATTATTGGTCGCTGGTGCCGTGTGCACTGCTATTAAGGAGAGGACGTACACACAACAGACATTATTGGTCGCTGGTGCCGTGTGCACTGCTATTAAGGAGAGGACGTACACACAACAGACATTATTGGTCGCTGGTGCCGTGTGCACTGCTATTAAGGAGAGGACGTACACACAACAGACATTATTGGTCGCTGGTGCCGTGTGCACTGCTATTAAGGAGAGGACGTACACACGATAGACATTATTATAGTGGTAGAGTACCTATCTACTTTTTAGGGTTCCGTAGCCGAATGGCAAAAAACGGAACCCTTATAGATTCGCCATGTCTGTCTGTCTGTCTGTCTGTCCGTCCGTATGTCACAGCCATTTTAATCCGAAACTATTAAGACTACATAATTGAAACTTGGTAGGTAGATGTTTGACAGTAAAAAAATTGTAAATTAAATCCAAATGAGTGCGCAAGAATAATAAGTTATTTTACAAAAAAAAAAAAACCGACTTCATAACCACAAAAAGGCACTCAAATGCGAAAAATAATTTACTTAAAATTATTATAAGCGTTACCCACTTCTCTATTTGAAGTCGGTGCCAGCCACTCTTGCGCACTCATTTGGATTTAATTTACATAAACATAGAACTTAGAGCCAAGTTGGTCCCAGGATGGACTCCTGATTTAACGATTAGAGCAATGCTTTGATGATGAATTCAACGTGGCTTGCACAGGCAAGCAAGCAAAGCATAGTGGTGAGACTTGTTCAAGTCTGCCTGGGGTAGTACCCAGGCTGAATTTGTTTGATAATCTTTCGCAATATAGAAATGGTTATCAGTTTGAAGGATAAGGTGTCCAGTGAAATTGGGTACCTATATAAAGGCCCTCTTGTTGAACATTGCATACCAAACAATACAAAAATATCTTCTTCTATAAGTAACTCCAATATAGAAGGTCGGCAGTCATCCTTTTAAATGTCCACGAGTGTTTTAATACCTAGTGTTTCGTCCCGTAGGAAATTTGCTTTCGCGCCATACGCGGCGCAATTAAGCGAATAAAGGTGAAAACCGCATGAAAATCTGATCACTTAGCGTGGTCTGTGAGTTTCGCCGGCTCCCAGCTGTGTGAATCATTCGGGCGACGAATCGTTTTTTGCTTTGGCATCGCGTATGCATTTTGTTGTTTTTAATAATTTACTGTGTGCGGTATTCAATTGTGAATTTGTGATTGGACACCACTCGAGCGCAACCGGGCGCAGTCGTAATTATAAACCTTTGGACTAAACCTCGCGTATTGTGGTGAAACTTGTGATCTTCAAGCCACGTGGACTTCATCGACGACGATTCAGGGAAGTACCACAAAATCTTAATAATTGAATGTGATCACATCCATTGTTAGGAAGGGAAAACCCCTTCACAGTGGACAAGGAAGGGAAAACACTCTTCACAGAAAGTGGTACACCTCCCTTTTGGATATCCTGTTGTCAACACCTAGTTATGTGCAGTTTTATACAATACTTTATCTACACTCCTAAGACGGAATAAGAAGTCCAGACGCCAGCCACCGAACAACGCACTGAGGCCGATTTCGTAAACATGTGTGCTCTTAGTGAGTGTTGCCTTGCAGTAAAAACTTATTACCGTAATATATTATTGTCTATGTACTGAATGAATGGATAAGTAAATAGATAAGTAAGCAATTTTTTTTAAGTGTATACCTTATATTTAAGAGTACTGTAAGTATGTTTTCATACCATCTATTCGAAAAACGATAGTTGGATGATGGATGGTTCCTCGATAAGTGCGCGCAAAATAGATCTTTTCCGCCCTAGGATGGGAAAGTGTTTTTAGGGTTCCATGCCCAAAGGGTAAAACGGGACCCTATTACTAAGACTCCGCTGTCCGTCTGTCTGTCTGTCTGTCTATCTGTCCGTCTGTCACCAGGCTGTATCTCATGAACCGTGATAGTTAGACAGTTGAAATTTTCACAGATGATGTATTTCTGTTGCCGCTATAACAACAAATACTAAAAACAGAATAAAGTTAAAAATAATAGAGGGTCCCCATACAAGACACGTGTTTTTTTCGGCATTTCACGCCATCTATGAACGCTTACTTAGGTAAACGTCCCAGAGATGGCGTTATATTGAAATGTCGATCCCTAACATCCTTGTTAGACGTTAGATGGCGTTATAAGAAATAAAATGTTTATTAATTATTATTTTTGCTGGCGAAAAATGATAGTGGTATTTTTTGCTCGATCTTATAAAATGGTACGGAACCCTACGAGTGCGACTTGCAATTGGCCAGTTTATTTAAAATATTTTTTATATCTTATAGGCTAGCGTTTGACCACTATCTCACCCGTTGGAAAGTGATGATTCGGTCGAAGATACTATAATTTTGGCTTATGAATGTTCTTTTATAGTGTCCTGTCTAAGGTGGTTCAATGAAATTCCGTGACATTTCCTGACATCACTTCATAAAATTGCATGACGTCTCATGATATTTTGTAACAATTTAATGACATTTTAGACATTTCATGACATATCGTGACATTTGGTGACTTTTGATGAAATTTCACGACGTTTCATGATATTTCGTGACATTATATGACTTTTTGTAACATTTCATGACAATGAGAACATGAGAGACTTTTCATGACATTTTATCAAATTTCGTCGCAAAATATCATAAAATGTCATGAATTGTCACGTAATGTCATGAAATATCATGAAATGTCACGAAATATCACGAAATGTCACAAAATGTCACAAAATATCTAAAATGTCCTGAAATGTTACGAAATATCACAAAATGTCAGAAAATTTGACGAAACGTCACGAATTGTCATGAAATATCATGAAATGTCTCTAAATATCATGAAATATAACCGTGAAATGTCATGAAATATCATTATATGTCACGAAATGTCATTAAATGTCACGAATGATACGAAATGTCATGAAAAGGCATGAAATGTCATGAAGTGTATCGAAATGTCATATAATGTCACGAAATTTAATGAAATGTCATGAAATGTCACTTTATGTCATGAAATGTCACGTAATGTCATGAATGTCATGGTATGTCACGAAATGTCATGGCAAATGTCATATTATATTTAATCACTCTCACTTGAACAATCACAGTTATTTATATCTGGTTAGAGCGCCAGGGCATGTTTATCAGTAGGCGGGGTTTGAATCCCGTCGTAATCCGTATATAGTATTTGAAATTAATATTAAACTAAACTTAAATTAAGACTATGACTGCTTAAAATGTGATATTGACCCCTTGTTGTGAATTGAACTGTCAAAAACTTAAAGATTTTTTCACGATTTACAATTAGTGTATTTAGCCAGTATTGACACTGGCTAAATACATCTAATCGTGTGGAACCATAATAAAAATATAAAACAAAATAACTTACTCAATAAACGGGGACTATCGTGACGCTTACTAGTGGCAACACTTGTGGGTTTTTTTTCAAGCTGTCATAATAATTACTAAAACTGATTTATCAAAAATATGGATTTTTATGTTTACTTACGTATGAAATGTGATTTCATCCTGCTTTTTATTTCTCGAAGTATGGTTTTTAGACCCTTTCAAAACACAATTCAGCATTGTTTTAAAAAAAAATGTGAATTATTATAACGTGACACTCCGCGCGCCGGAATAGCTCGACTGACAAGGTAAGGTGTAATTTCGTTATATGCGTGTGTGTGTTACTGTGTATGTTCACGGCGAGGTGTAATTTTACCGGCCTCAGTGCGTTGTTCGGCGGGCCTCGGTCTAGACTTTTAGTCTGAGTCTACACTCATGGAAAAGATTACTTATTTAAATAAAAACAACTAAAGTAAGCAAAAGCCACAGAAATAACTATTATTAATATATCTGTGGCAAAAATGAAATGAAATGAAATGAAATGAAATGAAAATTATTTATTTCGCAACAATATGAATAACAATTATAAATCACCTACTGCTAATACAGTATGTTGCAAAACAGGACCCAGCTCAGCAAAAAGTTGGTCATGATGGACATGACCAACGCTGGTCTTCTAACCAAACCTAACAATGGCTCTTTACCCATGTCATATATTATGTTATACTTTGAAAGTAACGTAGGTTTACGTACTGTGGGTTAAAGTACTGTGGTTACGGAGTAAACATCGATCAACCGTGCATGTGCCTTTCCCCCCGTAAATAATGACTCAGAATAAATAATAATACAGTTTATGATAAAAATTGAACTGAAAGATCTTTTTGGGCGACCTAAAGTAAAGTATAAGAAGAATAAAATAGTAGATTGTATACCAAGGGTGCAATATAGTACGTTTCTGCGAAGCCACTTTTTTTAATCCTGTTTTACACTCTGCTTTTCATCCCCCTCTATGAGAAAAGGGAATAAATAAAAGGCTCTATAAAAACAGCATTTCAAGAGCATAATATTGTAAAAGACGCTCACTAACATAAACAAACTTAATAAACCAATAAATACAAACAGTTTCCAATAAAAACTTCGCACCTTTTGCAGTTTTCACCCGATTAACATTTTACCCTTAACTCATTGACATATTATACATAAGGACATGAAATACCTACAAAAAAAAGGGTGCATATCTTAACCTAAAACGTATTTCATTAATTGTCCATTGGCCCATTGCTAGGATTGTGTCAATCAAGGTCATACAAGCAAATGTATCGCGGCACCTCCATGTCTATATGTATTTCCTACTCCATGATTAAATGTGTTATTATGACAGTCTGTGACCACAGACTAAAAATGCCAATAATTCTAGCGCTATTTTTTCTTCTTCTTGGCCACCACAATATATGTGTATTGTGCCACGTTGCGCGTTTAATTTTTTTTTATGTTTCCCCGTCTATATGATGTTGCGGCATTTTTTTTACTTAATTAACGCCGCGCGCTTTCTATTTAATAGGACAGTAACATTACCCGTACAATATTATTATTGAACCTCCTTAGACATGGCACTATAAAAGAACAATCAAAGCAAAAAAAAAAAATTTTGGTCTTTTCCGCCCTAGGGCGGAAAAGTGTTTTTGAATTTTTGGCTTATAACTATTTTTTGTAGGTATTTCATGTCTTTATGTATAATATGTCAATGAGTTAAAGGTAAAATGGTTTTTGGGTGAAAACTGCAAAAGGTGCGAAGTTTTTATCGGAAACTGTATGTATTTATTGGTTTATAACGTTTGTTTATGTAAGTCAGCGTCTTTTACAATATTATGCTCTTGAATAACTATTTTATCTATTCCTTTTTCTCTTAGAGGGGATGAAAAACAGAGTGTAAAACTATTTGCACAGCTGCAATATTATTTTCTCACGGCTGACGTACTTTAAATCCCTCGCTACACTCAGGATTTTACTTTAGAATCCTCTCACTACGCTCGAGATTCTACTCTAGAATCCTTCGCTTCGCTCTGGATTCAAAATAGCGGCCTCGCAGAAACGTACTATATTGCACCCTTGTTATACAATCTACTACTATTGCATTATTTTGCTAATCATTCTGTATCCTATTTAAAAAAAAAACTTTCAGTTGTAAGTAGGTACATCCATAAAGTTTTTCTTTTGTGTGAAAATGGCTAGGCGCTTACTGCGCCACTATCTCACCTAATGTTAAGTGATGATGCTGTCTGTCATTATGGTTCTATTTTTCATAATCCGAACTTTACAATATGCGAGTAAATAAAATAATAATATCAACCGATCCTAAGAAAGACAAGTAAAATCTTAATTTACCTTTTGTTGGGTTCTTTAGTTTTGGGGATACCACGTCCGTTACCACACTGTAGGTGTTTGAGCATCTCCAACTAAAATATCCATTATTTCGATAGCAATGGACGGGCAACAATAGATAGAATAATAATTATATAGTGATCAGAGAATATCCACCCCTTAAGTGTTTTGCACACGGCACTAATTCGGTGCACACGCGTCGTGGCTGCTCCTTGGAGACGTGCGCAAAAAGGCTTTCAGCTGAAATCTATTATGATAGCGCGCGTATACCGATACCAGAGCTATCATTCATAGGTCATACGCACACGGACTTGAACATTCCGTCGTAAATCCCAGATACCACGGTCTGCAATGACTACCTACATAATATTATTAAAATTTAAATAAAATTGTTATTAATAATAATATTTATTACATTAAAACAATATTGTACTTGAAAATAGAACATTTGATTAGTCTTTAAAATACACATAGCGACATCTAGCGTTGAGCGGCAAGTGTAACTGGAAGCAATACGTTTATTTTTCACCACGGTTCTAATTACGACTTGAGTAGTCATTCTATTCAACGCTAGATGGCAGTAAATTGTGTAATTTATTTTAAGCTTGTATTATATTAGGGGTACAGGAAAAACACGTATGGGTGCCTAATACGTGTTCAAAATAGTTAAAATACCTAAGACCTTTCATTACATATATTTATGACTGAACAATATATACAGAATAAAATATATAAGTAGAAAGATAGAAACTCTATAGTGTTACACCACGACTATAGGTTAAATAACATGACAAAAATATGCAGAATAATGTTTTCCAATGAGTAGTCTTATTAGGCTAATAGCTATCTCTTCCAGAAAACCTTAGGATGGAGAGGATCGTACAAATTTATTTTGATAAGGTGTACATAACATATCTGTGTTCTGTGTACATGTTTTTTTTGTTCATAGGTGTACATAATTAGTACTTAATTCAAAAACTTTAAAATCTTAAAAGCGTACTACACCTATACTATATACATTACCTTAGTCCTAATAACATCTACTTACACTTACACTTTATACATCACACTGTCATATTTACACTATATTATAACAGATATTGCTAACAGAACAACAGCAGTTACTGAGAGATGTAAAATTGTTTTAAATGGCACGTAAATTCTGTGATGTCCGCAGGGAGAGAGTTAAGCGGACAACCTGGACAGCAAAAGACTTGTCATAAAAGGTAGAGCTATGGGATGGGTTATATTTTCTGATGACACTAAGAGAAAGAAAATGATTTGTACTATGATGAAAATTGAAGCGTTCTTTAAGATAAAGTGTGGAGACTGTATTGAAAAGAAGAGAAAGGATGTGAGTTTTCGGCGAAGACGTAAAGGAAGCCTTTGAGTTTAGAACCATACTATGATTGTAAAACTGTGACCATACTGAGACACGTGATCATATTGACGCAAACTAAATATGAATCTAATGCTAAATGTTGGAGACGCTCAAGCTTATTTAGCTGATCCTTCCTAAGATCTAACGTCACCATAATCCAGAATAGGAAGTAAAAAAGATTGTGCAATTTTAGAATTAGTTATCAATATTTTGTAAGAGTATCTTTTGTATAGTTTTATGTCCAACAGTTCATTATACAAAGTTAATAAAACAGTTAACCACAATCTCACCTGATGTTAAGTGACGATGGTAGTGCTTGTCTGAAAATGGAAGGCAGTAGAAAGAGGCACTGGACGACTGACTGCAGTACCTACACTCCATTCCTCAACTGTATTAGTGGTAGGAGTTCTGCTAGTCCGCCTGGAGCGGTATCACCATTTTGCCAATTAATTCAGCCGTGAAATAGGAATGTTTATCGATTTGAATGGCAAGGTGCTTAGTGAAGTTACAGGGCTTGCGAGACTTATCATCTTTATGTCTCAAGGTAACAGGCGCAGTGCAGTGACATGCAACATTTTGGCTATCCAGAATTTTGCATGCCACCGAATCTGTGCGTCATCGCTTACCATCAGGTGAGCGTCGTACTTGTGCCTGTTCTGTTACATTTTACCATAAAAAAAACAAAACTCCACTACCTATCCCAACCCGTGTTCCAAGCTATACTCTAGCACCGAACATCACGACCCGATTAGTGACATGCGTTTGTTTTGTGAGTTGTTTAAGCTACGTCAAATGCCACGCAATGGCCAATTATTATGATTTGCTTTTAGCCTTTTAGGTCGCAGTAGAGTGAGTTTCGTTGTTAGGTGAAATAAAATTATGAAATCTCCGATCCCCGGCATGGTGGTAGGACACTATCTTGTAGGATCCACCTGGACAGAATTTAGCGTTTGACCACTATCTCAGAATATTTAATACTACGTACTATCTCGCCTGATGGTAATGTTTAAATGTGGTCGAGGATAGTAAACACGCTAGACCTACAATACTCTCATAGGCTGCGCTGCCGGACCACTGTAAGGTTATAGCTTATATTTACTTTTATTTATTCTACTTGGTAGCAATTCAGGCGGAACATGATAAGTATATTTTGGGGGGCTATTACTGCTCGCGTCCGTAGGATTTAGCCCTCGATGTCCTACACGTGTCCCCTGGGTGGCGCCAAAAGAGCAGTACGTTTCAGGTGGTAGGCTTAGGCCGCGGCGTGTTACCACCCACCAGACAAAGCCATGCCGCCAAGCGGTCGCTTTACGGTATGAGTGTTTGGTGAAGCCATTATGGGGAACGGGTCGAAAACAGTTGCGTTGATTACTATAGCTGGTCGTGATACATTGAAGGTCAATTTACCTGGCAGCCAATCTTGGAGAGCAGCGGGATCCGAGGCACGGTTCTCCGCTGGCCGACCGCAGATAGTTGGGGGCCCAAGTAGTGAGCCAGCCACTCATGAAAGGCTGCCCCGCCATCTCGCGAAAAATCCCGGAGGTGCGCCATCGTGCCGGTTGGCGACCGGACGAGAGGACCCGATGGACCCCTCTGGGGGGGCTCGGGCGTCCCCGCGGTCTCCAGGATTGGTTCCCAATAGGTGAAAAGACCTTATATGTATCAAGAGTTGGTAATTAGCGCCTCGTTTCCACTTCCGTTTCCCTTACCTAACTTCACTCCCCACAAAATGAAAGGCAGAAACAGAATAGAGGTTAAACAGCGGAAGCACGTCCTCTCCCTTCAAGTGCACCTCTCAAACATTCGAGGCTTGCACTCCAATATCCTCTCGGTCCACCACCATCTTGAGACCGAAAAACCGCATATTCTGTTCCTCACGGAGACGCAGATCAAATGTCCAGCTGACGCGGCGTACCTTGCCTACCCAGGCTATGTTCTAGAACATAAGTTTAGGCCGAGGGCGGGAGTTTGTATGTATGCCCGCAATGACATTTGCTATCGGCGTCTCCGCAACCCTGAAGACCCTCAACTTTCCGTCATGTGGATTTTGGTGGACACTGGCATGGAGAAAATTCTTTATGCTAGTGTCTACCGTTCGCACAGCGGAGATGAAGAGACAAACAGGCTCACAAACCACCTCAGTGAGGCGGCTGATGTGGCCCAACAGAGGTTTCCTTCTGCTCAATTAGTGCTTCTGGGGGATTTCAACGCCCATCATCAAGACTGGCTGTACCCATACCAGAGCACAGACCACGCTGGTCGAGAGATGCGAAAGCTTGCTTTAACGCTAGACCTCACTCAGTTGGTCCAGGGAGCAACAAGGATACCGGACGTTGATGGCCATACAGCCAATTGCTTGGACCTTCTGCTGACAACAGAACCAGACCGCTACTCGGTATCGGTTTCATCACCCTTAGGTAGCTCCGACGACTGTCTGGTGAAGTCTGTCTCCGTCTACTCCCCGACCGATCCCAGCCAAAAAGGCACCCGGCGGGTGTGGCGATACAGGTCAGCAGATTGGGATGAGATGCGTTGTTTTTTCGCGTCTTATCCATAATTACGGGTCACTAGCGCACACTGCTGAAGAGAAAGCAAATTTATTTGCTACTCTGTTTGCGGAGTCTTCACGTTTAGATGCTGGCAATGCTGTACCTTCTAGTCTGCCGACTTGCGGGACGTTAATGTCGGAAATCCGCATTCGTCAGACTGAAGTACGCAAAGCGTTGCGTAATCTAGACGTGAACAAAGCTAGTGGTCCAGACGGTACTCGTATACCAGCTGTAGTCTTGAGGACGTGTGCACCTGAGTTGGCTCCTATCTTGACACGCCTCTTTCGTTTGTCTATGACGACTGGTAAAGTGCCTAAGTCCTGGAAGCAAGCAAACGTGCAACCTGTGCCCAAAAAGGGTAGTCGCGCAGACCCTGCCAATTACAGGTCTATCTCAGTCACTTCCATACTCTGTAAGACTATGGAACGTGTACTGAACCACAGGCTCCTGGCATACCTAGAAGTGAACGATCTCCTCAGTGACCGACAATACGGGTTTCGCCGAAACCGGTCTACTGGGATCTTCTAGCGTATGCCACTCACATCTGGAGCGAGGACATCGAGAACCACGGCGAGGCGCTGGCCGTCCCTCTTGACATCTCGAAGGCTTTCGACAGGGTCTGGCACGATAGCCTTATTAACAAGCTTCCTTCATACGGCCTTCCCACTGGTTTATGTATTTGGATAGCAAATTTCTTGAGGGATCGGTCGATTCGAGTGGTCATCGATGGCTGTTCTTCCGACCAATTGGCCATAAATGCCGGAGTCCCTCAAGGATCAGTACTCTCTGCAACACTTTTTCTGCTGCATATTAATGACCTGCTTAAACCCGGTATCTTTGGGTACGCAGATGACAGCACTGTTGTAGAGAGCTATGCATCCAACGCACGAACCAGTGCATTACAAATCCAGTCTCATAGAGAAGCGATGGTCGAGCGCTTGAACTATTCTTTGAAGGCAGTCTCCGATTGGAGCGATGCCAATCTGGTCAAGTTCAATGCTGCTAAAACCCAGGCGTGTCTCTTCTCCGCTAAACGGAGCCCATTTCTACTGGCTCCTACTTTCCGGGATGTGTCCGTTCCGATAAGTAACAATCTCGAGCTTCTTGGCATCTCTTTGACACCAACTCTCAATTTCGGCTCTTATATTGAGTCTAGAGCCCAGCTAGCCTCAAAAAAGCTTGGCATTTTGGCTAAGGTGAGACGGTACTTCACACCGGGACAGTTGCTTAATCTTTACCAAGCACAAGTCCGGTCGTGTATGGAGTACTGTTCTCACCTTTGGGATGACTCTGCCAAATACCAGCTGGAGACACTGGAAGCTATTGAGAGTTGAGCAAAGAAACTACGACCGACTAGTAAGTAAGAGACTCCAGAGTCTCGCGCATCGCCGCAAAATCGCTTGCTTATCGGTTTTCTATCGAATACATTTCGGAGAGTGTGCAATGGAACTGCATGATTTGATTCCACCATCCCCATTTTATAATCGGACATCCAGAGACACTAAAAGGCGCCACCGATTTATGGTGGATATACCATCTACCCGAACGAAGCGATTTGCTTCTTCGTTCATCATACGAACCTCCAAAGAAAGGAATACTCTGCCTGAGTCTGTGTTTCCAGTTAAGTACAATATGGGGGTTTTCAAATCGCGAGTGAATAGGTATCTTCTGGGTAAGCACGCTCCATCATCGATCGCATCATCACTTAACATCAGGTGAGATAGTGATCAAGTGCTACCCAGTTCGGAATAAAAAAAAAAAAATAATATGCCGCCTGTAGCAGCTACCACCCTCAAGCTAGAAAATCTATCCCCAAGCATCTAATGTGTTGTGGAAGCTGTCCTTAAAACCTAGTTTCCATTCTTAGGCTTAGCGTGCGTCCAGCTTCGACCGCATCATCACTTACCAACAGGTGAGATAGTGGTCAAGTACTAGCCTAAATATGATATGATAGACAAGCAAGCGTAACTGACCACTATGTCAGGTGATGATATCGATGTGATCTATAATGTATTGTGCTTGCCTGAGAAGATACCGAGACCTCAGAGAAGATACTATATAAACAGGTAGTGGGAGCATATTATATCGATGCTCCGCCTGACTTGCTACCAAAAGTAGCTTAGGTACAACCATCAAGGAACACCGGAACACCGTAAGGTTACGGCGGCAGATTTTCCCGCCGTAAACTTACGGTGTTCCGGCAGCACACAGCCCTTGAAATTCAGAGTATTCTAGGCCTAGCGTGTTCACCATCTTCGACCACATTATCACTTACCAGGCGAAATATTGAATTTTGATAATTGCGAAAACGCTAGCCTATAGGTAAAATATAAAAAATATACCGAGACCCCGGACCGGAGACGAGTGTAGACTGAATTGAATTCAATTCAAATCATGTATTTCAGACTTTTACGTGCATGTGATAAAGAATGAACTAGGTATAATATTCTTGGCCTACTGTTACTTATTTAATGCTTGCTGTTCACTTGTAAAAAATATCATAATGACGTTATCTGTGTGCCACACACACCTAACCTAATATTATTAGGAGGAAAGATTTTATTTATTGTTTCTTTGTTTGTTAATTGAATTCTTACACATGGCGTGTACCTACTGTCTCAGAGGTCCTTTAACAAATTGTCGTCCTTGCAGAAAAAACAACTCGCCGCGTGGCTGGGACCCGTCACCCGTATCGAATCGTCAAACAGTCGGCAACTTCACAGGATACCAGCGGACACGAGGTCGCAGCCCGGCCTCCAGTGGCCACAACATTACTGGACTGCTAATACTTGGGACTGCACCGTCGATGGCTCGTTAGCTACACATTTGTATTGTGGTTTTTTGCATGACACGGGTCGGCTGGCGGCGGTCACTTTGAAATAAAACCCGACCACTGACCTGACCCGACCCGACCTGAAACGTCTCGTCGCCTCCGGGTGAGTGTTTTTTTTATTGGTTTCTATCGTTTAATATTCGTTTATTATCTGCTGACAGGGATACGCATTACCAATGTAATATTATCTATAATATTACCATAATATTACTGCGCACTGAAGGTATTGACTTCAAGAACACAACTTCACAATAAATTATTTTCAATTATGTTTCTGTCTTATGAAACTAAAGAAAAAACATTGAAACATCCCATATTTAAGTTTGACTTCGTGATCAACTTATGATGGCAAATTATAGCATCCTGCAGGGAGGTCTCGTCTTAAACTACTGTCTATTCTGTGCTACGGTATACTTTAATGTTCTGTGCGACAGCTGAGTCATCCGATGAGCCACGTCTATAACTTAGGTTCTCTATCGATAGGATCTTTTTGTTTCAGATGCGCTGCTTCAGAAAAGCTACAAAACTACGAACTACCTACGAGTAACCCTTTATCGTAGGACAACCGTGATGCCGCGTTCCGGCTACTCGTGTGCTAGGATGGGTTAAGATAAGATACGTAACGCTGTTTACGTAACTTAACTTAGCCACACCTCGGCGTCCTGCGGTTTGCAGGCGCGATCTAAGTACCTACTTTTCAATTGTTTTCTGATCGCGTTTGGTGTGAACCAGTCGGTACAAATACTACTGCGCTATCTGATCGCCGCCTAGTTCGCGCAAACAGGACGCTTATGTCGCGCTGTGTCTTAGCGAGTAGGTTTTATTAGTATGCTGGCCATTTATACCCAGCCTAGCTGTAACCTTCTCTTGGCTTTACTTTGCAGCTTTCTCTTTCTTCGTAGACAGTTATTTAGAATTTAGATAATGTTGTCAATACACAAATATTCTATCAACTTCTACAATACCTAGTGCTCGAGACCTAACCTACTGCTACCGATCTCTAGAATGTTTGTAACATACGTATTATCTATCTTCCTCTGCAGATAGATAGAGGCTTTTATAAAATAATTGCGTTATTTTATATATATGTAACAAGTTTATCTTGAAATGAGTGTGGACTAAATCACTTTTCGACAACAGCTAGACTTAAACCTTGGCGGCTCCAATAAAACAGCCAACAGACCGCCTTGTATAATTTTAGAATGAACGCGTTTCGCGACAAAGCCACCGCTCTGCACTTTTTAATTACGACTTCGGCATCGGCGTGGTATCGGATATCATGCGCCGTGCCGGCCATTTTGTTTTTTGCTCCCGTACGTCTGTGGTCGCTGCTTGCCCAGGCGCGGGGAGACTCGTAAAACCGTGTTGTTACACTTAAATTTCGGATTAGGTGGCATTATGAGAAACAAAGCGAAACTTTAATTGGTGATTCGTGTTCAGGATATGGAATGCCATTTTATTTGTTTCGTTCATTGTAAAAGTGCAGTGTTTTATTGTAATCAATACAGAGTGGCTATGAAGCAGAGACGAAGGTAAAGTATAATCAATCCCGCGATAACGGTCAAATCATTTTAAAAGTTACGTTTCGGTCGTCATGGGATACAATACTGTAATCTAATCATCTGAGAAGGTAGGTAGATACATCTTGGTCGGAGGTCTCTCTTGGTTTATAAATCTTGTGCTATTCTCACCCTAGTCCCTCTAACCGCTAACGTCACGATATCTCCGACCCCGTACTGCCGGATATCTAACTTTAGCAGTTCTGAGTAGCCGTTTTGTTACAAGATCACCATCTAAAGAAAATATCCTCCTAATATTTTTTAGATTTTTAATATTGTTAGGTGTCGCTATCACGCAGATATACCTACCCACTTATAGGATGTTTATGTGCGTACAAGTTAGTTGGTAATATTCTTATATACCGAACTTTCCCATATGGGATAGTTCGGTATTCTATATATGTAATAAATTATATAATAAATATTCTATATATTTATAGAATATTTTAAGTGCAGGTTTTTATATTTAGTGATAGGCTACGAACAAACAGGGTTAGGGTATACCTAACAGACACATATAAAGCTAATTAAATCAGAATTTTACTCTTTTAACCGACTTCACAAAAAAGGAGGTGGTTATCAATTTGCCTGTGTAACTTTTTTATATTTATTACCTCAGAAATGAAACCTCGTTTGTTTTTTTTTTGTTTGAAAGAGTATGCTTCTCAATTGGTCTCATTGTCATTTTGAGATTTTCGAATTGTCGAGATCTGATAAGTATCTTCATTAGATATGGAGATAAACACCTCAAACTTAGTACTAAGAATGACTAGTACTAGGTACGTAGGTAGTACTAGGTACTAGTAGTAAGTACGGCATTTTAAGTAGTTTTATTCTTTTTGTAAACGTTAAAAAACTTTAAATAATTAATAGTGAGTTCTAACAAAACAATCCTACAACATATGTGGTTGGTGGATACGGGGCAATTTAACGATCTTCAGGTAAATAAGAAAGATTCCATGTTGAAAAATGTTTATTGTCGTACCTTACAATCTAAGCTTTAAATATTTATCTAAAATATTGACCAAGTTTGTACAATTCTGTTATCTAGATGTGATAGATATATATCATAGATACATATCAGATATTACTAACCTTTATCTGCTCTTATCAATATACATTATTTTGAATTATTCATTTAAAATGTAGGTATACCTAGAGTACAGTAACACCTCAACTGAATAGATAAATAAACAAACATAACGTAATATAACGTAGTTTGTAACACAACGTAGTTTCAAACCTCCTCATGGGTTATGATATCGAAATTACTCGGATACGTATCGGAAATTTTAGAGGACTCCGAAGTGGTAATCCGCAGTATCGGCCGAAATTATCGGACATTTCCTACTACCAATCACATTCGGTTCGGTCGGTTGGTTTGGCTATCAGCAGTCCGACTTAAATTAATTTGACATTTTGTTGTATCGTAAACCCTAATAAACGAAAAAAGCCCAACCGATAATTTGACAAGAGTTTTATCGTCATTTTATGTCACAAATTTATTTCGTAGTATAGATCGGCAAATTCGGTCGTGCGTCGGTCGGGCCCGAACTTTCGGATGTGTCATTTCGGAGTTAACCTCCAGGCCAACCGCGCGTCCCTCACGAGACGGTATTCGGTGCGTAACTAACTGTAGGTAAAGCCAGACGGAGCGAGTGTAAATCCGTTTTAAACAATTATTATTAATTTATATTCTCAGGATAATTTCCATAAAGAAAGAAACTTAGTTTGTTTAATTTTGACGAACTCAGATTTATTTATTTATTTCAAAAATAATGTATCTAGTAAAGGTACGGCTACACCGAGGCATCCTGCGTCCGAGTGCACGGACGGGATAAGATAGTTCAAACCAAACGCGATCTACGGCGATCAGAAATCGATTCGCCCGAGAAATAAAATCGCGCCCGCGCACGCCGACGCAGGACGCCGCGGTGTGGTCGTACCTTTAGTTGAGTTAGGTAGGTATACTTTACAATCACTAGAAGGTACTAACCGTAATCCCTAACACCATACACATATTCTTTGATTTCAATAGTCTACAATTAAATAATATTTACAACATTGCACCCGTTACTATATTATGTATAAACATGAAGAAATTCTTAAACAATTAAAAATTCTTAAATTAACCATACAATATAGTTTAGTATCTTACATTTGTAACATATTTACACTAATAATACTTTTTATATTATAATAATTTCTCCTTATATTATTATGTTAAATAAAAGTCATTTTTATTGTAAGAGTCTCACACTAAATAAGGCCGGACGTCCACTGCGACGCATGCCTAAACTCTTAGATATATGTTTGTATGGAGATCGTCTACCCAATGTCACAAACAACATGGGCGATGTACCTAAATCGGCTAAGTTATACATTTGGTGAAGTGAAGGCCACAATATACATATACCTAGGTATGTATATATATTTATCAAAACAAGTTTATTATTATCTTTATAGCACAGTGTGACTTAAACCCGCTCTTTACGCACGGCGTTTAGCACTCTCTTTCGGCACTTCTCTCGGCGTTTGGCCAACTTCACACCGTGCTATAATCGACTATTTGACGGAAAAGTATAGCGTTAGCGTAAAGTGCGGGCTTATGTCACGCAGCTATCTTTAAAATAATATACGATACTCGTGACTTAAGCTGTCTATTATTGCACGGCGTAGCACCCTCTCTGCGCTCGGGTGCTACGCCGTACAATAAATCGACTACTTAAGTCACACGTATCGCAATATACTATTAGATGTAGTCGATTTGAAATATAAAACACTCATCTCTCTGTAATTTCATGTGGCACAGTATACTATATTAATTGAAAGGCACTTTTATCTCCTAGCACCAAAATCCTTGTAAAATCAGTTCTATCGATAATGAGACACCTCATAAATTAACACTGAGACTTCACCACGATCCACTCGCTGACAGCAACAACACAGCCATTGCAACTAACGTCCTGACGAGACACTCGATGTTATAGCGAAGTAATACGCGGCTACACCGCACTTATGTCAAGTCAACCACCAATAGTTTAGCGACTCTGCGAGTTTCCGAGGAGGCTCTCACACTGAGTCCACGCGGCGTGTGGCTATGTAAGTAATGTGAGCCATGTCTCGTCACCGGTCATGGTTGGTGTGCGACACGAAGGCCGCGGGTCATAGCGCGTGGGCGTGGTGCGGGTGTGGCGCCGCCTGCGGGTGTGGATGTGCCAGCGGGTGCGGCCCGCCGCCGCCATGTTGTCGACCCTGTGGGAAACATTATGCTCGTTAAAACAACAGAAACTCATCTATGACGACCAGCTTATAATCAAGAGACTCGGAAGCCTCGAGCATCGCACCATCTGTCGCAAACACCAGTGCGCTCCGACAGTATCCTTGCGAGCCAGTTCCCATTCTATGATATACCTAACGTAACCTAACCTAACCTAACGTACTACTATCCTCGGCCGTATCGTCACGTACTAACAGGTGAGATAGTATAGTAGTCACGTACTAACAGGTGAGATAGTATAGTAGTCACGTACTAACAGGTGAGATAGTATAGTAGTCACGTACTAACAGGTGAGATAGTATAGTAGTCACGTACTAACAGGTGAGATAGTATAGTAGTCACGTACTAACAGGTGAGATAGTATAGTAGTCGAACCCTATTTATAGCTTATATTATATTCTCTAAAAAATGTTTTTGCTGCAGTAGACTTAGTTTATCAATTCTACAGGTTTCTTAGTTCAGGACAACTAGGGTCTATAGTTGACAGAATAAGCAAGATGCTCGCGTGATGGTAAGCAATGACATTGCTTCTAACAGATACCTACTGCGACCCGACAATTCTGGATTGATAGAATATTGCGGATATCTGCACGGCACCCGTTACCCAGACATATATACATTCTATTTCACGGTTGATTACAGACAACAAGTAAGTGGGAGTAGTACCTACCTATCACAGCACAGTACAGTGACGGTGACAATCAATTAAATTAAATTTATCAGTTTATTTTGCATGAAACATGGTACAAATGGATGACAATAATTTAAACTATGTTCGGCATTTTTCGCCAAAATCTGGCTTGCAAAATTGTACAGCGTTATCATTCAACTGTATTAAATAGGTAATGAATCTAAATATACGGTCTTCTTCATAGTCAAACTTAAAACAACCTTAGGTAAAGTACGGCCACACCGCTGCGATCTGCGGATGTGGCCGCGATCTACTTTTTAACTGTTTTTCGATCGCCGTAGATCGCGTTTGGTTTGAACAAGGCGGTACAAATACTACTGCACTAACTGATCGCGCCCGCGCCCTCGCCCGCAGATCGCACTGATTTGGCCGTCGTAGGGCCGCACCTTTAGATAGCCCTATTAAAATAATGAAACGGGCAAGAGGAGAATGTCCTCACCTGAAGATAGACGTAGTAGTCATAAGGCTGATGCAGCGGCCAGCAGCGCTGCGGCGGCACGGGGTAGAGCGGCGGCACCGGGTACAGCGCGCCGCCGCCGAGCTTGTTGCGCAGGATGCGGCTGATGCTGGACACCGAGGGTACGTTGTACTTGTCACACACTCCGTCCGCCAGCAGCCGGTCGCGGATCTCCCACGCGAAGATGCCGGGGTCCTTGGCTTTCAGCTGCTTTATGTAGGACACCACCTGCCAAACGATGGGGCAGGCTTAGAATAATCAGTACTACTCGAATACTCTGCGTATCTTGATGAGCTGCTTTGATTGTCTATCATATTAAAAATCTGCGCTTGTACACGTCAAATAACATTCAATAGATCATATCAATCATTATTATTTTAAATTTTGAATTCACAAAAAAACAAAAGTAATGTGTCATTCAGTTTTTATCCAAACAAACACAGAAAAGACGAAACGAATATGTATACATATTTGTTTGGCAGTGTTGCAGCTATGGCTGGACTGTATATTTCAAAAGAAAATTCAGTTGAATGGGTATTGTGACTGTTAAATTAGACAAGAATAAAGTTACTAAACGTCTGAGATAACAAAATAAAGGTACGGCCACACCGCGGCGTCCTACGATCTGCGGGTGCGATTTCTGTAATTTTCAATTCTTTTCTGATCGCGTTTGATGTGAACCAGTCGCCTAGTCGGTACAAATACTACTGCGCTATCTGATCGCCGCCTAGATCGCGCACGCAGGACGCTGCGGTGTGTCCGTACCTAATATATTCAACAAAAATCACTTTGACTTGCATAGTACTAATATGACTCATAAGTATTCAATTTAATCCATTTATTGCTTAGACATATAGATTCCATTTGGTTAGTACTTATCATAAGCCTTTATAAAAAGAAACTGTTAGTCATTAATTACACATTTAAAATCTATTATTATTAAATTAAAAGTCATAATTGCTCAAACTCAAAGTCAAATTAAGCTTTCGGATAAAAGAAAAGCAATTCACAAATCCTAAACACTTTTAAATAAAAATTATCTAACATTCAACATCCATAGATATAAAATTAATTAATTAAATTAAACATTTAAAACATTAATTTAACATTTAAATTGCCATCGCAGAAAACCTCGGCGTACCAGCAGCATCAGAACTATGTATGAACATCAAACAGAGCGCGCTTCCTAAACCATAGTATAGGTACTCATCGACAGAGGAGTTCTTTACCCGGGTACCATATTGAGAAGACGGCTATTTGACTTTTTATAGATTACTGGCAACATTTGCTACTTAAACACGAACCATTAAGATGAGCTTATGACTATAGAGAATGATGGATGGCCCGGCTTCTAAAGAGCATAGAACAGTACACTAGGTTACCTTGGGTGTGGTGACCCTGGGCTTGGAGCCGCCGATGGCCCCCGGCAGGATGGAGCCGGTCTCGTGGTACCGTGCCAGGATCTTGGACACGCAGCCGTGGGACACTCGCAGCTGACGGCTGATGTCGCACGGTCTGCGGGTATACTGTATTCTTAACTTCTTTCTACAACTAGCGGCTATCCTTACAAAGGTGTTGTTTGCTAGCGATCGCTCGCACGCTAAGCTATGAGGCAGGTTTAAATGTCACGCTTAGGGACGCGTACCGTCGGCGCTGATATGTTAAACATGTATGTATAGTTGCTATAGAAGAGTTTTAGAATAACGCTGACCCTCGGCGCTGACGAGTTCATACATTTCGGTTCTCAGCGCCGACGGTACTACGCGTCTCTACGCGTAGTACCGTCGTACCCGCCTTAGACCACCTTATAACCTGTTTGGTTTGATAGTAGGGTTGCAATAATGCATTGAACAATCTTTTTAACCGACTTCACAAAAAAGGAGGTTCTCAATTTATTTATATACTTTTATTTTTATGTTGAACAAAAGCACTTTACCAATATCTCACCTGATGTTAAGTCAAAAGTCGGTCTAAGATGGACTCATGCTAGTCTGAAATTGACTTTGGTAAGCCCAATCCACATAGCGCAATTATCTCATTTCGTCTTCCATACCACCTGCCACAGCATATCTCGCTAGGACTCGGTGAATCACATCATCGCTTACCACCAGACGAGATAGTGGTCAGACGCTGACGGATATTTAAAATAAACTGGCCAAGTGCAAGTTAGACTCGCATTCGTAGGGTTCCGATTTCGGACTACAGTACAATACATACTAGTATATTATAAATACGTAACTCTGTCACTCTATCTGTTTGTTACCTAATCTCGTCTAAACGTACTATCTGATCTTACTGTAATTTAACAAATGGGGATGTACATAGGCTACTAAATTCTTGGTGTAGGTACGTGAACGATGCGAGGGTACCAGCGGTATCAGCTAGTATTGTATGAAATCCAGCAAGAATGCTGAAACAATCAAATCACGTTCCTTGTATACACCCCTTTAATAACCATTGATAACATTTCAATGTTATTAATTTGTTGTCAAAGCAACCGTAAATTATAATCGATAATATGATAACTGTGAAGTGTCTATAGCTCTGTACAAAAGGTGAAGTATCTAATTACAGTTCATACAATCGAGCGCCAGGAAAAAACACGTTTTTGGTATGGGGGACCCCCTTTTATTTTTAACTTTATTCTGCAATAAATAATTTGCGAAAATTTTAAGTTGCTAACTATTACAGTATCTATTTATTACGGTTAAGGAGATACAGCCCTGTAAATATCGGAAAGATGTACAGATGGACGGACAGCGAAGCCTCAGTAATAGGGTTCCTTTGGTACGTTTGGGTTCGGAACCCTAAAAATGGCTTACGTCAATTCAATAATTTTATTGAACTATGAATGTACTATTTAGATAAGGCTCAATACAAGACATTACCTAATCTGATACTAAGAGACACGCTGCCGATTAATAAATAGCTCATTCAATGATATCTCAATAATATTAATGATAATTTGGTGTAATATCCCGCGCGCTCTACGCTTACTGAACACCTTCACTGCTAATGTACACCTTGATATATTTCACTGCAGTTCAAGTGACTTTCACAGTGCTGCAATGAATTTTGTTATTGGGTTGAGTGATAGAGTTTAATTATATCGTATATACATTTTTCCTTGATTATGTCAAACAAGTGTTTATCTTTTACTTTTTAATTGTTTGTTTTTAAATTTAGAGATAATATGGCAAAATATAATTATATACAAGATTAGATTAGGTAAGTGAATTGGGAAACTGTAATACTTATCCTAATTGTTGTGAAATAAATAAATAAATAAATAACAGCGACAGAAAGTAATCGATACATGTAAAGTTATCAACCTGTCATCACTTCATCCATGATTGATTTTAATAGGTTCTATTACTATTAAGTATTTTATATTATTCGGGGGTTATACATATTATCTATTTAGATATATAAAATCCAAAGTCCTGACTGACTGATATATCAATGCACAGCCCAAACCGCTTGTCAGACACAATTTTTCGAAATTCCTAAAAAATTAAAAACTAAAAGAGTATATTGTAAGGTTACGTTTTCTGTGATTTTTTTTATTCTCTGGGTCGCAGAGTTCCAGATTATCTCGAAAATTGGCACATATACTCTTTAATTATAATTATGAGACACGTGTATCACATTTTTTCCAAAATCATCCCTTACGTGTATATACGTGTATAGATAGATAGATAGATAGATGAACTCTTTATTGCGACACCAAAGATACAGACACATATAACATTTACAGCTTAAATTTAACGTGTAACAATGGGCGGTCTTATCGCTAACAGCGATCTATTCCAGACAAACCTTTGTATGGATAGGATCGAAATAGTAGCCTAATGCAGGGTGCGCCTAATTTAAATTAAAATGAAAATAATAACAATAACATATTATACCTAAACTAACATAATCATACCTACTTACCTACAACAATAAACACGGATACTTACATAAATTCCTAAACACGCATTCTATAAATTTTAAACAGATTGACAGAACAGACAGAAGCAGCTTAACACTATTTATAATGAAAGTGTATATGTGACTATTATATTAACGCATTGCCTAAACCGCTGGTTAGACACATGAAATTTGGACTGTGCGTTTTTTGTGAAGTGTAAGCATCCACTTCGAAATATTTTTTCGAAATTGACCCCTAAGAGAGTGAAACGGCGGGTTGAACTTTCTACAAAACTTTTTATTCTTTGAGTCAATTGTCTTAAAAATCAGTACAATAAATACTCTTCAATTATAATTATGATATTCATAGATCACAGTTTTTCCAAAATCATCTCTTACACGTTTGTCGGACTAATATATCAACGCACTGCCTAAACTGCTGGTATTAAACACATGAAATTTGGAGGGTGTGTTCTTTGTGAAGTGTAGGTATGTATCTACTAAGAAAGGGGTTTTCGAAACTCCATCCCTATGAGGGTGAAACGTTTTTCCAAAATCATCCCTTACGCGTTTGTCTGACTAATAAATCTACGAATTGCCTAAACTGCTGGTATTAGAGATATAACATTAAGATAACAAGTTCTTTGTTAATTTATCCATAAAGAAAGTTTTTCGAAACTCCACCCCTAAAGGTGTAATAAAAGGTTACATTTTCTGAAAAACATTTTATTATCTGGGTCGCTTGATCGACTTAAAGATTGGTACACATACTCTTTTTAGTGAAAATTATGAGAAATCACATTTTTTCGAAAATCATCCCCCACATCTTTGTATGATTGATATACTGACTGATATATCAACGTACAGAAAGACGCTGGTTCTAGAGACATGACATTTGGAGGGTTTCTACTCTGTGAAGTGTAGGTTATGTTATGTCTTCTTTTTTAGGGTTCCGTAGTCCTGACAAGGAACCCTTATAGTTTCGTCATGTCCGTCTGTCTGTCTGTCTGTCCGAGGTTTTGCTAAGAGACCGTTAATACTAGAAAGCTGTAAAGTGTGCAATTTTCCTTCAAAGTCTGCTTTGCCATGATCATAAATAAATCGCAAGGTCAAACTCTCAATTTAACAGGGTAGACTTAGGGAGGACTGCTTTTTTCGGGTTATTGAGGTTCCTGAGAACAAATATGTAATTTGTTTCCTGTTGTCCACGCGAGCGAAGCCGCGGGCAGAAGCTAGTGTATATATATAAACATCATAACCACCACGATTTTAGTAATACACAGAAGAATACAATTACAAGATTTATTTCAAGAATAATGTATACCTTGTAATTTGGTGATTAGAATTTAAATGATAAAATAATCTAGAACTGTTTCTTAATGAATTTCGCAAAAAAATAGATCTCTAATCGGTACTTAATTATTAAGATAAACTAAAACAACCGACTTCCATGCCCCGCGAGTCAATATCAGTAGCAAGTTTGAGACGTTTATCGTTTTATCTGTGGAGATACTTATCAGATCTCGATGAAATTACAATGGGACCACCTCGAAAACGTACCCTATCGATTACAAAAAGAATCATTGAAATCTGTTCACAATTGACGGAGTAATCGCGTAACATACACGCAAAAAAAATATATACAGACGAATTGAGAACCTTTCTTTTTGGGAAGTCGGTTGAAAATAATTCTAATCCTAAATATGTACACAGAAAGAAATTTAAATATGTTTCTTCTTTATAAAATACAAACATTATATAACTGGGTAGACAACACACAGCCTAACAAATAACAAATGACGCTCGGCTTACTTAGCTAGCGTGCTAGCTAGAAACATTACTCTTTCAATTATTAATATTTCTGTGCTCTTTCATTATCAAATGCATCTGATGGAACAGCGTTTTTATGACGTTTACATAATCGACAAGGAACCCTTAAAGTTTCGGCATGTCCGTTCGTCAGTCTGTCTGCCTGTCACAGGGTGAAGATCACCGATTAATATAAACGCCGGATGACGCTAACCAACTAATTTTGACATTATGTTGATCGTAAACCACGTCAAAAGAGATGGCTAAACGTCACCGGGCGTTAAAACACGTTGATAAACCTCACCCTTAGTACTAAGCACATGAGTAAAGAAAAGATGTGGTACAAGAAAGCTGTAATGTGGTACGTGAATCACACCTTCAACGTGGTTATTTTTCTACGCTTGTGTCTGGGGTGGGTTAATGTCAATAGTGCAATGGGTGAGGATCGAACTCACGAACTCCCGATCGCCAGGCCGACGCCTTAGTCATTGGGCTATTGCAGGTTTTTAATTTTAATTTCTATAATAGATATAGTTTAAAAACTAAAACAACCGACTTCCATGCCCCGCGAGTCAATTTCAGTACCTACTAGCAAGTTTGAAACGTTTATCGTCATATCTCTAGAGATACTTATCAGATCGCGATAAAATTACAATGGAATCATCTCGAAAATCTACCCTACCGATTAACAAAAGAATCATTCGAATCGGTTCACAATTGACTGAGCAATCACGTAATATCCATACAAAAAAAAAACATATATACGAATTAAGAACCTCCTTCTTTTTTTAAGTCGTTTGAACATATACCACTGATGATGATAGTACTGGTACACACCTGATGCCCAGCTGCGCCAGCTCCACTATCCTGAGTCGGACCGCGTTGGGCAGCGGACGTCCATTGACGAACACCCCCCCGAGCTGGTTGACCTCCCCGTACTGCTGGGCACTGCCGCCCATGCCCGTGTTACCCATGCCGCCGGCACCCGGCTCTGGAGACAAATAGACAAATACATTGTTAAACACATGTAAATTAAAGTTAATTAAATAAAATGTATATTTAAGGGGGGCTTCCATACAACAGTTACACACAATCCAAAATGTCATCGTACCGACAGGATTCGAACGCGCACCTCCTGGGCAACATGCCCGGGCGCTCTGACCAACTAAGCCACGGTGCGATTCTATCGATACGACGAATATAATGCATTGCATTGAAAAAAAATATGCATTGGTGGCGCCATCTATGATAACTGTTTAGAAGTTAATCATTAGGGAGAAATCGTTACAGTTTAAAATTTTGGATTGTGTGTAACAATGTAAAAAATATAAAGTGTGTAACACTTAATAATACATAATAAACGTATAATTATCATACACCAATCAACATTTCAACACTGGGTCACTTTTGACTGTCTCATTCACCGTCTTCTTTTCTTACTATGTCCCACCATCATAGAGGTCCACTCTCACAATCAGGTACGATGGCATGATTTTGTGCTTGGCTTATGATGGGTGATCCGTCTACCAGCGTGGATGATGCATTCCTTGAAGTGGTAGGACTTCTGCTAGTCCGCCTGGGGTGGTACGCGGCGGGTACCACCACTCTGTCAATTACTCAGGCGTGAAATAGGAATGTTTTTCGGTTTGAATGGCAATGTGTCCAGAGAAATTATAGAGCATGTGTGCCTTTTAAAGATGAAAAAACTAGGAGAACACAGAAAATAAGACAACTACTAACTAATGGCTGAAATAAGCATGACGACAGTATCAAAAAATCGAAGATTTTATGATTTTAGGGGAAAATACATATTAAAACAATTTATTGTATATTTTTATTTTTTATATATGTGTTCAGGTAAAGCTACGTTGTTTTCCTATATAGATGGATTTGCAAAGTTATTTTTCTGTTCGATAGAGGTTTTATTTCGAAATGATGCTGTGTATTTAAATTTCGTAGAGATCTGATTAATATCTCCAGAGATATGGATTTATTTATTTAAAACACTAGTTTAGTTTTATATAAAACATTGAGATTATGAATAAGATTTCCTGCAATCGGCCATTTTGATTGAAACACCAATCACAGCGCATGATGTCACACTTAGGTCCTCTTATATGAGGTTATCTTGAAAATGTTATTAAATTTTGGAAAACTTAAGTTTAACTAAACTTAAGTTTATTACCGAAATAAAGGTTTTTTCGTGAATAGTAAATGTGTTCCCACTTTACGGAAGAGGATTTCAAAATGTTTCGTCACGCCTATTGTATGTAAACTAATATTATGAAGAGAAAATATTTAATTTATTTTATTTTAACTCAAAAACTACTTGACCGATTTCAAAAATTCTTTCTTTAATAGAACGCTCCATTATCCCCGAGTATCATCAGCTATATTTTATCCCCGTATTCTCACGGATACGAAACATACGCGGGTGAAACCGCGAGGCACTGCTAATCTGATAATAAATTATTTGAAATGGTAAAATCGATTCATATCAAATTAAATCAAATAATTTATTAATATTCATCAATCAATAATTTTAACCTTTGTTAAAGTCGATTCATTTTCTATTGGATTTGTGGTTCTAGTTCCACAGAGTATTTTTCTCTATTAACCAATACCTACCTACTACTCGTGTACTTATAACTAAAATGTCCTACCTGATGAATTGAATAGCACGTCAGTGACGTCACAGAGCGTGACCCGAGACGCAGAATATGTAGCAGTGTACAGGACAGAGTGTCACGTCACGGGACACCCGACACTCGCACCCGACTCCGCGACATCAGCTTTGAAATCGCAGAACACTTCTTTTTGTGTCGTAAAACGTTTGCTTGTTAAAATGTTTAATTTAATGTCCGCCCGCGAGGCTAACATTGTATTTTGAGGTAGGTATATTTTAGCGATGTGTTACTTTTAGAGGGAATAAATGTTTTACTAGCAAAGGCGTTTGAAGTTAGTGAGCTTTTTTTTTATATCGAATAGGCTAGTGTTTGACCACTATCTCACCTGTTGGTAAGTGATGATGCGGTCGAAGATGGTAAGCACGCCCGGCCTAGAATGGGAACTGGCTCTCAAGGATAGCTGCTGGAACACATTAGATGTTTTGGCGACAGATTTTCTAACTTGAGGGTGGTAGCTGGCCATGCCCCCAACCCCTGTTGGGGGATTTTTATCGATGTTTTTCCTTCACTGTAAAAAGCGCACATACATTTTTCGATCCATTGGAGCCGGTTCCCATCATAGGCCTAGCGTGCTACCATCTTCGACCGCATCATCACTTACCAGCAGGTGAAAAATAGTAGTCAAACGCTAGCCTATATGATATAAAAAAGTATCGTTCATTACTTTAGTATCATTGTTCAGACTGCGACGTATAAAGGTGCGGCTGGAAGCTTTGTAATCTCACTATTTGACATCTGCTATGGTTTTTTTCTGTGAGTAGAACTTACATATTTCCATTCTACTAAAGCCATCGTTTCAATTTAATACCACTAGCAGCAATACTTCTGCCACTACTCGAAAAACAGCACTTCTTCCTCAAATATAACATCAAACAGGCTCTCATTACATCCGGCCAATGAACATCATCGCTGTCACGCTGTCACTCCACCACTCACACTCAGCCCGTGACAGTTGACGTGACACGTCACGGTTGACAGCCACGCGTATATAAATAGAGGGAGCTCAAATCCATAACAAATCACTAATATGTGATACAAATATGCTGAAAAGATTAGGAACGGTTCTCGATCCGTTACTAATTAACCGTTTGCTTTTTACTTTAAATTGATAATATGTTTTTACATCTAGGCCTGTTTCACAGGTACCTGATACATTTTAAGATAATTGTGTGACAGATAAAAAGTACTTTTGTAATCATTTAAAATATGTTGAAGTAATACATATTCTTCTGAATCTTAACAATGACTGGGTGACGAAGTTCGATTAGTCAATAGTGAGAAATTTGACATAGAAGTTTGACAGAAAAGTACATGATTGTATTTTAAAAAGCATGGACTAATGTAAGATGGTTCTTGTAATAATAGTAAGTTAATTAAAGTCTCTCCTGCTAACCGAACAAAGCAGTAACGTTCAAGTTGATGAATGTCTTGAAAAAGAATGTGACGCGATATTGCCGACCTCCCTCCAGATTGCGCAGACGCATTGCAAATTACTTGACGTTTCTAAAATAGTACGACAAATGCGTGCAAATTGATGCGCTGACAAAACGATCTTTGCAACAAAACGAGGGAATTGTGCAGTTTTATTTATGCTGTGAAGTGTGTATGTGACTTGTACTAACTGAGGTTTTATTTTATACTTTGCTATGTTATATAACTAAAGCTGTGTGAAGGCTACTTAGTTTAGCTATAGAAATAGTCCACTGTAGAGACCTTTTAAGCTGAGATTTTTTTATGCATGCTTTAACGAATCTCTGGTACCTAAATAGGCTCAATGCTTGTGGTATAGGATACCAGTTAAATCTACCGTCTAGAGGACTCAGTTTGATGCCTAAGTTACAATCTGAATTTATTATTGAAATAAGAGATCAAAACAAGCAAAAACTTTAGTAACTGACTAATTTGCACTGTAATTCTGTTTGATTTCTGTTTATCAGTTCATCTTTGTTAACAAATTACATGAAATCAAATTCTTATTGTTAATAGTTTTCTGAATGCTTCCGTATCATAATGCCAACAATAGGCATACACAGAAAAGTCTTTTGCATGTTCCAGAATCACGTTTCCTGAAAATCATGAAGCAACCGAACCGAAACAAATCAATTAAAAAAATGTCACAAGAACATCAAAGCGGGAGCGAATTAAAATTCCATGAAATCGTAGCGCCTGCGCCGGCGTCGTTCAGAAGCAGGGGGCGGGGCGGAGCTTGCCGGCTCAACGACGACACATGGCGATGTGGTGCCCACAATGATACCGAAACAATGGTGGCCTGTAATACCATACACTGTCATATAGCTCATCTCCGGCTATGTAGGTAATGCCGGTCAATGACACTAGTATACGATATGCTTGTCAGATTAACTGTAGCAGTTTTAGGATGAATAGGCATGACGACAGTATTAAAAAATCAAAGATTTGATGATTTTAGGTGAAAATACATATTAAAACAATTTACACTACTAACTAACACTAGTTTAATTTTATTAAAAAATATTGAGATTATTATGATTTTCAGTAAAATAAAACATTAAAATACTGCTATCGGCCATTTTGATTGAAACACCAATCACAGCGCATGACGTACGACTATATCCTCTTATGAGGTTTTCTTGAAAATGTTATTACATTTTGAAAAACCCATGTATTCATTGTCACAGATTATATAATAGTTACTACGTTAATTATGTAATTACGGTATGCGTGACGTCACAGCCGACGTCATGACATATGTGAGCTGTTTTTGCGCACTATTGAAAATATATTAGAAAAATTGCTTTAAACTTCATTAAACTTAAGTTTATTACCAAAATATATGTTTTTTCGTGAATAGTAAATGTGTTCCCACATTACGGAAGAGGATTTCAAAATGTTTCGTCACGCCTATTGGAATTGTGCTGATGAATTGTGCTGATGGCGATGAAAATTACAATAGAGTTAGAAAGATATTCAGTCACGCGAATATACCTAGCCAAACAAACAATGATTCAAACTAATGTTCGAAGCTTTCTAGCTTTTCTAGCTTGACTTAAGTACGTACTACCACAGAATATTTAATAGTACTACGGTACTACTTGAATTAGCTTATTACTTATTAGCTTTCTGCGTAGCTTTCGAATAAATGTTGCTAAGTTCACAAATTACAAAATAAGTAATAATTTGCATAAACATCATTGACCGAAAGTCCTCTGTGCACATGTCACCAAGGTTAGCAGTCGGTTCGACGAATGTCGCCCCTTCTTCATCCGCGACTTGTCGGGCGGCGACATCAGACGAACACAGGGTGCGGTTGCGGGAACAATGTCGAGTAGTTTTCGAAAATGTTGCCATAATGTGGACGTATTATGATTTAGAGTAAGCTTAAAGATGGCTTCAGAAATTCACGCTTGACATTCGATTGACTTTGTGCGCACACACTGCTTGCAAAGTTAGTAAAGTTAGCTACTAAAGTAGCGATGGTTACATCGTAGAGCATAGAACGGACAACCCCTAGGCAGATTAATTATTGAATGAAGTCCACGTGTAGGAGTCGTGTAGGACGCTCTCAGGTCAGGTCAAGGGGCGAACTATAAAAGTGGCTGGCGAAAGGATGCGTAAAACCGAAGTTTGACCCAATGTACAACACATAATGAGAAACAGATGCAGTAGCGAGGTAATTCAATCCGCAATCTTATCGCATTAGCAATTTCTTGCAGACAATTAGCATACATAATATCGTTTAAAAACTAAAAAACAACCGACTTCAATGCCGCGCTATTCATTTTCAGTACCAATTTTGAGATGTTTATCTCAATATCTCTGGAGATACTTATCATACCTCGATAAAATTACCATGGTACCACACTTGGGATATCTCCTTTCGAACAAAAAAAGAATAATCGAAATCGGTTCATAAACGACGAAGTTATCCGCGAACAAACATAAAAAAAATATTCATTTTCAGTACCAATTTTGAGATGTTTATCTCAATATCTCTGGAGATACTTATCATACCTCGATAAAATTACCATGGTACCACACTTGGGATATCTCCTTTCGAACAAAAAAATAATAATCGAAATCGGTTCATAAACGACGAAGTTATCCGCGAACAAACATAAAAAAAAAAAAAAAAAAAAAAAAATAATATATATATATATACGGTCGAATTGAGAAACCTCCTCCTTTTTTGAAGTCGGTTAAAAAGTAGTATGAATAGATTTTGATGCATAAAATAATAGAAGGAATCAAATAACATACTCTACTATCGGCAACACAAGTATGTTCAGTATTTAGATATGAATTAGTCTCGTATGTATTATTTTTCCATCGTTATGAATGTTATATTGAGAATATAATTATGAATAAAAAATCAACACACAAGAACACTATAACTCACGAACAGTTGTACTCGTGCCAAATCGAAATAAAACGATAATCGGGCATATCGCTATAAATATAAATATATTTAAATTAAATCCGGCGGAACACTGACAGAACTAAACCGTAAAAATATTTATGTGCGAATTTTGGTGTAATTTACGATATAATATTAAAACAGAAAACCCCTTGATGTGAGACGATCCACGAATAATCGGTATTTTCTTTTCAGATAATTGTAACAGTTCCGGCTTAGTGACGCGCTCAAATTATCGATAGATAATAATTTATATTGTGCAAATACGTTCTACGATTTACCGTAGACAGGTGTATTTCGTAGCAATGACCGCTTTCAAAGATGGCGGCGCTTCAAGCAATGGCGGGTTTGCGTAGCAAACAAGAGCGACGGAGTACCTACGTATATAACACTATAAATCGTAATCATTGGATTATAAATAACATAAAATGTTATGTTTCTTGAAGTGTTACACACTTTATGTTTTTTGTAAATTGTTAAACACAATCCAAAATTTATTCGTACCGACGGGACTCGATTCCGCACCCCCTGGATTACACTTCCAGCCACGGTTAGATCCATCGAAACGACGAAATTAGTGGATTGCATTTTTTAACCCAATTATACATTGGCGGTGCCATCGATGACTACTTACTTCGAAAGTTAATAAAGTGTGAAGCACTTCAAGAAACATAATATTTGATTTACGCAGTGCAAACATCTCTCGTCGGATTTGAAAACTGTAATGATTTCTTCCGAATTATTAACTTTCGAAAGAAGTAGTTATAGACGGCGCCGCCAATACATAATTGGGTTAAAAAATGCAATCCATTAATTTCGTCGCATCGATGGATCGAACCGTAGCTTAATTGGTAGAGCACGGGGGGTGCGGGTTCGAGTCCCGTCGGTACGATGAAATCTTGGATTGTGTTTAACAATTTATAAATAACATAGTTATTTTTGTTGAATAAAAACATTACTTGTACCTTTTTGTCACAATAGATTTAAGTCAATATTCTAACAGCCGATGGATAGATAATAGAAGAAAATGTATGACGATAGTAACGCTCGATTTCTGTACGGAAATCAATTTAAAGATAACTAACTTTTTGTCCATCTCCAGTCAATAAATTAAGCTGCATGTATGGAAAAAGAAATGATTTATTTTGTTTGCATGTACCTATTACCTGTACCTATAACAAACGTCTCATTGAGATATATTTTTTTAATAATTTAAGGTAACAGGACAAGCACGACGCTCGCCTGATGGTAAGCGATGACGTCTACCTATTACAGATACAGCGGCATGCAAAATTCTGGACTGCCAGAATTTTGCATGTCACTGCACTGCGCTTAATGTTACCTTGAGACATAAAGATGTTGAGTCTCACATGCCGTCATTTCACTGGACACCTTGCCATTTCAACCGAAAAACAGTCCTATTTCACAGCCGAAAATTAATTGGCAAAGTGGTGGTACCGCCCCAGGCAGACTAGCAGAAGTCCTACCACTACATTTAGATTAGCCCGCAGCGTTATCCTAACAAGTGTCTTAACAAGCTTTGTCAGCTGATTCGATACGTGATTTACGTATAGATAACGGGGCTTAAATTAGGTAATAGATAACTAGTAGGTACAACAATTTACATTTATTGTGTTTAATGCTAGCGTCATACATCATTATCACCAATGTCTTTTATCAACATACTACATTGTTATATTACGAGATATCGATATCCATTTTCGGTAACACTGGCTTATAAACCAAGTCGGTACTTTTAACTCTCAACTAATTGGTTCTAAAACGGGACAGATATATCTTTCAGCTGCGCGGTTAGAAAAGGACGACAACAAGGGCGGGAAACATCTTTCTTCCTCGGATAATTTAGTGCTCCCCTTTGAATTTCACTGCTGACAGTTACTTGTGTTTTCGGCGAATATAACACATTCATTAATTCGAGCGAGACTTCGAGTTTAAACACCGAGCGAGGTGTATATTTCTGGTTCTGTTCGGACAGCGAGAGTGCGCCCAGAACAAAGGATGCAATGGTTCGTTAAAATCCGAGGCGGCATTAAATTTTATAATTTGTGTCGTTTAGTTTTACGTATTCTTTGGGTTTAGTGATTAATTGATTGGTCCGTGTTTAAAGTGGGTTTGATGTCGCGGCTCTTTGTTGTTTGTGATGTGTGCTTTTGGCGAGTTTTATTTGGCGCTTATTTTTATTAATGGATGTGTTTCAACGAATCTGTAGATTCTTTCTGTTTTTAAACTTCTGCTTTCAGTGTTAAATAGTAAGATAAGTAACCCGAAGTCTTAGTTTTCAGCAGACCGCAGTTTCTTCCGAAAACTTCTTTAGCGGCGTTGTGCACTTTTCTTGGGATGAGTAAAAAATGTTAAACTCGCGTTAGGGTCACGTGATCGTAAGACGAAAATTCGTAAGACGGAGCGCAGGGCGCTTGCGCGCGGTGTTATTCCAACGGAGCGCATGGTGCTTGTGTGAGGTGTCATTACAAAATATTCAAAAATGACGTATTCAAGTTTTCCCTTCTGCCGGCACTCTTGGAGTGCAGCCCGTCGATGTTTTTATGTGTAGGCTTATCAAAATGCCATGTCACAAAAACTTTAGTTAAATGTTTCATCAGATATTGCGCATACGCATAGTTACACTATTACATACAACGATAAGCTGAGTTCAGGGTTATTCTAAAAGCTAGTAATTAACACGAATGCCAATGTTTCTGGTTTAACTACATTGTGTTTTCGATAAGAGCGTGTTGGTGCGTACCTATATTCGTTGTTTTAAAATCGCGGTTCTTTGATAGTTTGGATAGGTAAATAAATAGGAATTAGAAATAGGTAAATAGGCAAACCTAAGCGAAAACGTGTGTCCTTAATTCCTAGTTCCCACAAGAAACTGAATATTTTTTTACCGTTTTCTCACTCACCAGAGTGCGCCACTGAGTAAAACAGTCCTGATGACTGTCAAACCATACAATGTGTAATAAAATGTTAAATGTAATGATATGTCAAGGTTAGTTTAGGATAAATACTAAGAAGCTTATACTCAACCTTTGTTATGGGTTGTTGGAGTTGTTTTTGATAAATTCCGAACTAAAAATGACATTTAACATTTCGCAGACCTCGTAGTCCACTAGCGCCCCTAGCGGTAACTTCACACACGACAGCCCCCACTGGCATCCAAGCACAAGCATTTGAAAACAAATTCTAATTCCGCCTCTTCTTCGACTAAGATCACGGAAAACTTTAGATTTTCCTACTTACTTTAGAACTATTAGAAATTCAACGCGCAATGGTCCACCTTTACTAACATATTACACAGTATTCCATATACAGCAGTGAACGCATACTGATATACAGTAATACAACAATGTTTTTTCATAAAAATGTTGCAAAACAATTAGTTAAAGACACACAAACACACACACACACACACACACATCGAGCCAATGAGAGCGCACCGTTACCTGCGCCCGCCCAGAGGTAAACAATCTGCGAAATCAACTTTAATGACATTTGTTTGCTAACATTTCCAAACAAGTGTGTGTATGTATTTTCGATCGTCGCTCTACTCGTAAGTACCTACCTCACTTCTGCTAATGACCCTTGAAATGAATTACGTAATCGTGAGCTTTTCTCTTTTGCCAATAATTTGGTGACAATTTTTCGGCTGCCTAGGTTTAAAAGTCTCAATGATATGATGGGCATTGACGTAGGTAGCTCACTGAATCTATGCTGTGCTAGTAGTAGCATCTAGCATTTGACTTCCGGCCTAATTCAAATGGTTTACAGGAAAGTCTACCGGGAAATCATTGTGTTGACAGCTAAAGCCTGCAATACATGTTGGCCGAGCTACAGCCAACGCGAGCGTAGGCAAATCGATGCAAGGCAAGTGCTACTGTCTAGACGTTCGGCAAGTCTACGCAAACTATTGCAATGGCGTGCTGACAAACATGTGGACACGATTGGCCGAGCGCTGACAAGGGCCTTTGATTTGTGCAGAAAAACCGACACGGCTCCGAAGTGAGGCGAGTGGCCGCGAGCGACAACGAGTGGTGACAAGTCACTCTCTATGTGCGATAACATTTCCATCGTGACCCTCTGATATGTGGTTTAAATATAAACAGCTATTAATAAAGAATATAATTATATAACATAACTGTCTATGCCATTGACCGTGAAGGCCAACTTGTACAGGTAAATACCTTCTACACCTTAACACACATACAAAGAAGTACAACTATACAAATACGTGTAAGTTTACTAAAAGAATATCTAAAATACTTTAAAATGTGTCTATAGGTATATGTGTGTCTATTTTTGTAAGTTTACCTTCACGTGACAAATTAGAACAGGTTATCTGTCCGTCCGTCTGTCCGGGTTTGTTATCGTATTACTGGAGTGTATTAGCTTCGTACTCGAGTGGCCGGTAGCTGTGTACGTAGCGGGCCCTGTGTCGGTGCCGTGTCGCGGTGTGTGGTCCGCGCTCGAGGGCTTCGAGGGCCCTCGGGCCTTGAGTGGCCGGCCATGACCACGCGGGGATTGTCACGGGTTCATGTCTCCTAGCGATCACTGACTTTATCTTTCTTGGACTCATTTTTATGTGTTTGAGAATTTGTAGTTGTATTCACGGAAGTTCGTTCGCAAAGCGAAAAGCAGTGCCGGAAAGGATGAGCCGAAAATTGGGCTTTATATTTGGAGAGGCCTAGGTATGTCTAGCAGTGGACTAATGTAGTGTGGCAAAAGAAGAACACAATTAAAAATAATCACCCTTTTCATAAATGTTTACGCAATAGATGAAACCGTAGAACTCAACTGGTTAGGTATAATTTTATTTGAAAGACTGATTGTATTCTATTTATATTTACGTAAGTATATAGGTTTGATAAAGTTATGTAGTTCAATGGGCAGCAATACGATCTTTATTTCTCTTTGACCGACTTCCAAAATAGGACATTATTCAATTCGACCGTATATGATTTTTTTTGTTTATGTTTGTTCGCAGATAACTTCGTCGTTTATGAACCGATTTTCATGATTATTTTTTTGTTAGAAAGAAGATATCTTAGGGATGGTACCATAGTAATTTCATCAAGATCTAATTTGTATCTCCAGAGATATCGAGACAAATACCTCAAAATTGATACTAAAAATTAATAACGCGGCATTGGAAGTCGGCTATTTTAGTTTTTTAAGCAATCTTATTTTACTTATCAATACTTTTTTTTTAAACTATACAATACCTTGTAGTGGCATTATAGTACCAACATTAAGTTTTGTGTTCTTATCTCTCTAAAAGTGATTAATACAGAGTAACTAGATCTTGAGATTGGATTACTTATCAAGTTAAACTAAACGCAGATTTGTATGGAATTAAAAAGCGCCATCTATTGTGCTTAATATGCCACATTGTAATTTCCATACAAATCTAAATTTACTTTAACGTGATAGAGTAAATAAATAAATGTAAAGAAACTCTCACTCGGTATTTTGACTTGAGAAATGATCCACCATACCTACATACGAGTAGATAGCATCAAAACTATTTTGACAGGCAACCATCAATAACATGTACGTACACCAAACGAGCTGAAAGAAAAATGACGTGTCTACCATTACCCCATTATTTGGCATAGCCGGCCTCAGCTGGCCCTATTAACCCCTGCGAGTGGCGGTGAACTATTCGCGCCCATTTCTCTTGTGCCGCTAATTATCGACATATCCCACGGCGGCACGTGCCAGCATTACGTCAAATGTCTATAGGGATGGGTCCTAGCGAGCTGGGATGGGTCCTAGCGAGCTGGGCTGGGATGACGATAAAAAAAAAGATAGTTGAATAAGAAAGTTGGTCTTAATAAGGGTAACAAAAAAGTTATGCGACAAACACTTGCATTTTTTTTAAATAGCTTAAATATTTGTTTTATACGTTTTTAACCCTTAAATCCACGCCATATTGAAAAATTTCCAAAAACTGATTCGACAAAAAAAATAACTATTTAATTTTAATAATTAAATTGTTTTTAGGGGTCCGTACCTCAAAAGGTAAAAAAAGGAACCCTTATAAGATCACTTTCTTGTCCTTCTGTCCGTGTGTCACCACCGATTTTCTCAGGAACGGGTGGACCTAACAAGTTGAAATTTATACCAGATACTGAGGTCTATGGTCCCTATTAGGTGTATAAAAATCAACATCCTGAGTCAACACGATAAAAAGATATGGGCAAATTTATATTTTCGCGAAAACTTGTAAGGTACCAAAATTTACCTTAATTTTGAACTTTTTTTATTTTTCGGAATTTTACCTTTATATGTGCTGTAAGACCTTGCTTTTGACCAAAATTGACAATTCTAGGTCAACCGGCAGTACCCTATAGGTTTTGGGTCAAAAACCTATAGGGTACTTCCCGTTGATCTAGAATCATGAAATCCTGCAAAAAGCAAGGTCTTACAGCAAAAATAAAAGAAAAATTCCAAAAAATAAAAAAGTTTAAAATTAAGGGGTGTGCCCATACATACATAGTATCGCCAATTAAGATAGGCCTCTGAGTTATATGAGCGCTCATACAATTTAGAGGTCTAGCTTAATTGGTAAATACCAACGTTGGTACGGAAGCCTCGGTGGGCGAGTCCAACTCGACTTAGCCGGTTTTTTTTCTTGTTCACAAAATTTTACGAGAACAAGAATCTGTTGAGAAAAATTGTAGACGAGAACAGACGTCCGGATATGTAGACATCCGGACATACGAAAGCATTTTTGCCCAAGCTGAAAAGGAGATCTTCGCTTGTTCGCTCAAAAACTGATCTAAACACACTATGGCCAGTATTATAATGGTACCTATAATATGAATGATTGTCAAGCACATATCTTCTCTGAGCATAGAATGCAGCCATTTGATGGTCACGATTCAAAAAAGGAAAGACATAAGAGTAAAAGTTGACTGTTAATAAGTTGATAATATTGACTGTATAATTCTATTCTTTATGATAAAGCAAAATGTGTTTAAGTGCTATTATGGCGACAAATATCGCTTAACTTACGTATTTGAAGCTTTATACCTTCCCTGATTCTGCCAGGGGGTTGTGTATTCCATCCTCAATTCACATCACTAGACAACACTATTTAGTGAAGTGCCATCGAGCTCGTCCCAGCAATTTGTAACCGAGTGGCAGTTTTATGGGTTAAAGGTGATTCTGATTTGTCCCGAGTGCGGGACATTTCCCAAAGATGCCGGGCTATTTCGGGACATCCGCGGCAGCTGGCTGCCGGACTATAATGAGGTATTTATGGAGTGTTTTAATTAAGACCCAATGCTACCTACAATTTGTGTCGAACGATTCGCGAATTGAATGCTATTTTAATTTTTACTGTTGTGGCTGAACTTAACTTTTATACTGCTGACTTGTTCGATCTTGAGCTACGGTTGAGTCATAGATAAAGGAATGTTGTCTTTATACTATGGTTGAGTTAACTGGATTCTAAGATATATATACAATAACGTTAAAATTTGTAGAGTTGCACCTAAATGTGAGCTACTTGTGAGCGTGTGTGTACTTGCACATATGGTGGCTATGTATGTGGGTATGGCATGGCCACATACTTACATCGCGAATGACATTACGCGACTGTCATTAATTATCCGTAAGATCATACCAATTTACATTTGTTCGTCATCAATACAATCATCTAAGTAACCTCCATCAAATACGTTAAACAAAACCGGTCTACCAATTTCCATTGAAACGAACTTCCAAAAATATCTTGTAAAATATTCTCAAAGATCATTTATTTATTTATTTATTTATTTAGGCTATATTATATTTAGGCTATATATATTATTAGGCTATATATATCTATTTATTTATTATTATCATATTTCATACATTTTTAAAACAATTTGTTGACCATAAATCCCGTTGCGCGCGCGCATCTGTCCACAGTAGCGGCGACATGTCCGCCCTCCTGCAGCGCGGGGGGAGGGGGGGGGGGGGGTAATGTTTGCCGCCATTACTCTGTTGACAGTGTGCGGCGGCTAATGCGTGCGCAAACACAGAGACCAGTGAAGGGTTAGGACCAGGTTAGAACGTTACTGGAGGATGCCTTGAAAGTTTCTCATTGAAAAGGGGAAATTAACAGTTTGAATCGTAGGCTGGTACTATTGTGGTTGGGTTTCACTTATAACTTTGTCCGATAGCAATAACAGCATTCGGTTCAGTAATAAATATTAGAAGCTAGGTTCAATTCTGATATTATCTAACGTAACGGCTAAGTAAAAATGTTCGCAAGATTATTTTGAAACAAACAATGTTGGTATGTAAATGTATGTTCACATTTCGGTGTATTATTAGTGTAAGCTCTTTAGCCATCATTTAGCATCATCTTTTATGAATCGCAGGAAGCTGAAGGGTAGTAAATACTGTAGTACTTGCTTGTTTCTGAGTTGCTTGTTCTTGAGTGTCGACCAAAGTTTCAAGCGTGTTTTAAGTCCAAAAGTTTAGGTTAAAAATGATCAATTCATTAATCAGTTATTTCTAGCAGTCACGGAGAGCAAATAACTGCGCAACGTATCAATAAACATACAGACTGCGCCCTTCATTAGCAGTGAGCGGCTTTGGCATCATCACCGCCGCAAGCGTATCTCAAATATTTGCCTCGGTAGCAGAGCAGCCTTCTAACAACAAACTGGATGTGGATGTACCGTGTAAGTACGTTGACATCGATCGATATGGATATAACTAAGGAATAAGTACTTCAGAGTTTTTTATACTAATTGAATTTTGAAAATAACAAACGCCAATTGTTCTTTGAGACAAATAGTCTTATAATGTTCAAAACAGTTATTGAATAATATCGTTTATTGCAAGAACCGTCTTCATATACCACGTGAGTCATTTTTGGTGTCAAATTTGAGGTGCTTATTTTTCACTATGTCTCTGAATATACCCACGAGGGGACCAACCTTGAGATATCAAAAAACCAACCAACTTATCAAAAAAACTATTATAATTGGTTTGTAATTGGCAGTCATTTAAAAATGGTTTCAATTTTACATCTTTGATGTTCGTTGAACCATAAAAAGCAAATAATAATAAAACAAAACGCTTATCCAAATAAAGTAGCAAAAATCAGTGGCGTCAGGCACGGTTTGTTCAAACATTGTTCTGGGATTGGGTCCTAATTGACAGGAAATCGTAACATAATTCGTTGTTTGCCGGAGTACTTAGTCCCACCACGTCGTGTCGAGTGGGGAGGGATCAACTGCTACAAATGGTTGGGCAAATAAATAGGCCTATCTAGTACAGGCGCCATTGAAAATATTATGCGTGAGTCGAGAGAAATAATACTACTAAGCTAAGCTAATTTAGGAATTCGAGATGTAACTGGGAAATAAAAATTACCTAGGTACCACAACTAGGTAATGGCAAGCGTGTCATTTTTAACCGACTTCAAAAAAGGAGGAGGAATTCGACCGTATATATGTTTTTTTTTTATGTTTGGTCGCGGATAACTTCGTTGTTTATGAACCGATTTTGATTATTATTTTTTCGTTGGAAAGGAAATATCCCAAGTGTGGTACCATGGTAATTTTATCGAGGTCTGATAAGTATCTTCAGAGATATGGAGATAAACACCTCAAAATTGGTACTGAAAATTAATAGCGCGGCATTGAATTCGGTTCATTTTTTAGTTTTTTAAACGATCTTATTAGTTTTTGGCAATTATATTGAGTCATGAAGTTGATGCACGAACCAAATATACCATCAATAAAGTAAAAAATAAGAACACCGTTACTCCTGTGCAATGCAATCGACTCTTGCGCAAACCGTAACGAATCGTAAGTGAAAGTGGTTCAGATATTCTGCAACAAACTCGATATTTGGGTGGTGCAGTCACCAGCTCCGACAGCCGTGATCGTCTAGTGGTTAGGACCCTACGTTGTGGCCGTAGTAACCCAGGTTCGAATCCTGGTCACGGCACTGTGCGCACTGTCACGGCGGACCGTATTTTTGCTACTACTATGACAGTGTTGCATGTACACTGCACATTTAATTTTCTAGATAGAATTTACAATATTTTTTTAAAACTTCACACTATACTGACCATGCTGTCTGTCTGATAAAACTCATTAAATTTTTTTTTGATTCCTGGCAGACAACCACTTGACCACTGTCTCACCTGATGCATATTGATGATGATGGCAACAAGACAAGACGCAGGACAAGCGAATTTAGTCCAATCCATAAAGCTAAATTATCCTCGCCTATTTCAAACACCATGCCAGAACTCGGCGAACTGATTGGCGCCATGTTTTTTTATATGTATAATTATGCAGTATATATACATAGTCGATCTCTATCGACAGCATAACTACTTCATTCTATCTATTATATTTTGCATTCGAAGAACTATTAGCTTCCGTCTATGTCTATAAACCTAGCTCAAAAATAATAAATGTACATCAATGTCATGGTTTAAATATGTTTAAAAGGTGAAGGTACCGTATTTGTTGTCCGGTAGCGGGCTCTGTTTGCGTGCGCCTGCGCCGTGCCGCCGTCGAAGCCATCGAGCAAACAGACACGACAAACAATATGCGCTGTTTGTGGCGTCAATATATATACGAGACATTGCTTTCAGCGGACATCGGGAGCCTCTGCGGATGGTTACCTGATGTTGACTTTTGTATAAAATCTGTGCGAATGTGAGGATTTCACTCTTTAATGCGATAATATAGAGTTCTCAATTGATCTCTCGGCACTAATTACTCGACAGAAAGAAGCCACTGTGAAAAGCGCACATACATTTTTCGATAGGAAAATCCATTGGTGCACGTCGAGATTGAACTCAGTACCACTGGCATCAAAACTGACCGTTCTCCCACTTACACCACCGGGCCCTCGGGATAAGTTCAGGTCGGTAGGTATAAAAATATTCTCACGCCTAGAAACAAATTGTTGATGTATTCCTGGGCACATTTTTTGTTGCCTTTGGGTGTAGATTGTTGATTTTGGCAAGTTTTATTTATTCGACACCGGTAACAAACTACCCAAATCTGTTATTCCAATATTTACTAACATTAATGAAGCAGATAAGCATTTTTATCTAATTAACGACGGATATAAATTAACATGTTTGATACCGACCGATAGTAATGTGTATGTTTTAACAAGCGAACAAAATGACAGCAGATTGTATACCTAGATATTTTTATACTCTTTTCAGCTACAAGTAGGTACTAGTAGTGTAGGCAGGACCTTGTTTCTCCGCCTGGGGCGGTACTAAGCTAACACTTCGTCTATTATTCATCCGTGTCCGTTAAAGGTAGACGTCATCTGTTACTATCAGAGAAACGTGTCACTTGTCCAGTTATCTTCTAATACACCTAATTGAAAACTTTTGGCACTTCTCAACAGTCAACTGAAAGTGTACTGGGAACATGGGCCGGCCATATCAGTCGAAGAACTGACAATCGTTGAGGAAAAGAGGTGGAGACCGCGTATCGGCAAACGTTATAGCGTAGGACGCCCTCAGACTAGGTGGAGCGATGATCTTCGCAAGATAGCTGGCAAGAGCTGGATGAGAGTAGCAGAAGATCGTGCTGATGATAACAACAGTCAACATAAGGGCATAAATCCAGATAGATCTGATAGATTTAATTCAAAGGAATGAAGATGTCACTTTGGGCAGAAATTCTAAAATATTTCGAAGACAAAGAAATCATCAGAATGTTTACAGACAGTTTTTGCTTATTTTTGCTAGCGATTGATATCGAATGGTACAGAACAGTAATGAAGCGGGCAGCCATTAGTAGTGGTGTGGCTCGTGCGCTGACGCGCGCGGATAACCCGCGATAGCCCGTGATAGCCCGTGATAGCCCGTGATAGTCTGCGTATCGCGTATCGCGACCTCATCGGGCCTCAGGGGTAGTGTGGCGTGAGCGGATTACACTCGTTTTTTTTTGCAAATGGCGTCGTTGAGTTGACGTTCCATAACCACCTTTAGATTTTGAATGAATATATTAAAACTATCACTGCCCAGTAAAGTGACAGGAAATATAGAGCCGAAATGTAATTTTCTCAGCCAAAGTGTTTTCGCACCGTTTCCTTGGTGTTTCATTACCTAGTGCTTAGCATTTTCATCTTGTCGAAACCAATTAACAGATTGGGTTTCAACCTAGGTACGTTTCTAAGTCCAGGGGCCTTATTCAGTATGACCAATGAGATAACGCGTTCCTTAACGCGCCACGTTACGTCATTGAAAAATTGTATTCTGTATGCCACACGATAGGTAAATTATACAAAACGCGCGCGTTACACGTCCTCATATGTCACGATATCTCAAAACGCGCTCATAACCTTACCCTACCGCGTTACCGAACTTGAATTGGCATAGAGAATACCATAACGCGGAGATAACGTAACACGGCACGGTAAGACTTTAAAATGGTCATACTGAATAAGGCCCCTGCTTGGATGTGATCTGGCAAGCAAATCCAAATAATTACTGCTAAACACCTCTGAGTACCGAAGCGACGGTTTCTTATGCTGATTCAACGACTTTTATTGTACTATCGAGGGACAATAGTCCAGTAGCACCTCAATGTTCATAGTAGCCTGCACGATATTTCTGTCGAATGTTCCAACGCAAACAATAACACGTAAGTACGGCATAGATGGCATGCTTACCCAGACCACAGATGAATAAAAAGGTGAAACGTAGCGTCATATACATTTGGAAAACATCAAATAGAGATAACAATATTCCACTGTATACTCTTCCTTTTGTTGAGTTAACATAACGTCGAGTAAGCTACGCAACAAGTAACGGATGCTTAAATTCGAATGAGTCATTAATAGCATCTTGGTCGAGTGGTCGATAGTCCACCTAGGACTGTTAAGGAAGCAGGAGGCCCCGAGTTCGATTCTCTATCCACTCCATGATTTTGTTTTAATTTTGTGGGTCCGGTGGCGTAATCGGGATTTGATGCCAGAGGTGCCGAGTTCAAACCGCCGTGCACCAATGGATTTTTCTATCAAAAAATTATATGCGCTTTTCACAGTGGCTCTCCGGTGAAGGAAAAACATCGTTAAGAAACCAACAACCCCGTCATGGTGGTAGGACACTATTTAGTGTCCGCCTGGCCAGCTACCACCCCCAAGTTAGAAAATCTGTCGTCAAACATCTTATGTGTTCCGGCAGCTATCCTTGAGAGCCAGTTCCCATTCTAGGTCTAGCGTGCTTACCATCTTCGACCGCATCATCACTTACCAACAGGTGAGATAGTGGTCAAACGCTAGCCTATAAAATATATATAAAAAAATATCAATTATTAATAGCTTGTATTATTTTATATATATATATATATATATATATATATATATATATATATATATATATATATATATATATATATATATTATAAACAAACTTAGCTAATAAAGGTAAATTGGTGATCTATGTTATATGTGAAATAAAACAAATAGCACGGTGATGTTATTTTAATAGTTTTTGAGGAAATATTTATTTGTATAACTAAGAAAAATACACAGCAACAATGTTTTTAAAATAACTGATTTTCAACATATCGAAATATCATAAACTACTATTTTTATTTAATATTATAATATTAAATTGAAACCCTCTTCATTGACAATTATCTACTTTAACAAAATAACACTGTCAATTGGTCGCATCTAAGAATTGCTCTTACCTTATATTGATTATTTTAGGTTATAAGCTTATTTATTCATTTTCTCTAGGAAAAGAGGATTGAAGCTTGATCCTTTATAATCATAAGTTACACAATTACTTATTACAAATTATCACAGCCGGCACATCGCCCAGTTTTTATATACTTTTAAATTAATATTTCGTGTGTTCTTGTTTTCGATGCAGATAAGAAGCCTTCGTAATCCACTATATTTGCACATGTTATGTTTGTCGCGTAAAATTCCCCAAACTAGATCCAGGGGGACTACAGGACTACACTACAGCTGCTCAGGACATCTCTCGTCTCGTGCTTCTCACCTTTGCATTATTAAACCCCATGGAGTGCGCGGCGAACTCCGTATAAAATTCGTCTGAAAACGCCAAATCTTATTAACACACTTTATTAACAATCTACTTTCACAACTACGATTTCTCATCACTTATCACTCAGCAATAACTTACACTTATGCCGCTTTCACTATACATTTGAGATAATATAATTTATTTAGTCCATTTCTATGCAATGCCTCAATATTCGCCGTCTTTAATATATTATATATATATATATATATATTTGCTTGCATTTTGATTTTTTTATTACCAAACTTCAACCACCGCCGAAGTTCACCAACCGACAATTTTATGTTCATACATTTAAGCCATCAATACATTTTGTTTCAAATCTACCCTCATTATTTGTATAACTGATAAAAGAAGCAAAACTGGTCTAGTTATTCTACTAATGAATACATGCGCTCTTTCTAATTGGTTCATAATGAAAGAGTGCGATATATGGGTCTTTCTATCTCTTCTATCTTTCTCTGTCATTGTGTTACTTTAGAAACGTCTTAAAGAAGAAGTATGTGCATATTTTGCTGTCATGCTATTACTTTTTGAGACTGCTACTCCAATTTTGACCGATACTGTACAAGGCGCTGATGATGATGACCACATACAGTGTAAGTGCCAGTAGGTACTAGGTTCTCAACTATAGGAAGATGCACCAAAGTAAAATAACCGGCGAAGTGCGTGTCGGGCCACGCGCAGTGTAGGGTTCCGTAGTAGCCCGTTATTCAATGCAAGACTTTACCCGTTATAAACAAGCAACTAGGTACTTCGCCTTTGTCACTTTAAAGGATTTATTCTAAGGATTTTGTATTTGGTACAAAATTATCCAACACCCAAGTTCAACAACTATTACTGCTAAATTAATAAAGTTATCTTAACCGCTATGGTTTTCCTTTAAAGTTCATTAAATCACGAATTTTTCCAGATTTTTCGATCCAGCAGTTTAGCTTTTAGAGGGGGGGGGGGGGTACTGGAACAGACAGACAGACGGCCATGACGAGACTATAAGGGTTCCTTGTTAGGACTACGGAACCCTAAATAGAACTTTTCGATTTTTTTAAATGCTGTTTATAATAAATGGCACACGACATCATCTCTCCTCTATTGTCGGTATAAAGAGCCATGAAGCGACTTCAGATTACAAGAACGTAAGAAAGAAAGAAAGAAAGAAAGAAAGAAAGAAAGAAAAATCATTTATTTGACATAACACATTACAATACTTACAAAAACAATGAAACAAGAAACAATGTGAGGTGTCTCAGCACATATGTCTAGATTTACACCTGGACGCTGATTTTCAGACAAGCCTGCGGGTGATGAACAAAAATGCAAAATATTTATAAATAAAATAATAACGATAAATAATACATTGATACATAGATAAAATAGGCACACTTAGATAAGAGGTCGCGATATCGAAAGTCACCGTCGTTGGATATTGGGAAGAGCGTCATGGTATTAAAGTGGAACTGGAAAGAACCCTTGTCCAGGTGAGGTGATAACAGGTGGAGTAAGTATATGACTGTACGACAACCTGGAAAATGTAACGTTGAACTTCCGCCAGCGCGATAGGCTAATGATGTGAGAATGACGTAAATAATGGTGTAGCAAAAATAAGATAATATCCAGCTGTGGTGGTTTTTAATATACAATATATAATAAAGCTTTCTAGCATTGTGCGTTACACATTACAGTAGTCTTGTTAACCCCTCCAACTAAGCTAAATATGCTTGTGTCTGGAGTGGGTTCACGTCAATAGTGCAACTCTCAATCGCTAGACCAACGCCATTAGGCTTTTGCCGCTTAAGGGATGTAAAAAGGCTGTAAATGATGACAATGATGATCTATATTGCGATAATAATATAAAAATATAACGTGAAAGTCAGTTTACCGTTTGTTTTTTCCGACGGCTCCACAGCATAAAACTCTATCAGGTATACTTACCTGATACTGGACATGTGATACTTTTAAGAGAACATAACATAACATAGAACATACAAATCCGAGCAAAAACTAATCAGTCCCCTGATACGAGTACTCAATCGTTTAAAAACCTATTCGGATTCGGAAGCTTCATTTTTAGGGTTCCGTAGTCCTGACAAGGAACCCTTATAATTTCGTCATGTCCGTCTGTCTGTCTGTCCGAGGTTTTGCGAAGAGACTGTTAATACTAGAAAGCTGTAATTTTGTAGGAGTATGTATATAAATTACGCCGACAAATTGGTGAAATATAATTTTGAAAAATATTTTTTTTAGGGTAGCTCCCCTACATGAGAACTGGGGATGATTTTTTTTTCGTCGTGTACCCGTATCGTTGAATAGGTCTTTTAAAACTATTTAAGGGTTGATAATATCATTTTTTGATTGAATGCTCCAGTTACGAAATATTAAACTTTAAAGTGCAAATTTTTGTTCCAGTAGGGCGTCCCCGCCTCCTTCTAAAAGCTAAACTGCTGGATCGAAAAATCTGGAAAAATTCATGATAATAGTGCATTTCATGAACTTTAAAGAAAAACTATAGCTGTTAAGATAACTTTATTAATTTAGCAGTAATAGTTGTTGAACTTGGGTGTTGGATAATTTTGTACCAAATACAAAATCCTTAGAATAAATCCTTTAAAGTGACAAAGGCGAAGTACCTAGTTGCTTGTTTATAACGGGTAAAGTCTTGCATTGAATAACGGGCTACTACGGAACCCTACACTGCGCGTGGCCCGACACGCACTTGGCCGGTTATTAATTTTAAATATTGATAAATCCGTCAGCAATTTTTCGCGGAAACCTTTCCAATTAGAATCACTGACATCAAATTGATATATCAAAAGTAACCGATTGGAGCATTGTGAATTGCAAAGATCCAAGAAGAAGTAAAGGTAGTTTCCGAATCCGAATTTGCTTTCAAATTATTGCGAATAACCCTGCAAGAAAAAGAAAGAAAGAAAGGTTATACAGAAAATTTCCTTTAGGTATGCGATCGTAACAAAAATGCTAATTATTTTCCATTTGTCGTCATGCCGTCGAATTAAATATTAATTGAAACATAAAAATTAGTTAAAATGTATGGAAACAATAGGTAGTAGTGACGCGCGCGCATATCAGCATCGATAACCCGTGGCGCCCTCTGCCCTGGCCTGCCGATAACTCAGTGTATGCGCGCCACGCCGCACCGCGCCTCTTTCCATTTATTAATTTTTATAAAAACTTTGTTACTTTTGGCGAATTAAGTTATAACAACAAACTTCACAATAAGCTTACGTAATATTAGGTTCCGTTATTTTATTGATATTTGGGCGACGAAAATACAATGTAAGCGACTCGTCGTTGCGCTCTGATTTGTTATTAGCATGTTCTGCAGTCTACTATAATTTAATTTTGTTTTTTTAATATCTTTTAGCCTAGCGTTTTACCACTATCTCACCTGTTGGTAAGTGATGATGCCGTCGAAGATGGTAAGCACGCTAGGCCTAGAATGGGAACTGGCTCTCAAACATAGCTGCCGGAACACATTAGATGTTATGTCGACAGATTTTCTAACTTGAGGGTGGTAGCTGGCCAGGCGGACACCAGATAGTGTAGTAGCTACAAGTATAATAGTCATAATTATATTTATAGCCACTATGTACGGCTAAAGTATAAGCAATTTAGGTATCTGTAGTTAGTCAATTATGCGATCTACTAGTCTAATTGTGGGACACTATCTAGTGTCCGCCTAGTCAGCTACCACCCTCAAGTTAAAAAAAACATGTCGTCAAACATCTAATGTGTTCCGGCAGCTATCCTTGAGAGCCAGTTTCTATTCCAGGCTTCGTATGCTACCATCCTCGACCACATCATCACTTACCAACAGGTGAGATAGAGGTCAAACGCTAGCCTATATAATATAAATAAACTGGCCAAGTGCAAGTCGGACTCGCACTAGTAGGGCTCCGTACCACACTACAGTATTTTATAAGATCGAGCAAAAATACCACTATCATATTTCGCCAGCAAAAAATAATAATAAATAAACATTTTATTTCTTATACCGCCATCTATCGTCTAACAAAGGTGTTAGGGATCGACATTTTAATATAACGCCATCTATGGGACGTTTACCTAACTAAGCGTACGGAGATGGCGTGAAATGCCGAAAAAAACACGTTTCTTGTATGGGGACCCTCTATTATTTTTAACTTTATACTGTTTTTAGTATTTGTTGTTATAGCGGCAACAGAAATACATCATCTGTGAAAATTTCAATTGTCTAACTATCACGGTTCATGAGATACAGCCTGGTGACAGACGGACAGACAGATAGACGGACAGCGGAGTCTTAGTAATAGGGTCCCGTTTTACCCTTTGGGTACGGAACCCTAAAAAGTAGGTATTCAAATTCTAACAAAACTGTAGGCATTCAAAGAAATGGATAAAGACAAGTAACATTATTGGTAACTATTGATATCAAAGCATAAGAACCAATTCCAATGGTGATAAGAAATTGCCGGGTAAAGGTTTGAGAGAAAATCTACCGCCATAAGATCCTTACGGTGTTCTGGCAGCACACAGCCCTTCCGAGTCAGTGTTCTAGGCACATCGTCGCGAAATAGTGGTCCAAAGCTAGATATTAAAAAATAGACAGACATAGCAACATATCATACATATAGACAGACAGTGCGTGCGGTAGGTAACCAGCTATGAATGGCAGGGAGCGAGTGACGCGCACGCGCGATGACCTCTCCAGTTATTAGATCATTTTATATCTAATTACCTCGGTAGGTACTCATCTCACATGTATTATCGCTATAGATGCGCACAAAATCATTACCATTATTATGATGCGAAATAATATGCGAAACTCGATGTGTATATTGTTGTCTGATTGTGACCACACTCAAATGGCTGGAGCGATTGGGGTACAATTTAGCACAGACATAGCATATGGTAGGACATAAGAGATTTCTTAATTCACAACGATGAAAAGTTAATTTGTTTCATTTTGGTTTCAACATGGTGCTAAGAGTTTTTATGGTTTGAACATCAATGATTTAAAAACTGAATGACATATAAATAAACTGGCCAAGTGCAAGTCGGACTCGCACTCGTAGGGTTCCGTAACACAGTTAAGTATTCCATAACTATGATTTTTCGCAACTACAAAATTAACTTTGTTTTTCATAGTGTTGGTATGAAAAACAAAGTTATCTTTGCGGTCGCTATATCTCTAAAACTGCTGACTGTATCTCGTTCAAACCAATTTTCGTTGTTAGTTTTTATTGAGATCTACAGCATATACTTTTTTTAAATATTTCACTCCCATACTTTAAAAGTTAGGGGGGGACACACTTTAGACGCGCCTATCTTTCAAATGATTGACTTTGAGAAAAAATGATTTTAGGAACCTCAATGTCATTTTTGAAGACCTATCCATAAACACCCCACACGTATAGGTTTGAAGACATTTTTATTTTTTTGTTTCAGTTCTATGTATGGGATGTCCCCCCTTAACTTTTATATTTTTTATTTTCGTATAAAAATCGGAAAGCGGTTCACAGAATACATCTACCTACCAAGTTTCAATTCTGTAGTCCTAACAGTTTCGGAATAAAATGGCTGTGACATACGGACGGACAGACAGACAGACAGACATGACGAATCTATAAGGGTTCCGTTTTTTGCCATTCGGCTACGGAACCCTAAAAAGTGTGATGTGGTTTTATGAAACCACGACGCAAGTGACACTTTTTGTTTATGTGTTATGTTAGCTAGCTACTATGACAGCAGTTGGCATGACACATTAGCGTGTATACAATATTATACAATGTAAGAAAAGTAAGGTACAATATTATTTTACTGTATCGTTACAATTTATTGTATTATTGTTATTTTTTTATATTTTTCTGTTCTTATAAAATGAAATATTATTGTAAAATTACGACGTGTAAACCTGTTTGCCAATAAATGAGTATATGAGTACAAATATGGCTGCGAAAGCGTCCGTACCTACAGCACACGTGGGACATGCGCAACGACGTTTTACTATATTAAACTCGACAGTGCACTAAACGCAAAACCGGCCCGAAAGAGACCGTTACATGAAAGGGATTTGTAGGGTCCACATATTATATATAATACATTACATACAGTACACTACATATATAGCTCTAGTTGTTAGACAAGGCCACACTTCTATCTAGGTTCCTTTCGTTTGGACCGTTTTTATGTACAAAGCAATTACGACCTTATGTTTAGAGCTTATGAATTAAATTGAATTGGTAAAAACATGTACTGTGCACGATCCTTATATATTGTAAGTACATCCGTTGTCCATCCATCCAGGACAATTGGACATGCAACATGCGATAGATGGACGAAAAAAAATGGAGGCAGTGTAATAAACGTTTCACTGAGATATTGTCTGTCTAAACTTAAGATAGTTTTTTTTTCGTTTAGGCTTTTCACCACTATCTCACCTTGGTTGGTAAATGACGATGTAATTTTATTTTTTTGCTTTTATATAAAATTTGTGTGTTATACGATCTATTGAGAACTGATCATGGCTTAGAATTATTCTAATTTTGATATTTGTATTATTTTAATTTCAATAACAATTATTTAAGAGCGTCTTAAAACTAAAAGAACCGACTTCAAACGTCATTTCCTTTTCAGTACCAAATTTGAATTGTTTATCTCCATATCTCTGGAGATATTGAACATATCTCGGAGAAAGTTAAATGGAACCACGTGGGAAATATACCCTTTAAAAACAAAAAAAATCCAAATCGGTTCAGGCGTCATCGAGTAAACGGTGAACATATTTTTTTAGGGTTCCGTACCCAAAGGGTAAAACGGGACCCTAAGACTAAGACTCCGCTGTCCGTCTGTCTGTCTGTCTGTCTGTCTGTCTGTCTGTCTGTGTGTCTGTCTGTCTGTCTGTCTGTCCGTCTGTCACCAGGCTGTATCTCATGAACCGTGATAGTTAGTCTGTTGAAATTTTCACAGATGAAGTATTTCTGTTGCCGCTATAACAATAAATACTAAAAACAGAATAAAGTTAAAAATAATAGAGGGTCCCCAAACAAGAAACGTGTTTTATTCGGCATTTCACGCCATCTATGAACACTTAGTTAGGTAAACGTCCCATAGATGGCGTTATATAGAAATGTCGATCCCTAACACCTTTTTTAGACGTTAGATGGCGTTATAAGAAATAAAATGTTTATTAATTATTATTTTTTGCTGGCGAAAAATGATAGTGGTATTTTTTGCTCGATCTTATAAAATACTGTAGTGTGGTACGGAACCTTACTAGTGCGAGTCCGACTTGCACTTTGCCAGTTTATTTTAAATCCAGCGAATCGACAACCTCCTCATTTTTTGTGAGATTGGTTTAAAAAAAGAACCCTCTCGGGTTCTCAATTCACCTGTGTTTTTTATGTTTTGTTATCTCAAAACTCCGTTATTTAGTAACCGATTTGGTTATTTTTTAACCGACTTCAAAAAAAGGAGGAGGTTTCTCAATTCGACCGTATATGTTTTTTTTTATGTTTGTTCGCGGATAACTTCCTCGTTTATGAACCGATTTCGATTATTCTTTTTTGAAAGGAGATATCTCAAGTGTGGTACCATGGTAATTTTATCGAGGTCTGGTAAGTATCTCCAGATATATGGAGATAAAGACCTCAAAATTGGTACTGAAAATTAATAGCGCGGCATTGAAGTCGGTTCATTTTAGTTTTTTAAACGATCTTATTTTTATTTGAAAGAGTATGCTTCTCGTTTGGTGCTAGTGTAATAATTTCGAGATCTGATAGCACCTCCGGAGATATGGAGATAAACACCTCCGGAGATCTGGAGATAAACACCTCTAATTTAGTACTGAAAATGACAAGTGCGAATTTTTGAAGTCGGCTCTTTTGTTTCGTACTTGTAGTTCTGTGGGATCAGTAGAGCCCGCGTGCCCATAACTTTATTATAAACATGGATTAACCGACACTTTCTCCTTTCCCATGGCTTAGCAAAACCATTTCAGAGTTTGGGCTTTTGCCAAAAAATAGGGATAAAAATGTTAGCGATTACTCGCGTTCCCTTGGTCCTAGGAGTTAGAATCTGGTGTCTACGGGCTTGTCTTGTGAAGGTCGGGAGAAGGAAGAAAGACAGAAAGGTCCCTACACCAATCTCACTAAGCAGTTCTCTTGACCTAGTTACACATTTTCAGAATAAAATTAATAAATTGAAATTAAAATTAAAATCCGTCCATATATACAACAAACTTAGGACTTCTCCAGAGCTCTTTAATTTAAATCCGTCGATAAATAACGCTACGGCAAACTAGCCTCCAGCCCTTTTTTGAATTCTATTTTTGCAACATTGTGTAGAATGAAGTCCTTATTGTGCCTCTCCAATTTGACTTAAACTCGTCGATAAATAACACTACAATAAACCTCTCCCCTTTCCCCTCAATTTTCCCCCTAATCAAAAAAACGCGCTCGACAAAAATTCTCAAATAAATTAAGAAACTCGTGTGTCAAATTTCGTCAAAATTGGTTGAAAAATGCGACCTGTAGGTGAGAACAGACAAACATTCGGACAATAGCATTTTTTTGGTAATCTCGAAACTGAGACGCTTCGCTCGCTCAGTCAATTACGTTTGGTTCTTTATGTCAAACTTTTTTGCTCGAGGGACATTGAGGAAAAAAGTTATTAAAACTAGCAAATAGTTACAAATCGCCTAACCAAATCAATTTATATTTGTTTATCAGTTGAATTATAAATAAATATGTTAAAATATTTTATTAATACATACTTTAAAATACATATATAACATTATCAGAGCTTGTCAGGCCGCGCTTAGTTTTTTTGTTTAGGGTTCCGTAAATTAACAGGTAATAATTATTATTAACCACCAAAATCCCCAAAAGATATTGTACTAGAACAAATTCTAGATAACACATATATGTTCATTTATTGCATATTTAAATAATAGTAATGAATAACCGGCCAAGTGCGTGTCGGGCCACGCGCAGTGTAGGGTTCTGTAGTAGCCTGTTATTCAATGCAAGTCTTTACCCGTTATAAACAAGCAACTAGGTACTCCGTCTTTGTCACTTTAAAGGATTTATTCATAGGATTTTGTGTTTGGTACAAAATTATCCAACACCCAAGTTCTACGACTATTACTGCTAAACTAATAAAGTTATCTCAACCGCTATAGTTGTCCTTTAAAGTTCATGAAATGCACTAGGGTAAAACCGGAATATGCCCCACTTTTTAAAATAGTCCCCTAATTTTAAAAATATTTATTTTATATAAATAATTTTTATTAATGTATCTAGCTCAATCTTTTATGTGTAATTATTATTATTCTTTTTTAACCTATCAAATACAGATTTTGCAGATATTAACTTTTCGTGGAACATTTTTTTAGACTAGATGGACCTACCTGTATGGATAGATGCCCCACCATGAAAATACTGAGGAGGATAGATGACCTTTACACCGTGTAAACGTAAAACCCACACCAAATGTTTATTAGTTCTACTCCTTAAACAGCAATTGTCTGCAAGAAACACGGGCATACTGAAAAATATTTCTGAAAAATTCTAATATCACATAAATGACCATAATTAAATTATAAAGCGTTTAACTATAATATAAATTCTAAAGTTTCTATATTCGATGGAATCCCAAATTGTTGGGATATTTCGTGAATCCTCGTGTTTTTTTGTCCATTTCATCGAAAGCTGATTATATAGGTTTTCTGTAGTCCAAGAACATACTCAAGCTCGCACTCCTTCCTTACTTTTATATTTTCGTGACATAGTTCTGCTATAATCAGTAAAAAGTCCAAATATAAATACATAAAAAATGTAACAGACACTAAAAATATTTAAAAATTATACACTTACTCCATATTTGGTGTATGGAGGGATAGATGCCCCTAAGGGCACCTATACCTCGAAAAATCAGGGCAACTATCCTTTTTGATAGGGATAGATGCCCAAGTATTTTTTAGATAAATTATAAACAAAATAGCATCTATTTACAACTAGATGCAGACTCAATGAACCAGTATATTGACGTAATAAAAATATAGTGGATATAATACTAATTATAAAGTAATACAACGTAAAATAATAACCGTCAAATCTTTGACGTGTTCGTGAATTTCGGCGCGGAGATAAGTTGAAGTATCCCGCTGAGGCATCTATCCCGGTTTTACCCTATTAACACGATTTTTGCCTATTTTTCAAGCCAGCAGTTTAGCTTTTAGAGGGGGGGGGGGGATGCCCTACTGGAACAAAAATTTGCACTTTAAAGTTTAATATTTCGTAAATGGAGCATTCAATCGAAATATTGTATTAGCAACTCTTAAGTCATTTTACAAGACCTATTCAACGATATCCCACTCGATGGGGTAGACGATGAAAAAATAAATCATCCCCACTTCTCATATAGGGGAGCTACCGTAAAAAAAATATTTTTCACAATTTTATTTCAGCACTTTGTCGGCGTAATATATATACATACCCTCACAAAATTACAGCTTTCTAGTATTAACGGTCTCTTAGCAAAACCTCGGACAGACAGACAGACGGACATGACGAAACTGTAAGGGTTCCTTGTCAGGACTACGGAACCCTAAAAAGACAATTTAGTTCTCAGGTCAATGACCTTTGAAGAACATTATAAGCGATATGCAGTTTTTTTTCGTTTATGTCGAAAAGTTGTAATTATATACGGTCGGGGAAAAAGTTTTTTCGTATTTTATATACAAATTCAATATTTTTTTATAAAAGTTTAATTACATTTAGTTATAATATATATGTGCCATTTTGTTCGATAACTTGTTGCCATCTTGAAGGTAGTGACCTTATCCCGTTGTTGCAGAAAACTTGGGATTTTTGATTTAAAAAAATGCGATAGGTAAGTTTTGACAGTCCTCTCTAGATGTTAACCTGACACTACCCTAAAGAGTATAATAACTGTCCATAAAGTACTACCCAAAGAGTATAATAACTGACCATAAAGTACTACCCAAAGAGTATAATAACTGTCCATAAAGTACTACCCAAAGAGTATAATAACTATTATGTTTCTTTGAAGTGTTACACACTTAATATTTTTGTAAATTGTTAAACACAATCCAAAATTTCATCGTACCAACGGGACTTGAACCCGCAACCTCCGGAATAACATGTTCCGGTGCTTATAATAATATAAATAATAAATATTAATAATATTATAATATTATTAATATTATATAATTAATACTAAGTGTGTAACACTTCAAAGAAACATAATATTTGATTTACGCAGTGCAACATCTCTCGTCGGATTAGAAAACTGTAATGATTTCTTCCGAATGATTAACTTACGTAATAAGTAGTCATAGATGGCGCCACCAATGCATAATTGGGTTAACAAATGCAATCCACTAATTTCGTCGTAACGTTACTTCGCACCATGGCTTAATTGGCAAAGCACCGGAACATGTTATTCCGGAGGTTGCGGGTTCAAGTATAATAACTGTCCATAAAGTACTACCCAAAGAGTAAAACAACTGTCCATAAAGTACTACCCAAAGAGTATAACAACTGTCCATAAAGTACTAACCAAAGAATTCTGGAGAGACTGAAACATGAAATGATGTTTTGATTGACGTTTGTATGAAAGTTGAATGGAGCATGCATGAAGAATGGAAGTAATGAATGGCTGAATACTTATTTTTTTAAATCCAGAGCTGTAGGTTATGCTTTTTTGTATTTAGAATAATTATTATTGATATGATCTAAGTTATTTGACGCGTGTAAGTGCACATTTTTAATCTGTCCGTATCATATCTTACTGAATAAATGCATTGACTTTGACTTTTGAAAATCTGAGGGTGCACGGTCAGGACTATATTATGGTGGATACCAACAAAGCTTTCTCAGTGTTTTATTTGTGGCCTAAGATGTGTTTGGTCTGGCGTTATCTTGATAAAAGACCACTGTGCTCCTTTTCTGTTGAGCGGTTTTTTCTCAATTTCTTGCTTGAGTCTCACTAGTTGTTGGCAGTAGAGATCCGAGTTGATGGTTTTTCCCGGCGATAAAAGCTCATAAGTTACAATTAACGATGCCCTTCCAATCCCACTGTATCACCAGCTTCACCTTATTGCATCTTTGACATCAAACATTCCCGGACTTTGTGCTTTCTGCATTACCCCTGTCTATAAACGTCATCATTTTTTCGCGGCGTGATTAGTATTATTAGCTTTTTTCTAATAAAACTTCAGTATCGAACTTCTTCATTAAATTGGTGGATAGAATAACAATTGAAAATGGCGGGAAACTGTTTCTGTTTCTCAATATCCTTATTTATTGATATAAAAGCCAGATACGGACAGTACAACCAACGAGATTTATCTTCAATTTTAAACATAAAAATACGAAAAGACAAAAGTAGTTAAGCGCGGTTTCGCGCACTCAGCACCGCGTAGCGCTGCGCTACGCGCTACGCCCCGTAGTCCTTAGGAATTAATTACGTAAGTGGAATGTCAGTGAGAGACTATTCAATTATTGTGAAAATATTTTATTCTTGTCCAGAAACTGGCTCAGTCAATATACAGTGCACTTTTAAAATGTTCTGTTAAAAAGCCGCCTGTTAACATCTGTCGTGTGACACAACAGATTTTTCATCGGATATTCTACTTGAACATTTTACATGAAGCTATTCACACTTGTCGGCCCGATGTTGTCGTTTGTTTTGACAACCCGATTAAAAATCGGATTCGATACACGACAGTTGTGAGATGTGATCGTTGCGACGCTGCGCCGGCGGCCGGCGGATTCATTCTGACCGCACGTTTGTCAGATATATTGGGGTACTTATTACATGGGTTTTTTTTCTGTGATTATAGTAAGCCTTTCTGAAGCATATTCAGTCCTAAATTGTATTATCGTGACTAAATAATGTGAAACCTTATGAAGAGTTATTCAGTCTTTTTCGGTCAGCAAATAAGTTATCATGAACGAAGGCGGTTATTTTAATTGTTACGATATTTAGTACATCCTTACGAAGTATATAATAATATAAACGCCAAAGTTTGTATGGATGTTTGTTACTGTTTCACGCTAAAACTGCTGAACCGATTGACCTGAAATTTGGTATGTAGATAGCCTATACCTTGGAATAACACATGGGGTACTTTATCCCGATATTCCCACGAGAACCATGTCTACGCGGGTAAAACCGCGGGGCACAGCTAGTAGCTTATATACTCTACCCGATGTATTTACACTTGAGGAAGGTTTCGTTCAGATAGTTACCAGTAGCAGGTAAGTATGTAATGTAGTACAAACTGACCTGTCTCCATGGCGTACCCGGCGGCGGCGGCGGCTGCGTGCAGCGCGCCGTACTCCTTGCCCTCCATGCCTCCCAGCATCGCGCACTGTCACTACACTCGCACCGACCTGCACCGGCCACGTCCGTCACGCAGCGCGCCCTCGAGACGTGTGCCACTGCGCACCCACCGGCCACCGGCCACCGCCGCCGGCGCAACGAGCCGCTCCGCCCTGCCACGGCCATTGGCGCGCGACACCCAATCACCGCGCTCCATTTCAAACGCTTTCCTTTTTCCATGTCGCGTTTTATTTGAAGCGTGTTGATGCATCTTCGGTTTTCAGCGTTTGATTTTAGACTCTGTTGCGTCAAGTTAGAGTTGAAAATGCAATGTGTTGCGGTTGAGAAATATGTCTGTTTTCCCCTTCGGTCGGATTCACTCGGGCGGGAGCGCGACGAGTGCCGAGGAAAATGCGTCCCGCTCGAGTAGGTAGGGCACCCGCACATAATGTGGTCGGTGGCTCCGCTACATACGTACGTGTAGCGCTATGTAGCGGGGTGTAGCGCGGTGTAGCAGGGTGTAGCGCGGTGTAGCTGTGACGAATGCGCCTGTATGCTGCGATTGTAATTGATATTTTTATGTTCGTTAAATGATGTTTCTAACTCGCGTACGGTTGCGCTATAATTCACTTGGTAATGGATAAATGAATGCATGTGTTCGTGTCGGTGATGTAATCTCATGATATTGTACAGGTTTTACTTCAGCTACGTAACACACTTATGTAGATGGACATAAGTGTGGAACAGATGTCGGCTCACTTGGCTTGTAAAGTTCAATATGCTTTTATTAATCAGTATTCAGTACCTATAACAACTCGATCAAGTAATTTCCTGCAGGTAGGATGAGCATAATATCGATGTACCGCCTGATTTGCTGCCGCCATAACCTTACGGTGTTCCGACAGCACGGCCTTTGACCTTTGAGTCAGAGTGTTCTAGGCACAGATATATTAATCCTATCGCGTTTATCATCTTCGACGACATCATCTCTCACCACCACTGATAATTAAACAAACTGGCCAAGTGCGAGTTGAGCGTAAGGTTATGATTGACCAAAATTTGCCTGAAAAATAAGGTTTTTGTATGGAAACCACCTTCAATTTATTCAGTTTTTAGTACTTGTTGTTATAGCGGCCATAGTAATCTATACTAATATTATAAAGAGAGAACATTTGTATTTTTGTATTTTTGTATGTTTGTAATGATTTGGCTCAAAAATTACTGGACCGATTTAAAAATTCTTTCAGTAATATATAGAATGGACTTTCGGAATGAAAATAGGCTATATATTATCCCGTTTAAATCAAAGTTACATTCGTGGAGACCTAATTTGCAACCTAAGTCGACTAAAGAATGGTCAATAAACACGTTTCTTACGAACGCTGCTCAATTGAAAATAGATGGAAGAATATTTTCTATGGAAGAGTTGTACAACTTAATAAGACCTACAAAAAAGTCCGCGACAGCATATGTCTATCTCTTAAGGTTGACTCACAGTAACCATTTTAATCTTTAATTTTTTGTTAAAAAATATTACATAACTTCCAAGGCTATTTTCAAGTATATAGTATTAATCCTTATCCAAATAATTACGTTAATTAGCTTGGCCACATATTATAGATTAAAATTGTCGTTTACAGTATATAATTCAAATGAAAACTCTAGAAGATATCACGGATTTTACATACACGCATCGCAAAATTAATAAAATATTTGCAGTGAAACCACAGATTAGGTCATAGTTACTACGAAAATATTATTATAAGCTTAGCAATGCTGTAGATCCCCACCGATCACAATCAATTTGAAGTCAATATGGTATAATAATATATTTTTACTGTAAAATTTAAAATTCTATTGTATAAAATAGTTATGATCTATGTATAAACCACCCCGACTGATCTATGTATAATCTTTTCAATAAAATCATTCCAATGACTCTAAACACGACATTTAAAATCTGAGCTGTAAGTAGGTGTGGATTTGAGTATTCTGTAGAGTACAGGAGATGTCCCAGCATCAGGTCAATGCTTCCATGTTCTTACAATATCGTTGAAGAAGAAGATTTTCGAATTGATCAGACCTATGAAAGTTTATTTCAAAGCGCAATTAACTAGAAAAAAGCTCAGTTTTATAACGACTGAACGAATGTTCATGAATCAAACCTAAGAACACTCTCGATGAAGACATCTATCAAACAAAAAAAAAATATCAATAATAAAATTAAAATCGGTTCATCTGGTTGGGTGCTAAGATGCTACAGACAGACACAGATACACACGTTAAACGTATAATACCCCTTCTTTGATCCCATGATTTGATTGATTTTGATTCCATGATCCCACTACCTCTGTACGAAAACCCATGATTCATGAATGCACATAAAACTTTAATTGGTAGGTGTACTCGTATAGCTAGGATTAGAACCAACGACCGTCGGGTCAGAATCAGGGTAACTATCCATTACGCCAAAGGGCCGTCCAATATCACTACGTAAGTATTATAAAAAAAAGTCCATCACTGCGTCTGTCTGTCTGTTCGCAATAATCTCAATAGCTACTGAACGGATTATCATGCGGTTTTCACCAATAGCCAGAGTGTTTATGAGGAAGGTTTAGGTGCATAATTCGTTGAGGTTTTGTGTAAATTGGATGAAATATGACGATGATTGTTAAATATGTTAATATTTTATATTTGATGCAACAAACTGATGCAAATTTTGTAGGCATATATGTTCTACCCGTGCGAAGCCGGGGTGGGCTGCTAGTACATAATAAATGAAAATTTTAAGTATGTGCCTATCACGGTTAAGGAGATACAGCCCTGTGAAGTGCAGACGGACGGATGGACGGACAGTGAAGTCTCAGTAATAGGGTTCTGTTGGTACCTTTTGGGTTCGGAACCCTTAAAGGAGGAGGTTCTCAAGTTGACTATATTTTAATTTTTTATGTTTGTTACTTCAGAACTCTGTCATTTGTTTCTCGATTTGTATTTTTTTTTATACTTCCCGTTTTGTCCCATTGTAATTTCATCGACATCTGATAACTTTAGAGATATGGAGATAAACATCTCAAACTAGGTACTGAAAAATAACTAGTGCGACGTTTGAAGTCGGTTTTTTTTCATTTTGCAATCGATCTTAAATTACTTAATTATACCTACATTAAGTATGTGTTGTTACCAGACTGATCAAAAAGACATCTAGACCATTAATAAAAGAGAAAAATGTTATAAACGGTGAACTGCAAGTTTTCTGTTACGTAAAACGAAGTCGATAGGTGGCACACGTGGCAAGGCAGTAGCTGTGGCAATTACCGTCTCCATGCATAATTCTGCAAAAACGCGTCAGTCGCGCCGCCAAGCGTATTTCTGTTAATTACTGCAAATATGTCGCCTTATAAAAACGCTTAAAGGCGGCTTTGTCGCATGCGACTCGACGACGGCGGATGGGAACAAATGACCGCGCGACAAATGATGCGCGACTGCAGTCAGACTCAAACGACCCGACTGCCGACAGAGACGACCTCTGTGCGCCCGCGGAACCTACCGTTATATATTATAACATAACCCGCTTTGAAACTGTAAACCATTGCTTGCTTGTATCCGACTACCGAAGAAGATGTATTTTTTTTTATTTGACGTGCTTTTAGTTGTTTCACTTGTTACTGTTGTGTTGTCTGTACTTGTTAGTAATGGTATTTACTGTGTAGTAAGTCACATGTAACTGATAATTAACAAAGAAACAATGTTATAATAACTTAAAAGTATAGGCGGCAGAGGCTCTCAAACGGAGTAAATATGTAGGCATCGGCGACAACTATGCTTTTCATCCGTTTGGGATCGAAACCATAATGGGCCCGTGGGGTCAAAAAGCACGTGGTTTTATTAAGGAGCTGTCCAGGTGTCTGATAGATGTCTCACACGACCAAAGAGCGGGCGCTTACCTCGGGCAATGAATTAGTTTCGCCATCCAAAGAGGTAGTATTTTTGGGTAGGTAAGTACTCCTACCAACAGAAAGCGACTTAAATTGTGTTTTGTTATTTGTAGTTTGTATTTTAATAGATAGATAGATAGATTAACTCTTTATTGCGACTCCAAAGATACATATAACTTTTACAGCTTAAAAACGTGTTACAAAGGACGGTCTTATCGCTAACAGCGATCTTTAATCTCTATTTATTAGTCATAATTATTAGTCATAGTTAATATTTTAGATTTATTCTTAAGTTAATTTAGTCTTATACATATTAAAGAGGATAATATTCATATTACAAATCATTTATTCAAGATTATAACTTTATGAGGTACCCACTTTTAACTGTCGTATCAAAATTGCGTATATGTGTACCTATAGTTCGTGTGACAGCCAGTAGGTACTATAATTTGGTATCTTGGAGCTGATCTGATGATGGATTCAGAAGGTAGATTGAGGAATTCTTCAGTGACTACTTGTAAACCGAGTTTGAGCTCATTTGATTTGTTGTGCCTAGTCCAATATATCTAGGTAAGTATTGGGCTTAGTAACAAGGGTCTGACGATGGAGAGCCAGAAATGTACGTATTACATCAAGTATGTTTTAGATTTTTTTTAACAATAAGTTAATAGTTAATAGTAGGCGTTTAGGCAGACGGCCCACCTGATGGGAAGCGTTCACCGTCGCCTATATATATCTGCAATGCCATAGGCGCTGTTTTTGAGTTGCCGACATTTGATGTCGTACTATGTCGTATCTAAGTCTAATTTAGCTTGAACACGCCTGGTAGCCTAAACGGCATAGAGTTAAGATTTTTCTTATTGCAGCAATGTAGGCCTAAATACATACGCAAAGCGGTGGGCAGTGACTGGAAAAGAAGAGCCGAAGATCGGGCTCAGTGGCGCACCTTGAGAGAGGCCTACGTCCAGCAGTGCACTGACACCGGCTGGTAATGATGACGATGAGGCCTAAATAGTATAAAAGTGCAGTTTGCTTAATTTACTTGGATGTTAAACATATCTTGATCGTCTGGTGTAATTCTACGATAGTTGTGGGAGCTGTTGTGTATTTGAGTAGAAATAAATCAACAAGAATGTTAGAGGTCGGTTCTGACAGCAAACCATTTAACTCCTACATTCATTTTACTAAAAAAAATGGTAACATAACCATTATATAAGAAGTGTTAGTCATACATCTCTCTTCTCGGGTAGGTAGGACACAATGATATAGCACTAATTCGTCCAATTATTCGTGGACCGAGCGACGTGCTGCGAGGTTTCGAAATCGAACTGCACTATAAAATTAAGGCGAAAATAAAATATCAATAACAAGCTCGTTTGTTCGGTATTATTTCGAGATTTTTTAGGGTTCCGTACTGGCAGGTAAGGATCCTATTACTGAGCGCACAACACATATGTATGTCCTATATTTAAAACTCAATTTATTTTGCTCTGTCGTATAAAAATGGTAACACATGCTAGCACCAAACTTATTGTTTTAACAGTGCAAGTTAAAAAAATAAATAATACATAGTAAAATAATGGCTACGCGCATGTCAGATTCGCGCTACGACTGCTACGATTCGTCCAAACGGAAAGGCCTACGATGGCACTTAGCGGAGAGTGACGGAAGCCTCGGTGTCCGAGGTCCACACGCACTTGAACGTGTTTATTAGGAGAGTTTGAGGGCGCAGGGCCTGCGTTAATAAATAAGCTATGAGGCATTGTTGGTGCGCGCGCGGCGTGGTTTATGTGCGATTGTCCGGGCCCGTAGATTGGCGAGCGAGCCGGCCCACACACTATTGTTCCACCTTTATCTTTCTCTATTGAATTTCAATTTATAGCTGTCGTTAAATCGATATTTTTCGCATTTTTCCTTGTGTTTCATTAGAATTTATCGATGAAATGTTATCAAAGGAAATGGCATTGCGCGCTCAGATAGCGTCGACAAACTAGATTTGTGCTCAGATTGAAAATGCATTACTCGAGCTCGACCGCTCGAAATTACAATAAACTTCAGATTGAAACGAGAATTTAAATGACTACATCTACAATCTTAGGACAGTTTCAGTCACTATTGGTCTACAAATAATCTTAGAACACTAACATTTTGCAACTTAATCAGTGTATCTATCTAATTGGAATATTCAAGAAGTATATCAGAGTCTTTCTGAGAATTAACTGAATAAAAATGTAATCAAGTAATTTCTCAAAAGTCCGGACACAGCATCATCAAGAATGTTCTTTTCTACCCTTTACTTTATTATCAGCCCTACACATACCTCGTAACATAGACCTACATAGTTATCTTACAAACGTTTAACTCAAATCCAGCACTACTAGTTACTGTAATCAAACCAAGTGGCGTAGGTGAATGTTCGGTAACGTTCTCAATTCTCTCTATTTCCACGCTTATTATGCATGTTTGTTTTAGAGTGCAGATCACGGATCGGCAAACGTTATGGGCGCCCTCCAGCTAGGTGGAGCAATGATATACGCAAGCTGACCGGCAGCGGTTGAAAACAATGAGTTGAAGATCGCGCTCAGTGGCGTGCCGCATGAGAGGCCAATGTCCAGCAGTGGACAGAGATAGGGCGATGATACATGTTTTCCTTAAAGCAATATAATGGGAGTTTCAATAATACAAGACACGTAGTGTAGTGAGTGGAGCTCGTATCGCATTCATGAACTATAAATGTCAGCGGTTCCTATACGGAGCGATTGTTTAATGGCGGTCACGCGCGGTCGAGCGGGGACCATCACCGTCGCGCCCAGATTTACTCTTCTTCACGTTCACAGGAAAATTACACCACGTTAATGTCCTCTGATGAGCTTAAAGACACAAATAGATTTACTGGGAAAGTGTAGTCCTAAGTTAATTAGATTAACTAGTATTAATTTGCTATAATTAATTCATTATAATGCGACTTGGTTTGAGCAAGTGTATTTTTTATACCTTAGTATAGGTAGCTTAGTTTCTGCCAAGGGCTTCTTAGAATGACTATATCTTTCTTTCCTTTAAAGCAAATCAATGTAAGCAGCAAATAAAAATCAAACCATAGTAATGGAAACTGCAATGTTCATTGTCGTCACTAATAGTTGATAGAGACTATGAAGGTGTATGGTGGAGCATACAATCTCTACATACCTACGTATGCTCGGATGCAATACGATATCATATGTGTTAACAACCTACAGCTACCTACCTGAGTGGAGAAAGCGTACATTATGTCATGTAGGTACGTAGTTACACCTTGCGTTGTGTGTGACTGTGTCACATAGAACTTTTTAACCACGATCGAGGTTGTTATTTTCAGGAAAATGATTTACTTCGAGGCAGGCACTCTTCACTTAAAGAACTTCAATAACTCATCCCGATCATTAACATATAGACAGGCTCCCAACACAAAGGCAGAGCGCGTCTGAGAGTAGTCGGTCCAGTCGTTTCTCTATAAATAGTGGTGGTGCTTCCCAAATGTGTACGCTCCTCTGATCTCAGCGGCGGGCGTTCCGCACCACTGGCGGCGGTAATAGAGCCGCCTACCCTCACTTTAACTAACCGCAAACACTGCAAAATATACCCTAACACTAACCACTTTAAGCTCTATCTAAAATTAACCATTTCTGAAAGAGCTTTCGTCATTTACAGTCAAAGGAATATGAGTTAAATATCTTTAGGTTTATGGTGTAGTTTATATTGTTAATAGTACAAAAGGCGTAAGACAACGGAAGCGGTAAGCGAGTGGATGGTATCTGGATCTTTAATTAGAGAGTTTAATTAAGAAACGCGAGTTATTCGATGAGATAATTGGACGATTCGTTTTTGTTTGCGTTCAACTAACGGTGCGCTCCGCATCCGCCTTTAGGTGTTTATTGCATCATGAAATTGATTGAATCGTTGTGATGAATAATTCATAGAAAACAAATCAATACGAGTATAAACAATTCGGGACTGCCAAAACAGTGAACATGAAATTACAAGTAGTTTCAGGGTTGAAAACATCGTGAAGAGCTTGGTATGTTCACTAACTTCGTTCAGAATTAGAAGCGATGTTGAGGAGCTGAAGTTGAATTGGCTTTTCACGACGGCAAAGCCCTCTAACAAAGATATGTAGCATTCTTTCTCTTTTCTAACATAGGAGATTTGATTAACCTCGGAACAAAGAAAATCTTAAAAATAAAAAGCTGGGATTACCCCGGCCAACGAATTCTACGAGGTACCGTAGTAGAGTGGTTCAGTACTCTGTGGAGGTACCGTAGTAGAGTGGTACAGTACTCTGTGGAGGTACCGTCGCCAGCTTTTTGGGAACATTTACCAGCAGACGACGACCTATGTTATGTTTTTTATTTATAACATTTTCATGGGCTTATATTTTTGTTAAGACTTTAATATTCATAAGAAAAAACTAAGTAACATAAAAATAAAACTAAAACATTAAGGCTGGGCTGCACCATCTTATTTTAAACGTAACTATAACCATAACCGATGTTTTTGTATGGAGTTTGACTGACTTTTGACGTTTGTTATAGTTAACATAAGATTGTGCAACTCAGTCTAACTGTGACTACTAATTATTAAAATTGTTTTGAGCTTAATTTATTTTTAACTGGTATACATGTAGGTACTATTGTAAATATTTGAAAACTTATGCATAGGTACATACATAAGACTGCTAAGCTATCGACTATCGTTCTTCCTACTGCTATTACAATTTATACCTACAAAGACCTTTGCTTGTTTGATTGTTTGTTTTTATGTTCGCTGAAAAGTGTGAAATAAATTACCTATCAAAAAAACGTCGGCACCGTAGTCAGCTGAGCTAATGGTGTATCTTTAGATAATGTAGACATTTATAGGTAGAAGTACCTGTACCATCATTTTGTTTGTCCTGTTATCTAATATCAAGAGATAGCTTCAACCCTGAAACAGAGCAAAAGAACTACCTACTAAGACTCACACCGCCACAGACAGAAGGTGCATATTTGCTACCTAAAAAAAGTAGCTTACCACTATCAAGGATAAAATTTGCCGCCATAACTTTAATTTTTATTTTTATTAATTTTTTTTGTGAGAGACGCCTTTTATATTATGAAAAAAAATCTTTTATTTACCTTTAAGAGTCAGAGTATTCTAGCCCTAGCGTGTTCACCTTCTTCAACAACATCATCGCTTACCACCAAACAAGATAGAAGTCAAGCGCTATAAGACATAAAAAAATGTCCCAACACAGCATCGTTGTTGAAGTGTACGGAACCACAGAGAGTGGCTGTATACTTAATATATGACATCTTTTCGCCGGGGCCGTTCTATTCCCACCCTACACTTCCCCGGTATTTTTTCCCGCAGTCGTATAACAAACAAACAGAAGGAGGCGGGTGTCGGTATCAAAGCGGCCGCCCTCGTCGGCGTGACAGACTGACAGACTAACAGACAGAGTGTCACACATGCGGCTTATTAAACAGAGTCAGGCGCCGCGTGGAAATGGATTATGTTACTGTTACTGCTACTAAACGTCACTCACTTTTATATAATGTGAAAGAGGCAAGCTGCTACACGGCTTCATCTGCTTCCTCGTTATATTTTGAGGGCCGAGTTCAATCCCCGCCATGCACCTGGTTTTTTCTATAGAAAAATTTATAGGTGACGATGGTGAAGAATTTATAGATCTCTATGTAATAATAATGTACCTAATGGCATCTAGTCGTATCTATTGGATCATCTTTTATAATTGACCAAATCGAAGGATTCCGTTTCAGTTGGGCAAAAATAGTTCCGTATATCCGGATGTCCTAATGTATGTTGTCCTCTACAGGTCGCATTTTCGCAGCCGATTCTTGTGTAATTTTGTGCGCAGGTTCGATTATCGTGTCAAGTCAAGTGAGGTCAAGGGTTGGAGGCGTGTCTTTTTGTTTTAAGTTACGGTGCAGTGTCTATAAAACATAAACATTTCATTCCGTTTTATTTAATTTATGCAAAAATTGACTCACGAGGTCCACGCAGGTTGCAGGTACAGCTCATAGAGCTACTAGTATAAATTACTGTATTAAAATAATAATTTAGTTGAAAATCAAAGGAAAATCCGAATTAATATTTGAAATCATATGCTTTAAGTTGGTGAGAAGTTGGGTTAGGTATTAACAGTATTGTACAGACTACTATGACTTTAGTTAATGAAAATTCTAATAATATAAATGTAATTTTTATTGAAATTCCTTAGATAATAGGTACTGAAATATGTGTACACTACAAAAAGGTTGATTGTGCTGGTTATTAATAAGTTTGTACCATTGTACCACAATCTGAGAAATAAAGATATTTGATTTGACTTCAGGAGATGCGCAAATATCAAGTCAAGGTTATCATATGCTTCAAAATCGTTGAAACATCAGGATACCATATACTTCGAGTCGCTCATACCTGTGGTTGATCTCATACCTTCATCTACCTATCATCTATCGTTTGATGGCCCGGTGGCGTAATCGGAAGAACGGTCGACTTTGATGCCGGAGGTCCCGAGTTCAATCTCCGCCGTGTACCAATGGGTTTTTGTATCGAAAAATTAATGTGCGTAAAGGAAAACATCGTTAAGAAACCAACACACCCCGCGTGGTGGTGTGACACTATCTAGTGTCCGCCTGGCCAGCTCAAGCTAGAAAATCTTTTAGATTTATAGTTATCGTGAGTTTGAATCATGATTATAAAACACCGACTATTATACTCACTACTGTTTGTTGTCAACAGTCTCGATCTAGGTTTCATGCATGTCCGATGCACATCCTCGGGAGTTCACGCAGCGAGATCGCGACGAGCACAATCTTTCGCTAAATATCTAATGTGCTCCGGCAGCTATCCTTGAAAGCCAGTTCCCATTCTAGGCCTAGTGTGTTCTCTGTACTGTAGTACCTGAGCTGACACACTACACATTCTGAAGAACTACCACTAAAACATCTATTAAATAGACGCATTACAAAACGTAAGATATTTTTACTGCTTTTCTTATCGACATAATAGTTTTGATGATCATATCAATATGATTTAAGATCGTTTTAAAAACTAAAAGAACCGACTTCAAATGCCGCGTTAGTCATTTTCAGGACTAAGTTTGTTGTGTGTTTATTTCAGAGATATTCTGGAGATAGTTATAAATCTCGATGAAATTGCAATGGAACCACCACCACATTTCTAAATGTAAAAAACCAACCAATTTAAAAAAGGACAATTTGGGAAGAAAGGAAGTAAAATCGGTTCACAATTGACAGAGTGATTGAGTGACATACATACAAAATAAACTGGCCAAGTGCAAGTCGGACTCGCACTATTAGGGTTCCGTACCACACTACAGTATTTTATAAGATCAAGCAAAAAATACCACTATCATTTTTCGCCAGCAAAAAATAATAATTAATAAACATTTTATTTCTTATAACGCCATCTAACGTCTAACAAAGGAGTTAGGAATCGACATTTCAATATAACGCCATCTATGGGACGTTTACTTAACTAAGCGTTCATAGATGGCGTGAAATGCCGATGATAACACGTTTCTTGTATGGGGACCCTCTATTATTTTTAACTTTATTCTGTTTTTAGTATTTGTTGATATAGCGGCAACATAAATACATTATCTGTGAAAATTTCAACTGTCTAACGATCACGGTTCATGAGATACAGCCTGGTGACAGACAGACAGACAGACAGACGACAGACAGACAGACGGACAGCGGAGTCTTAGTAATAGGGTCCCGTTTTACCCTTTGGGTACGGAACCCTAAAACATTATGACACAAGTTGCAGCCACTTACGTCTCTGCTGCCACTAGAATACAGTTGTTTTCTATGAACATTCATTTTTTGTAGTGGTAGGACTTCTGCTAGTCCTGTGGCGGTACCACCACTTTGCCAATTAATTTTCAGCCGTGAAATAGGAATGTTTTCGGTTGAAATGGCAAGGTGTCCAGTTAAATTACAGGGCATGTGAGACTCAACATCTTTATGTCTCAAGGTAACAGGCGCAGTGCAGTGACATGGAAAATTTTGTACTGCCAGAATTTTGCATGCTACTGTATCTGTCATAGGTAGACGTCATCGCTTACCATTAGGCGAGCGTAGTACTTATCCTGTTACCTTTTACCATAAAAAAAACAATATAATTAGCCAAAACATTATATTCCGGTGTAAAGGCAGTGACACACGGCACGTGCAGCGGCGCGCGACGTCGTGCTTGCGTTTCTCGGAACTGCTCTTTCATCTCCTTTATAAGCAAATATATATTTACCCACCAACTAATGGCATAGAATACTAAGGGCGAGTTTCATCGGTTCCTGATAACCCTATTAGGAACTTATCTGACAGATTTAAGTTACTAATACAACATAACGTTTTGTTCTTTGCCAACTTCTGCTTGACTTCTTACATTACCAACGCATTTAATCTAATTATTATTGTTTAAACATTTTCAATTATACCTTTCTATCGGTGAAAGCTGCTTCTTCTTCTTAAGTTAGGCTTCTCGGTCTAAAACTATTTAGTTTTATACTCATGTATATACTAGCTGTTAGCTTTCCTTGAAATAAATAAATTTAAAAAAAATTGACATCTTTTATATGGCGTCACCTGTCAGTTAACTTCAGATCAGTACCCCTAGTACGAGTTTTCATGGTAAACGCTTTTGACAGATCTCACATAGTTTTCGACTTATTCTAGCTCCCTGATTGGTCTAAATTTAGTGAAGTGTAGTAACCACTAGAGGCGCTGTACTGTTTTTCATACAAAATTTACTCGATATACGATATCGAATTTGGTATGAAAACTCGTACTAAGGGTATAGATTATTTACATTATATTGTCCACCTTTACATTTGTTACTAGGGAGTAAATATCCAGTCTAATTTTATAAAAACGTTTATAATTGCGTCACTCTGTCTGTTTGTTACCTAATCGAGCATAAAGTTACGGCCATACTGCGGCGTCCTGCGTTCTGCGGGCGCGATCTAAATACTTTTCAATTGTTTTCTGATCACGTTTGGTGTGAACCAGTCGATGCAAATACTACTGCGCTATCTGATCGCCGCCTAGATCGCGCACGCAGGACGCTGCGGTGTGTCAGTACCTTAAACGTACGATCCGATCTTACTGAAATGTAACAAGGAGATACTTTATACTTCGTCATAACCAACACTAATCAACACCGATATTATAAATGCGAAAGTCAGTTTGTATATTTGTTTGTTTGGGACTTCTTCACGGTCAAACGACTAATCCGATTTAGCTGAAATTTTGCACAAGGATATCCAGTATTAAGGATTAGGCTATAGGATACTTTATAACGCGGGCGAAGCCGCGAGGTACACTAACACATGAATACATAGTAGTATTTTACTCATTATAAATAGACTGGGAGAAGCATTTGCCTTTTTTTTTTTTTTGTGACTCAGGAAAATCCTTTATGGATACCAAATCGCCCGGGGGAGCGAGATGATTATGTGGGACTCGCTGCCTGAAACGCAGGATACTGCACTAAAAACCTGGGGTGAGCCGTCATCCACCGTGGTGGAGCAAGATGGGGTTGCGCTAGCATTCACCAACTTGCCCCGATGGCAGACCCAAATGGGCCTCTGCCGCTGCGGAGGGCTGACCTTTCTCACCAAAGTCAACCCTCAACCGTCATGTGGGGAGTGCAAGCCGTTGGAGAGTCCCCCGACTCTCCAACAGCTACCCCACAATGACAGAGGAGTGTGGCTCGTCTTCTCGTCAAACTTACCACACCCTCCGTCCCTCTGATGACAGGTGTGCGAAGAGCAAATACCCCTACTCACACACCGTCCGCTGTTCGACTCGCATGCCATTGCCAGTGGCATACGAGACTCCACTCACGACCGTCACCGGCCCCACCTCTCGGCCCGAGTGAATCGGACCCACAGCCTTAGAGGAGAGTGGCTCGTCTTCTCCTCAAACTCACCACACCCTCCGTCCCTCACATGACAGGTGTGCGAAGGGCAACTACCCCTACTCGCACAGCGTCCACCGTCCGGCTCGCATGACAAAAGCATGCGAGCAACCCTCTTGCAGCCGTTACCGGCCCCGCCACTAAGTCCGAGCATTATGCTCGGACCCACCACCGGGCGGCTCCCACCACCGAGCCCGCCCTGCCCCGTCACACTGTGCCCTCTGCTAAATATCAGAGGGACACGCGGAGGAGCCCCTCACGTCGGAACTTCGCTATCGGTCGACAACTTAACCCAGTAAACTAGGAAAAGTTGTCGTCCGATACCCAGGGTACACCACGAGGAGGTGTTCCGACCAGCACGAGGAGGTGTTCCGACCAGCACCCCAGAAGCATTTGCCTGTTTTAGGCATGATTATCATCGTACAAGCCTGCCCAGTGACTTTGAACTTTCAACCACCGTTCTCACGTGTACCGTGTATGCACGGTAATATTTCATTATATTACCGTGGTGTATGTATGTATAAGCACGGTAATGTTCACGTATGAATCCTGCCAGTTAAGCTTTACGAAATTGTTAAGACATTTATTTAAACAACTTAAAATTAATTGCCTAATGCCAATATCAACACAATAAAAAAAAAACAATACCTAATGACAATATAAACTACAATATATAGATAGATAAACTCTTTATTAGCACTCCAAAAGAACAGAAACAATGTGAAACAAAATAGGTTCCGTAGTCCTGACAAGGAACCCTTATAGTTTCGTCATGTCCGTCTGTCTGTCTGTCTGTCCGAGGTTTTGCTAAGAGACCGTTAATACTAGAAAGCTGTAATTTGCATGGTATGCATATAAATTACGCCGACAAAGTGGTGAAATAAAATTTTGAAGAATATTTTTTTAGGGTACCACCCCTACATGAGAAGTGGGGATGAATATTTTTTTTCGTCGTCTACCCCATCGCGTTGGGTATCGTTGAATACGTCTTATAAAATGACTTAAGGGTTGCTAATACCATTTTTCAAATGAATGCTCCATTTACGAAATATTAAACATTAAAGTGCAAATTTTTTGTTCCAGTAGGGAGTCCCCCTCCCCCCCTTCCCCCCTCTAAAAGCTATACTGCTGGCTTGAAAAATCTAGTTTTTTTTTATAATAGTGCATTTCATGAACTTTAAAGGACAACTACAGCGGTTCAGATACATTCATTAGTTTAGCAGTAATTGTCGTTGAACTTGGGTGTTGGATAATTTTGTACCAAATACAAAATCCTTAGAATAAATCCTTGAAAGTGACAAAGACGAAGTACCTAGTTGCTTGTTTATAACTTGCATTTAATAACGGGCTACTACGAAACCCTACACTGCACGTGGACCGACACGCACTTGGCCGGTTATTTTTTTATATAATACTTGAACTATAAATAAAAGACAGAACCTAGGATACTACCAAATAGTACATAGGCACAGAATAATGAATAGTATAGGGTAAGTCTGTTTAGGATTTTTAGGCATCACAAAGCATGTGGGCGGTTCAGTATTGTTTTCTTGCTATATAAATATTACTTTTATTCACACTATATGATTTTTAAACGACTTCACAAAAAGTAGGAGGTTCTCAATTCACCGGTATTATTTTTTTTAATATTTAATTTTAGTTATTTTATTATAGTTAGTTGAGTTTAATTTTAATTTTTAATTATTTTATTTTGCAATTTACAACAAACATGTAAAGTTACTTTATCGAGATCTGAGAAGTATCTCCAGAGATATGGAGATAAGCACCTCAATCTTAGTACCTACTGAAAATGAGTAGCGCGGCATTTGACGTCGGTTTTTTTTTGTTTCCAACCGACTTACAAAAATGAGGAAGTTCTCAATTCATCTGTATGTTTTGCTTTTGTTTTTTAACCGACTTCAAAAAAAGGAGGAGGTTTCTCAATTCGACCGTATATATATATATATTTTTTTTTATGATTGTTCGCGGATAACTTCGTCGTTTATGAACCGATTTTGATTATTATTTTTTTGTTCGAAAGGAGATATCGCAAGTGTGGTACCATGGTAATTTTATCGAGGTCTAATAAGTATCTCCAGAGATATTGAGATAAACATCTCAAAATTGGTACTGAAAATGAATAGCGCGGCATTGAAGTCGGTTCTTTTTTAGTTTTTAAACGATATTATTTTTTTAACTTTTGCTACCTCAGAACTCCGTCAAATCTCAACCGATTTGAACAATTATTTTTTGTTTGAAAGACTGCCTTCCGTTAGGGACCATTCAAATTTTATCGAGATCTGATAATAATCTCCGGAGATATGGATATAAACAATGTAAACAAATGTGATACCTTGATGAAATTATTATGACTATGAATATTTTCACTATCGCGGCATGTGAAGTCGGTTTTTTTCATTTTGTAAACGATCCTAGCACCTATAGCACAGGTTTCGAACCTAGTTTAGGTGCTAGGTGTTTATAGATGTTGTAATTAGTAATATTTGCATTATCAATGAATAAATTATTTATTAATTATTTTTCTTATTTTTGTATGTATGTTTCGCGATTACTCCGTCCATTGAGAACAGATTCGAATTATTTTTCTTTGAATCGGTAGGGTACATTTTCAAAGTGGTTCTATTGTAATTTCATCGAGATCTGATAATTTTATCCAGAGATATGACGATACACGTTTCAAACTTGGTACTGAAACAGACTCGCGCGGCATGGAAGTCGTTTGTTTTAGTTTTTAATTAAACTATCTTATTATTATGTAAACGATCTTCAATTACATTTTAATATTATTGTTAGAGTCAGATATTTAAGCCAGACTTCGTGAAAGGGTCACTAAAATCTTTCCAATAGGTAACATGTGATGATACCTACATCATTTGTTGTGCACCCACAACGACACTTTGATGTACACTCTATTGTCAGTAAATTTTGCTTGATTTATGATGCGTCTAATTATATGATGAATGAATTTCAGTTGGCAAGTGTTGAAAACTCATACATAACAGTCTGGTGCAGGTTCGAGGTAGGGCAGACTGATGACGTCACATCACGTTTTGGTATTTGGCACAAAAGAACTACCGGATGTCCAATATCATATCTATGTCAGATAATAACTGGCTAATCCCAAAGATCCTGGTGAGGATAATTAGACAAACATATTAAAATGATTACATTGCCACGGGCCCTTGATAAGTGTGCAAAGATTCAAATTAATCCAACGTTTTGAAGGGAGTGAAAATCACATTCAAAGATTCCGTTACATACATAGATAACGGCGAAGCTAGAAGCGTGTTTAAAACAAGTAACAAAATTAAAATTTTGGATAAACACCCACGACAATGTCCTTTAGAAAATTAACGTCATAACATCTATCTAAGAACCACCACTGATAATTACGAACCGCTTAAAGACAAAATGGAACTAGTTTTGGAGAAAAATGGAAACATGGATTTGCACAAACAAATGTTTACTTACTGCAGCGCCCCCTGGTGAGTTGACACCGTTACACCTATATAAGAACATGCACCAATCAAACACAAACCCATAACTCAAAACTGCATCTAAATCGGACTAGTCGTTGTTAGGAAAAATGGCAACATCGATTTACACCAACAAATGATTACTGCAGCGCCTAGTAAGTTGTCACCGTAACACCTATCTATAAACAAGCACCAATTACACCCAAACCCATAACTGAGAACTGCATCAAAATCGGGCTAGTAGTTTTGGAAGAAAATGGGCAACATCGATTTGCACACACAAACAAACATCTTCTCACCCCAAAAAACTTCTAAGATTCAATTTATTTATCAACATCACAAATAATTTTTTTGTACAACTCCATCTATTAGGCTTTAGTGAATACGTCTACGTAGTTACGTCATTCTACAATAGAGGGCGTTTATACAAATAAAATATAACATAATTACGCTTACGTTATTTCCGTTGATTCGGAAATGTACAATATTCTGTAACTCATAATCTAGGAACGTGCTGTTGTCAACCTTGAGTTTTTCATGTTTATAGAGCAGTCAGCTATTTTACAATATAAACTATGTTTTACGTCTTAAGCGACCTGTATGAATGCAGACAGAATCTAGAAATATGTTGTTACAGTACTCAAAATATATGTGTATGACATGTTCGCGAATGTATCCTATCTGGCTGGTGATTATATCTAGAATAAATGCGGACAATGAACTTGGGTACAGCATCGGTAATTCTAATTAGAAGTTTTATGGGGAACTACCACAAAGTTTCAAAACATTCATAACTCAATCGTACTGCGATTGAGAAAGTAGGATATTTTATTGACCGAGCGAAGCGAAGGTCTCCGTTTCAGTTTGAGCAAACATTTTTCAAAATGGTGGATATATAAGGATGGAAAACGTAACGCAAAATTCATCCATTTTGAAAAATGTTCAAAATGTAGCTAATCTTTTTTGTTACCCTTAATAAGACCACATGAGTAAAGAAAATAAGACGCAACTTTTTTGTCCGAACATCTTTTACATCCGATAAGCTTCAAGGGGTCAGGGGGTCTTTTTGTTTTAGGGATTTTGTTTTGAGGTGTGTGGTGAACTTATATTCAGCTAGGCTATTCTGTAAGCTATCTCGACAGCGAAATCCGCGGTGAGATTCGAATTTCGTATTACGAATTCAATCGTATCACGTTCGTAATAAGGTTGAATTTCGTAGTACGAAATTCAAATCTCACCGCGGATTCCGCTGTCGAGATAGCTTACAGAATAGCCTAGCAGTTTTAAGTTATGTAAAGACAGACCCGCGAGGTCTACAGCTCGTAGAGCCACTAGTAGCTATAAGTAGAACAAATTAACATAATAAAAGTTGCTTCATTAAAAAAAGGCTTCATCAGAAAAGAGAAAAAGGATGCTTCGTTAGAAAGGAGAAAAAAGACGTAAATTGATTTCATTTTGATTCAAAAACTTGTAACTCGATGGAACAAGTATTGGTTTAATTTGTATATAATAAACTTTTCTGCTTATACACAATTTTAAATGCATCTAAGGAGCAAACCTTACAAAAAGGACGTAGAGCGGACATTACGGACGTGCCTCTTCGTCACACGTTTCAAATTTCAGCTTATCTGACTTGCACCTTAATAGTTGAGTAGTATCTATACGAGTTTGTGAACCCATTACTTGTCTTTAGTGTAGTGAGACTGAAACAGAAATGTTTTGAGCATTGTGGTAGGCCCCTGTATGCGCTACGCCCCGTGTTGGCCGAGGTAGCGTAGCCGCCGCGCTCGACCGCAGGCCATTTGGCGTCGCGCGCGATACACCTTGTTGCCGCCACATGTAGCGTGGCGTCGCGCGGCGTGGCGCAGCGTCGCGTGGCGTGCCGCACTGTGGCGTAGCCTAGCGTGCTCTACCGTACCCCTGGCCTTGACCGGGGGTTCACGGCTCAATTATAATTGTGAGAGACATTTCAGAAATATTTGCGATGAAAATGGAAATAGTGTTTGATCTATTCGTACACATAGTTGATTCTGGTCGATTGACCTAATTCGTTCTGATACCTAGTTACGCAATGCGGCTAGTTTTTACTTTCTTTATAGCACAGTGTGACCTAAACCCGCACTTTACCGTGACTTAAATAGTCGATCATTGCACGGCGTTTAGCACCTTCGACCACTTAAGTCACACGTATCGTAATACCTATACTAAGTACCTACATAATATTATATGTCCTATTGGCAGTATTAGGTCGTCATCCGTCCCTACATTGGTTCCTAACCACGAAGCCACCGAATAAGTAACGTAAGGTAGGTAGCAATTTACGAAAGTTAGGCTTTTTCATAAATTAAGAAAACACTTTTGCAGAGCTTTTTATCTTACGAATTCTTGTCCAATATGGTTATCTGATGGTAATTGATGACGAAATAGTGTTAGATGGTCGTGCTTGGCGATGGCGTGCACAAAAAATTTGAAGGTTCTCAAATCGTCGGATTTTTTTAATGTACATCGATTATTCGAAGACGCCTGAACTGAATTGAAAATTATTTTTTGTTTGAAAAGGTATATTTCCAAGGTGGTCTCACTTAATTTTTCATAGAGATATGTTCAGTATCTCCAGAGATATGGAGATAAACACCCTAAACTTAGTGCTGATAATGACAAGCGCAACATTTGAAGTCGGTTTTATTAGTTTTTTAAACGATCTTAAATTATGTTGTAACAGATGTCCATGTAATAAAACTCAATTATTTTTGTGTAACAATAAGATAAGTGTTATCTGAAAGAATGATTTCTCCTCGATGCGAGCAGTCGTAAAGTCATTAAATCGGTACATTAGCAGTTTTTAGTGAATGTTTTGAGATTCGCTGGCTGCGTGAAAGATTTATGAAATTCGTTCCAGTAGAATTGAATCGAAAATATGATCCGTTCCGGGACGCCACGTTTCACTGATGAAAACATTTTAGTTCCGCGCCTTTTCCATTTTATTTTTTAATACGCGGAGTAAAACAAACAAACCGTGTCCGGGTGTCTGAGTTATTTCTAATGGGCATCGCAATTAATCAGAGAAAGCGTTTTATTATCCCTCGCAGTGAGTCGGAGTGCGCAGGCGCGGTTCCGCCAAATACGTCGTGTCGACTGACAGCAGTGACAGCCGCGCGCCGCGGCCAGACGACAAGATGGCGTCGTCTTTTTGCACCAAATGGCTGTGGCGTGCCCACGCTTTGATCGCGGCATTCGCAATTCGCGATGCGCTGTCGATTCATTACTAATGATGACTGCTACCTTCTATGTACAAATATTTTCACATCTAATAATAAATAACTACGTATATTGAATTAGAGGTGTCAGGGATGTTAAGCTGCTAAACTCTTAAAAATCTTGACGTTATGTTGATGATACGCTAAAATATCGAAGTGGATACGGATATGAAAATCAGCGTATTATTATTGTTTGAAAAAAAAAGATATTCTGTAAATGTCAATCTTAAGTCCTAAGAGCAAACATCTAACATAGATAACAATACAATGAACCGATGAATGAACTCACGTGACCTCTGTCCCGCTATAGAAGATCAGCAGTGACATCAATCTCGGGAAGCAGCCGTGACGCCGAGATGCCGTGACGGAGTGACGGAGTGACACTGCAACCGACCGGGAGGACTAAAATGCAAGCAAACACAAACACTTTGTGTTGGTACGGAGATACGGTACAATCGGCGATAGTTTTCTTTCAAAAGGAAACGATCCTGCAGAATATTTGATCATTCCTGCCTGATTTTCACATATTTTCCTGCAAGAATATCTGAGACAAGACAACTAAAAAGGATTAACTGGGGCCCAAAATATTGTTTTACTAATACTGTATCTCATAGTAGCGTCGTAGCACCGTTCACCAATTTCAGAAACGGAATTTAATATTATTACAGTTTTCTTTAAAGTCATCTTTATAATAATTATTGAAACTTACATTAGTCTAAAATAAAACGCATCAGTTTAGCAGTAAACTCAGATCTAAAATAGTCCGGTGAAACAGTTTTAAGAGCAACTGTCATTACGGCCGCCATTTTTCATGCACGCGTGAACGCTCGGCCGCCGCTGAACGGATTTACTCCACGTTCGAGTTTCAGAAACTCCACATTTCAGCTAATTGGTTTTTTCATGAAGATCATAAAGTTAGGGAAGTGCGCTTCAATGAACGCTGTTAGGTGGAGAGTCGCGGTTTGCTTTTCGGCGGTTTTTGTTTACAAATTCCGAATATGGATATGAATTTGTTGTTGGAATGGAATGTTTTGGGAATTTCACGAAATTTTTGTTTTTGAAATACGTATACATTTAAAAATTTTTTTTTCTTTGAGAGCAGGACGGCTTCGCCAAAGAATTTATATTACAAAGATGAAATATAGCAAGACCATTTTACCATTTAAACCTTTTAACGCAAAACCAGGAGTGATATATAAGTTTAACGTGTAAAGGCATAATAAGTCTGTTGTGTTAAGGTACGGATACACCGCAGCGTCACAGTTTTACAATCATATGATTGTAAAAGTGTCCTGCGTGCGCGATCTATTCGGTGATCAGATAGCGCAGTAGTATTTGTACCGACTGGTTAACACCAAACGCGATCAGAAAACAATTGAAAAGTACTGAGATCGATCGCAGGACGCCGCGGTGTGGTCCTACCTTCATAGTAGCTCACAAACGGCTATACCGAAACATTTTGATTTTTTCAGAGGTGAAAGTGATTAGTAGTGTTTTATCTTTGATTTAGGTAATACAATCAGTTTAGCCGGTAGAAGATCACCTGCTCTATTTTCCATTTGATGAGAATATGAGACAACGTCCATAGGCCTGATCGATTGCAACTTTGGAACCTATACTATGACAATTATCGTGCAACAATATCGTAACCTTGTCTTGATGCTGGAGCTTCTCCTGGTAGGTATAACTGGTAGTTATAGGTGCTTATGTATACATATAGGTAGGTACTCCAACTCCTCACCAACTGACAGCAATCGTGTCGTGTTTTGGTTTATTTAAATAGTCACAATTTACATGTTATCGATATATCGGTAACCTTTATTTGACGCTGAGGCATCTCCTGGAACCAATCTGCAGTACCTGCTCGTGAGGCGCTCGTCGCGACCAAACCTCAGTAGTACCTACTGACACTACTGACCCATGAAGATGAGGCGACCTTTTTAAATGAGCTTAACCGTAACTATAATTAAATACATATTGATTAATTTCATACACTTGATACATTATCAAACGTCTATATTTCCACTATTGACAAAAATACTTTTTATATCCAACCAACGTATAGAACACTAAAATTTTAACATATTGAAATTCTACAATTTCAAATTATTTCCACTTGCCTACTTGCTGTGAAAGTCTCAAAAACTTCGTTGCCCTTAAATTTTCACAATAATTATTGTACCTAATGGGTAGAACTAGGTACCTACTCCCATATATATCGATGAGGCAACGATTTACACTTTAGACCCTAACCAATCGAACGAAGATGTGCAATTGTTTAACAAATAATTAATTACCGGCTCATTTAAATATTGTTTGCAGCTACACAGGCTTATATAAATTAATAAAGCATCGTTCAGAGTCGAAGTCCGACTCTCTGCCCGTGTAGCTGATCCCGATATGATCTCGTTGACGAGAATAAAATGATAAATGCTGCTAGAGACGTGCCGCTGACAGCGCCGATGTTGCGTAGGAGCACGGACATGCGTGAAATTAAACCAGCCGGCGTCTGCTTACGTTTAGCCAGTCAGGTGATTGATTTATGCCACCATTATATAAAACTGAACGTAGGTGGGCAGCCACTTTGAATATACACCGTGTGCCGGCGTTGACAACGCTGACTTACGGGTAACCACAGAATAATGCATAGTACAAGGCGTAACTAGTAGTACCTCCATAGCCTTCATAGGTAGGTATATGCACCTATTAGTTAACTAGTCGTAGGTAGGTACCTAATCTTATTTCTTTACCTAACTCGAAATTGTCTGTGCATAATTATGTTATATAATAAGTAAGCCTACTTACTCTAGTTAACTCCCACTTAACTTACCTTAGTCACCTCACCTCCCAATACCTCCCTGCTTCAATTCAAGGGAATAACGCTGTAACATTATTCGTATCTGACTGTAGTACATATACCTTGGCTGCAGTCTTCTACACTGTGTTCATATTAAGTAACTTATTCCAACTCTTGAGGCGGATCTTGATGATGGTGATGATGCACAATATCTAAAGTGTATGACCATTCAAAGTTTCATTACACCAGCATAATAAATAATAATTATTGGTAATCATCACAATTAACACACTCATAGTATATCTGAAGTGAATAAATATTTTTGAATTGAATTTTGAATAGTGCCAAATTTTATATTGCGTGTTAAACGCCATCTAGTATTGAGTAGCATTACTGTAAGGAAACGCTTAGGCAACGCCATCTATTTGCGAAAAGTAGTAATTAAAAAAAAAAATTGGCTTCACACCATACTTCAAACATTTGCAAAGATTTTAAAATGAATTTAATCTCGACAATAAAAAATCCATCACACTTAAACAATGCTATTATTATTTAAACTATTTTATTAATTATGATCTTACTGGAATTAATGAAACTTTATCGTAACATAATAAATTTGTTGTCTATAATTTTTTATCTATAGTCGCGTCAAATCAAACCGAAAAAAACGGCCGCACTTATTTAACCACAGTAGTACTCAAGTAAACCCAGCCACAGATTACTATATAGTATACAATGGCTCCACACTACTAGTTTATTTAGTTAGTGTGACCAGTGTTAAATATCTATGATTTTCTACCGCCGAGATTACAGAATTCATGAATAGTCTAGCTTTATATTATATGCCCTCTGTATTCTGTGTCTGTGTCCTGTGATTTATAGGTAATCTGTGATTTGTCCATGTCCACTCCGTTATTTTATTTTTGATTTTTCACCTTTTTAATAAATAATATTATATAATAGGCTTAACAGCTCGCTCAGCTACCTATGGAAAGAGCGTTGTTCGGTGTATTGTATCCCTACGGGATCGAATCCAGAACGAAGTAATTCGCCAGAGAACTAAAGTGATCGACATAACTCAGCGGATTAGCAAACTGAAGTCGCAGTGGGCTGGTCATATCTGCCGTAGGACCGATCACCGTTGGGGAGGGTAGACTGGTTCTATAGTGGAGACCGCGAATCGGTAAACGTAGCGTAGGACGCCCTGTGACCAGGTGGAGCAACAGCATTCGCAAAACTGTGGGGTGGGCAGTGACTGGAAAACAAAGAACCGAACATCGGGCTCAGTGGTGTGACTTGGGTAAGGCCTTGTCCAGCAGTAGACAGATACCGGCTGATTATGATAACAATGAACTGTGATTCAAATCTTGAGACTATTTCTTGTCCTACCAAGATATGCACTGAGCCCGATCTGCGGCTCATTGGGAGGGGTATGGTATATATTCAAATTTTTAAATATTAAACAAATTGATGTAAATTTTCATATATTTAAAGTTTTTGCTTCTTCTATAGGTATGTCTATGGATCACTTTTTTGCCAATGCCATGCCATGCCCTAATCGCCACGCTGGGCAGGCGGGTTGGCGATCGCAGGATGTAGCTTCTCTCACCGGTGACGCTGCTGCCCGTCACCTGCCTGTATTTATTTTATTTTATATTATTATATATATATATATATAGTATTAAAATAATCTGTAATAAGTTGTGTAATTGCCAGAACGCATATCTGACCTGTTGGTACCTATGTGATTATGTATGGGTATATGCCAAGGACAGACAACAACTGTCCTTGGCATCGATTACATCTTTTTTAGCTAACATTTTTTGAAGTTTACCCAGATGGACACTAGACAGTTTTAGATTTACTAGATTGGGTGATACAAGCTTGCTCAACATCTGTATCTGTATCCTGGCAGCTGAGCCAGTTCAATGTATTAATAGCTAAGCTAATATATAACTACTATTTCAATAGTAGTGATCTATTCATTTTCATTATAATTTTAATATAAAACAGGGTGATCGCGTTCCTTCTTTGGATAAGGGTAAGTCAATTTTGAGTACCTAGCTTCTACTTAAATACAATTGGTTATGTTTGAAATTTTTTCGGTCAAAGCTGGACAAAAATGGTAAAGAGGTAGATACATCCCATTAATTTATCTTCATACAACATAGATAGATATTTTGCAAGTGACATCATGCATTTATAGTTATGAATCACAAACTATTATATGATTATTCTGTCTGGTGTATTCATGTTAAAGTGAATTCCGCACTCCTCCGGGAAACATGCCCAGGTATTGAGCATGTTTCCCAAGGGGTGCGGGTTTGAGTCCCGTCAGTACGATAAAGTTTTGGATTGTGTGTAACAATAATATAAGGTGATAATTTATTTTTAAAGTTAACATTTCAAGAAACATAATAGTTTACATCGCCTCAAATTTTTTCGTCCATCAATCGCAGTGTTTGGCAACGTGTGGGTCGCGTCCCCTGGGGGTCGTGAAGCCTCTATAAAAGGGTCACGAGAGGTCACCAAGCCTCAGTAAAACAGAAAAACAAAGTTTTAAAATAAATGTTTGTAATATGTGTTTGTAGGTGTTATAATTGAGAGGGAATGAGAACACATCTTGGGAGAGGCCTACGTCCAGCATTGAACTAACACCGGCTGATGATGATGATGAGAATGCATATAATATTTGTTTCTGAAGAAAACTATGTAATCTGTTTTCTGTAGGCCACGCAAGCAAAGCTGCGGACAGAAGCTAGTAATATAATAAAATCCTAACTAATATTATAAATGCGAAAGTAACTCTGTCTGTCTGTCTGTCTCACTTTCACGCCAAAACCACTGAACCGATTTAAATAAAATTTGGTACACAGATAGTCTAGAGCCTGAGAAAGGACATAGGTTACTTTTTAATGCAAATAAAGAGTTGAAAGGGAGATGAAATGTTTTATGGATGTATCGTCATTTTAGGAGCTAGAAGCTTGAAATTTATGTATTAGACTGTCGATTCGATATAAATAAATATGACATTCAAAGTTTGTAAAAGTTTGACCCTCAAGGGTGTAAAATAACAATAAGGCATAGGGGATGAAAGTTTATATGGGAATATGTTAGGTTTATGTGAATGTTCTACTCAACGGATTTATATGAAATTTGCTACACAGATAGTCTAGAGCCTGAGAAAGGACACAGTCTTCTTTTAATGCGAAAAGAGGGTTTGTAAAGGGTTGAAAAGGGGGATGAAAAGTTGTATAGAAGTATCGTCATTTTTAAAGCAAGAAGCTTGAAACTTATTTTTAAGGTTGTTGATTCGATATAAATAAATATGACATTCAAAGTTTGTGAGGGGGAAAGGGGAGTGGCGGGGAGGGTAGGGGAGTGGAGGGAGAGGGTAAGGGACTGGAGGTGAGGATAAGGGGAGTGAAGGGGAGTGGTGTGGGAGGGGAGGGGGAGGGGATGTGGAAGTGACGGTAAGGGGGAGAGGGAGGGTAGGATAAGTTTGGGGAAGGGGAGGGGAGGGGGTGGGGTTGTGGAAGGGTGCGGTGTAGCTGGGGTACGTATGTGTTTTATTAGTTAATGCTACCCAAAGACACTTTTCCCTGCGGACGAAGTCAAGGGTGTAAAATAATAATAGGGGATGGAAGTTTGTATGGAAATATGTAAGGTTTATGTGAATGTTCTACTGAACGGATTTAAATGAAATTTAGTACACTGATAGTCTAGGGCCTGAGATAGGACATAGGCTACTTTTAAATGCGTAAAGAGGGTTGTGAAGGGTTGATAGGGGGGATGTATGAAAGTATCGTCATATTTAAAGCTAGAAGCTTGAAACTTAATGTTTAGGCTGTTAATTCGATATAAATATACTAAAAGTGCCCCGCGGCTTCACCCACGTTAAAGACTTCTTTTATTTACTTAAAACTTTTATTTTGTTAAAACCTTTCTATCATAAAAGACAATCAAAGAAGTAAAAGCCAAATCGGTATATATAGACCATATTGATTTTCAAACTTTTTTACCAACCCCTTGCAAAAATCCTGCTACACGTATTTATTTATTTATTTACGGAAGTACTTAAGTAAATCTATAATTTTAAAAATAATGATCACTGCAGGAAGAGTGAATCTCACAACACAGGGTTTCCTAGTCTGAGATTCAAAGCGCATAAGCTTTGTTTTAGTATATAAGCAATTACGAAACTCTGTTTTAATGTGCTAAAGTGCAAATAAATTATAAATTAATAAGTTATATCTGGGGGGATTTTTTATAAAATCCTTGTTAGCGGATACCTACGTCATACGAGGGTCATTCAACAAGTACTTAGCTTCATCGACCAATGGCACTGCGATTACAAAAAAAATTTACCATAGTACAGTGCAATGTTTTTGAAGCCTATTGTCAAAGTTTTAAACAATGACCTCTATTAGTTTTGTTTTAATAGCCTTTGAAAGCGAACGTGTCAGTCAGTTTAACAAAAATGGAAAAAGAGCAGTATCGTTCGGTGATTCAATTTTTATTTTTGGAAGGGAAAACGCGCAGTGAAATTAAAAATCGCTTGGATGCTGTGTACAGTGACTCTTCTCCTTCGATGGCAACCGTCAAGAATTGGTTTAACGAGTTTGCTCGTGGCCGCAAGTCGGTTTTTGATGAGCCACGCCCAGGTGCCTCGAAAACGGCTACTACGGAGGAAAACATTAAAAAAATCCACGATCTCGTGTTGGCAGACCGACGATTGAAGGTTCGCGAGATAGCTGACACGCAGAAGGAACGGTGCATCATATTCTCCACGAAAAACTGGGCATGAGAAAGCTGTCAGCGCGATGGGTGCCGCGTTTGCTTACACTGGACAACAACCACGACAACGCGCCGGCTCACAACTCTGCCGTCGCCATGGCCAAATTATTCGAATTGCTGCCCCATCCACCTTACTCTCCAGACTTGGCCCCCTGTAACTTCTTTTTGTTTCCAAACCTGAAAAAGTCACTCGCTGGAAAAAGATTTGGGTCGAATGAGGAGGTCATCACCGCCACGGAGGCCTATTTTGCAGACTTCAGGAAAACGTATTTTTTAGACGGGTTAAAAAAGTTGGAGCATCGCTGGGCCAAGTGTATTGAGTTAAAAGGAGATTATGTAGAAAAATAAATCGACACTTTTCAAAAATTTTCGTTTTTCTTTTGTAGGCTAAGTATTTATTGAACGACCCTCGTAACAACTATCTGCATTCTAAATTTCAGCGCAATCCGAAACAATATTGATTCTCAGACTTTGTTGCCCACTTTACCCTCTTAGAGTGGCATTTTGAAAAAGCCCGAAAATCGTATTTACTTATATATTTAAAGAAGTACTTGGGTTAAAAGTCGAATAAAATGACTATCCAAACTTTGAATCCCCGCTTCATCTCCTTAATGAGTGAACTTTGAAAAATCCTTTCTTAGCGGATACCTACGTCAAAATAACTATCTGCATGCCAAATTTCAGCGCAATCCGAAACAATATTAATTTCAGTCATGTTACCCCACATCACCCTTTTAGGGGTGGCATTTCGAAAAAGCCTAAAACACGTATTTACTTATTTATTTACTGAAGTTCTTGTGCGAAGTTTCGAATAGAAAAGACTATCTTATCTTGTTTCTCCATACAAACTGAACCCCCGTTTCATCCCCTTCAGGGGGAATTTTTGGAAAATCCTTTCTCAGAGGGAACTAACGTCGTAATAACTATCTGCAAATTTCAGCGCAATCCGAAACAATATGGATTTTATTTTAATTTTAAAATTATCGTGAATTTGTAACATTATTATTGTTATATACCGGCTGTAATTCACGTAACTTTAGTCGAATTTTCTCGACCTAGGTTTCGAGCGAGTCAGTCGCTCTTCCTCGGGAGTGAGGTCACGCGGTGAGATCGCGATGTTCACTGCGGGCCGCCGCTCGCTGGGCTCGGCTTGATAGCCGGGGTGGGGGCGGACTCGGCGGCGATCGGTAACGGCTGTTCCTTTTCGGTACCGAGGATGCCTGAGATAGCCCGAATGATGTCATCGTCGGTTCTTCATCGCTGCTACTCATAGAGATAGATAGTGGATAGTGGATGGACCTTGCCGTCAGCGTGGAAACCGATTCTTAATGCGTCCTCGAAAAAGAAAGTGTCAGTCAGTCTAGAGTGTGACACAGTCAGCATTGTTTGCGACGGTACTTATGGCGATATATCTCAGGCATCCTCGGTACCGAAAAGGAACAGCCGTTACCGATCGCCGCCGAGTCCGCCCCCACCCCGGCTATCAAGCCGAGCGCAGCGAGCGGCGGCCCGCAGTGAACATCGCGATCTCACCGCGTGACCTCACTCCCGAGGAAGAGCGACTGACTCGCTCGAAACCTAGCTCGAGAAAATTCGACTAAAGGTACGTGAATTACAGCCGGTATATAACAATAATAATATAGATTTTCACACTTTGTTACCCCATTTCACCCTCTTAGGGGTGGATTTTCAAAAAAACCTGAAACACGTATTTACTTATTTTTTTACTGAAGCACTCTTATGAAGTTTCGGATAGAAAAGACTATCTATATATTGGAAAATCCTTTCTTAGTACACCCTTACGTACTAAGACAAATATACCCTTCAAATTTCAAGTCTCTACGACCAGCGGTTTAGGCTGTGCGTTGTCTGTCAGTCAGTCAGTATGTCAGGACAAAGATGCTTATAGTTTTAGATATGACATTCAAAGTTTGTGAGGGGAAGGGGGAGGGAGAGGGAGGGGAGGTGGAAGTGAGGGGTAGGGGAGAGGGGATGGGAGTCGGGGAGGGGGAGAGGGAAGTGGGGGGAAGAAAGAGGGGAGGGGGATTAGCGCGGTGTGGTACGGTGCGGTGTAGGTGGGATACGCATGTGTCTTATTTGTGAAATAATTAGCCTAAATAATTTAAAATGCTACCCAAAGACACTATTCCACGCGGACGAAGTCGCGGGCACAGCTAGTACAGATATAAACAGTGCAGGTAGGGCGTCGCGAATTTTTTTTTTCATACTTAGTGGCTGAATAAAAACCGGCCAAGTCGAGTTGCACTCATCCACAGAGGCTTCCGTACCAACGTTGGCGGGTACCAATTAAGCTAGACCTCTAAATTGTAGGAACGATCATATAACTTAGAAGCCTATCTTAATTGGAGTAAACTATGTATGTATGGGGACACCGTTTAATTTTCAACTTTTTAGGGTTCCGTAGCTGAATGGCAAAAAACGGAACCCTTATAAATTCGTCATGTCTGTCTGTCTGTCTGCCTGCCTGCCTGTCTGTCTGTCTGTCTGTCCGTCCGTATGTCACAGCCATTTTATTCCGAAACTGTAAGGACTACAACATTTAAACTTGGATACGTAGATGTATACTGTGAACCGCTTTTCGATTTTTATACAAAAATATAAAAGTTTAAGGGGGACATCTCATACATGTAACAGTAACAAAAAAAAATCTGCAAACCTATACGTGTGGGGTGGGTGTCTATGGATAGGACTTTAAAAATGACATTGAGGTTCCTTAAATTATTTTATCTCAAAGTCAATTATTTAAAAGATGGCGCGTCTAAAGTGGTAAAATGTGTGTCCCCCCCTATAACTTTTAAAGTAAGGGAGTTAAAAATCTAGAAAAAATATTTTTTGTAGATCTCAATAAAAACTTTCAACGAAAATTGGTTTGAGAGAGAAACGAGATAAAGTCAGCAGTTTTTGAGATATAGTGACCGCAAATATAACTTTGTGTTTCATACAAACACTATGAATAACAAAGTTAATGTTTTGGTTGCGAAAAATCATAGTTATAGAACACTCTACTGTGTTACGGAACCCTACGAGTGCGAGTCCGATTTGCACTTGGCCAGTTTATTTTATTTTTCGTAATTTTTCCATTATTTATGCTGTAACTCTATTTGACCTTGCGTCTTGCCAAATTTCATGATTCTAGGTCAACGGGAACTATAACCCTATAGGTTTTCGACCCAAAACCTATAGGGTACTTCCGGTTTACCTAGAATTGTCAATTTTGGTTAAAACGAAGGTCTTATAACACAGCACAAGTAAAGGAAAAATTCCAAAAAATAAAAAAGTGAAAGGTAAGGTAAATTTTGGTACCTACTTACAAGTTTTCGCAAGAATCTAAATTTGCCCATATCATTTTATCGTGTTGACTTCTACAGTAAAAGGATAAATAAACAGCCATCAAAACGGGAAAATTGTATAGATAATTTAGGCCAGTACTTTGATTAGCTGAAATAAAAAAAATACCAAAATTTTTATATGTTAAAATTGTTCATAGAAATCTCCAATTTCATAGGTGAAGACCTAATATTATTATTACCATAATATTTTAAAGAATCAAGAAATCAGCAACATAGTGAGATTGCAGATTGTTCTTAATCCGCTAGACAGCTGTTACGGAGGCTTGTCTTCATATCTCTGAAGATACTCATCAGATCTCGATGAATTTACAATGGGACCACATGGGATGTATACTCACTCATAGAAAACATAATTTATCAAGAAGGTTAATAAACGACGGAATTATGAGGTGACACAATTAGATGGCATTTATCGTAGAAGTTCCGTTGTCAGTCTCCGAAACTCATCATCAGATCTTTACAAATTCAAAATGGGTGGTCTTAATAGTTTCAGAATAAAGTGGCTGTGACATACGGACAGACAGACAGACATGACGAATCTATAAGGGTTCAATTGTTGCCATTCGGCTACGGAACTCTAAAAATTAGTCAAACTAAAAATACTTCTGTAATAGTGTTGTAAAGTTGAACACAGTAAAAATTCTCATGTCACTAAAAACACGTTTTGGAATATTCTTTTTAGGGTACCATACCCAAAGAGTACCAAAGGAACCCTATTACTGAGACTTCGCTGTCCATCCGTCCGTCCTCCGAACATTACAGGGCTGTATCAGGTATCTCCTTAACCGTAATAGGTAGATTGACATTTTCACGAAGTATGGATTACCACAGAATAATGAATAATACTAGTTTCTACTAAATAAAAGTTTTATTAAGTAAGTGAACGAAGTTTGTAACGCGGGCGACGCCGCGGCGGGCTTTTAGTTTACCATAAAGATGGTGGTGACTGGTGTGAATAGATAGGACACAAACTATATATAACCAGTGATATTACAAATTTTTATCGTTTAATGTATTTTTGTTACTCCTTTTTACATCTTTAAATTTTCTGTTATAAAATCTTAATGTGGCGTATATGCGCAATCGAATGAACAGTTTCATAAGATGCATACAAAAAAAAACATACAGACGAATTGAGAACCTCCTCCTGTTTAGAAGTCGGTTGAAAACAAAATAAAGTTAAAAATTAAAGAGGTACCCGTACAAAAAACTTATTTTTCAGGCAAATTTTGTTCAATCGGAACTCTACGTGATCGAGTCCGACTCGCACTTGGCCAGTTCATTTTTGTTTGAGTGAGTAAACTTTCCGTTTGGTCGCATTGTAATTTCATTGAGATCTAATATAATGAGTATTTTCCAGAGTTCTATAAAAACCTCAAAGCGCGGCATTTTGAAGTCAGTTTTTAGGGTTCCGTACCCAAAGGGTAAAACGGGACCCTATTACTAAGACTCCGCTGTCTGTCTGTCCGTCCGTCCATCTGTCACCAGGCTGTATCTCATGAACCGTGATAGTTAGACAGTTGAAATTTTCACAGATGATGTATTTCTTTTGCCGCTATAACAACAAATACTAAAAACACAATACAGTTTAAAATCATAGTATATTTTTCGGCATTTCAATGTTACGCCATTTATGAACGCTTAGGTAAACGTCCATAGATGGCGTTATATTGAAATTCCGATCCCAAACACCTTTGTGTAAACTTTCACTTAGATAGCGTTAGACGTTACATGGCGTTATAAGAAACTAGCTGTGCCCACGACTTAGTGCGCGTGGAATGGGAATTGGGTAGCATTCACTAATAAGACACATACGTATCCCACTACACCGCACCGCACCACGCTAATTCCCCTTTCCTCCCTCCCCACCCCTTCCCATCACTTCCCCCTCCCCTCCCCCTTCACCTCACTTTCACATCCCCTCCGCTCCCCTCCTCCACCACTCCCCATTTCCCCTGACACACTGAATGTCATATTTATTTATATAGAATCAACAGCCTAAAAAATAAGTTTCAAGCTTTTAGTTGTTTTGGCGTGAAAGTGAGACAGACTCAAAGTAACTCTACTTTCGCATTTATAAAATTATAGTAAGGATAAGCACGCGGCTCACAACTCTATATATACTATGGCCCTAGTATCTTTATCAACACCATCAACACCAATATTATAAATGCGAAAGTCAGTTTGTTTGTTTGTTTGTTTGGGACTTCTTCACGGTCAAAGGGCTTGACCGATTTGGCTGATTTTTTTTATAAAGATAGTACATAGGGCAGAATAGGATATAGGATACTTTTTGTTTGGCTATCGAGTCAGGGGGTTCAGATATTTTTAATTGAATTTTGTAAATATGAGACTTCTTCTCGAATTAACGGCATGACCGATTTGCCTGAAATTTTGTATGAATGTCATAGGGCAGAATAGGATATAGAATACTTTTTTTCTGGCTGTCGAGTCAGGGGGTCCAGATATTTTTAATTGAATTTTGTAAATATAAGACCTAACCAAACCAAAATCATTACTTACTTTAACAATAGAGGATATCTAGTGCGACTTTGGGGTCGTCTATGCCATGGTGACTTGGCCTAAGAGATCATCGATCTAGACCTCAAAGGTCATAAAGACTCAAATAACGCGAGCGAAGCCGCGGGTAACAGCTAGTTAATTATATATGCTATAATGTTCTAAAATTGTGGAAACCTTTTGGTAAGTGATGATGCCGTCGAAGATGGTAAGCACGCTAGGCCTAGAATGGGAACTCTCTCTCAGCTCTCAAGGATATATATCTATACCATCTACCCGAACGAAGCTATTTGCTTCTTCGTTCATCATACGAACCGCTAAGGAATGGAATACACTGCCTGAGTCCGTGTTTCCGATTAAGTACAATATGGGGGTCTTCAAATCGCGAGTGAATAGGTATCTTCTGGGTAAGCACGCTACATCATCGATCGCATCATCACTTAACATCAGGTGAGATAGTGATCAAGTGCTACCCAGTTCGGTATAAAAAAAAAAAAAAGGATAGCTACCGGAAGACATTAGATGTTTGGTGACAGATTTTCTAACTTGAGGGTGGTAGCTGGCCAGGCGGACACTAGATAGTGTCCCACCAATCGAGCCCAAACTCGGTAGTGTTTTGTCTTTTATCACAGATATTCCGTGGCTGCCTTCCAGCTTCATCATCAGACCCTAGATATCACTAGGCGTAAAGTTCTCGTCAAGACAAATCAATCGAGCCCAAACTCGGTAGAGTTACGTTGATTTATCACAGAGACGCCGTGGCCACCTTCCAGCTTCATCATCAGACCCTGGATATCATCTAGGTGAAAAGTTATCTTCAAGATTTTTTTTTTTATACGTTATAGGCTAGCGTTTGAACACTATCTCACCTGTTGGTAAGTGATGATGCGGTCGAAGATGGTAAGCACGCTAGGCCTAGAATGGGAACTGGCTCTCAAGGATAGCTGCCGGAACACATTAGATGTTTGGTGACAGATTTTCTAACTTGAGGGTGGTAGCTGGCCAGGCGGACACTAGATAGTGTCCCACCAATCGAGCCCAAACTCGGTAGTGTTTTGTCTTTTATCACAGATATTCCGTGGCTGCCTTCCAGCTTCATCATCAGACCCTAGATATCACTAGGCGTAAAGTTCTCGTCAAGACAAATCAATCGAGCCCAAACTCGGTAGAGTTACGTTGATTTATCACAGAGACGCCGTGGCCACCTTCCAGCTTCATCATCAGACCCTGGATATCATCTAGGTGAAAAGTTATCTTCAAGATTTTTTTTTTATACGTTATAGGCTAGCGTTTGAACACTATCTCACCTGTTGGTAAGTGATGATGCGGTCGAAGATGGTAAGCACGCTAGGCCTAGAATGGGAACTGGCTCTCAAGGATAGCTGCCGGAACACATTAGATGTTTGGTGACAGATTTTCTAACTTGAGGGTGGTAGCTGGCCAGGCGGACACTAGATAGTGTCCTACCACCATGCAAAGATGAATCAATCGAGCTCAAACTCGGTAGGGTTATGTTGATTTATTACAGAGATGTCATGGCCACCTTCCAGCTTAATCATCAGACCCTGGATATCATCTAGGCGTAAAGTTCTCGTCAAGACAAATCAATCGAGCCCAAACTCGGTGGGATTATGTTGTTTAATCAAGGAGATGCCGTGGCCACCTTCCGTCTCCATCATCAAACCAGCTCCATGGTACCATATCATTGTATTTTCACCGAAGATACATAAACTGTATACCAAATTTGAGTCCAATCGGACACCAGGAAGTGGGTCTAATTTAGCTTCCAAGATTCCACCCGAACCACAGAATAATGAATAGCCCGAACATACATAGTGACATACATACATTGCAAGTTAAATAAAAGCTTGAAAAAAGGAGGAGGTTCTCAATTCGACTGTAGGTATTATTATATATATATTTGTGGGTGTTCGCGGATAACTTCGTCGTTTAAGATTGGATTTTGATTTTATTTTTGTTGGAAAGAGGATATCGCGAGGGTGGTACCATAGTAGGGTTCATCGAGATCTGGTAAGTATCTCCAGAGATATGGAACACCTCAAACTTGGTACTGAAAATTAATAGCGCGGCATTTGAAGTCGGAAGAATTTTAAACGATCTTATTACATTGACATTTTAAAACTTTATTATTTGAAGTTGGACAGTTTTATTGTTTAAGAACGTAGGCTATCCTTATCCTTGTATTGGCGGATCTTCAGATACCTATGGTGGCAGCATTTGAAGTCGGGTCCTTAAAGAAGTGTTTTTATTAAAATTATGGATATGTTACATTTTTGTTGAAAAGGTGTTAATTAAAAAGTACTATTATCAAATATTAAATAAATAGTTTTATTTATATCACTGACTCCACCCACGTACACATACCTAACTAGTTATGTAAGTAGGTACATGGTTATGTGAGGACTTGGTTGACTTAGAATTGTCAATTTTGGTTATAAACAAGGTCTTACAGCACAAGTAAAGGAAAAATTCCGAAAGATAAATAAAGTTGAAAATTTTGACACAAGTTTTCGCGAAAATCTAAATTTGCCCATATCTTTTTATCGTGTTGACTCAGGACCTTGATTTTTAGGGTTCCGTAGCCGAATGGAAAAAAAACGGAACCCTTATATATTCTAGTGTGCTAGAAATATGTACATACTATTATTTATTCTGTGACTTAATAATAATTTAGAGTAATTCATATGTTGAACAGCTGTTAAAATAATCACCAATTTGCCTAGATCCCTTATCGAACATGCAAATCAGGCTAGCAAAGCTCATTTTGACTGGTCTATCGACCACTGTTACTTGTACTATTCATTATTCTGTGTCACTGTGTAAGATAACAAGGCCTTGTACCTATAGCACACTAAGAAATTATGAGTAAGACCAACCGGAAGACCTCTTATGCTTAAAAAGATATACTGTAACAGAGCTCATCCTAAATTGTACGATCTGGCTATAAGGTAAACAAAGCCGCACTCAGTGCACACAGAGACAAAAATCTAACCACAAACAAAAAAAATCACTCACACCAACAAGTTTTGTGAATATTTCCTTGCGTTCATGGACCTTAGGTGTTACTAATTATTCTGTGATTTCCGACATTGCCAGTAAAATATACTTTGGTAATGGGATTTATGATGATTAAACATTTTCATTTTATGGATTAAACATTTATAAGTGCTAAAATGTAATCAGGCGGAAGATGAAAATATTTTTTATTTCTATAGAATATTTTAAATTATGTTTATTCAAAATTTCTCAGTAATTCAATAAAACACGTAAAGCTGTCTATTCATGGCGCAATACATTTTTTAAGTGTATGGCTACACACAAAAGGTATATTTAGCCAGTGTTATGCCAAACAAACATTAAAAATAAGTTTAGTCGTAGAGAGAAGTGGTTTAGTGCAATAATTGATTTACTTATTTATTCTCTTACATGGATCTGCTGACTGGCTGCATCGATTTGCACGGAAGAGGGTATAGAAGCTGGCTAGTAAATGTATCAGGCAATACATTATGTGCCGTAGGCATAGGCATACTTTTATTATTCAAACCTATAAAAGGGGTTGGTTTTCTCGCTAAAAAAGACGTATTATTTTAATAACAAAACAAATCGCGCGCGAATCAATGTGATCCGCGCCGCAATTTCACGTCGTGAATCGCGCGCGAGTGTGGAAAGGACTTTAAATTTCCATTACAACTAATAATACCACAGATAATACCTAAACGTCATTTAAAAAAAAAAGGAGTTGAACATAAGTCCACCGGAAAAAAACCAATACGAGCAAGAAACAGAAACAGATTATTGTTGATTTTATTTGTTTTATCAGAAATGGGAACAGAAGTGGCGATATCATTTAGTTCTTTACGTGCTCAGTTAGAAAATGAAAAAAGCAGTTTGTATAAAATCGATGAAAACATCAAGAAAATTGTTCAGACGAGCGGAAGATTTCCCAGCGATAGGTTAGCTACTTACCTTGAAGCTTTATTTTCAGTTGTGTTTGTGTTATTGACTTAATTATTTAATCGATCGTAGATTCAATCCTACTGGAGAATATGCGAGGGGCAACAATAGAGTAGGAGGCCGGAATTCGTTCGGAGACACGGGTAACAGTTTCACCAAAAATGAAGAACATTTTGGAAAAAGGAAACAAGAAACCAAAACTGTTTTTAGCAGGTGAGCACCAAACGGTAATCAATTATGTTTACACGAGTGCAGATTTGATTCCTACAGTTAAATTACATAACCTACATAAGACACACAGTTCTAAAAACGCAAACATTTGTAGGTAATGAACAAATATTTTCATTGCATACAAAAGCATTAGAGCGTGTCAAGTTCTCGCATTTTAAATAAAAAGTTCCAGTCAATGTTTTTGCAATCTTATTACAGATCAGGTATATTTATATAGAGAGAATATTTTTGGTCTAGTGTGTTCATCATCTTTGACCAAATCATTGCTTACCACCAGGCGAAGTAGTGGTTAAACGCCAGCCTATCAGTAAAAAAAATTTAAATTAAATCAAGTAACTACTACAAAACCAGACCTAGATAGAAGCTGTACTAAATTTAGATGTATGCAACTCTTAACTATATTTGACAGGTAGTATAGTATATCTCGTAACCATTATCTGTTCATTACAGATTATCAGCTCGTACCCATGACAGTGATGGTGAGGAAGAGATTCCGGGGCCTAAGCGAACTCGAATGCCTTCCGCAGTGTGTCGTGAGCTCCCAACCAGAGCTGCGGTGCTCCGTGCACAGGGAGACGATGAGCAGGCCCGCACAAGGAACCGTAGAATCTTTGGATCACTACTGGGCACGCTGCAGAAGTTCAAACAGGAGGAAATCGTTTTACAGACTAAGGTTCTTTAATTATCCTCTAAATAATTGTTGCTCAAATACTCCAAGATCTCTAAAAAATAGTTGCAAGCCTGTTATAATTCCTAGGGAGGCTTTTGACAGCTACTGAGATGTCTTGTTTTTTTATTATTGAGGTGCATAGTATAATTATTGGGAAAGGCCTATGTCCAGCAGACTGATGGGGGCTGATAAGATAGATGAAGTAGGTTCTGCAGATATAAGAATTGTATCAGAAGTATTCAATTATGTCAGTATTTTGTCGCCATGTAAAGAGGGATCGGAGGCAAGTAAAACCATGAAGATCCAGTGATAAATACTGATTTATTTAGGCTGTTATCTTGACATAATACTTATATCTACAGTATCTACTTAATCTATACATCTCTTTGTTTGTTAGCGAAAATATTAATATTTTATATTTATTATAGCAAAGGCATTAAAAATTACAAAGAATAAAAGGGGTATAGATGTCAATTGAAAATGAATGCATGAGATTTGTTAGATTTATCCAGTATGACCTGAGCCCTTTGGTTTATTTTGCAAGCCATCTGTAGTGTCCAGGAACTGAAATTTTTCTATGATAAGTCATTGCTTTTCCATTTTAATTTACAGGACACTATCTAGTGTCCGCTTGGCCAGCTACCACCCTCAAGTTAGAAAATCTGTTGCCAAAACATCTAATGTGTTCCGGCAACTATCCTTGAGAGCTAGTTCCTATTCTAGGCCTAGCGTGCTTACTATCTTCGACTGCATCATCACTTACCAACAGGTGAGAGAGTGGTCAAACGCTAGCCTATAAGATAAAAAAAAAATAACTGGCCAAGTGCGAGTCAGCATTGCGTCTCTTATCGCACACTTAGGGAGGGTTCCGTACAATACGAAACAACAGTTTCAACCTCATATATTTGATTAATTGATATTACCAAGAATATTTGGTTTGGTCGCGATCTAGAAAGAACGGGCTCATTTACTAGCGCCATCTATGTCATTTTGCCGAAACTAATTAGGTAGATGGCGTTTAAAACCACGTTTTTTGTGTGGGGACCCTTTAATTTTTAACTTGCAGCAACAGAAATACACCATCTGTGCAAATTTCAACTGTCTAACTATCACGGTTAATGAGCTATAGGCTGGTGACAGACGGACAGACAGACAGACAGACGGACGTGGAGTCTTAGTAATAGGGTCCCGTTTTACCCTTTGGGTACGGAACCCTAAAAACAAAAAATTGTGTGTATCAAAACGGGAATGGACCCAATATTTAATTAATGTGTAATATGGTAGGATTCCAGGTGTATTGGTAATGGTAATGTAATGTGGACACACACTCTGGCTTAGAGAGGTTAAACTAGAATCTAGATTATCAGTTTATTATGATTTGACTTTTACAGGAAGATAAAAAAGCACAAGTTGAGCGAAAAATTGAAGAGCAAGCACGGCAGCAAAAAGAGCGAGAACAGAAAGAGAGAAAAACATTGTTTGCTGTGAGAGAACACAAGAAAGCCACAATCAAGGCTTTGGAGGCCAAAATGGCGCGAGTTCAAGAGTTTGAAAAATGGGAGGAATCACAGAAACATTTGGGAAACTTTATCCTGACTAAATCAAAGCCACATTTATATTGGATACCTAAGAAGATGACAGAAAAGGCTGAGGAAAAGCTGATGTCTAGTAGAAGATACCAAGAAAGTAAGTATGCCCATAAAGACTGTTTGCCTTAAGTTATATATTGTTATTAGTAATTCATAATGCTACTTGTAAACTTCCAGCTAGATACGGTCCCTTGTATCGCAGTAAGTATATGTTTGGGGAGTTTTGGAATCCATTTCATGTTTAAAGTGGTGTGATGTGTTCCGAGTGGTTTTTTTTTCATGGGATCATTTAATATAAAACCAAACATGTCATTATCTTTACTTAATCTTACAGAGTGCATGTCCAAGAAAAGGCAAGAACTCCAGGAAGAGTTACAGAGGATAGAGGCACGCTGTCTTCGTCAGAGAGGCCCTGCTGCCAAGGAAAATGACCCGGACACGAGTTTGGAAGACAAGACACATGATAAAAATGGGCACAGTGGTAAAGACGGCGCACTACACATTGACGAGGATAGAGGAAGGAAGAGAGACAAGTTTGCAGTAGACGTGGACAAGGATGACAGCGATGGAGATGATCACCATGAAGAGGTGGAAGTCAAGAAAGAGAGTGATAAAGAGAAACCAGTTAAAGAGGAGCCAGGTCAGTATTCATATGGTATTAGGTCAAGCAAGTTACACCACAATTATAGCTATCTTTACTTAGTTGCAGTTGACATTTTTATTTACCCTTTAATGTAATCAGGGGACTAATTGTGTAAAAGTAAATAGGTGCTATGCATTTCTACCGACTTCAAAAAAAGGAGGAGGTTTCTCAATTCGACCGTATATATATATATATTTTTTTTAATGTTTGTTTGAGGATAACTTCGTCGTTTATACACCGATTTTGATTATTCTTTTTTTGTTAGAAAGGAGATATCCCAAGTTTGGTACCATGGTAGTTTTATCGAGGTCTGATAAGTATCTCCAGAGATATTGAGATAAAAAAAAAAATTGCTACTGAAAATGAACATTGAAGTCGGTTCTTTTTTAGTTTTTAAACGATATTATCTAGGGTTCAGGCTGAAAGTATTTTTCACATTTTTTACTTTTCATGTACCAGTAAAAACTACACAAGACACAAAAATGGAGACAAGCATTGACATCACAACAGCTGACATAGCCCCCATCCCTGGTGAGGAACCAGACCAGACCAAGGTTTCCATCAACTCAGAGGTCAATCAAGAATCTGAAGACAAAGCTGGGACAGCTCCCGTGGAACATTCCTAACAACCATTGCGATGTACAGTCTGTATAGATAAAATAAATTGTGGACTTGATTGTGAACTTATTGACTTTTATTGTATAAATTATTTAATATAAAAGCATCACAGTTTTATAATTACTATAGATAAGAAGCTAGAGATAATATATGTACCCCAGGTACCAAGCAAAACATGAAAATGCACGGCATATTTATACAACTCCATAATATTAACTTTTCATATGCCAGGATTACAGAAAAATTATGTGGGATATTGGATGTAATCAATAATCTAAATTACATTGCAGCAACAATGTGCCAGTAAGATTGGAATGAATTAAATAAGTGCTTAATAACAATTTATTACAAAAATCTATGCACTCGATGAAAATTGTATGGAATCTTTTCTATACTTGTTAGTATGCATCATTAATAGGCTGAATTAATATCTGATAAAAGCTAGATATCAGATTTTTTTGTATTATACAGTACTGAGGACACATTTCACCAGTTCTTGATAAAGAGTTTAGTTATAGCTGGGTTTCTCAAACTTATGGCTCCACGTACCCCTGTTAAAGTTTCCAGATGACAGCAAACCTCACACAAGATAACAATAAAATAAGACTTAACAAAAACAAAATAAGGTTCGTCATCAATTTCTAAGTAGCTTATACTGAGCCTCGTTCGAGCGATTGTATTCAATTGCGTTTGCCATCCGGTCACTTAACTGGTGATACTAGTCCTTGCAGTAATATAGTATGGAAGGACTAATACTAAGAGTGATCCTGTAATTTTAGTCTAATTATATCAAATAAGGCATGTTAAATTAGCCAAAGGTTATAATAGGCTATATTATATGCATAACACAGATACATTAGGTGTTAGCTTTAGCCAATCCAAGCTAGATGTCCTCAGATCTATTCCAAGGTGAATATTCTGGAAGCGATATCGTCCAGCATCCAGTTGACTCCCTCGAGCAGGTTTTCACCGGTGACAGCAGAGCAGTGCTCGATCCGCCAGTGGTGGGTTTTGATGCTGTCTAAGTCTAGGGCCTGGAAATTAAAATTGTACTTACATTCTGTTAATCATCATCATCATTTGCAGCTCATTGCGGCCCACTACTGGGCATAAGCCTCCTCCCTGTTACTCCACTCATCCCTATGCTGACCTACTCTTACAGCCAGGTCCTTATTGCATATTTTTCGATGTCATCAACACATCTGTTTGTCTGGTTTTCCATGGATTCGTTTTCCAATACGAGGCCACCATTTTTAAGGGACCTTTTTAGTTTTATTATAAAGGACCCGATATCTACCACCTTGGTATACCTCCATATTTCGAACTGTATGTAGTCCTGTATTCTGAAATCTGTATACATATAGCTGAAATAATTTACAATAACCCAAATGCATTTGCCTTTATTACACTTATGCCATAAAGTTCAAACTATCTCCAGTTAAAATGAAAACCATCGAGTGTGTAACCACATGGTTACAAACCTTGAAACTATCAATTTATGATGTTAGTGGCTTTCTGCTGCAGTTGCACAATCATGTCCCTTCGCAGGAATTTGAATAGACTTTCACCACTTGCTTGCTCAGTGGGGTCATATGAGCCAACACTAGTATTTTATTGCAGTTATCACATATTGTCACAGAATAATTAATAGTACTACTGTAAAGAAGATTCACTTTTTGATAGCAAATATGCGAGATTAAACCTAGATACAACGTAAGTAACGCCACCGTCGGGCCATAGCTGTGTAGCATATTCTGAGCATTACTGACATGTATCTAGGTTTGATCTCATCTCTCATATTAATCAAAGCGGCAAGTACATGGAGTGAGACAGGCCAGGTGATGTATGAATATAAAAACAGTGGTCATCAGAGCACATAGTAAGTGAAGTGTACCTCTCTAATCTCATGCAGAGACAAGGCCCCCGGAAGGTCAGTCTTGTTAGCGAGCACCAGTAGTGTGGCCCCGGCAAGCCGCTCCTCTCGTAGCAAGGAGTGGAGCTCCCGTGCACAGTCTGCCAGCCTCTGAGGATCCGCACTGTCCACCACCCAGGTTACACCATCTGTGCTCTCGAAGTAGTTCTTCCAGTATGACCTGAGATTCAATAAGTTCAATGTAAATATTGAGTTAACAGTACGCAAGCTGGTGGTTTGGTTGTTGAGGTCTTGATACACTTATTGGTTCTTATAGTAGGGTCAATTTAATAGATCACATTTGACATCTGTCAGTCTTAGCTTCATAGTAAGGTGACTTGCTAATTGATGAATCGATACGCATCAACACAAACAAGAATGATGTTAGTTTGATGTTATTCGAAATAACCAATTTTCCGGCAGCTCTAAATGAGAAATACAATTAGTGTTCCGGACAACGACGTACACCGACAATATGAACGCACTATGTATAGTTAGTTATAAGTTGTATATAATAAAGATAAGTTTTAGCTTAGTACTCTAGGATAGGTAGGGTACTTTGCCATGTATAGAGTTCGCATTTCATTATAGCTTCGTATAGATAGACATATAATTTACAATGTATAACGTTCATATTCGTATAGATAGATAGTAACTTGTATTTGTATCGCATTCGTAAACAGCCTTATTATAGATAGATTTTGTTAGATTCTTATTAGAACATAGGAATATAACTCGTGTAAGGTTTGTAATAGTACAATAGGTCTTATAGGACTAAAGACAGGTCATTCGTACAACCTAAGTAGATAGGTAATAGATAAAAAGCATGTTCGGCTTTAATAGATGTAACAGATAGTCAACCTAGACCATGTTAGGTTTAGGAATAGGGTTGGTACTTGCAAATAGCATAGGTCTGGGAGAGCTCCGCACTCTCTGATGGTTAGCGCTCGACTAAACAGCATCTCGGGAGAGTATATCTCCGAAAAGTCGGCATCTCGTGCGTGCGCCCACACAAGGACACGCCCCGCGAGACAGAGTGCGGGCGCTCCCAGACTATCGACCTCTCGCTCTTTTGCAAGTACCAACAACAATATAAATAGAGCGTCGCTACCGTGTCAAATTGTTCAGTTCACCAACGGCGGCTCTAGAAGAAAGAAGAAAGGAAAACTAGGAAGTCTAGTGAATAGTGATAGTGACTAGTGAATAGCTCAGTAGCTATAAGAAGATTGTGAAGAAAGAATAAATTAGCGTTTCAAGGCTTGAAGACGTGTTTAAATCCCAGCTCCAAAGCTTCACAGTATAAGTGTGGGAATCCGAAGGCCTCTCCCGAAGAAATACAGTCCACTGCTCCACCGCTGTGCTTAGGGTTCCCCACATTTTTGGACCTTCGTGGCCGGATAATTGGGACCTTAACAGTCTTTTTCAAGACTAAACGTTAATTTAAACGCCGCAAAAAGTCTTTTTTAAGACTACTTCTCGTCGACTCCGATAACTAACGCCGCAAACAGTCTTTTTCAAGACTTGTCGTTGACTCTTCGATTCGATATCCGCTACCATGCCGGTCACCCGCTCCACAGGAAGAGGACGAGCGCCGGCCTCCGAGCAAGAGTCATCCGCCGAGACTACGACAACGGGTACAACGGCGTCAACATCGGGTACTTCGCGCACCGGGGCAACAGTCATCACGGAGGAGCATCCTTCGACCAGCGGCTACGCGTCAGCGGCTGTGGTCTCACCAATGCGACGGGCATCATACAGCTTCGCGCCCGCCGCGACGGCGCCACACGCCGTTCCAGAGCATCACACCGCGACCGTGCCGCCCCCCGCCGCCGTGATGGCGCCACCGGCGCCCACCTCCGCTTCACTCGCCGCGCCGCACCCTGCCGCCGTGATGGCGCCACTGGCGCCAACCTCCGCATCATTCGCCGCGCCGCACGCCGCCGCGCTGCACGCGCCGCGCGCTGCCGCGCCACACACCGCCGCCGTGACGCCGCGGACACCGCCGTTGGGGACTGAAACATTCGCCGCGCCGCACGTCGAGCTACATGCGCCGCACTTCGAGCAACATGCGCCACACTTCGAGCAACATGCGCAACACTTCGGGCAACACATCGAGCGACACATCGAGCATCACTCCGAGCGTCGAGAGAGGCCGCCACGGGACACGAACAGTCTCGCGGAGCAGCGCGCACGCAGCCAACGTGCGGAATCTCGCCGCTCGAAGAAGTCGCACCGCAACGCTACAGCTAAACAAGAACTTCTTCGACAGATCGAGTACGCGACGAGTCGTCTCGCCGCGCTCGAACAATCCGACAGTGAAGAAGACACCGAGGGGGGCTCTGTCGTCACCGAGTCCGACACCCAACATCGAGTCGACACCTGGTTGAGTGACCAGGTACCGCCGCCGCCGCCGCCGGTCTTGTTGGCCATGACCAACGAGACCCTCCGCCCAGCTGAGACGCCACGTGAGCCGCTACCCTCCGTGCCACCGCCGCCGACCGCAGCCGTGTCACGTGATCACCCACGTGTGTCGCCGCCAGCGGGCTTCGAGCTCCGCGCCGAGCTGAGCTACCATTCGACGTGCCCACCTGAGCCGCGTGGACCGCTGCTCTCCGTGCCACAGCCGCCGCTGCCACCGCCTGTGCCACGTGATTCTCCACGCGCGCTGCTACCAGTGGGACCCGAGCTTCAAGACAGAAGCTGCCAACAGCTACGAGACTACGAACTACGGCGTAGCCAGGAGCTACGAGAGAGCTACGAGCTACGGCGTAGCCAGGATCTACGAGAGTGCTACGACCTACGGCGTAGCCAACAGCTACGAGATCAGCCGCTACAGGAGAGCTACGGACTACGCGACAAGCCGAGCTACGTGCATCCACCGATGGTAGGGCAGGCGCCGCCACCGTCCATACCGGCGGGAGCCTGCGACCTCTCACAGCTGTCGACTGCCATCACACAAGCTGTCATCGCCGGACAGCGCCCGAGATTCGCCGAGCTACCGATGTTCGACGGGTCACACCTCGACTGGCTTCCGTTCCGGGCTGCGTACATCGAATCTGCACCGATGTTTTCACCAACTGAAAACATTAACCGCCTGCGCCGGAACCTGAAGGGAAAAGCACGAGAAGCCGTCAGCAACCTGCTCATCACTAACGCGAGACCGGAAGAGGTCATGGAAACGCTCACAACGCGCTTCGGTCGTCCTGAAACGTTGGCGATGGTCGAGATCGACAATCTTCGGTCTCTGCCGCGCCTCACCGAGTCACCGTCGGACATCTGCCAGTTCGCCTGCAAAGTGACCAACGCCGTGGCGATGTTGCGAGCCCTCGACTTCGGCTACTACCTCTTCAATCCGGAGCTAGTGGCGGCCATCGTAGAGAAGCTACCACCGACGCTGGCGCGCAATTACTACAAGTTCGCAGCTACTCAACCACGTGACACGCCGGACCTGATCAAAATACAGAGCTACTTGAAGAGCGAAGCCGAGTTTTGCGGACCATTCGCGAAACCTGACTCGAAGATGAACTCGTCAGCTCCGGGGCCTCAGAAGAGGACGCAGCGAGTACACAACATCGTCGAACAACAGCAGCAGCCACAACAGAGATCGCAGCCACCTACAGTACAGTGCCCCGTGTGTGAACAAGCGGGACACTTCGCCGACGACTGCGACAATTTCGAGAAGGCCGATCAACACGAGCGCTGGGACATAGCGAAGAAACAGCGGCTATGTTTCAGGTGTCTACGCTACAGGAGGCGAGATCACAGCTGCCGTGCCAAGGTGTGTGGAGTCGACGGCTGCAAGACCCACCACCACAGAATGCTGCACTACGAGAAAAATGAAAAGGGTGCAGTGACCGAAGCCATCAACTCCGCGTGGACCACAGAGCATCACAGGTCTTACCTGAAAATGATTCCAGTTCGAGCTGTGGGGCCAGCGGGCACAGTCGACACCTTCGCGCTACTGGACGACGGTTCGACGGTCACCCTAGTCGACGAGCGCATCGCCGTCGAAATCGGAGCAGAGGGACCAGTCGACCCGCTGTACATCAACGGCATCAACGCATCGAAGTCGTCCACAAGCAACTCGAAAAGGATACAGATCACTCTGCGTGGCCCGAACAAGAAGGAAAAGAAGATTCGAGCGCGCACAGTACAGAACTTGGAAATCTCGCCGCAGGAAGTAAACAAGTCTGCGCTACGAGGCTGCAAGCATCTACGTGACATCGGCAACCTACTGACGTACCAGCGTGCTTCGCCGGGTATCCTGGTCGGCCAGGACAACTGGGAGCTGCTGCTAGCTTCGAGGACACGCCGAGGCGCCCGAGACCAGCCGGTGGCATCGCTGACGCCGCTCGGGTGGGTGCTACACGGGGGCCACAGCAGAACGCTCGGGAAGAGCATCGACTTCGTGTCCTACGTAACCGAGTCGCCTCAAGATGCAGCCCTGGACGTGATGATTCGCGACTATTTCGAGACTGACGTCATGTATATTAACCCACAGTACACATCGAGATCGGAGCGGCGTGAGGTCAACGAACCACCGGTCACGGACGCGCTCAACTGCGAGCGGCGTGAGGTCGACGGACCACCGGACACGGACGCGCTCACCATCGAAGACAGCAACGAGCGGCGTGAGGTCAATGGACCACCGGACGCGGACGCGCTCAACAGCATCGAAGAGTACGTCGAGGACGTACCCCTACAGAACACAGACACCGGTGAAGAACGGGTTCATCACCTCATCGAACGCCGACAGAAGCTGAGCGAAGCCCTACCCGACGTGTCCCGCTTCTCCAACTGGGACCGACTTCGCTACACTGCAGCCCGAGTACTACAATTCATTGACCTCTGCAGGGGCGCTCAACGGGTGTACTACAAACGCACCAAACAGAACAAGGTCGATGACCCCGCCTGGACTAACAAGAAAACGGCTAAGAAGCCCGCACCGGTACAACATTCGAAAAAGGAAGAAACAGAAAAGTTCCTACCTGTTCCTGCGCAAACACTGAGGGCCGCGGAGGCGCTACTTATGCGCGCCTCACAAGAAGAATCGTTCGCGGACGACATCGATGATCTGCAAAAAGGAAAACCACTTCGGAAAGATAGCCGCCTACAACAGCTGAGCGTCGTATATGAAGACAACACTCTACGACTGCGGAATCGACTCATCGCTTCAGAGCTACCGAGCCACCGAGACAACCCGCTGATTTTGGACGGCGGCCACCCGACAGTCAAGCTCTGGATTCTGCACGTCCACCGCCGCCTGCATCACGCCGGAGTCGAAGCGACGGTGAACGAGAGTCGTCAGCAGTACTGGGTGCTACGCTTACGCCCAGTAACCCGAACCATTGTAAGGCGATGTTTATTTTGCAGACTTCGCAGCGCAGCACCACCGTATCCGAGAACCGGAGACCTGCCGGCGTGCCGGCTGGCTCATCATCAGCGGCCCTTCTCCTGCACTGGCGTCGACTACTTCGGGCCGGTGACAGTGACTGTCGGCCGCACCAACCAGAAAAGATACGTGGCGGTCTTCACGTGTCTCACCACCCGGGCCATCCACCTCGAGATCGCCGCATCGCTCAGCACCGACTCCGCGGTGATGGCGCTGCGACGCATGATGGCGCGACGGGGCTGTCCGACTCAAATTTGGTCCGACAACGGGACCAACCTTCGAGGCGCCGAGAGAGAGCTGCGACAGACGATCGACGCAGCAACAGCACAGGAAGCAGCCAAGCGGACCATCGACTGGCGATTCATCCCACCGGGCGCGCCGTTTATGGGAGGCGCGTGGGAGCGAATGGTTCGCTCCGTGAAGACTGCACTCGCCGCTACGCTCCACGAGACCCGACCGCGAGAGGAAGTTCTCGCCACTCTACTCGCAGAGGTGGAGTTCACCGTCAACAGCCGACCACTCACACACGTGTCGGTCAACCCCGAGGACCCAGAGGCCCTGACTCCGAACCACTTCCTTCTGGGCGGCCCTGCTCGTCTCCCATACCTGGGGGAGATTGAGCGCACCGTCTCCATCTCCAGCTGGCGCTCTGCACAACGCCTCGCCGACACATTCTGGGCGCGGTGGCTGAAGGAGGCGCTTCCCGAGCTACAACACCGGCGGGAGCCCCAGGGGAAAGGAGCTGAGGTGAAGACCGGAGACCTGATCCAGCTCGTCGACCCGAATCTACCCCGAAACGTATGGCTCAGAGGCAAGGTCATCAACACGTTCCCGGGACCCGATGGCATCGTGCGCACCGTCGACATCCAGACCAAGGGCGGCGTGCTACGACGGCCTGTAAGGAAGCTGATCATCCTACCAATCGAAGACGTCGTTCCTACACCGGGCTCTTCTGCTGCAGGCAGCACGGCGGGAGAATGTTCCGGACAACGACGTACACCGACAATATGAACGCACTATGTATAGTTAGTTATAAGTTGTATATAATAAAGATAAGTTTTAGCTTAGTACTCTAGGATAGGTAGGGTACTTTGCCATGTATAGAGTTCGCATTTCATTATAGCTTCGTATAGATAGACATATAATTTACAATGTATAACGTTCATATTCGTATAGATAGATAGTAACTTGTATTTGTATCGCATTCGTAAACAGCCTTATTATAGATAGATTTTGTTAGATTCTTATTAGAACATAGGAATATAACTCGTGTAAGGTTTGTAATAGTAAAATAGGTCTTATAGGACTAAAGACAGGTCATTCGTACAACCTAAGTAGATAGGTAATAGATAAAAAGCATGTTCGGCTTTAATAGATGTAACAGATAGTCAACCTAGACCATGTTAGGTTTAGGAATAGGGTTGGTACTTGCAAATAGCATAGGTCTGGGAGAGCTCCGCACTCTCTGATGGTTAGCGCTCGACTAAACAGCATCTCGGGAGAGTATATCTCCGAAAAGTCGGCATCTCGTGCGTGCGCCCACACAAGGACACGCCCCGCGAGACAGAGTGCGGGCGCTCCCAGACTATCGACCTCTCGCTCTTTTGCAAGTACCAACAACAATATAAATAGAGCGTCGCTACCGTGTCAAATTGTTCAGTTCACCAACGGCGGCTCTAGAAGAAAGAAGAAAGGAAAACTAGGAAGTCTAGTGAATAGTGATAGTGACTAGTGAATAGCTCAGTAGCTATAAGAAGATTGTGAAGAAAGAATAAATTAGCGTTTCAAGGCTTGAAGACGTGTTTAAATCCCAGCTCCAAAGCTTCACAGTATAAGTGTGGGAATCCGAAGGCCTCTCCCGAAGAAATACAGTCCACTGCTCCACCGCTGTGCTTAGGGTTCCCCACAATTAGTATTTACATTATTCAGTGTTATTTACTTGTTTGTTTGGCGTTAATATGAAATTGATAAGACACGTTAATACAAATTATAGGTACAAATCGGAAATTGTACATATTCAAACGATTTTATATGTATTTATAGATTAGAATATAGCTCCATAGAAAATGGCCCAATAAAATAAAAAACATACTCAAATGTACCTATGGATCTAACGTTTATTTATTGTTAGTTTTTAACCTAATTTATTATTGAGTTTAGTTCCTATTCAATTATTTTTGTATTTTTTTAGTCAAAGAATAATATTATGTGTTAATTACAATCACAGTGTAGTTATTTATTCAACCTATCGACTGATCAATCTTTTAATTTTTTTGGTAACATCCCTAGTGTTTATAAAGAAAGTGTTTACTGATGTAACCTTGTACTGACGTTTAGTTTTTAGGGTTCCGTAGCCGAATGGCAAAAAACGGAACCCTTATAGATTCGCCATGTCTGTCTGTCTGTCTGTCCGTCCGTATGTCACAGCCATTTTATTCCGAAACTATTAGGACTACAGAATTGAAACTTGGTAGGTAGATGTATTCTGTGAACCACTTTCCGATTTTTATACAAAAATAAAAAATATAAAAGGGGGGGCATCCCACACATGAAACTGAAACAAAAAAAAATTTTAAACCTATACGTGTGGGGTGTCTATGGATAGGTCTTTAAATATAACATTAAGGTTCCTAATATCATTTTTTCTCAAAGTCAATCATTTAAAAGATAGGCGCGTCTAAAGTGGTAAAATGTGTGTCCCCCCCTCTAACTTCTAAATTAAGGGAGTGAAAAATCTAGAAAAAATATATTCTGTAGATCTCACTAAAAACTTTCAACGAAAATTTGAACGAGATACAGTCAGCAGTTTTTGAGATAGAGCGACCGCAAACATAACATTGTTTTTTATACAAACACTGAAAAACAAAGTTAATTTTGTAATTGCGAAAAATCATAGTTATAAAATATTCTACTGCGTTACGGAACCCTACGAGTGCGAGTCCGACTTGCACTTGGCCAGTTAATTTTTTAGAACAGAAATTTGTTTATTATGTTTAAAATGAATTATTAGTCAAAGTAAATCGTAAAAACGATTTCTTTAGTAATTATTAGAATAAACATGTATTTGTAACTGAAAAACGTTAAGTGATTATGCAGTTCTGACTTTGAAATAATTAATAATTTTATGTGCCCCTCATTACAAGGTCACATTGTTGAATTTTGATGAAGTGTCAAAAGTGATCTATTAAATTGACTCTACTATAAGTTTTAACATGTTTCCTGCTGAAAACGCACACCTTGTGTTTTTCGTAACATTACGCGATTGCAGGCGCTCACACATGGTATGAGAGCAAAATTTACATTACGGCAATGCGGCGCCACACAGATGGTGTGTGTGGTGCAGCGCTACTACAATGCGGCTCACACACCACCTGTGTATTTCTCAGCAGTAATAAAATTACTAAAACATGCCTGGAGTGTAATCTGCACAGCTCTACCGGCAATTTTCTCACAACTGGTGTGTGCACTGTGCACCTGCACTGCTTTGAATTTTAGTTATGATCCGACGCCAGTGCTAGGAAACATAGACATCGTGTGTAGATTCACATAGCTAGATAGTTGCCAAAATGGCACCGCAGGCAAAGTAATAAATAGCAGCTTGGCATTCTATACACATAGTGTCTTATGGACACTTGGACCAGCAGACATTACTCTTCATAAAATATACCTTCCTTTAGAAAAATTAAATTATTTACTGAAAATTATTTACATTGTATCACAGCAGAAGTCCATTTGGAAACTCAATTTAAATGTATGTGACAGAACTCCAGCAGGATCAAATAAATTAAACCTTCCTATGTGAGTAATTAAACCTCCCTTCCGAGGTGATAAGTAATGAATGGCTCTATGACAGGCACTAATTATGAACATACCAACCTTACCCAAGAACTGTCATGCATTATGCATACTATACTGACTATGAATTACCTTAAAGATTTCTGCCCCCCAACATCCCAGATATTGAGTTTGTAGCCCTTGTGCTCCAAAGTCTTTATGTTGAAACCCAGTGTGGGCGATATGGTGTCAATGCGCTCTCCGTTGAACCGTTTCAGGATAGTCGTCTTCCCAGCATTATCGAGCCCTCTGTCGTGTTTTTTTAAGGAATTCATCATACATAGCAAATCTGCATGATCTTGGTAATACGTATAATACGATATGACTAAGTTACAAAAAGACTATAGTAAACAAGGTAAAAAATATACAAGTAGAGGATGTACAAACAGAAGATAAGAGGCTCGTAATTGTCCACTATATAAATAACGATATGAAAACAATTTGAAAAGGATACAGCATAAGAATCCGCATTTCTTTCTCCTTTTGTCGTAATTTCTTTAAAATAGTAAGGAATCCCATAATATCTGTCGATAAGTACAAAATAAAATCCTTAACAAAATGAGGTGTTTCAGAATCTTTTACTGATGTTTTCTACTTATTTTTCTTTATTTATAATAATTAATCTTATTAATTTCAAAAGCAGGAAATAAAATAAAAATTGTATGTATCGTAAAACAGATCTTGGACCTTGGTCGCTGTCACTGCACTGACACTGACAGACACTGACTGCTCCTGCTTTAGGAGTGGGCGTTATGTAGCATAGATCGTTTCCACAACGTTGTCACAGATCGACAACGCAAACGTTATGGACGAATTTCATAACCGTCTATTTTTCAAAACCGTCTATTTAGACTTAGACTGTTGTTGCGGACCGTTGCGGCGGCAACGTCACGTCACACTTCGTATGCAATGTCGATAGAGGGAGAAAGGAATACTTTTTCTAGTGTCTACTACTGTTTGCAAGCCTTGCCAGGTTAAATAAATTTGGGTCGGACGGTAAAATGTAGATGTAAATAGAAGTAAAATAATTAGGAAGATTTGAAAAATAAACATTAAAGACTCTCACATTGTACCTACCTAATACTACCTATACATAAATATCTATTTCTTAAAGCAAACACTGTTTAATAGATGTATGCATTTAAGCAACTATCTATTAACATTGTTAAAACGTATACATCTATTAAACGATGGTTGCGAAATAGATCGTTGTACAATAGACGGTTTTGGCAACGTTATTGTAATGCAGATAACGTTGTGTTATGTTTTCTGAAAAACGCGTAACGACACACTACTATCCTGCTTCGTGTCATATGTTGTATCTGTCAGATCAGTGTCACTGAAAATGGCCATGTTATTGTCAAGTCATTTGTCATTTAATATTTCAGCTGGTTTCACCAGTTTGGTGCATTTTTTCTTTCCTCGCCTCAGTTCTCATTTTTTCAGTGGATTTCATGATTTAATTCTTACGGAAACTAGAAAGTTGAAAGATAAAGAAAAGATTTTCTGAATATATTTTATACCTGTACATATTCAATAAAATACTTTTAATCGCAAGGAGTATATTCTTCAAACAAAAGTACCATAATACATCGGTTTCAGTCGTAGAACTTTAATTGAAAGATATTTTACGGATTTCTCTCAGTTTTCTACGACTGTACCCGTAGATGGGTGCTCTCTCTACGACTGTACCACTGTACATCTTACATGAACCATAGTGAAAAGAAAACTTTTTTTCATGAAATCGAATCGCAGGCCGATCGGCGAGCCTGCCATAGAGTTAAATTTCCATCCATGGCGGATCCCGTCGATGTCAAGGCTTTTGGTTTTTTGCCTTAAAAATGAAGCACCTTCAATGTTTTTGAGCGGGTATAAAGTGTGGAAGTGATCGTGTGGCGGCGCGGTCTCGGTGATACGGCTCGACGGTCGGCAGCACCATGTTCAGTGGCACGGTGCGGGTGCGGATCTGTGAGGCGACGGGCCTCAGACCGACCGACTTTCAGAAACGGCACAACATGACCTTCGGGAAACCAGGTACTTGCCGAGAGCCGTCTCCGTCGCGTGCCCCACTCTCCCTCATCTGCGAACATGACGAAACGACATCGATACGAGAGCGGGGCTACCGCGTAACACTAGGCGTAGTATGTTTACCAAAATGGGTGTTGGTATATAGTATGTAAATACGGCGTATCGTTGCAGACGACCAGCCGATAGACCCGTACGTGTCGATAGACGCCGACGAGCACCATCTAGACCGGTCCACCACGAAAGCAAAGACGTTCGACCCCGTGTGGAATGAGTACTTCATTCATGAGGTGCACAATGTCACTAGGTAAGTTGTGCTCTACCCGTGCCTCGATGCTGTACGAGCTGCCGTCTACTTGTCTAACGATGGGGATACTGTTGTAGTTTGGGCATCACAGTGTTCCACGACGCCGCAATCCCTCCAGATGACTTCGTCGCAAACTGCACAATTCCGTTCGAGGACCTCATGCATCGAGATAAAGACGCTTCAGACTTCTGGGTGAGTCCGCAACACCGTCGACTTTAACAGCTTATCGCTCACTGGCATTGAAAAATGTTGAAGCGTGTCAGTATCTTTCGACATTTATCCATCATAATCTGTAGATAAGATACAGGCACGGTCTGTTTGTGCAGTAAGAATACTTTATCAATGTGTTTGTATGTTTGTTTTGGCAGATAACCTCTGCAATGAGAGATCGCACACTTCAGTAGGCTGTTTATTTCTAATATTAAGTTAATTAGTTATGAATAATTTGAGGCGGAGATTCTCTTCTCCTGATCCCAGATATGTACAACTAGTGGAGGAGGTGGGATCATGTTTATTTTAGTTTGTTGATTCCCGATTGTTTCCTGTTTTGATTGTCATCGGGATTTCTGTGAAAGTGTCACCAGCAGGTGAATCAGAAATTGGAATGACTCATGCTATGAGAATTCAAAGGAATCATCTTCAAATTGGAACTGTGTTTCATGTGAATGCAAAGGAAATTATTTCTTGAGATAAATCCAGTATGAAACTTATTGGAAATGCCTGAACATATACCATTATGTTTATTATCTTAGAATATATTTATTCTGGCACTGTTGTTAACAGCTACTGCTGTGTAGTACAGGATACTAATAGAAAGGCATGTCTTGCATTGTTATCAAGCTGCATACTGTATGGTGTACTGTAAATATCTTGTCTATTTTGTAGGTGGACCTAGAGCCTCAAGGAAAACTGCATCTGAAAATAGATCTAAAATGGAACTCTCAAGGTCAGTACACACATCATGTTGGTACTTACTTCTCATGAATATCAACAGTTAGGTACTATCATTGTTTTCTTTTTTATGTAGGTATATAATTAACATCATACATTCTATACTACTCATTTTCTATTATATTAATTGAAATTCATAAATGTTAATTTTGTGGTACAGTTTAACACACACAATTAATATATTAGAGAAAAAAGTAATACTTATATTACTATTTATTTTAGCAACATATTTTGTTATTTTATAGAACTTTTGTAGTAATATTAAGAAGGAGTATTTAGTGTTTTCAATAATATTATGGGGTGCAAAATGTTTATGTATATTTATAAATATATGGCTGAACAGATTTCCATGAAATTTCCAGTAACCTTGATTAATAAAATAACAACATTTGTGTATAAACGCAATCACAGCATGTGCCTAAATAATTTCTTATAATTACTTTCATTGGTATTCTGGAAAACTACAAAACAACAATTTGTTTCACCTTATATTGGCATTTACTATTTATCTGAGGCTGAGTTTATGAACCTAATGAAACATTTACACAACCTCCTACCAAATCTTCTGTACATCAAATAACTTTCAATTGTTTTTGAATACTATGAAGGGGGAACACGGGAGCGAGGAATTTAAAAATTGTTTTTTAAAGAAACTATTGGTTTATTTTATCTACAAAATGTTGACTAAAGGTAGGTATAAGGTTAGATAGATAAAATTCTTTATTGTACCACCTCTTTATATAATAAACAAATAGTAACAAACACAAAATATGACAAACAGTAGTATACATGTTAACTATAGTGTTACGATGGGCGGCCTTATCGCTAATAACGATTTCTTCTAGCCAACCTTTGGATGGAGAAGACTGAAAAACATTTCTCGGAGGTGTTTGACAAAAAACATACAAAAACAACAAACTTAATTTACTTACTTACTATCCAAATATACTAACCTAGTCTACATACACGATATTCAAATACCTACACACTTAAACACACTATTATATTACATTATATACACCTATTATCAATATGGTTAACAAATTGTATAAGTTACGTTTGATTTTGAGACTGCTTACAAAGAAAATGATCTTTTACCTGCACTTTAAATGAATTTGGAGACTGTGCCTTCCTTATTGTAAAAGGCAGAGCATTTCACAGCAGCACAGCATGCACAGCAAATGATCGATCATAAAATCCAGTAGTGACCACAGATCTCAAGTAAAAGATTCTCTGATGACCTCAAATTTAATGTGTTTGAATCATAGAGAAAGTTAAATCGTCAGCGAAGATAATGGGAAGCAGAAGGAAGATATAAGGTTTTGTAGTCCCCTGTTTTGTCCTCGAAAACTGATCCGATCAAATTATTTTTTCCACAACAGCTTTGCAGATGAGTGTATCCATGCTTCTATTATTATATTTTTGTTTTAAAACCCTTTCAAATGTAGCCACTTAGATCAGAGCAGTAAAATAGCACATTTTTCAGGTTTTTGAAGGATCATATTTCTATTTGCAATTGGCTAGTCAAAAAAAGCAAATGACAGGAGTGTAGCTAAAGCAGACCTTGATTTTTTGTACAAAAAAAAGCTGCTCTAGAAAGAATAATGCACCCTGCGTTCCTTCTTAACTAGAAATAGCACATCAGTAGTTAGTTAATTTCAAATATACATATATTTTGACATTTGAAAACTTTATTGTCATGTAGGTACCTACATTACTATTACAATAACATATTCTTTTTTAGGGAAAACCCTTATATTTCACCATATAAGGTATTTTAGATGAAACAGGTAAATAGTGCAAAACCAAACCAGTAATGCTTACAATGTTTATTTCAGGTAGTTGGTAAGTTCTAAATAACATAAAATGTTATCATTTGTGATTTTTACTATTGCTTTTGTTTTCTGGGATGTAATAACAAAAAGTTAATTTATTCAACACTACAGGCGAGGCACGGTGTCGAGCCCGTCGGTACGATCATATTTTGGACTCTATATCACAATGAACGAAAAATATAAAGTGTAGATAACAGTTCTGACCAAGTGCGAGTCGGACTCGCACACCTAGGGTTCCGATTGAACAAAACTTGCCGGAGAAATACGTTTTTTGTATGGGGACCCCCTTAAATATATAATTTAATTCCAGGTCTTATCTATTAAATACTACAATACCGATTATATTACCTATATATAATTAGATTATATAGAATCAAGAATCAAAGCATTTATTCAGTATGTTGGCAGTTGTAATATACGCACATATACACGTCAACATCATAAAATAAATCATAACCGATTATCAAGTAAACATAGCCAAAGCGGACTTTTAACGCTTTGAATTAAAAAAAAAACAAAAGTAATGAACCATTCTGCTGTCATCCAATAGTTTACGTCAGACTATATATAATCTAATCTATATTGTAAAACTGTCAAATTGTATAGTAATCACGCGACCTCTTAACGAAGCTGTGCTCCTGGTCTTTATCCTCATCATTTTCCGCATCTATACAATCGTTATCAATGTTAAAAATAACTTCTGAGCCCTCATTGGCAAACTTCAGTTTGAGATGCCGATGTACAAAAGCTTCATATGTACGAAGCACCAATGCGAAGATTTGCGGTACTTATCTTTTTATCAGACTACACACGTTCTTAGCCTATACTCTTAGTACGAGTTTTTAGGGTTCGAACAAAAAACGTGTTTTTTAAGATAGCACCATCTATGAATCTTCATAGATGGCGCTTGGTGCTTACCTTACTTAACCTCGGAATCTGAAATAAAATGTAGTATACAGGGGATTTCATGGGGGAAAAATCGATCTAGCTAGGATTCATTTTCAGAAAATGTTGTTTTATTCGTGTTTTCAATAATCAACTTTATCGATAATCAACTTAAAATATGACTCTTCCCGACATCTATTGGCAAGTAGAAGTAGCTTTAGTGTTATTTGTAGTTAAAGCAGTTAGTTGCTTTCAATTAAAAAAATAGTATTATTATTCGCCAATAGATGTCAGGAAGAGTCATATTTCTCGGTCTTCCAGATATTTAATAATATTAACCTTTGTGTTAACGTTTACTTAGTTGGTGTTAGAAGTTCTTTAGATATTCGTTAGATGGCGTTCGGAACCCTCCGTGTGCGGGACAAAAGTCTGACTCGCACTTTGCCAGTTTTTTTATCGTTAACGATTTTGACAGATCTCACATAGTTTTCGACTTATTCTGGCTCCCTGATTGGTGTAAATTTTGTGAAGTGTGAAAACTACTAGAGGCGGTGTACTGTTTTTCATACAAAATTTGTTCGATATACGATATCGAGTTTGGTATGAAAACTCCAACTAAGGGTACTGGAAGAAAGCAGGAACCCGACAACCGCGAGCACCGCGATCCGTCGATCCTGGGATCGCGAATGGAAGGACATTGAATCCAATCCATTCACTAGATTTTTGACCGTCTCATGCAATTTTGATTTCTTTTTCGGGCACTATTCCAATGCTTTTTCTTTAATTGCTTCTTGTAGACTCCATGTCCGTTCCGTCGTCCGTTATATTTCGCTGTCAATTTGTTTTTCATATTTTAAACAGTTAAAACTGTACACTGTAAAACTGTAAACTGTACTCACAATATACAGTATGTATCGTAAACTGTACTCACAACATACAGTATGTATCGTAAAAACTGAATGAAGATGTTTGAAGAAATACTACAGCTACTAGCGGCTTTTTGCCTTTAACACTTCCACAGTGAAGCTTAGGTCTTAGCTCTTGCGACTTCCACTACCAGCCTGGCTGACCAGTCCTTTTCCCCACTCCCCCTCCCCCCCGACAGCCCACAGTCCAGCTGACCCCCGGGTCAGAGGATCTTTTTTTTTAAACTGAACTGGGTATCACTTGACCCACTATCTCACCCGATGTAACGCGATGATGGGATCGAGGATGGAGCGTGCTTACACAATAGATACTTATTCACTCGCGATATGAAGACCCCCATATTGTACTTTACCGGAAACACTGATCAGGCAGGGTATTCAATTCCTTGGAGGTTCGTATGATGAACGAAGAAGCAAATCGCTTTCCAGGTCAGAGCCAGGTATCCCATGTAGGTGTAACGTGGGTGGCTAACGATGATCCTCCCTAGACGCCTAGGTCACAGTCACTTTCTATTGGGGTTCTTTGATCTTTCATCTCTCATCATAGATCTTTTGGTTTTTCAATTTCAATTTCAATATTTTTATTTTCAGATAAGACACATCCATTTGTTAGTAATTAATTAGCTTAGGAATAGGTTAGTACAAATTTATACGAGCAAAAATTAAAAATTAATAATGTAGAAAGAGGAAAACAAACCACTCGCCACAGCGCACTCTACACATACACTGATCGCTTTCTGTCAACCAGTACATGCACAAAGCGCACCATGACAGGCGAATTGTATCTCTCCGCTACTGTTTTTAGAATGCTGTTAGGACTGTCTCAAAGCCTAATTAGCAGCGAGGCCGTCTTCTTTTTAATAACGGCATGAAAGTCATCTGTCCGAGCCTGCGCAAACATTTCGGACGCGCTGCAAAATCGAGGCAGACCCAACAACATTCTAAAAGCATTATTATATTGGACGCGTAGAACACTAAGCGATCTTTGAGTAAAGTTGACCCATAGATTGCCGGTGTAGAAACTCTGACAGTACGCCTTAAAAAGGGTGATTTTGACCTCTTTACTGCACCGAGCAAATCTACGAGCCAACATGTTACTTCTGACCGCCAGCGCTCTACGTTCCCGTTCGATATCCGTATTATCTTTAAGGTCGTCGGTAAGAATGTGACCAAGGTATTTAAAATGGTTTGTCCTCTTGATTTCAGTTCCATTTAAAGAAATCATTGGGTATATATCGGGACATTCACCGGCGGCCTTAAAGATCAAATACTTACATTTTTTGACATTGTACATCAACCCATGAGACGCAGCGTACTTTTCACAGACCCTCAGCATCTGTCCTATTGCCCCCGCAGTTGGGCCCAGCAGCACCATATCGTCCGCGTAGCTGATATTGTTGATGGTAACTCCACCAACTCGACAGCCGACACGCATGCTGCTGAGCTCAACTATGAGGTCGATTATGTATAGGTTAAAAAGCTTCGCAGACGTTAACCCTCCCTGTCTCACCCCGCACTCCAACCTATACGGATCCGAGAGAACTTTGCACCACCTCACCATATTCGTCTGGTTTCCGTACCAGAACTGGAGGAGCCTGAGCAGCTCTTCCGGTAAACCCCTGCTCCTCAACTTTCCCCAGAGTACCTCATACGAGACGAGATCGAAGGCCTTGGAGAGGTCCAGGAAACAGGCGTACACCGGAGTTTTGCGATCGCTGTAATATTGAACAGTATGCTTGAAACTTACGATTGCGCTTTCAGTGGATAGTCCGGGTCGGAACCCGAACTGTGCGTCATGTAGGTGCATATATTTATCGAGTGTGTATCAAGCACACCGTCCAATATTTTTGCTGCAGTCGTTGCAAGGGAGATTGGCTGATAGTTACCCTTGTCAGAAATATCTCCTGTTTTGTTCTTGACTGTTGGAACTACGATGGTTTTCATTAAGTCGGCAGGAAGATATGCATAACTCAGGCAAAGAGTATACAACATGGACAGTACACGAGGAAGGTGAGGCCCTGCGTGTCTGTAGTGCTCTATACTGAGCCCATCGTGTCCGGGGGATTTACCTCTACTCATTTGATTGATGACAGACTTTATTAGCTTGGCAGAAAAATGAAGTATTGGTTGATCCCCCGCACAGCAATAGTCAGGAGTATGCATAGCGGTTGGGGTCCCGAGTGGAGATTGTACCCTAAAATGAGTTTTGAATAGGTCAGCAATTTCTACTGGCTCACTCATACCACCCACACTCGCAGGGAGTCCCGGCCTGATATCCAACTTACTCGTGGATTTCCAAAACTTGCCAAAATTTTTATTTGAGCGATGATAAGCTAACTGATCCATTTTTATTTGATCTTGGTGTGTTTGACACCACTTAAGGCGAGCATAGAAAATCCTACGAGTCTCGACCATGCGCTCATAGACTTTACCTGATTTGGGTCTATTGCTATTGGTCCATGATTGGAAACTAAGCCTTGCATCCCAGTGAGCGTCCCGCACATGCTGATTCCATCCACACAGGGGCTTACCCTTCTTTCTACATTGGTTGCGCGTCTCTCTGAATTGTACAGCTGCATCCTTTAAAGCACTTACAATTTTAGAATAAAGCTTATCTAATACTAAATGATGAGCTTCATGACTGCAAGCAGTAAAGCTGCACTTAGCGAGCTCCGTGGGAAAATCAATTTCACGCAGCTTAGAATTACTTAAATAATAATAGCTTATTAATTCTGAGCGCGTTCGTTCTCCCCACAAAACGCTGTCGTAGTGCTCCCCATGTGCTTTAAGTTTAGGCCTTACAACATTAAAGTCACATTCAATAAGTAAGGGTAGGTGGTCGGATATATATATAGGTCTTCTAGTACAGTGATGCTTGAGACGCTAGACCAAGCCGATGAGGACACGAAACAATGATCCAGCCACCTCCTGCATCCGTGAGCGTCACTAATGTAGGTGTGAGTGTCAGATGTGGATCCGAGTTTTTTTTGGTCTGCACATATACAATGTTGGTCCATACAGAAATCCAAAAGCTCCGTTGAAAAAAGTTCACCAGGATGTGCATTAATGTCACCTAGTGCGTACATACATTCGACATTTGAACTTAACATTATTGCACTAATTTCGCTCAGTATTTCTGTGAAAACAGGTTATCGCTACAGTTGGTAGGCATGTACACAGAAAACACAATAATGGAACGTCCGCTTAATGTCGCTTTGATAGCTGCCAGGCGAGAACTAGCACAATTAATTACAGAAACCTGCTCAAAAATACCCTTTCTCCATAGAATGGCTACTCCCCCATAAGGTCTTCCCACTAGTAAACTAGAGGAAGCATCGACAGCAGACTTGCCGGTGTACTCGAACTCATGACTAACGGTCCCTAGCATAGGAATGTCATGAGGGAGCAGCCATGTCACCTGGAGGGCCACTATGTCGGATTTATTACATAAATCATTAACATTATCTACAGATCGTTTTATACATTTACAGTTAAAACTTATTAATCTACAGTTACTTCCTAAATCCATAAAATGTGTTCTGAAATACTCTAACTAATATCTATTTCTTCGTTTTGTACATAAAATGCACAAAGCATCTAAAATAAATTCCTGACGGCCACAGCTCATCATTAAGGAATACCTGCACCTTGTGTTTTGAAACATAAAGCTTATATAATATATATTATATATACTTATATATACGCATTATAATTCCTATCTGACCTCATTTTAATTCTCTTTAAAGTAACATTCTCATTGGTTTTGTCCTTAATATAACTCACTCACTTTCCCGTGTGTCCATGCTAACATTCGATATCAACAGAGGTATCTTAACATCAGCAGCACGAAATTTACCGTCCGGTGCTGTGGTTGCACGTCCTTGCTTACTAACTAATCTATTTTGTCTTGATTTTTGACGAATCACGACTTGCCACTCATTATTGACCCCAACTACTTGCTCACAACTCGCATTAGACGTCCGAGCAGGATCGTTGTTTAACATATCGAGCGGCGCCCGGTGTAATGAGTCACTCGTACTCGGCTTAGGTGCTGTGGTACCGACGACTACAACGGGCGATCGAATACCAGTAGTAGCACGAGGGAACATAGACGATGCCCTCGTAACCGGTTTTTGCGCGGGCGCTGCGGGCTCAGTAGTCTCAGTACTCACAGATATAATCGCGCGACGGTTTTGTTGTGATGTCTCGCTACGATTGCATCTGTTATTATTATGATGCAAACTCTCATTCGTTGCGTTTAAAGTACGTTGATGATCTTCATGCATGCGTGTTACTTCGGTTTTAGAGGAGTTATGCAGCTTGATAATTTCATTTGATAGTGGTGATGAGTGATGTACCGGATGATCGCCGAAGTTTGAGTGGGTAAGCTGGGCTTGCGGGCTATGTGAAGATGTGGTAGATATTGCAGTCCGGTTGGCACACTGTCCAGGACGAAGCTATCTTGTAACACATATGCACCTCGTTTCTGGTTTACCCTCTCGCTAGAAGATACATTATTTATTATCGATGCATGTTTCATATGTTCAACGTTTTGCTTTAATAAATCAAACTGATCTTTTGTGATGTATTTATCATCCAGAGTACTGAAGCGATTTTGTATTTGCATAATATCCTTAAGAATGCGTATAACATTAACATTTTCTAATTGAACCGTAGGTATCTTATGCAGGTCTTTCGCGATGAAAACAGGAAATAACTCACTATCAGTGCTTTTCATGAGGCTAATTATGTCGTCGAGTTCTCGTGACGTCTTCTTTTTTCCCTCCTTCCGGCGAATAGGCATTTTCTTCATAGTAGGTAACGATTCAAAAAGTAACGTCTTCACTTTGGCTATATCTTCTGCAGTAAATGACGACTCACATAGTTTATGAATACTCTCTTCATCCATAAAATCAATAACATTTCTTAAAAACGCCAACAATTCATTTATCACAACATTACAGTTGGAACATTTCACAGTATTTGAAGCTATTATCTTTAATAGACGATAGCTACCGAACACAGAACAAATACACATACGAGCCGTGTCGCTGCCGACCGCAAACTTTTTAAGTATCATCTGCACCAGAACGTCGAAGGTATAAAGGTCGGAGCCTATATTTTCTACACCGCTACAGTCTACCAGAAAATTGAGCAATGAGCACACCTTCCCCGCGCTATTTGCTATTTAATGCTGTCATGGTATAGTGTACAAAGTACGAGCTTAAGCCCATATTTGAACGCCAACGTTTCTGCTGTGCGGTACAAATGGGCTTACGGATGCGGTTGGTTAATATAGTGACCCCTCCCTCTATGGGAGACGATGACGCTTGCAGGAACCAGTGGTTGTAAGTTAGACGTTGTGTGTCGCAGGCGGCGTGGAGGCGCCGCGCGCGGCGGGCCCGCGCGGGCGCGAGTTCAAGGAGGGCGCGGGGTTCGCGCGGCGGCGCGGCGCGATGCGGCGCCGCGTGCACCAGGTCAACGGACACAAGTTCATGGCCACCTTCCTGCGGCAGCCCACCTTCTGCAGCCACTGCCGCGAGTTCATATGGTGAGTGATCGGTACATACGGTAACACTCGATGTGTCCACGAACGCAGCCTGTTCTGACATGCTCCCAAAGGTTCAGTCTCTGCTATACCTACATGCTGATGAGAGATGACTGTATGATAAGACGTTTCAAAAACTAAAAAGAACCGACTTCAATGCCGCGCTATTAATTTTAGTACCAATTTTGAGGTATTTATCTCCATATCTCTGGAGATACTTATCAGATCTCGATAAAATTACTATGGTACCACACTTGAGATATATCCTTTCAAAAAAAAAAAAAATACTCAAAATCGGTTCGTAAACGACGAGTTATCCGCGAACAAACATAAAAAAAAACATATACGGTCGAATTGAGAAACATCCTCCTTGTTTTGAAGTCGGTTAAACGCTTCCTGATAAAGTTTTAGATATGTATCTGACATATAACGCTGTTTATCTATACTAATATTATAAAGAGAGAACATTTGTTTTTTTGTATGTTTGTAATGATTTGGCTCAAAAACTACTGGACCGATTTAAAAAATTCTTTCACTAATATATAGAATGGACTTTCGGAATAAAAATAGGCTATATATTATCCCGTTTAAATCAAAGGTACATTCGTGGAGACCTAATTTGCAACCTAAGTCGACTAAAAAATGGTCGAAAAAACACGTTTCTTACGAACGCTGCTCAATTGAAAATAGATGGAAGAATATTTTCTATGGAAGAGTTGTACAACTTAATAAGACCTACAAAAAAGTCCGCGACGGCATATGTCTATCTCTTAAGGTTGACTCACAGTAACCATTTTAATCTTTAATTTTTTGTTAAAAAATATTACATAACTTCCAAGGCTATTTTCAAGTATATGGTATTCATCCTTATCCAAATAATTACGTTAATTAGCTTGGCCACATATTATAGATTAAAATTGTCCTTTACAGTATATAATTCAAAAGAAAACTCTAGAAGATATCACGAATTTCACATACACGCACCGCAAAATTAATAAAATATCTGCAGTGAAACCACAGATTAGATCATAGTTACTACGAAAATATTATTATAAGCTTAGCGATGCTGTAGATCCCAACCGATCACAATCAATTTGAAGTCAATATAGTATAATAATATATTTTTACTATATAAAATTCTGTTGTATAATATAGTTATGATCTATATATAAACCACCCCGACTGATCTATGTATAATCTTTTCAATAAAAGCATTCCAATGACTCTAAACACGACATTTAAAATCTGAGCTGTAAGTTGGTGTGGATTTGAGTATTCTGTAGAGTACAGGAGATGTCCCAGCATCAGGTCAATGCTTCCATGTTCTTACAATATCGTTGAAGAAGAAGATTTTCGAATTGATCAGACCTATGAAAGTTGATTTCATAGCGCAATTAACTAGAAAAAAGCTCATAGTTTTATAACGATTGAACGAATTTTCATGAATCAAAGCTAAGAACACTCTCGATTAAGACACCTATCAAACAAAAAAATCAATAATAAAATCAAAATCAGTTCATCCGGTTGGGTGCTAAGATGCTACAGACAGACACACGTTAAATGTATAATACCCCTTCTTTGAGCCCATGATTTGATTGATTTTGATTCAATGATCCCACTACCTCTGTACGAAAACCCATGATTCATGAATGCACATAAAACTTTCATTGGTAGGTATATAGCTAGGATTAGAACCAACGACCCTCGGGTCAGAATCAGGGTAACTATCCTTTACGCCAAAGGGCCGTCCAATATCACTGTGTAAGTATTATAAAACAAAGTGCATCACTGCGTCTGTCTGTTCGCAATAATCTCAATAGCTACTGAATGGATTATCATGCGGTTTTCACCAATAGCCAGAGTGTTTATGAGGAAGGTTTAGGTCTTAGGTACATATTTCGTTAAGGTTTTGTGTAAATTGGTTGAAATTGGACGATGATTGTTAAATATGTTAATATTTTATATTCGATGCAACAAACTGATGAAAATTTTGTAGGCATATATGTTCTACCCGTGCGAAGCCGGGGCGGGCTGCTAGTCTATTATATTTACAGGCAGTGATATATTTTATTTACTAAAATAAAATTATAGTTTTCAGCAGACTTTTTCTCATCTTGTTTGAACCACAGACTAGTGAGTCTAATCTAGCCACAGATAACAAAAGCCAACTACTATTATCAACAAACGCCATATAAGGGCCACTATCACCGTTTCCGTATGCCCTTTTCAAAACTTGTCTGTCAGTTTTTTTACAACATTTCAGATAACTATCTGAAACCTGGTGGAACTGCCAGATAAGTTCCTAATAATTAGATACTCAGGAACTGTGGGGCTAGTACTAGTTTCTATCGTATAGAAAATTGAGCAATTCATTAGACATTAACGCCCGGTAGGGGGCACTGGTGCACTGTGCACTTTCTTACAAATTGTCACTTTTACAAACACTTGTAAAAATGGCCCTATTTATACCTATATGTCTGTGAACATTAATACTAACTAAAGTCTATATTTCCAGGGGGCTGGGGAAACAAGGCTACCAGTGTCAAGGTAAGTCCAGAAGTGCTAGAAACCTAGAGCTAAACTTGACACGCGATGAACAAAGAGTCTCTCTGACTACAGTGCTTGTTACAGTGTGCACGTGCGTGGTCCACAAACGCTGCCACTCGCTGGTGGTCACCAAGTGTCCGGGGATGAAGGAGGAATCCAACGTATGTCTTAAAAAAAGCTTTGTTATTTTTACTAAAGACCGGTATGACTCACGTAATAAGGTCGAAAGTCGATGGCGACGTGCGACCGGTTTTGGAGCGGTCCGCGCTCTTTTCTCAGTGGCGAGTACGAGTGCTCTCGGCGAGCGTCTCGCTCATTCTGAATATGCCATAAGTAATCGCCAACGACTTTCGACCTTATTACGTGAGTCATATTGTCTTTAGTTGAAATGATTTATACTCACGATACGTTCGATATGATCCATGTTGCAGCAAACGAGCGCGGTGGGCGTGTCCAGCGGGCAGCGCTTCAACGTGAACGTGCCGCACCGGTTCGTGGTTCACTCGTACAAGCGGTTCACATTCTGCGACCACTGCGGCTCGCTGCTCTATGGACTCATCAAGCAGGGCCTGCAGTGTGAAGGTAAGCGCCTCTTATGTGGAACATTGTCAAGCATCGGTCCATTGTATGAACAGAATAAAGTCAGTCGATTGGTTGTACTCGGTTTAGTTCGACCAAATTTACACTGACCATCAGACCCATATAACCGATGTTTCTTTGTCTTAGTTTGTTACTAACATTTTTGTACATGTCAACGAGTTGTCGGTACTCACCTGATGAGTACTGCAAGGACCGGACGCCATTTAATACGGCACAAGCCAGTGGTATCAATGGTTCATCATTTCGTTCCATGCAGTAATCACGTTTATCCCCAAGTGTTTATGAAGCGACTAGTCAGTGATTGGAGTGTTTGTTACGCTTGCAGTGTGTTCGATGAACGTCCACAAGCGGTGCCAGAAGAACGTGGCCAACAACTGCGGCATCAACACCAAGATGATGGCAGAGATACTCAACGAGATGGGCATCTCGCCAGACAAGAACCCGCGCCCGAGGCCCTCTAAGGTGAGCTTACTCTTTTTAATTTTAACTATATGGAGTGCCGGGCATCGGTCTCAACTCTATCTTTTGCCTTCTGATGTATCTATTTTGTCCCGTCGCTGTGATACTGCTTTCCTGAACGACCTTTGCGCCTCGTCGGACGATCCCATTTGTTCGGTCCATACCCCTCGTCACAAAAGAAATATAGTGCAAGTACAGAAGATACATACATACAATCACGCCTATTTCCCGTTGGGGTAGGCAGAGACTACTTCTTTCCACATGCTACGATCCTGACATACCTCTTTCGCTTCTTCCACTTTCATGAGCGTACAAGTACAAGCGTTTCTTTCAAGTACAGAAGATGCACTGCGATAGTGCGAGATCAAACCTAGTTACGACGTCGGTAACGTTCAAAATACTACTACTACACGCCTGGAATGCGACCTTGAATTTGCGTCACAGAATAAACTAATAGGAACTGGGGACCGCGTGTTGCGCACTGTAAAATGCACCGTAAGTTTGCGCGGAGAGTCTGTATCCACTCGGTCAGCTCGCGGATTGTCAGCTGTCTCTTACCGTAGGGATGAGTATTGTCAGAAAACTAATTGAATGGAAGTAAAGGCGCGCGTCCGAACGAGAGCGCGCGTGACACTACTGACTGAACTCGCAACTGGCGAGGTGACGCGGAGGTACTAGCATTGTCATAGCTACCGCGTGGAGCACGACAGGCCTGCCGTCGTCTGAATACTTCTTAATGATACGAGCCGCCCTGTCCTACTCTAGTCTGTCAGTGTATTCACTTACAATGGAGGCGATATGATGTGCACTGACGAGGCCCTCCTATTGTCTACAGCCAGGGACTGCCCAACCGTCCCAGCTTCTTTAGGAAGCGAGTAGCTATGTGCGGCCTCGAGTACTTTCCTATGATGAAATAGTGTTTATTTTGCTCTCTGTCTGCAACAACGAAGTGCACATTGAACTACCGAACCTAGAAGTAACAGAGGTGTTGTATTCCAGTACCTGAACACGGCTCTAATGGAAGGTGCTTCCGACCTCGTCTCCTCTGGAGACTGCGAGTCCAAGGACGACAAACAAGACGACAAATGTAAGTCACCTCACGTCTACATTGTCTCTTTATGTAATTTTATGTAAATTATCATAGAGTTTTTATAGGAGCCTTCCATTTCATATTTATGTGAATGTTGAATTGTTTTGTCCCCGTTGACTCATTAAAGTACATGAATACGGAGTGTCAGTTACTTATTCTGTTGTTTTGAATTGGTCTATCAATGTTATCATTGACCATCCATACTATGCAAAGACTGAAGCCATGATAAAGTGAAATTATTTATTTTAAAGTCTCGTTATTGATGTCGATCGACCAAATGAGATAATGTTGGTAGACCAATTGACTTTGTTATTGTATAATTTTTACATTTTGTTTTGTTTTACATGATTTGTTTTTGTCAGAAACTAATTATGCACCTCGGCACTATGTTTTTCAAACATAAGTCTGTTCACTGTCCAAACTATAAAATGTGGGTTTTAGAATAATCTGTCTGTTTCTGTCATTATCAGGAACTGCTGAAATTAGCTCTAAAATGTGTTTTTAAAAATCAGTATTATCATACAACTTCCACAAGGCGTAAATTTTGATTTGTTATTTTGCTTACATTCTTTGATCTACATTTGGCCTTTTTCTACATTTTTTTTTGTGAAAAGCTAATTAAATTTATTAAAATGCTGCATTAGAAGTTTTTCAAATATTACAACCAAAATTTAAATTTATAGTCGAAATTCAAGTGTTTGAATTCTTTATTTTTTCCTAAATAATGAGTACAAATAAATAGAATAAAGTAAAATATAAAGGGATAGAATAGATAGACAAGTGACCCGAGGCGCATGATGAGTAGAAGCTTGATGTTGTTTGACGTGGGCTGGCGTGGGCTGGCGTGGCGCTGCGTAGGTGCTCTGTTGCAAGACAACTCGGTGTGGCGCTCGCACTGGGACCACTTGGAACATATATTCTCCTGCCCAGGTCTACATGTTTGTCTATTTATGTGGGACGGGTCGCGCTCTATCTCTCACTCTCTCACTATCTTTCTCACTCTCCCACTCACTTTCTCACTCTGCTTTGTGTGCTCTCTGTATTTCTTTATAAAGCTCAGTTCAGAATGGGTCAGGTGCTGTTGAGGTTAACAGGAAAGATGTTTTGAGATTTTGAACTACAACACGAATTAAAAAGCCTATGATTTTTTTTGGCAGTAGCTTTCATTCTCTCATTCTTGTATTGAACTGATAATACTTACTTGAAATGTTGCCTTTAACCATCTTTTATAAGGTAACATTTATGGTGGGAATAAACATTAATCTTGTTTACTTTAATGTTATAGATGTAACATTTTAAACACCGCAGTGCCTTTAAATACGAATACATGAACACTTGGAGCTTTTCTAACAGTGGCTGGCTGAGGTTACATGATAAATGTGACGGTACTATTTCTTACTAAAATACTTCACTCACTTTCTATTAAACCTAGCCAAGTGGTTATTGCCAATGGTTACTTTTATACATCTTAATTTATATTACTTCGGGTAAACTGAGAAACTGTTGAATATTGCAGCTATTAATGCCATTTATTGACACGTGAATTCATGCCGACCTGTGAATTTATTTTGCTGCAAATGTATACAGGTTAAAGGTTAGATAGCACTGATATATTTTCAAGTAAACAATGGTGCTGGTATTGTACTAGGAATTGGTGTCTGTTCTGACTTTCAATAATGTTGTGATGACAATGATATACATTTTGAAACAAAGTCGTTTTAAATAATCATTGAACTCCAATATCTTCTAAGTTTGAGTTATGCCAAACTTTAAAGTCCTGAAGAATATACCAGAAAGCTACACATATTTTTAATTAAATCTGTCAAATTAGGTCGGTCGGAGAATAGGATGATGCTACGATATGGCTGCACATGTTCTGCACCTTTACATTTCTACACACTCATAGTCACAACACTAGGAATGACTCACAGTGCTTATGAACGCATAGGGTCATTGAAACCAATTTAGAAGTGAACCCCACCACTACTCGTTAGTTTAAATTCGGGTAGTTGTCCCTAGGGAATCAAGATATTTTGATGTTATGTCATTCTACAGCAAGACTTTAGTCGTGACAATATGCCAACTTAATACGAAAGTCATAACAGATACCTCACTGAATGTGTATCTGTCCGACTGTAAATAATGTGAGCATGGCACGTTTCCAGCGAGTGAGTGCACGGGTGCCACGATGACGGCTCGAGACAAGGTCACGCTGGATGACTTCACCTTCATCAAGGTGCTGGGCAAGGGCTCCTTCGGGAAGGTCATGCTGGCTGAGAAGAAGGGCACGGATGAGGTAATGCATCTCTTTGCAGCTTTGATTTTGTGCAGTTAGTTATTCATTCGAATTTGATTGATGATATTGACTTTCAACAATCACGGTAAAATAGGGTGCCGTTAACTTTTATTGCGATTCGACATATTGCAAAAGCTGAGTCTAGGGCATATGAAACTACAGTAGAATCCGTTTATTATGACTCCGCCTATATTGACCAACCGGTTATTATGACGTAACTATACTACGAAGTTTGGTTTTCATATGAAATTCTTTATAAATAGTCGGATATAATGACTTCCCACTTCCCTTACAGTGACATGTCGCTTATTATGACCCATTTTTAATACAAAAATGTAAATTATGTCCGGTTATAATGACCGACATGATTCTGTACACCTTCGGTAATGTTCGTTGATTCCCGACGACGTTCGGTTGTTTGTCAGTTCCTTTCGATGTCATTATAAACGGACTCTACTGTACCCTGTGTTAAATAGGCGTGACGAAAGATTTTGAAATCCTCTTTCGTAAAGTGGGAACACATTTACTATTCACGAAAAAACCTATATTTCGGTAATTAACTTAAGTTTAATGAAGTTTAAAGCAATTTTTCTAATATTTTTTCAATAGTGCGCAAAAACAGCTCACATATGTCATGGCGTCAGCTGTGACGTCACGCATACCTAAATGATATAATTAACGTAGTACCTATTATATAATCTGTGACAATGAATACATGGGTTTTCCAAAATGTAATAACATTTTCAAGAAAACCTCATAAGAGGATATAGTCGTGACGTCATGCGCTGTGATTGGTGTTTCAATCAAAATGTCCGATAGCAGCTATTTTAATGTTTTATTTTACTGAAAATCTTAATAATCTAAATTTTTTAAATAAAACTAAACTAGTGTTTTGAGTGTGTGCCCGGCGTCTCCAACGGGAATGTTGCTCATGACAGTAGGCAAGCAGTCCCTGGAGCAAGGGGCGCATACAATCTCCGGGCGGGTACACTCAACTGTCAAACAACCAAGGCTTTTCAAACGGATTCCGAAAAATGTTGCGTGCTGACTTATAACGTCCGAACTCTACGCACGGAAGAGAGACTCATAGAATTATAAAATGCACTTTGCAATGTAAACTGGGACATAATTGGACTAGCGGAAGTAAGAAGACAGGGAGAGAGCATACTTGAACGTAACAATAACATATTTTATTACGTAGGAGAAAGTAATAGCCGTTACGGCGTAGGGTTTTTGGTTAGAAAATGTTGGAGTAATCACATCAAAGAATTTATTTCATATTCAGAAAGAATAGCTGTGCTTAAATTTCATATTTCCGACAAGAAAACACTAACCATTATACAGGTATACGCGCCAACATCATCACATGCTGACACTGAAGTAGAAGAATTCGATGATCTTCTTAATGATGCTTGCGATGACAATAGAGGCACCTGGACTTTAGTTTTAGGCGATTTTAATGCAAAATTAGGAACTAGAACGTCTACAGACAATAGCATCATCCTTGGACCATATGGACTAGGTGATAGAAACGAACGAGGCACACGCTTATTACAATTTGCTTTTGGTCAAAACTTTAACATTTCGAACAGTTTCTTTCCAAAGAAGCCTCAGCGCCGCTGGACATGGTTCTCCCCAGACGGCCAAACAAAAAATGAAACTAACTTCTGCCTTTCATCGAATAAACAAATAGTTATAAACACAGAAGTTATAAATACTTTAAAATTCAGCTCAGATCACCGGCCACTAATTATCACACTAAAATTTGACTTTAAAATCCATAGACTTCATATGATTAAAGCTACTATTAGAAGATTGAATCGACTCACACTAAATGCTAACAAAGAACAATTTATAACTGAACTTACCAATAGCTTCTCTTTATTGCCACTAGACTCAGAAGATGTCCAAGAACAGTACAATAATATAACAAATAGCATCAAAACAGCGAGCAACAAAATAAAAACAGCAAAACCAACAACTAGTAAACTCAGCTATTCAACAAAATGTATAATCGATGAAAGACAAAAGTTGACTTCTAACACCCCTCAATACAGCGCATTAGATAGAAAAGTCAAAAGACAAATCCGCAAAGATCTCAGAAACTACAATGTAAACTTAGTAAAGGCAGCTTTAGAGAAGAATGTATCACTTAAAACCGCAATTAAAGGAACAGAAAAAGGCCGTCAATGTATTGGTAACTTGAGAGACAAAAATGGAATAAAACAAGGCGATAGGGAAAAAATTCTTCACATTTGCACGGAATTCTTTACATCACTTTACAGTCAGAATGAAATCCTGCCTCTCCAATATGCTGAAGTATATTCATGTTCTGAAGAAATCGAGCCGATAACTGGATATGAAGTTCATCGAGCACTTATGAGCATGAAATATAGCAAATGCCCTGGCGAAGACGGTATTACCACCGAAGCCCTAAAAGTTGGAGAGCAAGTTCTTTTTATCGTAGCAAGTTATATTTATCTTCAAAGTACTGCAGCAATAAAATTACACAAAACCGGACCATCTTTTTCAATACAAAAAGGCGTAAAACAGGGCGACCCACTGTCTCCGAAACTGTTTACAGCAACCCTCGAAGACATTTTCAGATCTCTAAGGGCTAACTAAGCTAAGGGGAGACAAGGGGCATTATCATCGGCAATAAAAGATTGACAAATCTTAGATTCACTGATGACATTGTCCTTTTTTCCTCCTCAGCAGTGGAACTCGGCTCTATGATCAACGACCTCAACACTACAAGCCTTGGGTTCGGACTGAAGATGAATATGTCAAAGACTAAACTCATGACTAATAGCACAAAACGTAGGTTAGAAGTAGGAGGAACGGAAATTGAATATGTCCATGAGTATATCTATTTAGGTCAATTAGTTTCCTTCCAGGCGCGACAAGAAAAAGAAGTTGCACGACGCACCGAAAGCGCCTGGATAAGCTATTGGTCAATGAAAGACCTAATGAAAGGCAGAGAAAACACTATAAAAGGCAGAGATTTTTTACAATGTACTGAATGTGACCAAATATACGACATCTCTTGCGCAAGAGTTTCTGCCAGAAGATTTAATACTATGACCAAAGATCATAAATATTTATGGAGATGCGTACCATGTCTTGAAAAAAAGAGCAAAAAAGGGAAAGTCGCAATTAAGGCAACCTCAAAAAATCAGGTTAGCCCCGTTCCATTGGCTAAGGCATCAAATAAGCAACATATTTCACGCAACTTATCGGCAGAAAATATCTCCATACTGATGTCTGACTCTGAAGAAGAATTATTACATTCTACATTAAAAGATGATAGTCCACGCAGCCTACCGAATATGTCGTCAATAAACGATTCTGAAACTACAGATCTAAAACTGCAAGTAGATAATCTAAAAACAGAACTTTCCAGCGCGCATAATGAGATAATCAAACTCAATTCAGAGAATGCCACATTGAAGAAACGTGTTGAAGAGCAACAAAAAAATATTAATCTTCTGAATAAATTACTCTATGAATCGCCATCACAAAAACTCACACCACTTAAGAAAAAAACGAAGAAAACACTAAAAGATATAGACAGAGTAGAAAAAGAAAAGAAAGACTTCTCAGAAAATGTAAACTTAGCCAACGTGAATAACACGGAGGATAGAATAGTGAATAAGACACCAGTAACCGAGCAAAAAAATGACTTTGAAATAAAAGAGAACATACGAGTGGAGCAAAACCTTAATTCACCTATCCGTCAAGTTCGTAAAAAAAACGAACAAGATATACTCACGACAAAAAATCTTATGACAGATCCTCAGTCCCCTCGTCATGATAGACGCAAAATAATAGTATTAGCTGACCAGCAAGGCAAGGGCTTACAATACACCCTACAAAAGCTAACTGGAGATAAGTATGACGTATTCTGTTGGTTAAAGCCAGGAGCAAAGATGAGCGAGGTCGTAAGTAGTATGAAGAACGACCTAAATGACATGACAGAAAATGATTACATAATTATCATAAGTGGGACCAATGATAACAATCCCTACGAACTAACTTGCTATCTTCAGAATTTTATTTTGAACAATATCAAGCCAAATATATTGGTATGTGAAACAGCGTACAATAAAAATCTCAAAGAAACGACTCTTAACTACGAGCTTAGAAAAATCTGCAACAGTCATACAAACACCATATTTGTAGAACTAAACTATGAACGTTTTAGACCTCGCAAGGATCAATTTGGAAGAAATATATGCCAGTTAGTTCTCAGAGAGATACTACGCTTGACATATACCTTGGACATAAAAAAATATAGGAAAAATCAACTGGACACATTAAATTCAACTAAAATTCATGCCAAAAAAGGAACTATTCCATATTATTTTCCACTCTTAAAACAAACAACTAAACTTACAACACCTGATACAGCGACTTTAGATGACGGACGAAATAAGAAAAAAGGAAATACATTTTTTCGTGTCTAAAAAATCACAGTACTTGAACATAGTACACCAAAATATTGTCAGCTTGGAATCAAAAATGGAAGAACTTGAAGTAGTTTTGGAACAAACAGCAGAAGAAGTGGAATCCATAGACGTTATTTGTCTTACCGAGCATTTTATACAAGAGGGGCATGAATCTAACATTAATATGACAAAATATAAACTTGCAGCAATATTTTCCAGAAGCAATCAAAAAAGAGGAGGATCATGTATCCTCGCAAAGGAATAGAATATCAGGAGGTTACCACTATCAAAAAATTTTCGATAGCTACAGTATTCGAATGTTGTGCTATTGAAATACCTTCATTGAAATTGATAATAATATGTCTATATAGAACACCAAAGCCAAGAAATGTTGACACTTTTATGTTACAATTAGACAAAATGCTAAATGCAGTGTGTTACTTAAGTAAAAAAAAAGTTATACTCTGTGGTGATTTTAACATAGATATATTGAAAGAAAGTACTGTTTCAAAATAATTTACAAATCTATTACTCAGCTATAACATGCGCCTCGAATTTAAAATTGTTACTAGACCACAAAGTGGTACCTGTATTGATAACATAGCCCATAATGGTTACCGATGTATAAACAAGATTATTGATTTAGGCCTCTCTGACCATTTAGCCCAACTATTAAGATTTCCTGCGAAACAACAGTTCGAGTCAATCTCATGGCATATTTTAAAGCGAGATATTAATCCTAAAAATTTAGAAACTTTTCAAAAATGTTTATCACAGTTATCTTTTCATGAAGTTTATCAGGAATCTGATACAAACCGAGCTTTTAATATATTTAGTGAGATCTTGACATTATATTATAACCTATGCATTCCCATCAAACGCGTTAAAATAAACCAAAAAAAGCGACCTGTTTGGCTTACAAAGGGTATACGCAAATCAGCATCTACAAAACGTCTTTTACACTGGAATAGTAAAATGAAGAATAATAGGACTGGTAAAAACAGTTATATTAAATATAATAAAATATTCAAACGAGTAATAAGATGTTCTCAACGCCTTAATAATGCTAAAATTATAAATAATGCAACGAATAAAACAAAAGCTACCTGGAATATAATAAATGATGATAAAAATATGACTTCTAACCGAATTATAAATAGAATTAAACATGATGACATTACAATTACAAACCCAAATGACATCGCAAATATTTTTAACGATACATACGTAGACATGGTAAAAAATAAATTACAATCAGTCGGTAATCATAGTACAAGCTATAATATACCTAATAATAATTATATGAACCTAAATTCTATCTACCTTACTCCAATAACGTCTGATTACGTATTAAAAATTATGAATAATATGAAAAACACAAGTTCTGTTGGCTATGACGAGATATCCACTATCCCCATTAAATATTGCTCGAAACAACTTGCTGAACCTCTTAGCTATATTATAAACCTATCTCTAAATTCTGGTACTTTTCCAGATAAACTTAAAATCACAGTGATTAAACCGATATTTAAAAAGGGAGATAGAGAACTTTGTGAAAATTATCGACCCATAGCCTTATTGCCAGTCATTTCTAAAATTGTCGAAAAAGTTTTACATAACAAATTATATACTTTTCTTGAAAAAATCAATTTATTAAATGTAAACCAATATGGCTTCAGGAAAAATAGATCAACAAATTTGGCAATCTACGAATTAATGAAAACTGTATCCGAATGCATTAATGATAGCGTTCGCATAGTATCTTTATTCATTGACATGACAAAGGCCTTTGATTTTGTTTGCCATAAAACCCTTTTATGTAAAATACAACGGCTTGGTATCCGTGGACCAGCGCATGACCTAATAAAAAGCTATTTAAGTAATCGAACCCAGTATACCTCTATATCTTTTATAGATAAAGACAAGAATGAAAAAACTGCTAAATCAGACTTGAGAGTAACAGAGTATGGAGTGCCACAAGGCAGCATATTAGGGCCTTTGCTCTTCTTAATTTATATTAACGACTTGCCTGAATGTATAATCCACAAAATGATATTATTTGCTGACGATGCAACAATTCTGATCAAGTGTTCAAATGGTAATGGCAATGACGCAGCACAAGAAATAATATCATCATTAGGTAAAATAATTCAGTGGCTTAAAAATAACAATTTAATTATTAATATTTCAAAAACAAAAATTATGCAATTTCATTTACCACAACAACGCCAACTTGAAATAAACGTAGACTACAACGGGCAAAGTATAGATTTTGTAAACGAATATCGATTTTTAGGACTCCAACTAGACTGTAATGTAAATTGGAAGATACATATCAGAAACTTGTGTAAAAAGATAAGTCGTTTTGTTTTTGCAATAAAGAGACTCACACAAATTTGCTCACGAGAAACAGCGTTAACAGCATATCATGGTTTTGTTTCTTCTAATATGCGATATGGTATCCTGCATTGGGGCAATTCAGTAGATGCTTTGTCACTCTTCAGAGTGCAAAAAAGATGTGTCAGAGCAATGTTTGGTGCCAGCCAAAGACAAACATGTAAACCGCTCTTTAAAAAACTAAACATAGTAACACTCAGCTCTCTATATATATTGGAAGCATGTGTGTTCGTCAAACAATATCCACATCAATTTTTATTCCACGAAACCAGGCACCCTCGAAAAACACGTCCCAGAGTAGTAGCTTCGTCTCATTACGAATCGAAAACAGCATTTTTCGGCAAGACTGTTTATAAAATGGCACCCAAACTTTACAATAAGCTACCAGACAGTATAAAAAATCGTGACTTACCTAGTTTTAAAAAATCTTTGAATGAACTCTTAATTAAAAAATGTTATTATACAGTTGACGAATTTTTAAAGGATACAAATATAATATTTAATTGATAATTATGAATAATACTAACATTAATTTGATAATTTGTAAATTATATTTGACATTTAGTAATGATTTTATGTGCTAGATTTTGACATAATTTGTATAGTCGTGTTCGTTGTTACTCTGAAATACAATGTAATAAATATGTGATTTAATTGTATTCTGTGACATCTTATGATTCCTACTAATTTTATCTAATTAACCGAAATATTGTACGCCTTAAAGGCAAACTACAGAGATAATTTTATTTTATGTCACCATGTACCTACCTGTAGTATGAACAATAAATTATTTGAAGTTTGAAGTTTGAAAGGTGACTTGCCCTTAACCCTGAAGAAGAAACTCATGGATATGTGCATTCTCCCCGTCCTAACCTACGGTGCCCAGACTTGGTCTTTGACCGAACATCAAAAGTCCGCACTCGGAGTCTGTCAGCGAGTTATGGAGCGCAGTATATTAGGAGTCAAACTTTCAGACCGCATCAGAAATAATATACTGCGTTCCAAAACTCAAATTGTTGACGTTGGTCATAAAGCCGCCAAACTGAAATGGAACTGGGCCGGACATATATGCCGCATGTCGGACAATCTGTGGGCCAAACTCTCTACAGAGTGGGTTCCACAGAACGTTAGACGACGACGTGGTAGACCCAGACGGAGATGGCGGGACGAGCTGGAGAGCTATTCTAACACCTGGACCCAACAAGCAATAGACCGTGATGTGTGGAAGGAGGGAAGGGAGGCCTTTGCCCTGCAATGGGACAAAACAGGCTAAAAAACAGTGTTTGAATATGTATTTTCCTCTAAAATCATAAAATCTTTGATTTTTTTATACTGTCGTCATGCCTATTACACGATACCTTACCGCCATTTCCCATCAATAGGTTGCTACAATAATAAACTTCTTTACACGAACTGGGGGAAAATTTGACGGATGTGACGTAGCGTCACGGTCCGAAGGCAGCGGAATGTTATATTTATAAAAGCCCTCTATTGTAAAACGGCGTAACTACGAAGACGTATTCGCTAAAGTTCAACTGATGGAGTTGTAGAAAAAGTAATGTTGAGAAATAAATTGAATGAACTTGTAAGTTTCACTTCCAAGGCACCTCCTCTTTTAACTCTAACAAGATGTGCTTGATTCCTCGAGTGTGGTGCAGGTGTACGCCGTGAAGGTGCTGAAGAAGGACGCCATAATCCAGGACGACGACGTGGAGTGCACGCTGACGGAGCGCCGCGTGCTGGCGCTGGCGGCGCGCCACCCCTTCCTCACGGCGCTGCACTCCGCCTTCCAGACGCGGGACCGCCTGTTCTTTGTCATGGAGTACGTGGACGGCGGGGACCTCATGTTCCAGATACAGCGCGCCAGGAAGTTCGACGAGCCCCGGGCTAGGTGAGCTCCTTGGTACACTGCTGTCACTTCCAGGCATACTCACGATCCCGCCAAAACTCCTGTCTTTTGTTTGAAATGTAACTTCATCGGAAGATCTTAGCTTAGATTCAAGAACATCTTTTCAAACGGCTTTTAAGATCATCAGCTCTTTCCTAGTCGATGAGAGCGGGTGAGCAACTGCCACAGTTTCGATCGATTCGAATTTTGGTATCCTGTTACTTTAATGATGGAATATGGTAACCATAACGAATATGGTAACCTTGATCTGATGCTGGGAAATATGGAATCTGTAAGGTACCGAACTCCTCACCGACTTAGGGCAGAGATGTCGTGTTTAGGCTCAGTAGAATGGTCTCGATTAACAGACTGTAGATAGATTGTTCGGGGTGTATTTAAATGTTAGTGAAACGAGTGCATCTTCTCGAACAATACATACATACATACAATCACGCCTTTTTCCCGTTGGGGTAGGCAGAGACTACTTCTTTCCACATGCTACGATCCTGACATACCTCCTTCGCTTCTTCCACTTTCATGAGCGTCTTCATACATGCTCGCCGGTTATAGGTCCTTTTGACTTGGCCTTTTTTTAAAACGTCTCCGATCTGGTCGTGATACGTTCGCCTAGGTCGGCCTCTACCAACCGGCCCATTCACACACGTCTCATAAATCTGTTTCGTCAATCTTTCTTCATCCATCCTCTCTAGATGTCCAAACCATCTAAGCATCCCTTTCTCTATCTTTGTCACTACATCTTCTACCACACCACAACATTCCCTTATCACGCTGTTCTCCAACTTATCCATCAGAGTCACTCCGATCATACTTCTCAAACTTCTCATTTCTACAGCATTAATTTTACTTTCATGTTTTTTCTGCCATACCCAGCATTCACTACCATACATGAGTGTGGGAACCAACACTCCCCTATGTACAGCCAGTCGTGCTTTATAGACACGTTCTGACTTCTCATAAAGTTATGTAGTGCCCCACTCACTTGGTTTCCAGCCAAAACTCTTCGCTCAATATCACTTTCATACTTACCATCTCTCGTAAACTTAGAACCCAGGTACACAAACTCTTTCACTTGTTCCACTCTTTCTCCTTCAATCGTCACATAACAATCAGTCATTCTTTCTTCTCTTTCAAAAACCATTACTTTGGTCTTGCTTACATTCACTTTCATCCCTTTGCTTTTTAAGGCGTCATGCATAGTATTAACCATTCTTTGCAACTCCTCCTCCGATGATGCTAATATCACCTGATCATCAGCGTATAGGAGGCATTTGATGGTTAAATCATTCATTCTTAATCCGTACACGCTTTCTTTCAGATCTGTCAAGCAATTGTCTATGAACAGGTTGAACAGCACTGGCGATGCAACACATCCCTGTCTAACACCTTTTTCGATGTTAAACCAGTCTGTGTACGCTCCGTTTATTCTGACACAAGCACTGGAACCCTCATAGAGTGATTTCAGTGCTCGTATCAAACTGCCGCCCACCCCATACATAGACAATGTTGACCACAATTCATTCCTCACCACTCTGTCATAGGCCTTTTCCAAGTCTACGAATGCGCAGTAGACCTTTTGGTGTTTCGCCAAACATTTTTCGGCTATGCTTCGTAAAGAAAAGACCTGATTCATGCATCCCATTCCTCTCCTGAAACCCGTTTGTACATCCCACATTTTCTTATCAGTTTCATTCGTCACTCTTGTAATCAGTACCTTTGCATACAATTTTCCGACGATGCTGAGTAAGCTAATGCCGCGATAGTTTTTGCAGTCTTGCTGTGATCCCTTTCCTTTGTATAGCGGCACAATGACGGCTTTGCACCAGTCTTCTGGAACAATTCCATTCCTCCAGCAAAGGTTAAAAAGGCGATACAGCTGACTCGCTACCACACCTTGTCCAGCCCTCAGCATCTCGACCGAAATCCTGTCATACCCTGCAGCCTTACCCGATTTCATACTTTTCATCGCTGTCATTATCTCTTCCATGCTGATATTACTTTAATCGCCATCTTCATTGGCGTTACCAACAATATGTGTTTAATATTGCAGGTTCTACGCAGCGGAGGTGACATTGGCGCTGCAGTTCCTGCACTCGCACGGCGTCATCTACCGCGACCTCAAGCTGGACAACATCTTACTGGACGCAGACGGTCACTGCAAGCTGGCCGACTTCGGCATGTGCAAGGAGGGCATACATGGTGTGTGTCACTACACTACACTACACTACACTACACTACACTACACTACACTACACTACACTACACTACACTACACTACACTACACTACACTACACTACACTACACTACACTACACTACACTACACTACACTACACTACACTACACTACACTACACTACACTACACTACACTACACTACACTACACTACACTACACCAATCTTACAGAACAAGAATTGACCGCCTTTAGCCTACCATTGTCGCACGTGGATTACGCGCTTCAGCCATATAAAACTCTGCTACCTGAAACTGAAACTGTCTTTTTAGTAACGGCCCTGTAAAGTGATAACACGCTATTCATATTATACCTTGAAACATCTAGACTAGATGTTTCAAGGTATGTAATATATGTAAGGTTTCTATATTCTGCAGGCTAAGGGCCAGTTTCACCGGTTCCTGATAGCGTCATCTGTTAGATAACTATCTAACGCATTCTCAGGAACCGGTGAAACTGGCCCTAAGTTTCGTAGGTATGTCTTGTCATTTCACTGGACACTCGGAAATCATTATCTATGTAATTCAATGCTGAAGCCAATTCGCCTGTAACGTTTCGGAGCACAGTTTCTCGTTTCAGTACCGCTTTTCTGAATTTCTGTTCTGATATCTAATATCTAGTTATCCACAAATTAATTCTGATACTTTCAGTGATGATAATTAATGGTAAAGGACCCTGTACTGCATGGTTCGCGGTTGTGTAAGAGAAATGTATCTGTAATGAGTATAGAATGAATTTTAGATGATAAATAGTGTTATGTTGTTACAGAGGGCGTGACGACCACAACCTTTTGTGGTACTCCGGATTACATCGCTCCAGAGGTGAGTGACCTGTGCGAGATTATTATTATTTCTATCTTCTTCCTTCAACAATATTATTATTGTTTTGCATATATCACTGTTATAGGTTTTTATTTTAAACTAATTTTAACATTGTGAGACTCAATTATTTGACTCCAAGTTGCGGTTTGTTTGTTTCGTATATCTTATAAGCTAGCGTTTGACCACTATCTCGCCTGGTGGTTAACGACGATGTGGTCGAAGATTTAAAGAGAAAAAATACTATTTATGTTGTCTACGTATGCGGTACTTAAATGATTAATTAGTACCGGTAGAATTCCACATTATGGCAATGTAAATCCAACATATTCCTTTCAAAAATGATAGTTGCTCAAACAGTAATAAATAGACATAACGGTTAAAGGTTTTCACGGCGGTACTTACTGTTAATGTAGCTCTGCCTTCAACACTGATACTAGATTAGGCTATGTAGAATAGGTGAAAACTTTTATTTTAGCCATAACCACACCTTTCTGCAGTCTTCCTTCCCATCCTTCCAGGTTTTATCAATGTTTGACTTATCGTTACGGTAGTCCCGCCGGTCCCGCCATCTCGCGAGCCGGTCGTGACGATTTGTGGGCACATCGAGGCCTGTTTGTTACCATATAATATTCTGAAGTCTATTTGCTTGGCTGAATCGCGCCTTTTTGACTGAATTAGACTGATTCTTTCTATGGTACGATACGGTAGTTCAGTTCCAAAGTGTAACAATTCAGAAAAATGTTCGTATAAAATAATTAGAAAATAATACGACTAGCGAGACTTATACCAGTGTATATTTTGAACATTACATTAATTTAATTTTTTTTTTAAATTTATTTATAACTAACTGACCCGGCGAACTTCGTACCGCGAATATAAATAAACAGTCCAACTGCGAGTCGGACTTTAGTCTTGTATAGGGACCTCCCTTTCATTTTTAATTTAATTTAAAAGCTATAAGATCATTTTTCTACAAGCTTTTATTTAACTTGCAATGTATGTATGTATGTATGTCACTATGTTGTTCGGGTGGAATCTTGGAAGCTAAATTAGACCCACTTCCCAATGTCCGATTAGACTCAAATTTGGTGTACTTATGTATCTTCGGTGACAGTACAATAATATGGTACCATGAAGCTGGTCTGATGATGGAGACGGAAGGTGGCTACGGCATCTCTGTGATAAATCAACATAAACCCACCGAGTTTGGGCTCGATTGATTCGTCTTGAAGAGAACTTTTCATCTAGATGATATCCAGGGTCTGATGATGAAGCTGGAAGGTGGCCACGGCATCTCTGTGATAAATCAACGTAACTCTACCGAGTTTGGGCTCAAATGATTCATCTTCACTTTACACGTAAATGATAGCCAGGATCTGATGATGGAGCTGTAGGGTGGTCATGATTTCTGTTGTAAAGCAACATAGCCCCACCGACTCGAATAGGAATAGTCGAGTCGGAATATTTAAAAACATCATGCCTTCTCTTACATACTTAGGTACCTAGTAGGTAGGTAGTCGGTATCTATACCTACCTACTAAAAACTTAAAATAAATTTGCATTGAGGCACTGAAGTATAGTAATTACCTAGCCTGAAAAACGGGTAGTGCTTCAAGCTTTTAAGAATATAGGTACGAGTAAGTACCTACACACCAAATACTTACTAGAATTTATTTTTAACATTTTAGTTCATTTATTATGTTTCTTTGAAGTGTTTCACACTTTATATTTTTGTAAATTGTTAAACACAATCCAAAATTTCATCGTACCGACGGGACTTGAACCCGCAACCTCCGGAATAACATGTTCCGGTGCTTTGCCAATTAAGCCACGGTGCGAAGTATCGTTACGACGAAATTAGTGGATTGCATTTGTTAACCCAATTATGCATTGGTGGCGCCATCTATGACTACTTATTACGTAAGTTAATCTCTCTAATACGTAAGTTTTAGTTCATTGTCCCAGATAAAAGCTTGTTTTTAAAAATATTTTTTACTTATAATTTATTTTATTTGATCTTATAGCAGCCATTGTATTGTAATACACACCATGAGTAAATTTCAAGTCTCTATCTATTAAGGTTTGTAAGATCGAGCATAAAAAGCCTCAAAAATATGGTATCTTGTATGGATACCATATTTCCCCCTATTACCATATGGACCCCCATATATTATTTAATTTTATTCACTTTTTATCGGTTTACACAAATAGCGAATACCCATGTATGGAAATGCCATAATGACAACCATCAAAATATGTCAATACAATGACAAAAAATTCTGAACGAACCAACAATGACAACCTGCATGGGACAACCATCAAAATTCAAAATATTAAAATTTAAATACCTACGCGATAATCCGAATAATGTAGTAATATTAAGTTGTCGATTCAAAACCCGTTTAATACGTGTTTCAAATTTCAATTCGAGAGAGGAACAGAGTCTACCCTACCGTACCGAAGGGACGAACGTCAAATGTTTGACAGGAAAGTAGGTAAAACAGTTTATATGGGAAAAATAAAATTATTGTTTTTACTATCTTCCTTGCAATTTTTCCATATTTGCTCACCGTTTAATCCTTCCCTGGACTACGACAAACATTTCAAAACCAAAATCAGCTAAATTGTTCGAGCCGTTCTCGAGTTTTAGCGCGACTAACGAACAGCAATTGATTTTTATATATAAGATTATCTGAAATGCAATAATTATTATGAAAGGTATAGTAAAATTAACTATGTCTTAAGACGTTGTTACTGTATGAAACGAAAATATATTAAGACTTGTTAAAAATAAAAAATATTAGGTGTAACAACTAAACTGCGTTCACTTGTCGACTCGTTCACACTGGAACTACTTGTACTGTTCATTATTCTGTGCTGGAACTGAGGGATTGGATAGATGGGGTCGGGTACAGTCGTGGTGTGTTTTTTTAGTTTTATTGTGGCTCCACACGATTAGTGTATTTAGCCAGTGTCAAGTTAGAAACCTAGCGTGCTTACCATCTTCGACCGCATCATCACTTACCAACAGGTGAGATATTGGTCAAACGCTAGCCTATAAGATAAAAAACAATTATTAAAGTATTTAAGTTTTTGAGTATTTAAGTCATAAGTTCGTTTAAAAAACTAAAAAAAAGAGCCGACTTCAATGCCGCGCTATTAATTTTCAGTACCAATTTTGAGGTATTTATCTCCATATCTCTGAAGATACTTATGAAACCTCGATAAAATTACCATGGTACCACACTTAGGACATCTCCTTTCCAACAAAAATAAAGAATAATCAAAATCGGTTCATCAACGACGAAGATATCCGCGAACAAACATACAAAAAAAAAGAAAAATATGTATACGGTCGAATTGAGAAACCTCCTCCTTTTTTGAAGTCGGTCAATAAATATGGCTAAAAGTCACATTTCAAGTCAAGTTGAAGTCAATGTCTAGTCCAAGTCATACCCTCAGTAAAAATGTTGACTTTACTGTAGATTTTCAGTGGAATTTTGGTGGGAACCGCAAATAGCACGTATTTGTACATTGTGCTGTTTCCCGACACTCGCACACATTCACCGGCACTTAATGGTTAATAATCCACATTTATTACACATTAACTCGCAGAAGAACACACGTTACAATGAGAGCACATACACTATTCCACGTTCCCGCACAAAACCTTTCTATTTTGACTTATGAAAAAATATTGGGTATAACAAGTAAACTGCGTTCACTTATCGAGTCATTCACATTGGAACTGTGGTATCGGATAGACATAGACGGATGGTTAGGTACAGCGGTGTATGTGTATGTGTGTAACAGATCCTGCAGGAGCTGGAGTACGGTCCGTCGGTGGACTGGTGGGCGCTGGGCGTGCTGGTGTACGAGATGCTGGCCGGCCAGCCGCCCTTCGAGGCGGACAACGAGGACGATCTCTTCGAGTCCATCCTGCACGACGACGTGCTCTACCCCGTCTGGCTCTCCAAAGACGCCGTCTCCATACTCAAAGGTTCTCGATTCATTATTATGTTTCTGCATTGCTTGTCTTGTGAAGCATGCTTACTCGTTTACATACAGTAAGCTTGTAAAGCAAACCAACACATTCAGTCTGCTACAGATATCTGTTGTGCATCCATGCTAGTAATATTATAAAAACGTTTGTAACTCTGTCACTCTGGGGTTAGAGATACACACTGTACTATAGATCGAGTGCGAATGAATGTGCGAAGTGAGAATCACAAATGTCATAGAGAGTGCGTTAGAGGAAGAGAAAGTGTATGCAGTCTTCCTTGAGTCTGTTTGTTACTTAATCATGCCTAAAAGGACGATCCGAACTTACTTAAATTTAACAAGGAGCTACTTCATATCGTGAGGATGAACATAGGCTACTGAATTCTCGTTGCACGTGAACGAAGTCGCGGGTATCCGCTAGTTGTTATATACAATCTAAAATGTTATCGTACCGACGGGACTCGAACTCGCGTCTCCAGGAAACAAGCCGGCACTGTTCCAACTCAGTTACGCTACGATCCTGTCCTAATGGATTGCATTTTAACCAATTATGCATTGGTGGCGCCATCTGTGATTGCTGTTTAGAAGTAAATCACTTCGGATGAAACCATAACCGATTTCAGACCCGACGAAAGTTTTGCTTTTAAGTGTTATCTACATTTATAATTTTTTTACATTGTTTATATATCTTCACTAGCTGATACCCGCGACTTCGTACATCGAGAATGCAGTAGCCTACTCATGCTATAAACTATCTGCTTGTTACATTTCAGTAAGATCGGATCGTCCGTTTGGCGTGTATAGGTAACAAACGGACAGAGTTACAAACTTTTTTGTAATATAAGTCTGAATATCGATACTAGCTGCGTCCCTATTCCACCATACCAGTCAACTTAGAGCTAAAATTCAGCCAAATTCTTCATCCGCTGACATTGTGCTTACAACCATAGAGCTGCATCCCGTCGGCTCAAATAATAATGTATTTAAGTAATCGATCGGTGACATCATCATCATCCTTTACTATTTCACCGCTGGACATCTACCCGCCTCTCCGGCTACCCGCCCCGGGGCACGCTCCTCGGTTGTTCTCATCCAGATCGTAGCAGTGAAGATCATCGGTTTTCTTTTTTACATCACATAGGGTAGCATTTGACCACTATCTCACCTGTTAGTTATCGATGATGCGGTCGAGGACGGTGGCGCGCTCGGCCTAGCATGGGGACTGGCTCTCAGGGATAGCTGCCGGAACACATTAGATGTTTGGCGACAGATTTTCTGACTTGAGGGTGGTAGCTGGCCAAGGCCGACTAGATAGTGTCCTACCACCATGCGGGGGTCGGTCCTCATAGTGTGAGGGCGTGCTAAGCAACGTTAGCCAATCCGCGGCGTCCAGCGACATGACGTCCTCGCGCGTGACGGTGGTGATGGTGATATATAACCGTGGCGTGTAGTGATATGTAACCGTGATATGTGGTGTGGTGGCAGGTTCCATGATATATAACCGTGGCCACAGAATAATGAATAGTAGAAGTACAGAAGATGCACTCCCTGCGAGCAAAAATGCGAGATTAGTTACAACGTCGGTATCGTTCAAAATACCGACCGAATACCAAATAGCGACCACCTTCAAGTTGCGTCACAGAATAAACTAATAGTAACTAGGAGCCGCGTGTTGCGCACCGTCATATGCACCGTAAGTCTGCGCGGCGAGAGTCTGTATCAGTCGGTCAGCTCGCGGGCCGTCAGCTGACTCTTACTGTAAGGTTGAGTGTTGTGAGAACACAGATTGAATAGTAAAGTAAAAGCGCGTCCGAACGAGAGCGCGTGACACTACTGACTGAACTCGTAGTCCGCGGGCAGTCGCTGAGGTAGTAGCATTCATTTATAGCTACCGCGCGGAGTGTGACAGACCTGCCGGGGCGTGTGGTGATATATAACCGTGGTGTGGTGTCAGGTTTCATGACGAAGAACCCGGCGCGGCGGCTGGGCGTGGCGGGCGGCGCGGCCGGCATCCGCGCGCACGCCTTCTTCCGCGACGTGGACTGGGACGCGCTCGCGCAGCGCCGCCTGCGCCCGCCCTTCAGACCTAAAGTGGTACGTATCGACTCGTCTGACTCACTGACAGACTGACACTACACTGTCCATTGACAAGTTTTAGCCTTACATTATTTTAGCCTTAGCGGGGCATTTGTTAGAGGAAGCAATTTTATTATTTAAATGTGAAGGGGGGGTTAGTGTCAGGTTAAATTCAAGTTTGTGGGGTCGCCTCCCTTGTCCCGCGCCGCCACCTTGCAAATAGAGACAATTATTCTGCACTAGTCATAAGTATACATTAATATTAATGATTACGCATAATTTTACGACAAGCGTTAGCTATTTTCGCATAAAATAAAATCTATCTTCTTCTTGTCTAAGTGTGTAAGTTTAACTTAAAAAATGACATATTCCAACCTACCATGCATCATGCGGAAACTTTATAGATCATTAGCGGTACCACCATGTGTTTATTGTACCGCCCACGAATCGTGTATTATAACATTGTTGAATGAATGTATCTGTTGTGTATATCGGTGCGTGTGTTTCAGAAGAGCAAGCGCGAGGCGGCCAACTTCGACGCGGAGTTCACGAAGGAGGAGCCCGTGCTGACCCCCGTGCCCGGGAACGTGGTGCGCACCATCAACCAGGTAACACTCCATACCACCACACCGTACTGTCTGTACTACTACACTGCTACATCGAGGCCGGTCTTCCAGAACTACCCTGAGTATCGATATATTTGTTTGAATAAACCGCGCCTGCCGGCGATAGCGAGCGTCATCATCGACACCGCCTCACTAGTCTGGGAGTCCCACGGAGGTGCGGTCACTGACCCGCGGAGTCGACACGACGACACATTACCTTGACAGTGACAGATGTATGATATGACGACTCACTACACGTAGACCTTTGTAAAACATTGTAGCCGCTCAGCTTCCGTACTGACTACTACAGACATCGTCGCGATGTAGTAAAAAAAAACGATAAGTAGTGTCATTCAATTTGAATATTGATATTTTAAAGAGCTTGAATGATTGTTAACTTAAATAATCACTTTTTATTATAAATTCGGTCTCAACGAGTGTGAGTACCAACACAAACCTATAATTGGTTCAATGGTACAATAATAAGTGAACATTGTAACTTACTTTTATATTGAATAAAAAAAAGTACATTTTCTATCGTCTCTACAATGGGGAATGTTTTGAAAGTAATGATATAATTGACATTTTATTTTCAGTATTTAGTAATTTGATGTGAAATTTAATGTATTAAAATTGACAGTTTGACTTAATTATTTATTTTTTTGATCATTTTGACATTGTTGTGATTCAGACATCATTTTGTGTATAAAAATGTTGATTAGAAAACTTTAAACATCGAAACATTAATTCGGGATCCGAGGGATGTGGGAGTATTTGAGTAGGAACAAAACAATACGCCCTTGAAGGTCAGCGACCTTTGACCTCGCGAAACTTAATGCGACTTGCATTAAGTACATACTTATTACGTAGTATTGTCACAGCTCACATCTAACCTAACATAGTGATCTGCGTTACTTACTGCTTAGTGCTTCACTCGAGGTCCGTGAAGTCAGATATATTTGAGGTCAAGTACGGAACGTCAAAGGTCATCGACTGAAGTCATATGTTCAACAGATGACGAATACGGGCTGTTAATGATGACGTCGATGTATTTCAATTGCGCGCCAACAGGTACAATACAGCTGTTTCAGTTTGTAATTCAACAACAAAACTGTTGTTCCCGTGTACGCAATAAATAAACTAATCGTATTGAATCGTTTCGAGTGTTCCTACAATCGCCATTGTTTGTGTGTTTACAGGAGGAGTTCCGCGGGTTCTCGTTCGTGAACAAGGACTTCAACCCGACGCCGGCTGCGACCGCGACCGCGACCGCCACCGCCACCGCCGCCGACCGCACGCCCGTCTCCTAGACTCCGCACCGACCACTGATACGTGACGGGACTCTTGTGTACCCTCGTCGGGATCTCTCGTTGTCAGTTCCGTGAGTTACAGCCGCTGTCTACGGTCACGATCATCTTTTAACAGTTATATTTATTAATGAAATGATCGAGTACATGTCGTCGCTTCGCACGCCTGTTAGGTACCCACGTCGGGTATTATATTATTTTTATTTATGAGTGTGTATATTTACATGCGATGTTGTTTCATTAATTTTATATTTTGTCCATTTTACAAATGTTATTTTATATATAGAATCAAATTTTATTATTCACTGCGGAGTAGCGAAGAAACGAAGCGACGATTAGTTAAATATTCTGCTTTGTGAACGAAAGAAAATGTAATATTTTCAATTTTTTATTGACGTGGGTTTACATGTTATCGCCCAAAAGTTGTTCCTGCGATAAAAGTAGGATATATTTATTCGCATGTTATTTAGACAGATACATGTAATACTCCGACGACAGTGCACAGCAGTGACACAAACAAACGTACACGTGCGTCCCGTCACGTATCACAGTGACCGTAATGTTAAGTCAACGCCATCTATCTAGTCAGTCCGTGCGAGCGCGTGTATATGCGTGCCGCGACGCGGACGGTATCACGCCATCATAATGTTTATTTATTTACAGTAATTACGTATGATCACAATGTGAGCGCAGGTAAACTGTCCAACTTATTCATTTATATGTACGGGCGGTTCGCGCTCCGCCGAAACCTAACGGACTGTGCGGTTTGAATGATCGGAACCGATGTGTCCGATGTATGCCGAAGGTTGGTGTTCATCTGAATCTCTTCAAGGGATGATACCTTCTCGTTAGTTTTCGTCGGATGTGGCGACCCCGTGACGTCACGGGACGTCGCGGTCACCCGGCACGCTGCACTCTCGAGGGATCGAAGATGCCAAAATGTATTTATTTTCGAACATTAAACTAGTGTTATATTATAGAAACCGAATTCACTCGACGATCCGCCGCGGTCGCGAGGTTCAAACTAGTCGTCAGATTTTCGTCGGCTGCGATTTAAAAAACGCACAAGTTGTTCATAGCATTAGTTAGATCGTTAATATAAGCGTAATTCGTGTACTTAGAGACGGGAGCCAAGGCGCCCGGGGCTACATACGTTATATTGACGTGGGGAACACCGGGGCTTTGGCTTCTCTGATCGTACGCCACACGTGTGTAAGAAGGGGAAGCCGGGTTCGAATGTACCCGGCGTCGTTAGGACTCCTCGACGCCGCTTAGCTCGAACCCGGCGTGCCTCGCGCTCTCTTCACTCTATTATCTTAAATGAACTGTCGCTTCTAACTACCTATTGTAACATATAACATACGCCTCGATTAGGTTATTTACGTGTTACAACGATACTAAAGCGAATTAAACTTTGGCGTCCGTTGACAACATTTGTTATTATTTTGGTGCCTTTCCTTGTATTTTATAAGGAACTAAAATAATAACGATCTTTTTCAGCGCACGCTAAATTAAATCGATCTATGTATCCGTACGGAACGCGGTTTAAGCTACCGTAGAGTATTCGACGAACGAGTCGAGCTCATCTCGCGCGCTTTTGAAATCGCAGCTCACGAAAACTACACGTTTGAAATGGAATTCGAGTTTAAGAGCGGAGTCGTCGAGATGAACACGAATGTTGAAAAATGTGCCGTCGAAATACTCGCACGTTGTATTGCACCGTCGAGCTATTATATGTACGATTATATGCAGTGTAAATATGAGAAGAGCATGCGGCAGCTTGCGTGGTCGGTTGTTGCGCAGGCTCCCCCGAGCTCGCCGTCATTTGAACGTAAACCCCATTTGCGATAGTAGCGAGTTTGTATGTCGCGGTGTGAAGGTTGAACGTCGGACCCTCGCTGTCGGCAGTCGGCAGGGAGGGTTCCGGACGATGGTAGCTGTCGGATTCCTGTTCTGTTCTGTTCTTAGTATTGTTTCGATGTCAGGCTGCACAGGAAGAAGCACGATTGTCATTGCACACTGGATAATATAGAGTCGATGGATATCGAACGTCGCTCGAATGGTTACCGGGATCTTCCTTTACTTCTTAAAACCGACAGATGACGGCCGGGGCATTTTCTTTACGCGTATTATTAGCTGGAGAAAAATGTTGCTCGTAAACAGTTTTAGAGACATTTGAACTGCTATTCCACCTATCTAACCTATTTCTATGAATTCTTTACATCTGTAGCTGGTGCACTACATGTTATCGTGATGTATTATCGATTCCAAATGTGTGTATGACGATTTTTTTTTGTATTAAGTTGTTTTTAAGACCAAAGTGATACTAAAATGACCGGTGATGCATTTCTTTCCACTCGACAATAGATTAGATAGATTGCCAGGGTGGGTAGTCTACATTATACTTTCTACGCTCGCTGTCGATGCTGTAACAATACGAAATGTTGGACGCTTGCGGTGACAGTGAGCCTCGATATGCCGGGAGTTCCAGCCCCCGGAGCCGTGATTTAAAGCCACTATAAATACCCGTGCGGGTGAGTGAGTCGGAGCCTCGTCCGTTATCTGTCACCTCTAGCAAGGTGGTCACATTCGACCAGAAGTAAAGGCTACACATAGATACAGCATTTGCAGTAGATGCACCTTTATCTATGTCGAGATGACCTGGATCGAGTCTCAATACTGTATAACAGTATCCGTACGTTCTTGGCGCTCCGTAATCTTTGAGGAAGCCACCCGGTTGCAAAAGGTCTGATGCATAGTGAATGTGTCCGGACGATGGTCGACTGTTACCGTTACATATAAATGTTACCCGCATCTAGTCCCCTCGTGTGATGTGAAGGCATTTCTTCCAATACTCATTACATTTCACGCTTTAGTATTACTCTTATGTTGTTTTATTCGCGGGCCGAGTGTATGAATCTCCGAGTCTGTTTGAACCTTTACTTGCGAGTGTACATTTTTAAAGCATTTTGGCTTCGTCATTTTCTTCTTATAACTCCTAGGAGGCTAGACAGTTGTAGGTAATTTCGTTACGTAATATCAAATCTGAATTCATGGGTTTGGGCTTAATATCAATTAATGAGGATTCCATAGACAATGTGCCTATTGTAAACATCACACTGTTTGCCATTTATTATTGAGATTTCATAGTCCATAACGAAAGAGTGGAAAAATGTTTCGACTAATCATAGTGCGCATGCAATAGTCGTATCTGGACGCCAGACAACGGGTCAAAGCTTGAATAAACTTATCTGGACGCCAGACAACGGGTCAAAGCTTGAATAAACTTATCTGGACGCCAGACAACGGGTCAAAGCTTGAATAAACTTATCTGGACGCCAGACAACGGGTCAAAGCTTGAATAAACTTATCTGGACGCCAGACAACGGGTCAAAGCTTGAATAAACTTATCTGGACGCCAGACAACGGGTCAAAGCTTGAATAAACTTATCTGGACGCCAGACAACGGGTCAAAGCTTGAATAAACTTATCTGGACGCCAGACAACGGGTCAAAGCTTGAATAAACTTATCTGGACGCCAGACAACGGGTCAAAGCTTGAATAAACTTATCTGGACGCCAGACAACGCGTCAAAGCTTGAATAAACTTAACTCGCTAAATATGGCAACATCATTGGGCTTTAATGTACACACTTTCACTCATGCCAAACGTCTTCGGGAATTGGAAGTTTGTTACATTACACATGACGATTTAAAACTTGCCTCGTATAGGTTGAGGGTTACTCTTGTTCGCAGCTCGGTACACTCGGGCCCGGACCTGCAGTATTCATTTGATTAATTTTATTATTATGTTCAAAGCGATCGTTCACACTCCGCGATATAGAACAGTAGTGGTCGTGTTCCGGGTGAAGAACGTTGTTATTGTTGATCTGTACACTAATATTATGTAATGAATCCAGAGAGAGACGTGAAGGTGACGCGGTATGTAGACGGTCTGAGAGAGCGCGCGCAGTGTGAACGATCGCGTCGCACGTAACCTGTATACCTTTTATTTTGAGATTATTAATTGTTATTTCTTAGTCGTTTATTTTATTATAAATAATGTTGTTGTTGTATTCGGTACTGAAAGTACATTTATTCAGGTCCCGAGACTCGGTGACGTCACAGTAACTCTGTCTGCGACAGTATTCTGATTTATAAGTATTATTTCGTTAGTTCTTAGTTGTATACCAAAGGTGTTAAGTTTATTCGTTAGGGAGTAAACTATTAGTACAATCGTAGGTCGGGAGGGGGCGCAGAGATCTATGCACAAACGTAATGCTTTATGTAGGACCTAGTGTATAAATATTATAAAAATATATTATTAAAATTAATTATGTATAACAAAAATTAAATCTCTGTTCGTGTTCCCGTATTCGCAGATGTTAAGTATGTATCACTGAGATATATTTTATGTGGAGTTTTAATGATTCTGTTTCGATGTGAGATGTGACCCGGCGTCACGCGGCCGGAGAGACGCGACGCGCGGACATCCCTCTGTACTTATATATTTGTAAATATATATCGGAGGGATATCCGCGCGTCTCCCGGATGATCTTATAATAGCTGTCGATGTCGTCACGCCGCACTCGGCGACTGAAACCTTCCGTCCGATGTCGATCTACGTTATGTCTATCTCATAGAGAGACCTCAACGCAACCACAGTACACAGATATAAAGAACAACAAGTCAGATCTGAAGAGTGTGGTGTCATGGACATCGGCCGAAGGGTATCAGCCGCCGAGGCCGCGCCGCGCCACGGTATATATTGTGTATAATAAAATAACACACGTCGAACAATCTCTGTTGCTTAGCCGTAAGTTTAATGTATGTGCAAATATTAATTTTTGATGTGAAACGTACTAATAAAACAAAAAGTATAGAGCATAGTGAAAATATAATAGTCTGTAAGGTTATAAATGTATCGCCGCGCGTCCTCGTTTGATAGAGGTCGCCGTTCACGTGAACGTTGTAGTCGGTCGCGTCACTTCACAGCTGTGTCGGTCACCGTGTGTGTGTGTGTGTGCGTGCGCGTGAGTGCGTGCGTGCGTGCGTGCGTGCGTGCGTGCGTGCGTGCGTGCGTGCGTGCGTGCGCGGACCGCTGACACCTTCTGTTAATGATGTTGGGAAGTCATACGGGAAGTGAAGCTATTGTTGAAACATTTTAATGGCGTGCTACCAATATTTGCAAAGCTGCGGTTGTGGAGCGTAGGCCCGCGTGTGTCTCTCGTCGGTAGGCAATAGGTAAAACGCCGTCGCGGCCGGACACGGGCCTCTTGCGTCGTGTCCTCCCTGTGATGCCGCGGAGTGGTCCCGCCGGCCGCAGCGATGCTGTACGTGCGACTCTCGGACTCACACACGTGCGTGTGTGGGGCTCACACGTGTGAGTCCAACACACACACGTGTAAGTGTTGGACTCACACTTGCGAGTCTACACACGTGCGAGTGTCGGACTCACACGTGCGAGTCTACACACGTGCGAGCTGTTCTCGTTTGCCGACCTCTTTGAAACATATTAATAGACACGTTGCAATATTTCGACAGATTATTTTCAATTTTTTGAAAGTTTACATATATTTTGGTCGAACGTTTATTGATTGTGTTACGCGACAAGTGTTAATGAAACGTAGACGATCTTAGCTGTGGAGGGTCGGCCGGTCGCGCGTATATGTGTCCCGCCTGCACTCACGGTCGACACACCGCCGCCAGTCGAGATGTCGGCTGGTGAGCTCACCTCGATCACTCGGTCACAGAAACTGGACATCATTTTACACTTTCGTAGTTCCGCTTGCTATTTAGACTATTTTACTTCGATGTTTTTCTTCCGCTATAGTTCCTCGCGAGATGTTACAAACCCGTTCCGTTCAGTCTGTCGCCGAGCGTGCCAACCTGCGTGCTGCGCCGCTAGAGACCGTTCCTTCTATCGTCGACGAGCATGTGTGTTACAGCGAGGTGCGGCTCGCGGCTGACAGTGCAACTCGCAAAGGAATGATCGACATCAGTGTAGCCGGAGGGACGCAGGATATCTGCGCGCGCCGCTCTCAACGTTGGCTTCCCATTCTCTCTGCACTCTCACCTTTTGATAGCTTGTTCACTTTGTTTTCTATTCGTACAAAGTTGCAACAGCACCTAGTGTAGCCACGTTGTCGAGGGAACGTATCGTCGCGTCCGTCGCGCAGGTAGTCACGGCTCGAAGCGATGTGACCGCTCGACCCGGTGATCCGAGGACGCTGTCCGTGCGGGCGATCTACTAATAATTTGAAATCTAGTCATTGCGGGTAGTCGGCATAATGTAAGGCCGCTCCTCTGTCCATGAACGTGAAACGAACATACAGTAACGCTATTCGATGCCATTTTGTGCGAGCGCGCGCCGCTAGCTGTAACTCGACATATCACGCTGTATTCTCGTTGTTTTTTAACAATATATTTTATATTTATATCAAAATCAGTGATCTATTTAAATTTATATGAATTATACCATGTTGTCCTGTGTCAAACATAGAGCATCGCTTCTGTTGTGACCGTTCCGGGCGCGAGGGTCGCGGGACGTGTGACCCGCACCGCGCGGGCCCATGTCTCCGCTCAGCTCGCGAGACGTCCACACTCTACATCACTTTATTTATTTGCTGGAGGCGCGCCCGCGACCCTCGCCGCCGGAACCGTGCATCCTTTATTTTTTACTAATTTTTAAACGCTTTATATAAATGAAGAATAAGTATATTTTACGCTTCAGAGAGGTGTTATATAGCCAAAGAAGGATTACGTACAAAGTGGCTGTAAGCCCGTCGTGTTGTATTACTCGAATATATTCTCTTGCCACTGGTTAGCGTAGGAGGGCTCCGGCTCGGTGAGTCGTGTCACGTGACGTGTCACGTGTCTCGTCACGCGGCTCTGTGACTCGTGTCACGTGTGTGCGACTGGTGCGAGGGACACGAATCTCGAAAGAACGCAGGTCGCGGCGCTTCCTTCTCACTAGAACTGTGCGAAACTAGGTCTGTGTATAACGTTAAATAGTCTGCTAATTTTTGCTAGAAAAAAATATTTTTCTCTTAACTTATTGCTCGCGTACATTGTATCGACAATCGGACTCGCGAGTCCATTTCAGTCATTGACCAAAACGTCTCGTCCATTGTCCATTCTGATCAATGACGAAAATGGACGCGGTGGATGACCCGGTCCAGTCAGCTGTACGAGTAGCAGGCGACGCCGCTCACCGCGGGGAGTACAAATACTCGGTAACTAACCCGGAAGTGGATGCCGAAATGTCGAGTAGTCGACTCATCGTTGCTAGCCGTTGGTACCAATATTATACCTACGGTTTCCTGTGCAAGGACCCGATTAAATTGTACACAACACAATATTACATACACATATGTTATGTCTGTATCTCCCTCAGGACAAAACTTAATGAAAAGAAATATTAATGAATCGTGGTAGTCTCGGTACACAGATAGTTCCGCGCAGTGGATGCTGGAAGCGTCCTCAGACTCGGCGCAATGATCTGATACAGTGTAATGTTTGTATACATGTGATGTGCCTCGCACTACGTCACCGTTTGTTAACTAGTTTGTGTTCATTGATTGTAGCTAACACAGATTATATGAGCGACAAGTGCCGAGAGCGCGCGCACTCCCATACGTTGGACAGAGTCTGTTGTGTCCCCACAGCTGTAGGGTCCACGATTAGTTTCACGCTTGTAGGAAACTGGTCGTCGGCCGACTCTCGATTCTTCCAGGGGATGGGATGCGCGCGTTGTGTTGTAATACCTATATTTGTTGTCTGTTCACTGATTCACTATTAGGACACTTAGCTGAGTAAATTATGCATATAATATAGTTTTATGATGAGAATAATATGTATATGTAATCCTACATGTCTATTAAATCGATGAAAATAGATAATAATGCATGAAGTTTCATTTGGATCCGATCGTGGGTGGCCGCCCCTTCCCTGCTGGTGTTACTTGTTGCTAGACGCTAACAATGTACTTACCTACTAACTACTACACACTATCTATTACTAATAATAACATTACAGTTTGAAATAGTACTTTGGTTTTATTTCATGGCGAAAATATACTGGGTGGTTCGATTTCCATACAAAAGTATATTGACAAATACGAGTAAATGGATCAAAAATTGCAATGAAATCACATCTATTGGTCTTTATACAACTCTTTACATACGCGAAATCCAATCTTACTACATAATTTTATTAAATAATATGAAAACTAGGATCGACATTTTAATTCATTTTTGTCAATATGTGAGTGAAGTTTTTACAGTGTCATACGCTAAACTCATTAGTGTGTATTGCCGCGATCGTCAGACGTTGCCAAACCGTGCGCTCGCTAAAAAGGCGACGATGCCAGATCGCTGACATGCGAGTCGCCGCTTTTTCAGGACTTTTCAAGTTTTCATTAGCATTACAGTACCTATTATTATAGTTTGTGGCCTTCTAATATTTCGTCGGTTTATCGGTTAGGTTAGGCTTAACCGACTTCAAAAAAAGGAGGAGGTTTCTCAATTCGACCGTATATTTTTTTTTTTTTTTTTTTTTTTAATGTTTTTTCGCGGATAACTTCGTCGTTTATGAACCGATTTCGAATATTATTTTTTTGTTCGAAAGGAGATATCCCAAGTGTGGTACCATGGTAATTTTATCGAGGTATGATAAGAATCTCCAGAGATATTGAGATAAACATCTCAAAATTGGTACTGAAAATGAATAGCGCGGCATTGAAGTCGGTTGTTTTTTAGTTTTTAAACGATATTATGCTTCTAACCGACTTCAAAAAAGGATGTTTCTCAATTTGACCGTATATATTTTTTTATGTTTGTTCGCGGATAACTTCGTCGTTTCTGAACCGATTTTGATGATTCTTTTTTTGTTGGAAAGGAGACATGATGTATGTATGATAAATCTTCAGAGATATGGAGATAAGCACGCCAAACTTGGTATTGAAAATTAATAGCGTGGCATTTGAAGTCGGTTCTCTTTTTTAAAGTTTTTTTTTAATGGATCTTATCGCTTAGTGTTTTTTGGAAATTTTGGACCATATTGGCATATTTTATAATATTGAAATTGATAGGTACCCAAAGTTTTGAAATTTCGATATTTTTAACCGACTTCAAAAAAATGTTTCTCAATTCGACCGTATATTATTTTTTTATGTGTGTGGATATCTTCGTCGTTAATGAACCGATTTTGATAATTCTTTTTTTGTTGGAAAGGAGATATCCCAAGGGTGGTACCATAGTAATTTCATTGAGATCTGATAAGTATCTCTAAAGATATGGAGACAAACACCTCAAACATGGTACTGAACATTAATATCATTTTGTCCAACATTAATATCGGCATTTGATGTCGTTTCTTTTAGTTGGGACTACCTTTGAAACAAACATTTTTCAAATCGATTTAGGTATCTTTGAGTAATCGGTGAACATCTTTGAGTATTCTGGCTGAATACTCAAAGGAAAAGGTTTTTTACCATTCGGCTACGGAACCGTAAAAATGAGATTGATTTTATTATAACGGACAAGAAGCGTATATTTAGAAATGTCACAGTGATCAGGATCACTAGGTTCAACACCGTAGTATTCACCGACTGGTCTTTTCATCGCTCTTATACGAATACGAAATAGCCTCAATACGAAAGTATTTAACGTGTGCGTCCTGCCTGTTATTACTTACGGAGCCGAGACGTGGACACTGATAGTGCGACTGGTTCACCATTTCAAAATCGCTCAGCGAGCTATGAAGAGGGCTATGCTTGGAGTCTGTCTGAAGAATCAAATTCGAAATGAAGTCATCCGTCAGAGAACCAAAGTTATCAACATATCTCAAAGGATTAGCTAGCTGATGTGGTAGTAGGCTGTTCACAACTGTCGTAGAACCGATAACAGTTGAGGTAGACGTGTTTTAGAGTGGAGACCACGGCTCGATAAACGCACTAAAAGTATCTTTTTCGTAATAGTGTAGGGCGCCCTCCAGCTATATGGAGCGAAGACATATGCAAGCTGGCTGGCAGCGGTTGAAAACAAAGAGCTGAAGATCGAGCTCAGTGGCGTGCTGTAGGTGAGATAGCCTGATGATGGTGATATTTTGGAGGCCAATTTAAAACCAACATCAGCTTATCATTCATAGATAAACCGATCCGATCCTTTCAGACCATCTGTCAGATCATTCTCAAATACGTCTTTGTATACCAATAAACGGACTAACTAACGGAATAACTCTTTAACCGACTTCACAAAAAAGGAGGAGGATCTCAATTCGACGGTATTTTTTCTTCATGTTTGTTACCTCAGAACTTCGTCAAAACTTAACCGATTTCAAAATATTTTTTTTTTTTGTTTGAGAGATTATGCCTCCCGTTTGGTCCCATTAAAATTTTATTGAGATCTGATAGTCATCACGGTAATATTATAATATTATCGTGTAATTATCTCCGGAGATATGGAGATAAACAATGTAAACACATTTGTATACCTTGATGACATGTTTATGGCAACTGGCAATTTTGACTATCGCGGCATGTGAAGTCGGATTTTTAATTTTGTACGATTATAAATTATGTTGGCTATATTACCGAAACACACATGATATCACTATTCACAAAATTTAACGCGACGAAGATTTTATAACAAACATGTTACCAAAATTAGTGACATTTTATAAAAAATGTATTTTACCAGAGATTGTACTGAGGAGAGTACGACTAATTGACTAAATTGTTTAGATATTTTATTTGTGGTAGGACCAAAGAAGAAGTATCAGGCATATAGTTTCCTGATGTCCGGATTAGCAAACTGAAATGGCAGTGGGCTGGTCATAACTGCCGTATAGGAGCGATAACCGTTGGGGCAGACTGGTTCCAGTGTAGAGACCGCGAATCGGCAAACGTAGCGTAGTCCTGTGACCAGCCCCCCTAGACAAAATTCAATTTCTGTTACCATTCAAGCTAACGCAAGGTCAAAATGTATGGAATGACATTTATGTTTCCGCAACAAAGTTGTCATTCCCATACACTTTAAAGTCGCGTTAGCGTGAATGAAAACAGAAATTGGATTTTATCTAGGGGCCCAGGTGGAGCGACGATATTCGCAAAGCGGTGGGCAGTGACTTAGGAAAGGCCTATGTCTACCAGTGGACTGGTACCGGCTGATTTTGATTATGATGATACCAGCGCCAGATCTCGAAAATGGTCATGCATTGCTCTATTAGGACCGCTCCATTATCATTTACGGACAGGACTATTAGCGAATAGCCTCGATCAACATCTCAATCGGCTCTCGCTAGACGTTTGGTCATACAGCAGGCGCTGTGTCTAAACCTGGACACGGCACATATTGTCAGGCAGAACTCCTCACTCTGCAGCTCTAACTATTGGTAACTTGTTGCCTGCGTCGCTATTTAGGTTTTTAATTATATCTATTTATTATTTTTATATAAATATTGTAAATGAAAATTAAATATTGTCGTGTACAATATTTTTGAAATACTTATAAAAGGACAGTATACCTTAGTAAGTAAATAAAAAATAAGTTCAAAAACTAAAACCCGACTACCGACACTCTAAAAAGTATGAAACAAGAAAATATTCTCATCTGAGATCGCTAAGTACAAACTAATCAATATGTATCGTGTATTATACAAACAACTAACTTGTAATACATATTTTATTGTATTTCATAAATATTCTTAGTCGTGCTCAGAGGATAGCCGTGACAAAACAATACACTCTGCAAAGTAACGTACGACCACGGCTATCCTCTGAGCACCACTAAGAATATGTATGAAATACAATAAAATATTTATTACAAGTTAATTGTTTGTGTAATACACGATACATATTGATTAGTTTGTACTTAGCGATCTCAGAGAGAATATTTTCTTGTTTCATACTTTTAGACAGTGATTTTTCAGTAGTCGGGTTTTAGTTTTTGAACTTATTTTTTATTTAAAGCATTTTGGGGTTTTTAGTTAGATGTATACATGTATATATGTTAACATACTTCCATACATACATAGTGATCAACAAACACATACACACACACACACGCCCTAAAAAAATATGATGTACTAAACACTATCTTCATTTTAAAATCCCTATTCAACGATACCACACACGATAGGGTGAGGTGAGATTTTTTTTTTAGTTCTGGACTTCGTCCCCTCTAGGGGGCGCCACATTCAATTTGTTGTGACGTCATATAGCCTATAACCAGCAGACAAATAAGACGCGTCCAACGACACCTCATTTGTTAAATTATGATAAGTAGTTTAGAAGTTATGAGGGAACAGATGAACATACATACAAACATACATACATACCCACATACCGGTCAAAAACATAACCCTCCTTTTTGCTTCGCCGTAGTCGGGTAATTAATATACCTTACATATGACTTACTGTTTTTATGTTGTTTGTAATTTATAATCAGCAAATGCCTTCTACTCGCTCTCGTAGTCACATAGACTACATTTTATCGCAAATAGCAGTTTCTATTAGATTGTGGGTAAAACCGCAAAGCACAACTAGTACGCCAAATGCTTCATTTTGGGTCCTTAGTACTCAGTGGTTTGGGATCTACAGAACAGACTCCAGCATGCAGCAACGAAATGTACGTTGAACCTCGTCGAAAAACCACCCAATAGCGTTAGTATGAGTAGGTACAGTTCACATCAAAAAGTGGTACAAATCTATATGATATTTGATATTTTGTCATTAGCGAGAGTAATGTAGACAGTAAACTAATAACAATAAATAAAAAGGTAATGTTTAGAATGGAAAACGAAAAAAGTTTGTTAGTAAGGAAGGGTTTGAAACCGGTCCTGTATGCGCTTAATCCAGTAGTTCTCACCAATCGGCTACATTACTCATTTACTAAGTGACAAAATTAGCAAATGCTTTTGTAAACGTCAAATACACTATTAAATAATCTGTGATACGAAAATACTTTCGCGTGTGTGCGTGATCAGTCCTGACGCCACGCTTGTTTACAAATAAAAGTATATAGAGAGTGTATATATACTTCAAATTTAGCTGAATAAATTAAAATTTATACGCTTTACTGGCAAATGAATATTTTTTATTTACCAAGTACTATTTCAGTCATTAAAAAATTAAATTCATCAAATAAGAGTATCAGCTCCATCTATTGGCGCTGTTGTGGTTAGCTGACTACGAGCAACCACCTTAATTATATAGGATTTAAACCTTTGGACACGGTAATAGTTATTATATTACCGTGCTTTGGAATGCTGAGAAAATGTATGACATTTTTATTAATAGTTCGTATAACTCTCAATAGATGGCGCTGGCAGCCCTAAAATGTGGAAGTTTGTTAATCAATCAAGCAAAAACGGCTGAAAAGATTTCAATGAAACTTGGCACACAGGTAGTTTAGTCTGGATTAAAACAGGATAATTATTTACAAAAAAAAAGTACTTTTAAAGTTTGCTGTGGAAGTCGGGGGGCAAAGCTATAGCGAACTAAGTATATTATATTTTAATAAACTGGTAGATTATGTCCATTAATGACTTAGAGCTGTGACTTAAACGATACAAAATATGAAGGTAGGGACTACCAGAGACTAAAACCTACGAGTAGGTAAAATATGAAGGTAGGGACTACCAGAGACTAAAACCTACGAGTAGGCACAGCCGAATGGATCCTGTGGTTACTATCTCGCCTGGTGGAAAGCGATGAGATTTACTCCCAACGGCCATCAGTGCGGCAAGTTTTAATTTTTGTGTCAGTGGTAGTCGTTAGGACATTAAAAATAATTTTATTCCCAACGGCCCCCTTCTAAATCGGGCGCCAGTAGGGTTACTATCAAGTGAATTAGTGGTCAAACGCTAGTCGATATAAAAAACTATGATAAGTGGTGAGACTGAGTAGTGCTGCCAAGCCATTGTGTCCAAGATAAAGCCCCAAGTGCGCGACGCTTACCTACCAGCCACTGCTACTTTTTTTTGACTGGTAATATAAATTACTGGCCCACAGACCCCCACTGGTGGCTGTTGGCACAAACATTAATACATTGTCCTAACGTCCCCCACTGGTGCCCGTTTTAGTGGGAGCTGTTGGGAGTAAACCAGCGATGATGTGCTCGAAGTTGGTGAACACGCTGGATTGGGTGGCCGGCCGCTACGGATAGCGACAAGACAAGTAAGAGATAATTGGGAAAGAAACCAGTTGTCACTAATACCTAGTTTTAGTTTTTTTATGACGGACAGGCAAGTACGTATCAACCTATCTCAGCTGATGCTGAGGGAAGATACGGTCTAAGATGGAATCGTGCTTGCCAAGATGGCGGTAGGCGAGGCACTGAATAATTGACTTTAATCCAAGAAGTTTGGAATCAACCTATTTGTAGAGCTGGAGATTAAACGAAGAACACGTTATTGAAGAGTAAAGATATGACCTTGAATGACGTCGACTCGTAGACAGGAGTATCGTCGAATCATGTTGTTATCTCATTCTTTAGGGAGATCATGTTTAGTTCAGAATATACAATCGACAAATCTCACAATCTAGCTTGACCGAAATAAAATTGCTTTTGTGGGTCGGCGAGCGACGGCTAATTTTACCAAATCATAAAGTATCATATTGGTAGGTACATAAGAAGATAACATGTTACTAACTTTCGCGTTGATATAAAATACTGTTTATACTGTCTACCTATTTTGTGAAATTCCATAATAGTTAACAAAAGTTTTAAATTGACTATCAGTTGTATGTAGGTACACGCATAAAGTTGGGTCATTTGCTACTATTTCTTAAAAACAGAACTTTACGATATGAGTGCAGATAAAACATTTATTTCTACAAACAAAATAAAATTAGATAATTAGTATCCATCGAGTCACATACACACACGCAGTATTACACACTCCACATAAAAACAGTAGAATAGTTAACTAATGAAGCAATACTGTTCACACAATAGAAGGCGGGCGAGGTCGCGGGTCAGCGCTATCTTCGGCCAACATCTCTGTAAGGACGGTAAACTGCGGTACAGAGTGCTGTAACGACGATCGCCTTCTATGGACTGTCTAATCGCTGTAGTGGACCCAGTTCGGTTTTAAGATAATTAGCGAGCTGATGCCTTCACATTACTAGGTCTTTTGAATAAGGTAGTAAGTATTGTAGGTATAAGGTGCTTGTAGCTGGGTAGTGTGATTCTTTTAAACCGACTTCACAAAAAAGGAGGAGATTCTCAATTCTGCGGAATCTCTTTTTCAACCGACTTCTAAAAAGAAGGAGGTTCTCAATTCGTCTGTATGATTTTTTTAACCGACTTCAAAAAAAGGAGGAGGTTTCTCGATTCGACCGTATTTTTTGTTTTTATGTTTGTTCGCGGATAACTACGTCGTTTATGAACCGATTTTGATTATTATTTATTTGTTCGAACGGAGATATCCCGAGTGCGGTACCGTGGTAATTTTATCGAGGTCTGATAAGTATTCTAACTAGTAAGTCGGTTCTTTTTTAGTTTTTAAACGATATTATTGTATGTATGTTACGCGATTACTCTGTCAATTGTGAACCGATTCGGATGATACTTTTAAAAATCGGTAGGTTTGTCCCATTGTTATTTCATCGAGATATTATATTATTACTATCGACAACTGAATGGCCCGCCCCCTGATTCTCAATCATTCAAAAGCATATTCGGATTCGGAAACTGCCTCTCTGTCGATTCAGATCTTTGCAATGCACAATGTTTTAATCCATAACATTTGATATTTTAATATTAAAAAATCTGTGATTCTAATCGGTAAGGTTTCCACGACTAAACAGGTTACGGAATAATAAATATTCGAAATTAAAAATGATGCTTCCGAATCCGAATTTTCTTTCGAATGATTCAGAATCAGGGGCTGGTCGGCTACCTATTTTATTTTCTGTATAACTTTTATAATTTCCTCCCCAAATCTGTTCTCTGTAAATACAACCCGTAGGTCTTGAGATCACGAGTGAATATGTAACGGAAGATAAATATTTATTTAAAAATATATTACATTTATATTATACGGTTTATATGAATATAGATATAGAGATCGTGGTCAAATGCTAGACAATAAGATATTAAAAAAAATCACTTAAGTTACATTTCATGATACATTAAATTACACGTGAAAACGTAAAATTATAAATTGTAGACATTATCATTTTGGACATATTATTAAAGTAGGTAAGTACATATATCGACTGATTATGATGAACATTATATGTATTTACAAACATATAATAATTATAATTATAATTATAATTCACGTTATTTATTTTCTTTCTTAGTTTTAGGTTTTTTTACAATAAAGATATCCAAACAAAAATAGAAAAAAATCATTACAAATAAACAATATTATAAAAAAACCTAAACCTAGAGTGCCGCCAGCAGCGGGGCAGGGCCCAAGCTACCGGTGGTTAGGGCTGCAGAGAGAGGAACCTCCTGACGATGCGTGCCGTGTCAAGAAGTACCGCCTTCTGTATCTGGCCCTTGATCCAGCCGTCTAGCGAGAGTCTCTTGAGATGTTGGTCGAGACTCTTCGCTATTAGGCCGTTCGCAGAAACGACTATTGGGACAATGCTAGTCGAATCAACATCCCACATGGCGGTAACCTCGAAAGACAAGTCAAGGTACTTGCTGATCTTGTCCTTTTCAGCCTTCACGAGGTTCTCGTCATGTGGGATGGTGATGTCAACTAACACTTAGTTATAAATAAAATATCCAACTGAAATATTTAACTGTAATACTTAACCGAAACATCAGTCGTCTCGTGACCACGATCAATGCAACTTGGTCGAAACGTCGAGTAGATAAGATTTATGTTTTAGGCGCGATAAGTCCCGTTTTTAAATATTTATAACTGGATATTTCGGTTTAATATTTCGGTTAAATATTCAGTTGGATATTCAGTTAAAACATTTCAGCTAAACATTTCGGTTAAACATTTCAGTTAAATTTTCGGTTAAAGTATTTTGTTAAATGTTTCAGTTAAATATTTTGGTTAAATATTTTGGTTAAATTTTTCGGTTAAATATTTCTGTTAAGTATTTCGGTTAAATATTTCGGTTAAATATTTTGGTGAAAAATTTCAGTTAAATATTTCAGTTAAATCAAACTATTTCATGTTTCAGGTGGCTGGGAGTGGAGCTCGTTGGTGCGTACAGGTGCAGTGGGTGGCAGAGCATCGCAGGTCGTTGTCCCTGGTGCACGCGCCGACTTGCTGCGTCGCTGCCTTCACTCGATGACGCTGCGACTGCCGACTCCGTCGCTCCCAACTCGTTTCAATTTAATATTTTAGTTAGATATTTATGTTGAATGTTTTGGTTGAATATTTCGGTTGAGTGTTTCGGTTAAGTATTACAGTTAAATATTTCAGTTGGATATTTTATTTATAACTATGTGTTCAAATCGCGAAAGTTTAAAGTTTACAATCAACTAACACTGCCCGCCGCTGGGACCGGTCGACTATCACGATATCAGGTTTATTGGCGACAATAGTCCTGTCCGTGATAACCGATCGGTCCCAATAGAGCAAAGCATGACCATTTTCAAGAACTGGCGCAGGTGCGTACTTATAGTACGGCACCTCAGACTCGACAAGGCCGTATTGAAGAGCAAGTTGCTGGTGGATGATCCTGGCTACGAGGTTATGTCTGTGCAAGTACTCGGAGTTAGCAAGATGAGAACAACCGGAAATGATATGTCTGAGTGACTCTCCGGGACGGCGGCATGCCCGACATATGTCGACCGTACCGTCCTTCATAATATATTTCCGGTAGTTGTTCGTCTTGATAACTTCGTCCGCAATTGCACAAACAAAACCTTCGGTTTCCCCAAAGAGGTCCCCGAATCGTAGCCAGTTCACCGACGCGAGCAGGTCCACATCGGGTCCCGTTAAGACTCGATAGAACCGGCCATGCAGCTCCTTGCTCTTCCATACGTCTTTGCGGTCCTCGGTGCTCAGCACCTGAAGCTTGCGCCAGTTCTCTTTGCCTAAGGATAGAGGGGTGAAAGTCTTGTCAACTGACACCACATCGCAATGCATCACACACTCGTTGTTTAGGAAATATTCCCGGAGACTGCATACCTCACGGTTGTGGAGTGTCTTGGCATTTAAAAAGCCTCGACCACCCCATTTCCGTGGGATATACAGTCTCATAACAGACGAGCGTGGGTGAAGCATGCGATGTGATGTCAATTGCTTTCGAACTTTTCTATCCAGGGCGTCTAGTTCAATCTGAGTCCACCTTAGTATGCCAAAGGTGTATATAAGTAGAGGCATAACCCAGCCGTTAAAGGCGCGCACCTTGTTGCCTCCTGACAAAAGACTGTTAAGTACCTTTGTCAGGCGACCAAAGAAACGCTCCTTCACCGACTGTTTTATCCCCCCACTCTCGATACCTAATGACTCTGACATACCAAGGTATTTGTAGGTGTCGGCTTCGGAGAGAGATCTGAAAGTCATTGTATCAGAGAGTTGTAAATTCATGGAATTCACAACTTTCCCCCGCTGCACGTGCATGACCGCACACTTATCTACACCGAACTCCATGTTGATGGCGTTGCTGAAAGTCTCAGTGACTTTCAGTAATTCCATCAAATCATGGCGCTTCGGTGCAAAAAGTTTGAGGTCATCCATGTACAGCAAGTGAGAAATGACTTCACCCTCTCTCCTAAGCCGATAGCCTAGCCCTGAATCCTCTAATAATATGCTTAGAGGATTTAGGGCTAGACAGAACCACAACGGACTCAGACTGTCACCCTGGAAGATGCCTCGCTCAATCCTTATAAAGTCCTGCTGACCAGAGAGGCTGTCTCCATCACCCGGTTGACGAAGGACTGTGGTCCACTGCCTCATACAAGAACCTAGAAAAGATCTCAGAGTTGTATCAATTTTATACAACTCCAAGATCCTCTCCAGCCAGGTATGAGGCACTGAATCATAGGCCTTCTTGTAGTCAATCCAGGCGGTGGAGAGAGCCCCTTTGTTCCGCCGGACTTGTTGGCAAATGGCCGTGTCGATGAGGAGGAGCTCCTTAGTACCACGAGACCCAACCTTACATCCATTCTGAGAGGGGGCCAAAATGTTGTGCGCAACAATGTGCGAATTAATTTTGAATCTCAGAATAGATGTAAGTAGCTTGTAAAGCGTCGGCAAGCATGTGATGGGTCTGTAGTTTTTCGGTTCCGTGGTACTACCGGACTTGTGGAGCAGGAAGGTGACACCGGTTGTCATCAATGTTGGCAAAGAACCAACCTCGAGAGCTTGTTGGAATTGCGCCGCTAAGCAGTCGTGTGAGCATCGAATCCAGTTTATCCAAAAGTTGTGTAATCCGTCCGGTCCTGGACTTTTCCAGTTCTGGGCCGTACGGATCGCACAACTAACGTCTTCGGGGCTAATACTAATAGCCCCCATGGATTCGATAGGCTCACACGCACGCTCAACGACGCTCATCCAATCACCCTCCGTGTGTTCGACGGGCACCGACCAGATACTACGCCAGAAGTTATTCATGGTAGTAGCATCCGGACACTGCTCGTCATTCACACGTTGATTGGTTCCTTCCCAACCTCGGTATACCTTTCTTTGGTCATTTTGGAAGAGGCGATTTTGATAATAGCGATCTACACGCGCTCTATAGCGACGAATACGGTTTGCCAATGCATAAACTTTCTGCTTCAGAAAGTCAATGCGTTCCGTGACACAGGTCATGTAGTCCCGGGGACTAATCCCGGTCCCGACAAAGGCCTGGTTCACGAAACGCATGACTCGGGGGCGATTATTACCCCCTCTGAAGCAGATCAACTTCGCAATGAGAGTCCTAAACATATTGATGCGACACTCGATTCGTTCTTGCCACGCAGGGGTAGCGGGGCGTCGCGGTATTCGGCCAGTATCCGGAAACTTGACGCGAACAACGCGACACGCCGCTATAGCCGCGCAGTAAAGAATCGAGTGTGTATCAACTAATGTTTCGCTAGCCTGCATATATGGGACTAGCAAAACGTTTAGGGCTCCCATTAACGCCAGGTTACGTTTATTCATTGGCAAACGTGGTAGTCGCGGCCTAGAGTCAGGAGTAGTGCGAAACTCCAAAATCGCGTCTTCCAAAGCCCTCCTCAAATGCTCATTTGTCTGGGTACTTACGTTTGTATTCGTACAATCGTCTGCGTCTAGCGCGGCATCCGCCGGGGCAGACGTCGAAGCCGAGCCTGTCGGCACCTGCGTCGACGACACACAAGGCGGGTCCCACGCTAAAGCAGAAGTAGCACGAATAACAGGTAACGCCTCCAGACGCAGCCGATCAAGCGCTGATTCGTCCAACAGTTTAAGCCGCTGGATGGCACGCACCTGATCTGACAGTCGTTGTGCGGTAACGGCAACAGCTGGTTCAAGGGTCTGAAACAGAGGTAGCATCCTATCACGGTACGCGGACAGGTTAGTTCCTCCCTCTGTAGCCCTGTAGTAGGCGCGCATGCAATTCTCGTTTATAGACTGAGTCCATCGCATGCGACGCGCTACACCACCGGTAGCCGGGGCCGGGCGCGGAGCAGGATGCCCCGCAGGCCCCAAGCGTGCCGGCAGCGGTGGTCGTCCACGTCGCACAGGTGGTAGCGGCGGTCGTGGCGACGGAGGCCCGTCCTCGTTGCTCGACGAGCTGGATCCCTCGGGGGGAGTGGCAAACTCGTCTCCCGATGATGAGCTGGGAGACGTGGGAACGGGCGAGGGTGTAGGTTGCGCGTTAATTTCCGCTTCTTGTCTTCTTTTCGATCTGGTGATCATATTTCTTATTTTCTTTTACAATATTTTTGTGTTATGTTGACTGACATGTGTCATGTCATGTGTAAAACTATTACATTTCTTCTTCGGAATTCTTGATAAACTTATTTCCATTTTGATTATATATTTCATTGCATGTGTGTTTATTATATTTATTTATTGTAGGATATCACTTATTTGCACTTAATAAAATGTTCAGGGCTGAAAATATTGATAAAAAGAAAATATAAAAATAAATTCGTCAAAAAGTCGACTTGACGGCTCAACGGTTTTTTTTTTTTTTTTTTTTTTTTTTTTTAAATTATAATTATAATTAAGAAGTATAGGTACACTGGTAAGTTTGTAATCATTATATAACAATCAAAAATATAGTTTCAATGATATGTACTTACTTAATAACACAGTATATTTTACTAATAATTGGGCGCCAAACTAGCTAGGTCAGTAGCGCGTGCCTATTTATATCCATTTTCCTGACAAAACTGACGTTGGTGTGATGATGATGACGGTCACTACGAATCTGTATAAGTAGTTATAACGTCAGTACAATAGGCACTGATGTAGAAGTCTTATGTATTCTTTAAACGAGATAGAAACACGACATACTGTTGGCTAAACTCACATTACGGTATTCGGGATGGAGCTCTGGAGCTACTACATTCTTACTTATCCCAGAGAACAATGCGTATAGATGTAGATAGTCTCCTTTCAGACACATTGTCCTTAAAGATAGGTGTTCCTCAGGGTTCAATCTTGGGTCCATTTTTATTCTTAGTCTACATAAATGACTTACCCTGTTTTATGGGGATATTTGCGAAACCTGTTTTATTTGCAGATTATACATCGCTATTGTTTAATGTCAAAAGAAAACTTGATAATACTGACAACATTAACTTGGCTTTACATGACATCCATAATTGGTTTAGTATACATAATTTATCGCTACATTTAGCGAATCATCGATCGATACGAACGATCACTAAAACTAAATGTATGAAATTTTCGTTGACAAGTGATACTTTTTTACCTTCAGAAAATATTAATATCAGTAATTTAGATTTGACATGCCATACAAAATTTTTAGGATTAATATTAGACAAAAAACTTCAAAGGGGACCACATATTAATAAACTGGCAGGTAAACTTAGCTCAGCTGCTTATGCAGTTAAGAAAATTAGAGAATACTCCAATGTACAAACAGCAAGACTCGTGTATTTCTCCTATTTTCACTCATTAATGTCATACGGAATTTTACTACGGGGAAATGCAGCAAATGTAAATACCATTTTTGTGCTTCAAAAAAGGGCGATTCGAGGCATTTATGGACTTAGGCCCAGAGAATCGCTGAGAGAACGCTTTAAAACTATTAGAATCATGACAATGCCATGCCAATATATTTTTTACCATTGCCACTCAAAAAAGAGCACTTTATTCATCGCCAGCAGTGAATAAAATGCTCTTTTACTCACTCATATATAATAAGAATAAAAACATTTTGAATTTGGAATAAGCACGAAATACGAATTATGGTCACGAAATAAATAAATCTTGCTGAAAGTGCCTACTGACTGACTAAATGGAGGTATACGATAGAAGCTATATAATTAAATAAAAATAAATATCCCGCCAATTTTGGTTAAATTCTTTTTTGTTGTCATTATGGCTCCACACGATTAGTGTATTCAGCCAGACTTGTAATTTCAAGTCATAATGTTGAGTCAAAGTCACATTTCTGTGTTGTGAGTTCTGATCTAGTTGAGGTCACTGTCTAGTCCAAGCCTTAATAAAGATGTGAACTTTACTGAAGATTTTCAGTGGGATTTTGGTGAGAACACAGATAGCATGGTTTTAAACATTGTGCTGTTTCCCGACACTCGCACACATTCACCGACACTAAATGGTTAATAATCCACATTTATAACACATTACTAATAAAATATGATAAACATAATACTATAAGTAGGTACTTCTATTTATTTTCTCGCAGTCAATGGTAAAAAGAAGATTACACGACTCGTGAATAAAAAAATTAATCTCGGGATCCAACTTAGTCCCTCAAATTAAATTGCCTTTTTATTCACTTGTTGTATAATCTACTATTGTCTAACTTATTGTATGCACGAAAAAATTTACACAAATTCATTAAGCGCAGTGACACACATAGTTGTAATACATACACGAAATAAGGACAAATTACTTTTGTCTTCTACTAGACTGTCCCAAGTAGATCGTATTATGTAACCTGTGTTCGATTTTTTTACTTTCTACTAGAATGTATATTTCAGCTGAAGTAAAAAGCATTTAAGTCTATAATCAAGTGTATGTTACTAAATAAGGCTTACCTACTACTCTCTACTCTCAAGATTTTGTCAATGACAGAAAAACTTGGCAAAACATTGACTGTCTTGATGACTATAATAACTTATAATTTACTTTTAATATGTATTTTTTTTGTTAATCTTTTTTTTTATAAGAAGTACTTCTATTTTGACATTATTATCTGACTTTTTATTGTTGACATTCATTTGACATTCTCAAAATTTTGTTAATTTTTTTTACACATAGAGAAGAAGTTAGATAAGTAAGATGTTATATATTATATTAATAGAGAAGTTCTTGTATTTATAAATATTTAGCAAATACTGGACATGGATTATTCTTTTTTTTTGTAATGATATTCTATATTTGTGAAATGTAACTTGTTGACGTTCAAAAGTGTACCATGTACTAATTGAAATAAACAATATTGAATTGAAAAAAAATTGAAAATTGTAACATCAATATTATAGGTTGATCAGACACTTCAAAATTGTACCTACAGAAATGTTTTCAGACAATTCATACAAATCTATGCTATGGCTTATTTTTCAGTGTGTATGTATGTGAGTGTTGTATGTCTTATGTGTGGGCGTAGTGAGTCTGAATGTGTGTATGTGTTAGATAGATTAAGTTATTTAGATATCAATTTGTGTAGCAGTCACAAACCTAGGATTCATTCAGCGATACGGGGGTTACGTCGCTGGATAGGTCTGTGCTCTGCCTGCTACGTCTGTGGTTGCATCTATGTCCCAATTGTACCTATTCTCTTTGCTATATTCTGCCATTGAAAATAAATTTCAATTTAAAGCGTAAAGAAACAGATGGTCCGCTTATCAGAGCGCCTGTGAACTCGTACCTAACGAGTGCCTCTCATGAATTATGATGAATCTCTGCGGGCTTTTTCCAACAGATGATATTCGAATCTGGAAAACAATTGCTCGAGCGGTATGTGGGGTATATTTACAGCATAAAAACATTTGGCGACGTGCTTCGCGTGCAGATCGGCCACTTGTTGCCGACGACGTTACGACAACAAAAGCCGACCCGTCGCGCGGGGGTCGTCACAATGAGGCCAGCTTTTTTATACCGTCAGCTGCACAAGTGCTCCATTGTCCGCGATCCTTACAAAAATGGGATTAAATGTTCATCTAATTTATTTAAGAGGCGACATGCGGTCGCCCTATCAAAATAAGGCGGGCCCTGTACCGTGGGCCGCGACCCCTCGCGAATATATCTTTTTATTCATTAGCGCGGTATTGTGCGCAACCGCGCGCGTAATCGGATCGATTACACTCCGTTTCAATTGAACGATTACCGACGAGCGATTATCGTAAACGCTTTTTATCATTTTTATCGCTCCCGTTATAATCGAGTGCACGATTGATCGTGTCGAATCGACATTTGAATGATCGCTACTGTTGGGCGATAAATAAAGGGATTTAGCGCGTTTTTTGTAAGATATGGAAATAAACGGCTCGATAGTCGTTCTATGCCCGCGGATACCTATTAAAATAAATTGGAATAGCGTTTGAATAGGTAGATAAATTAGAGTGCGGTGTTTGAAGTGTCGAGACATTCACACGGCGGAGAGCGCGATCAATCTCGGTCCGTGTCCCGGCTTCACCCGCGTCGTTTGTATCCGTAACGAGCGGCTCCACCGGTCCACCTTCCTGAATCGCGTGTCGCGGTAACGTATCGACAAATCGGCTACATCTGTTACTATTGTCACGGCGTCTCATTATTTCACACTTGCGCGCGCATCAAAAAGTCAAATGTGGCGTCTAACGAGCGTCGTGACCGACGGACGGACATGCGGCGCCGGACTGTATGTGCGCTTGTAACCAGACCTGTGTTTACATTATCTTCTGAAAATATGTTAACATACACGGATCTCAGACGGTCTGATCATATCCCAGTAGGTATATGTGTATGTTGGGCACATACCATGGGTATGTGGTCTTTGAATCATATCTACAAAATGTATACACGTATTTACACACGATTACAATACAAGAAGCTCGTTAGACAGTCAGCGAAATCCACCAGTCTATACAACCGCACCCAAAAGCATAGAGGTAAAAACAGCCTACCACATTTTAGCTCGTCGCCTGACTTAATGACAATTAGCCATGGATTTGTGACCCGCATTGTAATTCGCAGGTAATTTCCCAGGGTACCTACAGGTAGAGGCAGCCGTTATCTCCTATCCTATCGAACCTAGATACATATCTGGCATGCGTGGTCGTGATCTGCCGACGCCACTAATTTGCACTGGTTACAGCAACGGTACTCTGTACCGGGTACCCTGTACGTACACTGTGCAATGTAGGTATCTATCTACAGGGCAACTCTGTGAGCGACCTGTCGGATGCAGATCTATCGGAATGTCGGCCGATCTTATCTGCTGAGAAATATTTGTCCTGGGCCCTTTAGGTACTACCTACTACAAAATGCTGATTTCGTGTAAACAAAATGGCTAAGTAGTTAGTTTAGTTAGTTAAATCCGCATTTCAGCAGTCTCACCAACCTAATAACGACGAAAAGTGCTGAAAGCTTTGCAAATATCTTGTCAAGTAGTTACATATGCTTCGTTTTATTTTAATAATAATAGCCAGTTTCACCGGGTCCTGATAAGCATCATCATCATCAGCCTGTATCAGTCCACTGCTGGACGTAGGCCTCTCCCAAGATGCGCCACTGAGCCCGATCTTCGGCTCTTCTCTTCCAGTCACTGCCCACCGCTTTGCGTATGTCGTCGCTCCACCTGGTCACAGGACGTCCTACGCTACGTTTGCCGATTCGCGGTCTCCACTCTAAGACAAGTCTACCCCAAAGGTTATCAGTCCTGCGGCAGATATGACCAGCCCACTGCCACTTCAGCTTGCTAATCCGTTGAGCTATGTCGATAACTTTAGTTCTCTGGCGAATTACTTCGTTCCGGATTCGATCCTGCAGAGAAATACCGAGCATAGCTCTCTCCATAGCTCGCTGAGCGACTTTAAACTGGTGGACCAGTCGGACTGTGAGTGTCCACGTCTCGGCTCCGTATGTCATCACAGGTAGGACGCACTGGTTAAAGACTTTTGTCTTTAGACACTGTGGTATAGGCGACGAGAAGACTCGACGGAGTTTTCCAAAAGCTGCCCAGCCTAGCTGAATTCTTCTTTGGATTTCCTTCTCGAAGTTATGTTTGCCTAGTTGGAGCGTCTGCCCTAGGTAAACATACTTAGTGACAACTTCGAGTGGGATTCCATGTACGGCAATCGGTTCCGGAACAACGTGCTCGTTGTACATGACCTTGGTTTTATCCAAATTCATCCGGAGACCGATGCTACGAGAAGAATCAGCTAGGCCATTCAACATTCTTTGTAGGTCCTGTAGCGTCTCTGCCACAATGACGATGTCATCTGCGAATCGTAAGTGAGAGATGTACCTGCCGTTGATGTTAATGCCACGATCTTTCCAGTCCAGCGTCTAAACATATCCTCCAAGGCGTTAGTGAACAGTTTCGCGGATATGACGTCCCGTCTCACTCCTCAACGCAGGTGGACATGTTTACTTCGCTGGTTCTGTACTTGTACAGTCATCGTTGCGGCATTATATAGACATCTCATCACTTCTATATATCGCCAGTCGACTTGGCAACGCTGCAAGGACTCGAGAACAGACCAGGTTTCGATTGAGTCAAAGGCCTTCTCATAGTCCACAAATGCTAAGCACAGGGGCCGATTGTACTCTTCGGTCTTCTGTACAATCTGCCGCACCGTGTGGATGTGGTCTATGGTGCCGTAACCGCTTCGAAACCCGGCCTGTTCCGGAGGTTGAAACTCGTCGAGTCTTCGCGCAAGACGGTTCGTGATGACCCTTGAAAACAGCTTGTACACATGGCTCAGAAGCGAAATCGGGCGGTAGTTTTTCAATAGGGTTTTGTCTCCTTTTTTAAAAAACAAAACCACCAAGCTTCTGTTCCATGCCTGTGGAGTTCTCCCAGTGAAAAGAGCGGAATTAAAGAGCTGCTGAAGCTGTTGAACTGCTGGAGCTCCTGCGGCTTTTAAAAGCTCCGTTGTGATTCCGTCTTCTCCTGGGTTTTTCCATTTTTGAGTTGTTTAAGGGCCATCACGATTTCGTCTCGGCTAATTTCGGGTAGATCTTCTGTAAAGTGGCGGGTTAAGATGGCTCTAGAATCCTCAGTATCGGGTTCGGGCCTTGAAGCATGCGATGCGTAGAGCTTGCCGTAGAAGTCTTCAACTTCCGACAGAATCTCTGGCTTGGATGCGACGACGTTCCCCGTTCACGTTGTCAGCTTTGTGAGGTGGCTTCTACCCAGAGGCTGGACGAACACTTTCGACCCCCGATTCTGCTCAATTGATTCTTTAATCAAGAGCGTGTTAGAGGATCGGAGGTCGCGTCATTCCAGCTTCTTTATGGATTTGTTGCGCACCAGGTTTGTTGACAAAGCTGACAAAGGCTCTGTTCGTCTCTCTTCCATTAGCAGAAGTGTTTCTGCCGAAAGTTTGGACTTTTTGCCCGTACGCTTGCTCTCGCAAAACTTCGTCACTTCATCCCTGAGGATTTCCACCACTTCTTCGAGTTTCTGGTCTACGTCATCTGTGTTTTCCAAGGCAGCGAATCGATTTTCCAATTTTAATTGGAATGTTTCGGACCCGACAACGATTTGCAGTAGGTTCGGACGGAGTGTAGACTTCATCCATCGGAATCTCTCGGCTTTAAAGTCGATATCCAGAGAGCCTCGTACAAGTCGATGATCACTTCCAGTATTAAACCTAGTGATCACTGAGACGTCTCTGAATATGCGCCGTTTGTCCGTAATAATGAAGTCAATCTCGTTTTTAGTCACAAAGTCGGGGCTTTGCCACGTCCATTTCCTTTGGGGCTGTTTTTAACCGACTTCAAAAAAAGGAGGAGGTTTCTCAATTCGACCGTATATATATATATATATATATATATTTTTTTATGTTTGTTCGCGGATAACTTCGTCGTTTATGAACCGATTTCGATTATTCTTTTTTTGTTTGTTCGAAAGGAGATATCCCAAGTGTGGTAGTACCATGGTAATTTTATCGAGGTATGATAAGTATCTCCAGAGATATTGAGATAAACATCTCAAAATTGGTACTGAAAATGAATAGCGCGGCATTGAAGTCGGTTGTTTTTTAGTTTTTAAACGATATTATTTGAAGAACGAGTTCATCAAGAAAAGCCCCTCTCTCTCGAGGAAATTGACGAGCATTTGCCCCCTGTGATTCCTACTCCCAAATCCGTGTGGTCCTATAGACGATCCGCCGCAAGTTTGTACTCCCACTTTGGCGTTAAAGTCTCCCATGACAACGTTGTAGTGAGCCTTGGAGGTAGTGTGTAAAGCTCTGAAGATATCTTCATACATGCTCTCCACCTCATCATCCAAGTGTGTCGAGGTCGGTGCGTAGACCTGGATAACCTTGAGGCTGTACCTCTTGGTTAACTTAATTATGAGGTATGCTACCCTGATCGACACACTGGAGATTTCCACAACGTTGTCACTGAGAACTTTGTTGACCAGAAACCCGACACCGCCATGGGATGGCTGATCTCCTTCTCTGTAGTACATAAGATGGCCAGATTCTAAGGTTATGGTGTCCTCTCCCTGTCTTCGGACTTCACATAACCCCAGAATGTGCCATCTTATGTGTTTCAGCTCCTCCTCTAGCTGCGCTAGATGATTGTCCAGCCGAATCGTGCGTCCATTGTACGTTGCGAGGGTCAATTTGTTCTGGCGGCCTACCGTAGCCCGGGGATTCTTAGCACCCCTGCCCTGCCGTTACCGTGACCGCCGCCGTAGTCAGGGTGGCCGGGAACTGGGGGCCGCCGCTTATTGTGACTTTACATTTTGGTTTCATCCCTTGGGAGGGATATGCCCTAATCGCCATGCTGGGCAGGCGTGTTGGCGATCGCAGGACGTAGCTTCTCGCACCGGTGACGCTGCTGCCCGTCACCGGCCTGTAGAATTTGGCTACGCCATAGATATGAAATGGTTATACCGCCATTTGTCGGTCGCCAGAGCCCCGTCTGTTGGTCAGCAGGATGCACCACGGGCAGGTGAGGTTGGCTGGGAGCACCGAGGTCGTATTTGTGCTCCCTTACATCCCTGATAAGCATACCAGGAACTTATATGACACTGTTATCCGTTAATCTGTGTTATCCGGTATCCGTTACATATTAACTAAACGTTTTGAGATTTGAAACTATCTCAAAACTTTAAAGCTTTAATTAAACCTACAATAAAAGCGAGGCTAAATACAAAAACCGGAATAATATTAAGGGCCAATTTCACCGGTCCATGATAAAGTTTCAGATAGTTATTTGACAGATGAGACCATATAAACTGTCAAAAGTCTGCCAGATTAGTTCCTAAAAGGGCTATCAGGAACCGGTGAAACGGGCCCTAAGTGTGTCGATTTTACAAAAAACACTACCTTATGTTATTTTGATAACAACACAAATGAGTTAGACAACTAGCGTTCATTAGAACATCGTCAGGTCAGGCCGTGTCATCTGTCCTCTTCCGGACTCCGCACCGAGCTAATTGCGACAGTTACTCCAGCTCAGATCTCACATTTACCATCCAGATCCATCCTTTGTACGAGCGGAGCTTGACTTGAGCTTTCACTAAACTGTCGCTAGTTTACTATTATCTGCTTTAAGCCATCTTCGGGATAACATCATTGCATAAGGATCAAAGCTGATTTTTATATTTGAAAAATAATGACTCATCCTGAATACAGCTTCATTATTATAACAGGACAAGCGAGGATCACGTAATATTGTACACTCAAATGTTTGCTCACAAAACTCAAGTTTGCCATAATTTACAATTTACCTACCCGGTTTCTTGTGTGATTTTTTGATAAAAATTGTCTGAAGTACTGAAACATGCACTGGGTTGCGGGTGCACGTAATGGTACGGTTGGCAACCCTACATTAGTAAGGGGAATTAAACATGTGTTTTAAGTGTGACGTTCGACGTCTAGATGAAAGCTGAATGGCTCAATACCTTTGTTTTTTTTTTGTAAATTCAAAGCGTTATGTTTCTGTTATATCTATATTTTTTGTTGAATATGATCTATTTAATGTTATTTGACGTGTGTAAGTGCTAATTTTTAATTTGCCCATATACTGAATAAATGCTTTGACTTTGACTTTGACTTTGACTTTGTGCTGTTCAATGTAAAACCATTTAAGATCATTCACAAAACCGACTTCACATGCCGCGATAGTCAAAGTATTCAGTAGCCAGTATCATGTCATCAAGGTATACAAATTTGTTTATATTGTTTATCTCCATATCTCCGGGGATAATTATCAGATCTTGATAAAATTTGAATGGGACCAAACGAGAAGCATAATCTCTCAAACAAAAAAAAAATAATTTATCAAATCAGTTAAGACGGAGTTCTGAGGTAAAAAATATACAGTCGAATTGCGATCCTCCTCTTTTTATGTGAAGTCGGTTGAAAATGCCCAATCTTTTGTCAAGTTCTTGTTAAAGTACCTACACATTGGGTTGCGAGAAGGGTAATGAACAATAATCATCAGTATTCGTCCATTGTTAGACATAGGCCTCTCCTATGGCACGCCACTGAGCTCGAGCCTTGCTTAGACCTTCTTGTAGAGACCTTCTTGTAGAGACCTTCAGCGCTTTGTTTCCACTACAAATCTTGAACATAATTTACGTTATACTGATTCTAGATTTGGTTTGCTAAGAAACCAGGCGTTAGAAGTTAAATTCTCACGCACCTTTAACTTAATATCAACTACATTCATGAATACGAGCAATCTCAAGCCTCTGTTTAATTAATTTAAATGTTTTCACGATACTTCAGTTAGCTACAAAGTCTGCCAAACTGTTTAGAAATAACCCTAAGCTGGCCAGCCACATAGCCGAGCTGGTCTAATTAACTCCGCGCTAGGTTTAATCTCGCGTTAAATGTCCGTGTCCAGTGTCCAGTAGTCCCCGGATATTGGCTGCTTATCTCTGCTATTTATCTATGCTTCGGCCATTTTAGAAATGAGCGCAGCTTCGAGGGAAAGCGCGAAAATTAAAGGAGCGTGCGCAGTCGTGACCGAGTCATTACGCGAACATGCACCACTTACTGCGAGGGTTGTGTATGTTGGGGAGTAGTGGATATCATTCACTAGGACTAGGTTCTTATGTTATTGGCATCATATACTTAACGTTGATCTCTTTAATAACCCCAATAATACACTTTCTTAATTACAGACATACTCGTAATATTAGGTGCATGAGCTAAAATAACTTATTTGGCTTAACCAGTCTTGAGGTTTCAGTGCGCACGTTCAAAAGAGTCTATATTGCAAGCGTATACTATATTCTAGTCTAGACTCTAGTGTCCAATTTTGCATATTGTAATGTACCGTGCATTACTTAAAGCCTTATTTGCAAAATAGCTGTACCTATGTGTAACAATGTGTTATACAGTAAGTATTTATTAGAGATACGTAAAACCAAAGATATACTACACATACGTTCAAAATCTATGCACCAAAAAGTGTAGCGGCGTCACAAACGTTAATAGGCAAGTTTCTAAATCGTTACTTATTACTAGATTCTTGCTCACTATCAATTAAAACAGTTAAGTAAATATAAATCTACAACCCGATCTTTTAACTCTATCTACAAAGTGTTCTACTAATTACCGATAGTAAGGCGCCAACGAATGTACCAGCTAGCGCCATAGCGGCCACGTAGGTAACTTCACAAAAGTTCACACTTGCTACACCCACAAACCTGATAACAAGTCGTCTCTCTGATACCACTCATTACGTCTAAGATCGTTGTAATTGATCCCCAAGCTATCACATTTAAATTTTCGTCTTATTATAATGGATTTGGAGACAGAATAGGTTTGAACTATGTCAAAATAAATTATTTTCCAAATAATCAAAATTGGAGATGTGTAAATGATACTTAATCTATTTTTTTACATTAGTAGGTAGGTTAGGTACTTGTATATACATTTTTCTTTAAAGTCCAGATGGACGCTTCTTCCTATTACAGCAAACAGAATGCTTGCCTAGCCATGTGCTATAACGCCTCCCTATAACGAATAGCATGGAGAATTTAGAATGCCTCACCCTACTCAAAACTTAACACTAATTATTTTTAGTAACGGCAGATATTGCTCGATTACACTCAAATGTATATATTTCATTAGGTCACTACAGGCCGGAAGTTGTAAATTGTAACTGACAACTTTCTGTCTTTTGTAAAAGAACCAGAGGAAGTCCTAAAACAAATTGGAAGGATTTGCTGCTCAGTGATAGTTATGTAGTAATATAGAGTATATAGAGTGCGTGCTCCGAAATCTTATATCGGGAATTCCGGAATTCGGGAATCCCGCCGTCATGTGGAAAAATAGCTAGGAAAAGAAAGATGAATATAACCGGAGAGATTAACCAATCTTCCAATGAATCAAATTTTCATTAAAATAACTTTAGGATACCTATTACTATAGGTATAAAATATATAGAGGTTCCCCTCATACCGACATGGTTCCATCCCTCCCCGGCGAGGTGTAGTAGACATAGACAGAGGTGCACCGGTCGGGAGGTTCAAACACAGCATTACCATGGTAATGGCGGGACACAGCTTATTCGACAAACGCTGTATAATGCGTGATGCGCGCCCACGCGACCACGATCGTTTTGTTTTCATAGGATTTTTTGGAGTTCTGCAGACTGAAAGTTGAACGGATATCATTCAAGAGAAAAATGTTGGTGAGTCACTATCACAATTGTTATTAAATGCTATAAAACAAGCGTACGGTAGGTAAGTACTGACATCTCTACAACGTCGAAGGATCGGATAGGCCGTATAATTCTTGTGTCACCGTTTGGTTTCCATTCAAAAGTATAGATATACCTATTTGAAAGTAGATTTGCTTGTTTTAAATGTTGTTTAATCTGCTACTTTTAACATCACCAAAAATGAAGCTATATAAGGCTTATAATGATTTACAAAAATAGGTTACAGCAGATGCTAATTTATTGAAACCTATTAAAAATTATTTAATAACACTATATCCTGAAATATGACAAAATATGGGATCTGGGGCGTTTATTGATGATATGTATGTACTATATTAATTAATGAGATTGGTTTACATAGGTAAGTATGTATATGACAACGGAACCCTACAGCAAGCCAGTGAAGTGTCTCTCTGATCGTGCAGCCGCGGTCGTCTGATCTATAATGGAGCACTCGGACTAGTGATGGGCTTCCAGCGGACGGAATATTACTATCGTCTCGAGCGCGGTTATCGATATCAATCCTATTACAAATTATAATTATACAAAATGGACTTTGAGAAATAGCTTCTCTGACGAAACATCCATATCTATATCTGGTAGTAATTCTACGTGTGACGGGGGACATAAAGCGCCTCGGAATGGGTGTCGTATCGATTGAGAGCTTTAACTGCTTTAATATCTTTAATTACGAGTAATAATTAAAAATGCCGTTTTATTAATTGCAGTTTTAATGAACGTTGTCAACTGGCCCGTGCTCTGCCTCCATTGAATTTACCTTTATATTTAATGATAATGACGCGGTGGCTAAACCATTAGTAATCTACCGCTGGAAATCCATTAAGCTCATTAAATTAATTTATTATGTAGTGTACATGTACTTTTTGAGCGAGAGGTATTGCTGAATCGAAAAAACTTAGCGATTATGAGATTGATAGCAAAGGAGAGTCTGGTTAAGAAGTGAGTTCCAAGAGCCTTTAGACCACCCTAAGACCACTTGCAGTCAAACCACGCATGCAGTTAAGAGTTAACTATAGCAGTATAGTAATACATTAAGTACTATGATAAGTGAAGTGATAGGCAATGTTGCATTACTTGGATGGAACATTCCTTCGATTCTCTCTTAGAGTCATTAAATCTAAATAGATTTATGCATTGCTTCCACGACTTATAATTAGGTAGGTTCATTTGTGCATTATACCGCAAGTGGGGTCGTTCATCTTGCAGTCCCGCGCAAAAACAGAGCACGAAGAGCTCGGCAAATGAGCCGATACGACGCCAGCGGAAAAATGCACACAATGAACCATATCCATGACAGATAGATTGCCGACCTCTGCCGAGCCCTGCCAGGGTGACCAAGCTCGACACACTTCACAGATTTTAACTATTCTGTTCTGCTGTGTTATTGTATCTATCCATTGTATAATCATTTAGTATTCTGACTATATTTTTATGTGTGTTTATTGTAATAATATTATGTCTAATGTATTTTGTATGCCACCGACCGCTATATTTGTCTTAGATTATAATGTGTTGATTGGTATGCAATAAAGTATTCTATCTATCTATCTATGTACATGATTGATTATAACTAGCTGACTGTCTAGGTGAAACGTTGATCTTCCTTCGCTAGGTGGCTGGCAAGAGCTGGATGAGAGATGTCGAGGAAGGGACAAAGAAGTCTAAGGCCTCGTTCAGACGACACGCGTCGCCTGATGGCAAGCCTGATGGTTTTTTTTTTATGATACTTTCAAGCGCTTTCGGTAAAATTGCCCAGGATGTCTTAGTGGCAGCCAGACAGAAAAGTTGTAAGAAGTAGGACGAAGACGCGTCTCCGCCCTATCATGTGTTGCATCGCAAGACGTCTCTAATTTTTGTTATTGACTAATCTATGGCGCAAGCCTCAGATTGTACAAATCCATAAATCGTTAGTACAGCGAAGTCTAATAATTTATTTGCTTTGAACATCCACGTAGCTATATCCTGGCAAGCCCGCTGAGATTACGTCCCCCTACACTCACGGCGCAGCAACTGTTGGCTAATCTGGTGAGGAGCAGGGAGCAGGGAGCAGGGGTCCAGCCTCTCATAAATTATCGTCGCGATGTCGGAGCGGCGAGCGGCCGTACCGCGCCGTCACGTGTAATTGCAGACCGGTCACGAGTCTACGGAGCTAGGACTAGGGGAGGGAGCTCTTTCACCGTGCACCTAAATTAACAAATACTCTAATTATATTGTCCCTGTTACTACTAAATAGTCTCCAGTATAGGTGGTTTTAAAGCCCCCAATTGAGGGTAACACCTGTTAGCTCCACTGTACACACTTCACAGTATGTTGACACGCAGGAAGGTTCCTAATTATTATGGCATAAAAACGATAACTTGGTCAAATTTAATGCAAGATTTCGATTCAACTCTAAGTATATGTGAATTCTTAGTATGCATTATAATCTTTATCTCGATTGAATTATTTATTAGAGTCAAAAATTATACCAAGCACCTTCCTCCTACTAACAGTGTCTCCTGGTCTACCCGATGCGCTCCCAACACGATATTATGAACGGTCGGTGGCATGGTCTGCGATCGTTTGTCCACGATGCCACGATACAGCGCCATCTAGCGACACCATCACCGACCTCTCTAGTTCTCCACACAGTTGTACGATTATAATATACAGCTACTGCAAATAAGCTGGAGAAATTTAAAGTTTAAGTTGTTAGGACTGTTCCACGCTGTGTTAGCTATGCGTAACTTGTGAAGTCTTAGGCTGAGTGGCACCATCTTACTTTATCCGTAACTTAACTATTAACCGGTGTTTTTATATGGAGTTTGACAGATTTTTGATTTTTGTTATAGTTAAAGTGAGATGGTACAACTTAGCCTTACAGGCCGTTTCGTTACTCATGTGTTACAGGTGTACAATAAATATCTAGATATCTTTATTTCTGGTGATGCAATTTCATTTTCTATTATTATTTTTTAATATATCTTATAGACTAGCGTTTGACTACTATCTCACCTGATGGTAAGCTATGATTTGATCGGAGATATTCCTCTTATGAGGTTTTCTTGAAAATATTATTAAATTTTGGAAAACCCATGTGTATTTATAATCACAGATTATATAATAGTTACTGGTTAAGTATGTCATTAACATATGCGTGACGTCACAGCCGACGCCGTGACACCATGTGAGCTGTTTTTGCGCATTATTGAAAAAATATTAGAAAAATTGCTTTAAACTTCGTTAACTCAAGTTAATTACCGAAATATATGTTTTTTCGTGAATAGTAAATGTGTTACCACATTACGGAAGAGGATTTCAAAATGTTTCGTCACGCCTTTTGTCTTCAATATCAAGCGTTTTATAATGACGAGCATAATTTATTGGTCTACAAATCCTCAGTAATTGGTGCCAATAGTGTATTATAATATCTAAGCTTTTAAGTATAGACTATAATAATAAGAGGCTATCTCTTATTATTATACTTAGTATAATCATTATTCGTGAGTTTCCATAACAGTTTAATATCAGAAAAGGACGAACATCATGATACCTTGTAACACCGCTGTATGATTCACGATCCGTAAGTGTAATGTTGCTTGGACACGGTTGCTCATTATTTTATTTTGCAATTTTTCAATAAGATATTGTTGCAGACTGGCGAGCTTTGAAAATAACTGACGATCTAAAGTCAGCCTTGAACTTGAATATGGCATGCAATGCAACCTAACTATAACTTGTGAGATATTGTGAATGCTTAATAATTATTTTTATAGCACAGTGTGACCTAAACCTGCACTTTACGCACGCTTTTCCGTGACATAAATAGTCGATTATTGCACGACGTGACTAAATATGGCTAAGCTATACGGTGTAGGTACTACTAACAAACCTCTAGAATAGGTAACCGAAATTACTATGGATATCACAAACTTCAGTAGGCTTCAGCATTTTAAACTTAACGGCACTCTCCATCTGGCGAGATCGTGAACATAAGTCAGGTATGCTTGTCTAGAGACGAGTATACACTAGAGTTCAACAACGTAATGTAACGTTCTTACGAATGCTACAGTTCAGGCAAGTTTCCTGAAGCATTTCGATTTAATGTAACCAGCTAGCGTTTGACCACTATCCAACCTGTTCGTAAGTGATGATGCGGGCACGCTAGCCCTAGAATGGAGACTGGCTCTCAAAGATAGCTGCCGGTATTACACTAGATGTTTAACGACAGATTTTGTAACCTGAGAGTGGTAGCTGGCCAGACGGCCACCTTGAGAGCCTAGGAGGTAGTTTCCTACCACCATGCGGGGATTGGAAGTTTCTTAACGATGTTTTTCCTTTACCGGAGGGACACTGTGAAAAGTGAACATACATTTTTGGATAGAAGAATCCATTGATGCACGGCGGGGATTGAACTCGGTACCTCTGGCATCGTCGTCGCAAAGTCGAGCATTATTCCGCTACACTACTGGGCACTCGACGCTATGTTCGACGTGATGCACGGCGAGTGAGCATTTTTACCTGTAACATTTCTTTCTATCTTGTACATTCTTTGTGTTAAAATATTACACCGAAATGCTCGTTGGTTTTTAAAATCAGGAGGGTAAAAAACCTAATCAAACAATATTCGAAATTTCAACTTTCATAACAAATCAAAAACAAAACAAAATCAATGCTCGATGTTCTGTTACTAGTAATACTCTAGCCTATACTCACCCTTATATGTCTACGATAAAATAAACATCGTCGAAGTTGCCTCTATTCAACATCTGTACAGCACTGTAACGTTTCGTGGAAGGTGTGATCTGCGGTACGTAGCTGGTCGGCGGCGTGATGCAGCGATACGGTGCTCGGTACCCCTCGTTACGGATGGTGTGAAGTTATCTGAGGCCCGCCACCCGCGCCACGGCAACCAAAACAAACGAGCCAATATCGAGAGATCCGCCGATACCGTGGACTACTCCACTACAGTCTACAGTCTACACGCGAGGAACATTTTATTTCGCGCGGATTTCGATCTGAAGCGTGTAAGCAGTCTCTTTAATTTATAGAGCTTGCTCTGTGCTACAGACTTTCACAAATGAGAAACAGTTTACTAAATACTCGAGCAGTTTTGAAATCGTTCGATTACAAATGCTGTACCTATTTATTTTGAAATAGATTTATGAAAATACTTAAGGTAATATGTGAACGTGGCTCGCATGTGCATACATTTTGTAGTGTCAGAAAGTCTTCGGTGTCCGAACTAATAGTCACTAAGATAAGTCTGTAATCTTACTACCATTTTCGACATGCTTTGAAATAGGTTATTATTTTCCTTTCAGTAAAATAGTGGTAGTTATAATGCATTAAAGTGGGGCCTGTGGACCTGTAAGGAAATAACAAAGACTAAACCTAACAGTATAAGCAACTAGCGTTTATCAGGCAGCATCCACGACATCATCAACAATCACGTGATCGTGATCTAAACGAGCCGTCATCGGCCAACCACTCCCGAGAGACACCCATGCGAATGAGATCATACATCTAGACTTATCTCGATCTAGTCCGTTACCGGCGGCCGAGGGGGGCACTCCTGTCATAGGTCTGAGGGTACCATGAGGTCATGTCACCGCGCTGGGCGGGGGGCGTGGTGAAAGCCTGCCATTGGTCGCCGGAGGGAAAGGAGTGCAGTTTGTGCATTTCGCCAGCTCGCCTCCCCCCTCGTCGCGGCTGAATGTAAACAATGAGCGTGACCTGATTAGGGCGGACCTCTAGTGGCGGAGGTCGACGAATGGACGCCTAATGAGCTGTACATGTGACACCGGCACACCGCGCACTGGCCACACGCGAGTTTCATGCACGACACGCTTCCATGCTTTGCTTTTTTCATATACTCATGATATGGTTCTATTTCAATAGTGGATAAGCTGAAATTTTGCGCTACATTGCGATTTCCCTTAAAACTTCAAAAATGTAATACTAAATACTATGGTCTATCAAGTTCATTTTCTTAAATCCATCCAGATAATGAAGATAACTATTTCAATTAAAAATCATCCATAAATGCAAAATCGATCCAGATGTTACTTTTCGTCAATTCATTCCCGTCAAACTATTCCCTGACTATGCCAACTTATTGTGCTAATATTGTCTTCACACGTCAGCGGTCAACAATACAATAAGCTCTGTTTATCTTGACTAACAGTAACACTAAAACAATAACGAAGTGGAGAATAAGCTTGCGTAAAAAAGAAAAACTTAATGTTTGTCAAGTATTTATTTCTTACACGAGGCATTTCCACGAGATCTTGACTGATGAGGTACTACAACGAGTGGTTAGCAAACAACTGCTAGCGTCAGCGTACAGCTTGAATGGAGCTCCCCGTCGCTGCGGCCACTGGTCTACCAGTCTAACACCACGATCGTCCAGTACGCTCTCTTTTTTGGTTTGTGTAGTTGTGTAACGCGCGAGCTCGCTCCGTGCTATACGTTCCACGTTGCGCAAACTCACCCGATCGCGAGCTCGAGTTACAGCACTGCAATTAATAGCTTTTGTTGTTAGCAGAGTAGCCCCGGCCAATAGCTGCAGCCGCAGCCGCGGCCACGAGCCAAGTCTCGAGTTTTTATTGCAACACGATTCCGTGCGCATGTCTGCAATGCGATCGGAGCCATGCTGTAATGAAGAAATTATTAGTTGCTATGCTCATTGGAAAGCAATGTTGCTTCATAGGAAATTGTATTGCAGCTAACATTGCAATTAAATCTTTGAGAAATATTTGTCCGTAACTTAAAATCTGAAGAAAAATGATATTCGTATACCGACCAGGCACAAAATTGACGATGTAGGAAAGATTAATCCAAAGTTTTTTGCGTACTTTCCCCTATAACTATATGTATATACATAACATACAGAGATACTAATAGTCTGTGTAATCATGGTTTTACACAGCACAGCACTTTATTTACATAACTGAGTTTCTTATTGTCAGCATAGATATTCCGAAAAAAGTTAGAATAGTCAAATACAAGATGCGTGAACAGTACAAAAAATAAACTAATTAATTTGACTGTCCGTTGGCGGAATAGATAGAAGCCGTGCACCAATGGATTTTTGCACGTTTATTTATTGATGTTCTTCCAGATGTTTTTCCATGTAGGAGCATTATATCGATGTTCCGCCTGACTTGCTAGCAAAAAGTAGCTAACAACCATCAAGAAGAAAAATGAAAATCAGCCGCCATAACCTTACGATGTTCCGGCAGCACACAACTCTTGACAGTAAGGCCATTATGGACCTAGCGTGTTCACCATCTCCGAGCTCATCGTCGTTTACCACCAGACACCAGGCAAGATGGTGGTCAAACGCTAGCATATCAGTTATACAAACAAATTGCACAACAACGTAAGTGCGAGCGCGTTGATGTCTTTTGTATGTACACATTGAACTTCCTTTGAACATTAGACGAATAGGTACAAAGTATTGCGCTATACGAGCTCAGTATCTAAACTCAAACATCATAATCATCATCATCATCAGCCGGTGTCAGTCCACTGCTGGACGTAGGCCTCTCACAAGATGCGCCACTGAGCCCGATCTTTGGCTCTTCTTTTCCAGTCATTGCCTTGGCTTTGTGTGTGACTTTTCATCTTTGGGAGGGATATGTCCTAATCGCCACGCCGCTATAATTAAAACATAAAAGGAACAAAATAAATAATAAAATATTAATACGGTAGATGCTCATAGAAGCTGTGCCGTGTGATAAACAGTTAGTCGAGTATGTCTACTCTACGCATACAGTAGAGAGAGCAACACTCTGTATTTCTTGAATCCGCAAAGCCACATAGATTGTATGGTCAAACTATGGTTTATACTTGGTAACCAGCTGACACGACACACATCGTGTGGTTCGTGGGTTTAGTCAAAAATCAAACAGGAATTCAGTTTAATCAATTTCTCGGATAACATTACTAATTTTTCTTTCTCTGAAACTTTTATTCGGTCTATCACCGTATATTACAATCAATTAATTATATCGACGTAACTGGTCTGAACTGATAGGTACACTTACAGATAAACAGCACTTCATTTTCAACCGACTTCTAAAAAGGAGGAGGTTCTCAATTCGTCTGTACCTATGTTTTTTTTATATGTATGTTACGCGATTGCTCCGACAATTGTGAACCGATTCGAATGATTTTTTTAGGGTAGGTATATTTCCAGGATGATCCAATTATAATTTCATCGAGATCTGATAAGTATCTCCAGAGATATGACGACGACTTGCTACTGAAACTGACTCGCGTGGCATGGAAGTCGGTTGTTTTAGTTTTTAAACTTTAATTATTGGTATAATGTAAGTGCGTGTAAAGATAACAGAACACATTTTACCCTGCATGAATACGCAGATAATGTGAAAGAATCCGCGCATTCCTGGCAGTTTGGCGAGCGGTTTAGAAAGCAGGCTACAATTAGGTACGTGCGCAGACTGGCAAGAGCCCGCCTGGCTGCAGATGGATGGTTCACAGCCAGCACCGCCGGCATACTAACGGCATATAATGAGACCGCCGGTGCCCACACTGGTGAGATGTGTTACCTTTCATACTCAGCCATTCAGACGTCATGTCTTGATGGTTCACTTATGGCTTTATTGTGCTCTTCTTCATCTATCGTTTCTGACCATCATGTTATACTGCTGCAGTTTATTAGCTTTGTTTATTTTTGTTGAACATAAGGTGTGTTAATGATTTAATAGCGTAGATGTTGTAGTCTTTTTGAACTAAGTATCTGTTACATGTACCTTTCTGATACAATATAAATACGTAGTTACAATACAATCTTCACTGACACTAACTACAGATATAACTTATGGTAGGCTGGGGTGAGGTGGCATGTATAAAACGTTTAGAGCTAACAAGTCACAGAACTTGTACTTATCTACACATTTCTCAGACTGAGTAATTTATCTGGAAATCATGGCACAGGTGACAGGAAAGGCACTGTTTGTTGTTTACATAGGACTCTATTGATACTAATTGCAGAGTCAACTTGAGTAGAACTTACTAACTTTAATAAGAAAATAAAGTACAACAGTCTTCTACAACGTAAGTAGGGGAAAATTAACAATTGATACATAATAACTATACTATTAGTTTAGAGGTTGTAAACTAAACTGAGTTTACGCTAATATTTTGACTTACCTAAATAATAAGTTAGCCTATCTCTATCCACTGCTGGACATAGGCCTCACCTTTGAACCGCAACTCACCTCGAAAGACTTCATGATGATGATGATGATGAAATTATAAATTGGTTTTCATTAATTAAATTCTTTCCTTTTGACAGTTTAATCTCAGCTTTACAATAACTGCCTGGAAATGAGATCTAAAATAAGTCAAAACCATCAAAATTAGTGTTGTTTTTAGATGCGATCTGTTTCCCGCCACGATTTGTGCATTTAAATGGTAGGATGCGGACATTCGCTTCGCGACCGGAATTCTGATGCTGCAAGTGGGCCGTTACAGCTCGAGATATCATGACAAACCGCCTCGAGGATAAACGTTGCGACCGAAAACATGACTAGAATAGTAACATTACATTTCCTTTCTAAACAACATAATGATTGAGACATTAACTTTTACGCACACCTCCATTTATAAAACATCGCGACTTCAGATAAAGTTATACCTGCTAGTGTTTAACTTTGTTGTTATTGGTCCGCATTGCCGCGAGTTGCCGCAACATATCTCGCTAGTCTCACCGTCTATTGCGGTAATTCAATTATCCTCGTTACGGAAAAACAGCGCGTTAAATTCGCCAAGTAGGGAGAAAGCGAGTAGTCACCGAGACCGGTGGATTTATTGACGCCTCGCGACTCGTGACTATCACCGCGGACCTGCAGCAGTTTAATGTGCAAATAGCACTACTTAACTTGAATTGCAAAATAAAAAGAAGAGCTTAATTAAGTCACGTCTCCCGACATTCCAGCGTTATCACAACACATCCAGCAGATAGTCCTATCTAAATGAAGTTGTCACGAAATATCGATAACGCAGATCGCTGCCGTAATAATTATTGAGGACGCGGGATCGGGACGCGAATCTCCCCCGATACAGATAGCAGATTCCGAGTTAATTGCGCCGTCCGGACCGTTATCGATTTCATGTTTATTGTAATTGCGTGTAATCGATATGCCTGTTACTCGATTCAAAATATAAGCATAAACGCTTTGTGTAGACCGTAAAGAAGAGGTCCGCGCGTCGATAATGCGAGATAACTAACAATTTATGGAGCGATGCTTGAAAAATATGTATGAGTATTTTGTTTGTGATTAATACTCCGAGACGTTTCGTGCTGATAACAAATAATTGCGTTTCAAATTCAAAACACAACGCGCGGTACTTTACTGATTAATATTTTTAAATTGAGACATAGATTAATTTACAATGCTATCGTCTGTCTAGCTGTTATAAAAATTATAATAATTCATTCATGTTTTCTGATATTAATATATTCCTTTGTTGATACACACAATTGATGAAAACCTTTCTCATTATGTGTACAACAAACCTCAAAAATATTACTGTATAAAGTAATTTATGAAGAATGCGATGAAGGTAGCTAGATATAAGTATAAGAAGCCCACACGTTCAATAGATACAGTTTGACGGATCCTCAACCGGCGGTCGTGAACAATCCATCGAGGGCCAAGGCAACACATTACAGACAGACGGACAGTCGGGGCCCACTTATCTACAGCACACGCTGGGCCGCTGGATCCTGTCTCTCACCTTATAAACCCACAAGGAGTCAATGGAAGTGGTCCGGTAGGATCAAACTAGATTCTGATTCAGTGCTTGATGTTTTCTGCATATGCATACTATAGGCTGAATTATCTCAAGATGTATGTGGTATTTATTGTTCATATCCGCTGTATTTTGTTATTAAGAGGTATAAAATAATATTATCAATAGAGGTAAAGTGAAGTAGTGATCATAGAAAATAATATCCAATAGTATGTATATAATACATACATACAATCACACAATTTCCCGTTGGGGTGGGCAGAAACTACTTCTTTACCACATGCACGTTGATATAAAATATACCTCTTTCGCTTCTTCCAATAAAACTAAAGTAACTAAAGTAATATTTATAAAAAATAATAAATAAAATTTTGAATACAAAAGTTTGTTCACATAATATGATCTTGAAGTAGGTAATTTAACCAATTTACTTTCAAAAATACAATAATGTTTAAAGCAAAGTCAAAGAACAGATGAGCAAAGTTACAATAATACATGTGTGTACGTAATAATTGTCTCCAAGTATACATTAATCCTCTTAAGGTACGGACACACCGCAGCGTCCTGCGTGCGCAATCTAGGCGGCGATCAAAAAACAATTGAAAAGTACTGAGATCGCGCCCGCAGATAGCAGGACGCCGCGGTGTAGCCGTACCTTTACTAACTTGGTGCTCTAAAACGCCGTCTCTAACGTTGCATACAAAATGCACAGTACCTATTACCTACCTTCAAAATAAAACATCACCATTTCTGAATGATCTGCGTATTGTATGCTTTAAAAGTTAGATTGGCATATTAATTATTTAAAATTTAACTCTATTTACGGTATTTGCACTATATATAATAATTTACTGTGCCCGCTTTAGATTAAAGCATGCCATCGTAAGCGATTGGCCGACAACGCAAGCTATCTTTCATTGCGGTGAGTCGGTAATTACCCGCCGGCCGCCCAATTACCGATATTAATACCGACAAGTGAGTTACGACCCTCGCAGCGCACGTCCGCCCGCCGCGGCGCACTTACCTCAAATGGCCGCCATATTTCTTTCTATATATGGATGGGCTTGTAGAATTGCTTGGCGGAATTTTATTGGCTTACAGCATCAGATGTTATTTTTTAAATTGATAAGTTTACAAAGATATAGATTTTAAAGTCAATATAGCGTTTGTTATTTACAGTGAATAAATATTCTTCGTCAACAGCTCTTACGTAACTTTAATATGTAATCATCATTCCTTAAAAGCACAGACATACAGAGGTTTCGGACGAGACCGTTCCAAACCAAACTCATCGATATAATTCGAGTGTCGCCAACGAAAACAAGTGAACTGGTCCCATCTGTCCTTCCGCAAACACACGCGAGTGCGTTTGTTATTGTGGGGAGTCGGGGAGATACGTGGGCGCGTGTTTGTACACAGCCGTCTGTTTGTCCCTAATGTGGAGATAAGTGCTTTGGAATCGTTTGTGGGTTTTATTGGCTGCTCTTTAGTTCTATTTGCGGCTATGTTATTGTACCGGACGAGACGTTTTCTGTCGTCGGAACACGTCATTTGTTAACACATAAATGTCTGGTCTAAAATATGTAGGCCGTTTAAATAACTTCTCATCGTCATATGTCTGTGTAATAGAATATTATTATAATTGAGTTAGAGACAGTTCATTATAATAAACTTTTTAATAATCAGTCGTAAATCAAAACATAAATATTATTTGACACTTTCAAATCGACTACCGTAATCTATTAAAACTGCATTCCTTCCTGAGGCGAGCACACCTCGTATCTTTACCTGTGATTGCTCCGTTACTGTGTGTGTGCGTGTGTACTCATATGTGGTTTTATGTTCTATTATAATAAGATGCACTATATATCCTTTCATAATATAATTGGATTGGATGGTAGGATTTAGGAAGTTTAATTAATTGTTCTTTTTTTAATCTGTAAGCAAATAAAATATAGTTCAATAAATTATTTTTAAATACGTTGTTTTCTATGATATCAAATTTTATGTTCATCAAATAATTTAGGTTATATTAAATACAAACGAATGCATGTTCCAACTTCAGCAATGTAGATATTGTAGTAATATACTCGTGCAACATAAAAAACTATGTATTCACCCAGATAAATCATACTTTTAAAAGACTGTACGGACTGGATTTGAGTGAATGCTAGGATCCGTTCTCAAGTTATGTTAGTATAAAATCTCCAATATCAAGAAACCTGCACTACGGGAGATGGCTGCAATAACAGACATAACCTCTGATAAGAAGTAAAATGCATAAATGAAGACATAACGCCGTGTGTACTCCACCGTGTACACCTCAGTAGATCGTGTGTAGATATCTAATTATGTGCGCTGTTGCGCCTGCGCCGAGATTTATGGAATTGTCTCAATAATGGAAACTATACGTTTATTTCATTATTGGAATGTCCGATTGTATATGGAAATCTGTTTGTTGTACAGATAACGATGTAATAATTTAATGTTTTATTGGAGGCCGGACACGAGCGCGATTGAGAAGATGTTTATTAATGCGTTGGAAGAGTTGTCGATATTATTAACTGTCGACTGTCGACTGTTGTCTTGCTCTCTGACACGGGGACACTAAATAACCAGATGTAGCGTTATCTAAATCAAACGATTGGTTGAATGTGGCAGCCATTATACCAACGCAGCGTAAACATATGGGCTCTCTAACTACAACTATCAGAATAATAATTAATTATTTTAAAATGCCTAAGAAAGGACGTGATATAATGATTACCGCCTATTGTAAAACGTGTATTTAGTATTGACATATTGCATATCTGGTCCTATAAATAAATATTTTTGTTAAAAAGCTTTATGTTTATCTGACGACAACATTTTCATGAAATGACTCGCCGTCGTCTGTTTACCTATCAAAATACAACCTCGGAGTGTTTAAGACTAGGTTCAAAAATTCAATCCACTAATTTCGTCGTATCGATGGATCGAACCGTGGCTTAATTGGCAGAGCATATGGACGTGTAATCAGGGGGGTGCGGATTCGAGTCCCGTAGGTACGATGAAATTTTGGATTGTGTTTAACAATTAACAAAAATTAAAGTGTGATACACTTCAAGAAACATAATATTAGAGTGAATAGGTTTTATACTGAGCAAGTGTACTCCATCCTCGACCGCGTCGTCACTAACCATCAAGTGATAGCGGCAAACGCTTGTACACTTTGCGATAAAAAATAATTAAAGAGTGCTTTTCTTAATAACCTTTGTTGCTAACCTGTATTAAGCATTATTATAACTCAAAAACCATTATTAAATAAACAGATCTTACCTACATTCTTTCTAATTTGTAAAGCTTGAGCAAAGTTTCCCTGAAATCATAAATAACTTGTATTTATTACTAGTACGTAACTAGTACTCAAACATATTATATAAATTATATCATAATTTGATATAAGTAGGTACTGGTAATATAATATCATGTCTGAACTTCGCATCTGCAATATCAGCCCAGATTACTAATGTAACTTGAACGTATTCAAGAGCAACCGTCACGCGGTCGTGGTTAGACCATCAGGCCGTCCTACAGCTAGAACTAGGCGTTACAGACAGGTCATTTCATTAACCTCGGCGCCGAGCCCGGCTTCGCCCGCAGCCGGCAAACATCGCTTCGTCCCAGATACTATCATTTAATTGAAAACCAAGGAGCGGGAGGATGTTCGGCAATCATCGACTTCCTCGACCGACTGGTTCGTTAATTGATCGAGGAGCTTCGTCATAAACTACTACATGTTATAACACCAACTCAATCTAAATAGTGATTCAAAATCGGTAACAGCTACATTTATTGTGTTTGCCAGTAAGTTGTATTAGATAACTTGCTGTCTCTGTGTTGAGTTAAGACCTTTATGATTATAGAGTTTTATGAGGAGTTTGCTTACAGCTATTACAGCGTTTGTCCACAGCAACGGCACCGGGACGTCACCAGCAACGAAATGCCGGCGCCGAAGTAGCGGTACATACGAGTATGTATGTATGGCAGCTTGTCCACAGCATGATCGGCACCGGGCGACGTCATCTCTTTTTCTTTTATGAAAAAAATCCTTGAATTGTAAAACTACAATAAAATCTCTCCAATTTTTCTTTGACTACTCTAAAAGAGGGTTAGGTAACATTTTCGAGTGTATTGTATGTATGCATGTACCTATGTTTTTTTTATGGCCGACTGTTGCAAGCACGGCTGGAGCGATTTTCAATTGCATTTTGTCATTTGGTTCGTGTTTGTACCTCGAGAGACATAACTTGATATAAGCTACATTTTTTGTGAAAATTGCTAGCTTGAGAAACTAAGCTCATAAAATAAATCTTCTACTTTTATTGCACAATATCGTCAGAATAGCTACATCCGCAGCCAGGTTGTTTGTTTTTTCTAAAGTAACATCTTGTATGATGCTGAAAGTCTAATACATAAATACCGACACAACGCTCATATAATACAAAAACACGTCACTCTGCTCATGTTCCGCAAGTAACAGGTACCTACTCACAATACAAAAGCTGTAAAAACTAGAAATTAAATAATATAGCGAGCGATACGTGCCGGCAAAACCTGCGCCCTGCGATTATATCACGGGAATGTGGACACATTAATAGTTATTGAACATGATTGATACCATTGAGAAATCTAATATTTATGATAACGTTTGTAATAAGTTACGTAAGTGCTTATAGTTTTACTTATGTTGGGCAGAAATAAGACGGGCTCACTGCGGGGAGTCCGCGTCGGGGGTTACTTATGACCAACTTAATTTTAATAATTAAGGTCAATAATATGACCTATTTTTTATCTCCAGAAGATTTGTTAACGTGAAAGTAGAACATCTCTTATAAAGTTATCGTCGACCGACATCCTGATCGATGTTTTTCAAACCGATAGTCATACTTAGTATTGCGTCCAGTGAAATTACAGGACATGATTATAATCATAATCATTTATTCAAATAACAAAATACCACGTCAATTACAAAAATAAATAAAAAAATCTATATTAGATCTTTAATATATATATTTTATGTATATAATATTATAATAACATCTTTATGTCTCAATGTATCATGCGCAGTGCAATACCATGCAAAATTCTGTCCATTCAAAATGTTGCATGCTCCTAAAAATATTTGATTAGTGGTTTTATATGTAACCTTATACTAAAATATTAAGATCGGAATCAAATACGAAAACTAAACTGCATATCAGCAAACAAAACAACTTAACATTTTTGGGCGGTCTTATTGCTAGAAGTGATGAATGAGTATAGGATATTTTAATACTTATTATAGTCATTATTAATATTCACGTTCATACACCAACATATATATAATTCGCGTTTATACACCAACAGAATATATTCTGATTATATTAGTGTATAAAACATGATATGTTTTTATATTTATTTCTTTATATTATAATGAAGAAATAAAAATAGATCAACATATCATGACGGACGGAAACTCACCGAGCATGTTCTAAACCATCGAGCACAGATCATAACATGCACGCTTCTGACAAATTTTACAAATATTTACACAAAAAGCTCCCTATAAACGCTTACGATGCTCTAAATTATATTAATCTTCTAATAAGGCCGTTGAAAAGCTACGTTTTGAATAATATTTTGGGTATGAATAGATTTTTGTTTGCTATGGAGCTTAGATGCAATAATAAAAACATAACTTAGTCGAACGGATATTAAATTGTCTTAGGAAATACAATTTCAAAACTTCTGTTTGGCAAAAATGCTTGAATAAAATAAACCTTTGCTATTAAATTGTGGCCAAATTCCGTGTGTGCAATTTTCTAGGTTAAAGCAGTCATCCACCAACCTATTTTTGTAAGTTTATTTTTTACGTAATCATTTATTAGCTGTTATCCTTGTAAGGTTCAAAACAAAAGCCTATATTAGAAAAAAATAAACCAATCTGTCCGAACTGTACGCTAGTAACTTGTATCTCAACGTATAAGTCGGCAAGCGTGACTATTGAATACTCAGATTTAAGGCGCATTTTCTCAAGTCATAGTGGAGCGTAAGTTTCGACAGCGCGCTCCAAATATTTGGAGTATGCGGGTCTCTCGTATGATCTCCGACCTTCTGTGTGCGCGGCCCATTATATTTTATTTACATTTTGGTATTCTTGTGAGGAGCATCTATTGCTTTATATTTCAAAATAGTTTGTGTACCTACTTAACTTACTGCTTGTTGTGTTGTTATGATAATTGATAAGCTAAACATATTTTGAATTAAATAGTGTTTCAACATTCTTTAACTTGTATTTATTATAAAATAACTGTTGCTTAACAGTCCGGCACGTAGATCTAGCGTCCAGTAATCTTCCTCATATTCATTTAGTGAAAATTAAATTAAAATCTATTAACGAAGAGTACGTACACAGTTTTACAATCCATAATAACACAGTGGTAGGTATAAGAAACAATTACTAACAGTTGTATGCTGTTCCTTCTATTATGACAATGTTTGTGTATGAAAGCGGAGATAAACAGCAGTGTTTTTAATGTAAACTCCTCTCATAGTTCACTGCGCATAATGCAATGTTCGCAGTCAGTTTAAGTTCCGCACCATCCAGAAGTTGCATTATAGTCTATCTTAGCAGATTGCCTGCATAAACTCGTAATTGAAAATGTGGAAGGTAATCAACTGGCCAACCATCTTCATACAAACTTGTATGTGAGCGAAACTCCAATTATTATACACACACGGTCAGCTTGGTTTGCAACCGTGTCGGAATGGGTGAGAAATTTAGCTTTTACTTAGCAAGTAAGTATTAGATTCCAGTCATGATGGCAAGTGCCGATGCGGTACGTGGCAGTATCTATAATTGAAGTGTACGGTTATATATTGAGATAATAAATTAATAACATTTTACAGAGTACAACAGAACAGCGGCAATTAAATTAAATTAATTCAATTCTTAAATTTTAAATTAAATCCCACCATCGACTAATCTATAAATAATCTGTTGATTGAGATCTTTCCAATAATCCTAAACACGACATCTCTACTGTAAGTCGGTGAGGACTATGGGTATTCTGGAAATTTCAGGACCCCCATGTATCAGGTAAACGTTACCATATTCTTGTAATTTAATTTTGTAAGAGGATACGTAGTTTTGAATTGACTAGACCTATGACATTTGCTCTTGTAGCATAATCCACTCGAAAAGAACTCATAACTCTTAAAACAGCTTAACGAATTTTCTCTAAAAAAAGCTAAAAACACTTTCGATTAAGTCACATTTAAAAAGAAAAGTAATCAACAAAATAGGTTGATCCGTCTGAGAGCTAATCTTGCGTAATACGTCAATACGTCAATACACAGATAAATACCTCAAACTTATAACACCTCTCTTATTGTATCGGGAGTTAAAAACGAAGGACAATAGTAATTCACACAAATCAAACCTGCCTCAAAGTAATGTAAACTATAAGTAGTAATACATAATAAGGTTTGTAAAGCAAAGCCATAACTAATAAAGCCAGGAGCACCGTTTATCACCAGTAAGTGACCTAAGTAGCTAATTTTGCTGCTTTCTGTATAACACTTATATACATAATTAAATTTTAATTTTTAAGAGCGTACACGGGGTGCAGTTTTTCATACAATCGTATTCCCCCGTTTCCTCAAGGCTTATATTTCGTTTTGCGATTGGTTGGCCAAAAACAAACAAATGATCAGGGCATAGCTTACAGCACACCTTGATTTTTTATAAAAACAAATTTTGCTGTAGAAGCATTTTCCAGGGAGGAAACAGGGGAATACGTTTGTATGGAAAACTGCACCCCACGTTCCCTCTTAACTCGCATATTTTATACCTAAGATTTGTATGCCTCAGTAGCTGATCACAGTTAGTTCTTATTATAAACTACTATAACACCATTTTATTACCTGTGTATCACAAATAAACAATTTGATTTGCTTTGATCACTTAATTTCAGTGCTGAAAAATTAACCTTCTCTGAGAATTGGGCAGATAAAAAGAGCGTTGTAACAATGGTTTATTCCCGTCTACCCCCGAAGACTGCCCCCACGTCGGGGCAGACGGACATACAAAAATGGCTATACTATATTTTGACAAAGTACGATCACATTTAGTCAGTGTACGGATGATAGCTATACAGCCATTACTCGGTAGTAGGTACATGTAGGTCACCGGGCGCACTAAATTACAACAGAATTCAATTTTGACACGTTAACGGCTGTTGCCGCCCAAATTAACATAAATCAGAGAAATTGTCCACTTACCAGTAAAAACATCCGAGTTAATGGGCGGCCATGTAGTATGGAAACATACGGGATGGAACACGGGAAGTTTATTCAGATATTACACGCTGCATGATAAATAATTTAAAGATTTTATATTAATTTGTTGTCTTATTTATTTATTCCTTAGTTTAAGCTGAAGAATAAATAGAGTGAACGATAATTAAAAATAACATGTTTTGATTAGCCTAAGGAATACCTTGAGATAAAAAAAATATTTTAAGTTATTTATTTGGGATAGCAAGATGTGGTCTGATAATATCCAAGTTTTTTTCAAAATAAACTTCAGTTTCTCAATGTAACCTGCGTGTTCGTAATTTCAAGCGCGCGCGTTGAGCTCTATTGATGGTGCTGTTTTATAAATCATCGAACTCTGTTGTAGTAATACTTCTTATGTGAGCTATTAAAACTCTCTATAGTTTAGTTTATCTATAGTGTCAGTGATACAATTATATTTGGAATATATAGTGTCTGTCAGTCTTTATGAAGAGCTTAGAAAATAAACATTCCACACATTACATAATATATTTTCTTCCATTTCCTTGGTTAATCCAACACGTTATCAGCACGAAATGGATTAAAGTGTTCTTGTAAACCAATGGTGTAATAAATAAAAATTTATTTTGGGTCATTTTTGCGTTTGGTGAAAAAATCGATTTGAAAAATGTCGAGAGGTGATCCTCTTGGAAGTCGGTGCTCGACATCTTCTGCAATGCCATCGCTTCTCCTATGTGGTAGAGAGGGATATTCTTCGTGGAAAATTAAGATGAGGAACTTCCTTATACATGAGGATTTATGGGCAACTATTAGTGGCTACGACAATGAAGATCAATCGACTGAACAAGTTTGAAACAGATATGACCAGCAGGCTCTTGCAAAAATATGTCTAACTGTAGACGGCTCTGCGATTACGCATATAAGAAGATCAAAGACTGCCTGTGAAGCTTGGAAAGCATTAGAGAATGCTTATGAAGATAAAGGTATGGGCAGGAGATTGACTTTAGAGCGAAAACTGTATAGGCTCTCTCTAGATGGGTTTGATAATATAGAGCTATATATCAACGCTGTATTGAGTACAACACAAGATTTGGCTGACATCGGTAAAGTAATAGAAGATACTTCGATTGCTGCGATTTTGTTAGGTGGACTCACTTCCAGATATGATCCCCTAATAATGGCGTTGGAAAACAGCAATGTGGAAGTAAGTACCGAGCTTGTCACAAGAAAGTTGTTGAATGAGATGTTAAAGATTGACTCCACACAAAATGATGCAGCTTTGCAGTCAAATAATCGATCAAATGATTTTAAACATAAACTGAAAAAGCAGAAAACAATAATTTGTGATGAATGCAAAAAGCCTGGACACAAACGGCCTGACTGTCCTCTACTCATGAAAGTGAAATGTTCATCAGAAAAGGAGACTTCTTTCAGCGCTCTAGGTACGTCTTTGAGTCCCGATTGACTCAGCTGCCTCAAAGCACATGACTCCGAGACAATATTGGTTTCAGAACATACAACCATTAGAAGGTGGCACAGTAACAGTTGCCAATGGTGAGAAGATCGAATGTGGTGGAACTGGTGAAATTACTATACAAACTACCGGTGTAGTAGACTGCATAAAGGATGTAGCGTATGTACCTGATTTGAAAAGTAATCTAATTTCTGTCAAGAAGGTTGTAGACAAAGGTTTTGTTGTAGTTTTTGATAAAAATGGATGTAATTTTATAAAGGTTATGATTTTTCTGTTAAAGGTGAGGCGATACTGCATGGTTCAGCTAGTGGACTGTACACTCTTGACTGTACAACTAATTTCCTCCAAAATATGGCGTACGATGTGCACTCTGACTCGTTAAATAGGTACCAGTTATGGCACAAACGGTTAGGACACTTATGTCGCATTGGTATGCATCAGTTGAAAAACACTCAAGTAGGTATCGATTACACTGAAGTAGATAAATCGAGTTGTATTGCCTGTGTCGAAGGTAAGCAGGCGAGAAAACCATTCAAGAAGATGGCATATACAAGAGCTACATCATTATTAGAATTAGTCCACTCGGATTTATGTGGACCAATGTCAGTAGAATCATTTCAAGGAAATAAGTATGTTTTACTTTTTATAGATGATTTTACACGTAAGATTTATCCTTACTTTATTGCTTCAAAAGCACAAGTGAAAGAAAAGTTTTGCGATTTTCAAACATTACTTGAAAAGCAAACTGGGGCTCAAATAAAAACTTTGAGAACCGACTGTGGTACAGAGTTTGTTAACAAGGAGCTAGAGGATTATTTATCGTTGAAGGGAGTGATTCACCAGACCACGGTGCCATACAGTCCTCAGCAGAATGGCGTTGCTGAACGCACTAATCGTTCCATTGTGGAAAAAGCACGTTCAATGCTTTCTGAGAGTTCGCTGTCGAAGGCCTATTGGGAAGACGCTTTTAAAGTTGCAGTATACTTGAAAAATAGGTCGCCGCATCGTGTTCTAGATAGAAAAACACCATTTTAAAAGTGGAACGGTCACAAAGGTGATTTGAGCCATTTGCGTATGTTTGGATGTAAAGCACTCATACAAGTACCCGCTTGTCAACGAAAGAAGTTGGATATCAAGGCAAAGGAGGTAACATTTTTTATTATAAAAACTCACGTTCATTTTAAACTTATAGATTTAAAAACGGGAATTTAACGTGACTTACGCGATGTCGATATAGCGATAGGCGGTGTTAGAGGCAAACGGATACAGCTGGAAGCAGAGTAATCGGATTGCGAACAACTCCACAAAGTGCCGAATAACATCGGTTGAGAGAGCAGCAACGTACCTACCATACGTCAAGGGGGTCACGGACAAAATTGGACACTTGTTACGCCGAAGATATAGCATCAAGACGATATTCCGCCCCCCCTCACGTGTCAGGCAATTGTTGCGCTCTCCAAAGGATAAGGATCCCCTAGGAGCTCCTGGGGTCTACGTCGTTCCTTGCGACTGTGGTGCAAGCTACGTAGGCGAGACCAGAAGAAACGTGTCCACAAGACTCAAAGAACACATTGCTTCCATGAAGAACGTGGACAGCGGTAGCTCGGCGGTTACAGAGCACGCTCTCACATCTGGGACGACGCACTACATCAGATTTGACAAGGCACGGATTTTGGCGCGTGAAAAGTACTTTGTACCCCGCAAAATCCGAGAAGCCATTGAGATCAGTCGTCGTCGTAACTTCAACAGAGACAGAGGGTGGTACCTGTCAAATACGTGGAAAACCGTTCTTCATGGAAAGCACGTCACCAGTGGCAACAGTGAGGAGGACACCGTGAGTTCCGTCTGCCGGTTGGATGAGGTCTCGTCTGAAGTAAACAGCAGTGATGAAGACGAAGCCCTCCAACCTAATCCCGCGCCTCCACTATGTACACCGCATCATTACCCCCCACCAACACCACCACCGCCGCCGCCGCCGCCCGCTCCGTCCGCCCGCGCTGCACGAGCAGCGGCCCGCAGTGCGAGGTGCGACGCGTCGACGAGCGCCCCGCACTCAAGATCCTGAAGAAGGCCTCCGGATGAGGCCGAAACATATGTCGATCGCTATATCGACATCGCGTAAGTCACGTTAAATTCCCGTTTTTAAATCTATGAGGTAACATTTGTAGGATATACAGAAGATCCAAATAGTTATTACTTCAGGGAGTCTTCGTTCCCTAGGCGATTATTGAAATCCCGAGATGTAACATTCTTCGAAGATTGTTTCATATCACTGAAAGGTAATGTAGTAAACTCTGAACCTGTAGTGGAATCTATGAGACCACAACCCATCATCTTAATGAACGACAGTGATAAGGAACAGGAATGTATGATACCGTCATCCATGTCCTTAGTAGACGACAGGGATGAAGTATCTCAAGAATATAATTCAGTAAGTAGTGACAACTACAATTGTGCTGATAACGTGTTGGATTAACCAAGGAAATGGAAGAAAATATATTATGAAGAGCTTAGAAAATAAACATTCTACAAATTACATAATATATTTTCTTCCATTTCCTTGGTTAATCCAACAAACTCTTAAGTTAATATTATAATATAAGAGTAAATGCACGAATAATATATTAAATAAATCAGTTACTCGTACTCGCATGTCATATTTTATATTTGATTCTTCAGTGCAAAATACTGTAACGCAGTTGATTTTAATGCTACTATAAGACATAGTACTAAGTTTGTATTTAATTATCAAGTCAGCTGTAATGTTGTATAAATTGTTAGGTAGATGGTCTGTATGTACTCTTAAAAAGCGTTTGAAATTATTTACACGAGTATAGTTATGTTTAATCGCCATCAACATTTTAAATTCTTCTTGAGGCAGACGGTTACCTACTATTATTTTGATGTCACGTACCGTGGCGGTATGTCGCCCCGTGTGTCCCACGCGTTTCATACGGTATTTAGTTACGTAATGTACGGTCGGTAATTCGCTTTGTCTGTCTGTCTGCTATCGGCAGCTCACGAATAACTAGTAACTGATCTGTGGCTATATCTCGCATCCACAGCTCACGTGTGATCGCCGCTTGTATGGCTATCCACTATGGATCTGTGTACACGTCAGCGTAGCGGAGCTCATGACATACGAGGGCGGCACTAAAAGTATCGGAAATGGAATATTTCCACTGTTCCTGTCATATTAAAATCTTTTTAATTGAAAACTCCTTGGTTTTAAAAATCAAATACCATTTATTTATTTACAAAAAGATTCTCGGTCTTGTCACATTTAAGCGGCAATAGCCCAATGGATAGGGTGTCGGACTGGCAATCGAGAGGTCGTGAGTTCGAATCCCACCCCACCTATTGCACTATTGACGTGAACCCATTCCAGACACAAGCATATTTAGCTTAGTTGGAGGGGTTAACAAGAATACTAGTAATGTGCAATCCACATTGCGAGTAATCTTTTTTAAAAAAAAAAAACAAGGTTTTGTCAAACTTGTTTAGTCGTTGAAAAAATGGAATCGACTCGAGAAAATTCAAGAGCGATGATTTATTATGACTTTCGAAGTGCTTTAACACAAAAACAGTGTATTGACCGGATGATTTCTGCATTTGGTGATGAAGCCCCATGCAAAACCACAATTTATCGCTGGTTTGCTGAATTTCAACGTGGACGTGTCAAGCTCAGTGATGATCCCCGTCAAAGTCGTCCAAAAACTGCAGTCACCCAAGAAAACGTTGATGCTGTGCGTAAGCTGATTGAGGATGATCGACATGTGACATACTGCGAAATTCAGGCAACTTTAGACATTGGCAGGAGTCAAATACAAATAATCTTGCATGAACAATTAGGTGTAAAAAAGTTGTTTTCCCGATGGATACCGCATTCGCTCTGTGAAGAGCAAAAAGCGGCTCGCGTTACTTGGTGCGTCAGAACTCTCAAAAGATTCCACGCGGGATCCATAAATGCTGTATACAACATCGTATCAGGTGACGAATCCTGGATATATGCGTACGAACCCGAAACAAAAAACCAATCACGAGTTTGGGTGTTTTTCATCACCTGAAGAAGCTGTGGACGCCTACAAAACGGTCATTTTGGAGACCCCAACTTCCGAATGGAATGGTTGCTTCAATGATGGTTCAATCGTATGGAAAAATGTGTCAAATTTTGCGGCGAATACTTCGAAAAGCAAACAATACATTTTTAAATAGTAATGTTGTGTCACTTGCTTGATTCCCGAAATTTTCAGTGCCGCCCTCGTATTTGTAATTTTAAGTGTTTCATAGTCACTGACACTATTATTAGAATTATTGACGGGATATTTACTACGGTTTTAGTTAAGTCTTTTTTAGAGGCGTCAAACGACCGAAACGAGTACAAAAGCGGGTAGAACTCTCTTCACCCGCAACCTGCAGTTGTTCCGTGACCATGGCGCTTGTTACTTGTACATTCGATTATACACCGTACTGCACAATGAATACAGCTTAAAACAAGTTTTAACTATATTTTTATTACTTGGATAGAAAGGCAATAAATACATTTTTCAACTCAATGTGAAAATGTTGTGTTTGCTCATTGGGCATACTATTTAAAACTTGTTACTTGAGTAATTACCATTTTCGATGTTTGGCGATATGGTCTCAATGTTTGTAGTTCACTTGACGCGGTGCGAGGGAAAGCCGGGCGCAACAACCTACAACTAGTCCACGCTCTGAGATACACTCAGCATCACACTCTATTCAATTGAATTGGAGCACTTCTTTTATTAAGTTATAAATATTATTATATTATTCTCTAACTACTACCATACAAAAATTGTCATAAACCAGTCGGTAAGTTGCTAGTAACGGTATTAGGAGCTGGTGAAACGGAGCCTAACGCCTAAAAGCCTAACTTATACATTACTAGCTGTGCCCCGCGGCTTCGCTCGCGTTAAAAAGTATCCTATAGCCTATCCTCCATACTCCATACTAGCTATGCCTGTGCAAAATTTCAGCCAAATCGGTGTAGCTGTTTGACCGTGAAGTCCCAAACAATATACAAACTGACATTCACATTTATAATATTGGTGTTCATAATGATGATAAGAATGCTCTTCTATATTTAATGTTTATTTTCACACATGCTTAATAAAATATGATGACTCCTAGACAGGTTCAAGAGATGAAACTTATTAAAAATATTAATTATTAGTTTATTTTACTCATCTAAGAAATTTGAACGTATTTAAGTAATAATGACTAATACTATAAGAATCTTTGTCCTGACATACTGACTGACTGTCTGACTGACTGACTCACTGACAGACAACGCACAGCCTAAACCGCTGGTCGTAGAGACTTGAAATTTGGAGGGTATATTTATCTTAGTACGTAGGGGTGTACTAAGAAAGGATTTTTCAAAATTCACCTCTTAAGGGGATGCAATGGGGGTTCAAAGTTTGTATGGAGAAACAAGATTAGATAGTTTTTTCTATCCCAAACTTCACACAAATGCTTCAGTGCAAAAATAAGTAAATACGTGTTTCAGGATTTTTTGAAATTCTACCCCTAAGAGGGTGAAATGGGGTAACAAAGTGTGAAAATCAATATTTTTTCGGATTGCGCTAAAACTTGGCATACAGATAATTATTACAACGTTAGTTACCTTTGAGAAAGGATTTTTCAAATTTCACCCCTGAAGGGGATGAAACGGGGGTTCAAAGTTTCTATGGAGAAACATTATTAGATAGTCTTTTCTATTCGAAACTTCACACAAGTGCTTCAAGACATAAATAAGTTAACACGTGTTTTAGGTATTTTCGAAATTCCACCCCTAAGAGGGTGAAATGGGGTAAAAAAGTCTGAAAATCAATATTGTTTTGGATTGCGCTGAAATTTGACATACAGGTGGTTATTATGACGTAAGTATCAGCTAAGAAAGGATTTTCTAAAATTCACCCCTTAAAGGGATGAAACGGGGGTACAAAGTTTTTATGGAGAAACATTATTAGACAGTCTTTTCTATTCGAAACTTCACACAAGTGCTTCAGGACATAAATAAGTTAACACGTGTTTTAGGTATTTTCGAAATTCCACCCCTAAGAGGGTGAAATGGGGTAAAAAAGTGTAAGTGTAATAAGTGTGGTAAAAAATCAATATTGTTTCGGATTGCGCTGAAATTTGGCATGCCGATAGTTATTACGACGGTAGTTCCCTCTGAGAAAGGATTTTCCAAAATTCACCCCTGAAGGGTATGAAACGGGGGTTCAAAGTATGTATGGAAAAACAAGATGAGATAGTATTTCCTATCCGAAACTTCACATAAGTGCTCCAGTAAAAAAATAAGTAAATATGTGTTTCATGTTTTTTTGAAATTCCACCCCTAAGAGGGTGAAATGGGGTAACAAAATGTGAAAATCAATATTGTTTCAGATTCCGCTGAAATTGGGCATGCAGATAGTTATTACGACGTTAATTCCCTCTGAGAAAGGACTTTCCAAAATTCACCCCTGAAGGTGATAAAACGGGGGTTCAAAGTTTGTATGGAAAAACAATATTAGATAGTCTTTTATATTCGAAATTTAACACAAGTACTTAAGTAAGTAAACACGTGTTTCAGGCTTTTTCGAAATTCCACCCCTAAAAGGGTGGAGCGGGGTAACAAAGTCTGAAATCAATATTGTTACCGATTGCGCTGAAATTTGGCATGCAGATAGTTATTTTGACTTAGGTATCTGCTAAGAAAGAATTTTTAAAATACACTCTTTAAGGGGATGAAGCGGGGGTTCAAAGTTTGGATAGTCGTTTTATTCGACATTTCACACAAGTACTTCTGTAAATAAATAAGTAAATACGAGTTTCAGACTTTTTCAAAATGCCACCCTAAGAGGATAAACTGGGGTAACAAAGTCTAAAAATCAATATTGTTTCGGATTGCGCTGAAATTCAGAATGCAGATAGTTATCATGACGTAGGTATCTGCTCAGAAATGATTTTCTGAAAATTCCTCCCGGATACGGAACGGGGATTCAAAGTATGTATGGCGAAACAAGATGGGATAAAGTTCGTGTTGTAGGATTTTTCGAAATGGGGTAGGTAACAAAGTCTGTAAATATAGGTTTTTAGGGTTTTATAAATATGAATCCCGAATTGCCTTAGTCACGCGATAACATGAAAACGGGTGAACCGATTTGGCTAATTCTTATTTGATGTGGTTAATGATAGAATCGTTTTTACAAAAGAAAAGTTTTAAGTAAATAAAAGAAGGTTTTAACGCGGGCGAAGCCGCGGGACACTTCTAGTAATATTATAAATATTTAAGGATTTATAGATATTTAAGGTTAAGTATAATAAATATTTAACCTTAAATATCAATAACTTATACATCGGTAATATATATTAGTGTATAGGTAATTTATAAATTTTCACATGTCATAAATAATATGACAAAATAGAAGAACAATGAATATTTTGGAACATCTTAATGTTAACCCGTTTTAACCGACTTCACAAAAAAGGAGGAGGTTCTTAATTCGTCTGTATGTTTTTTTTTTGTGTATGTTACGCGATTACTCCGTCAATTGTAAACTGATTTAAATGATTCTTTTTTTAATAGGTAGGGTACGTTTCCGAGGTGGTCCCATTTTAATTTCATCGAGATCTGATTAGTATCTCCAGAGATATGGAGATAAATATCTCAAACACAGGAGAACTGTTGTACTGGTTTTAGAAGAAGAGTCCCAAGAATATTATACACAATGGAGGTTGCTATTGCATATACTTTTGAAGAAGAAATATGAGTTTGAATCATGTGTTTACTGAAACACACAGTTACATGTATGGTTGGTTTTAACGTACTTACATTTTTTTTTAAATATTTTGACGAAAACGATTGGATGACAGCTTAATGGTTCATTACTTTTTTTTTTCTAATTCAAAGCGTTAAATTCTGCTTTTGCTATGTTTACTTGATAATTGATTATGATTTATGATTTTGACGTGTATATGTGCGTATATTAATACTGCCTACATACTGAATAAATGCTTTGATTCTTGATTCTTTGATTCTTTGTTGTGTCTGTCTACGTGTTGTCTTCACGTTCATTGAAAATGAACGTGAAGACGTTGGTTTTTGACAGATATTCTTACGGTATCTGTAAGCGAGATAGAAACAAAGGTGGGGAGAATTAATTTGTCTTCACATGAATGTTCTACCGGGCAAAGTCTTGTTAGGGTGAAACGTGAGCATACCTAATATTTTTTGACATGACATGACGTTTGGCGAAGATGGCGGCCATATGGCGGCGATTAATGTTAATAATCGCAAATAATACTTTTTATTATTCATTTCGGAATACAAGTAGTCCGTGTTATAAAAGTATTTGGATTATTGTAATAAAATAGACAATTAATTAATCATCGTGTGTGTCAGATGCTTTTATTGGACAGGGCCATTTTAGACATTGTCCTTTGATACCTTGATGACATCATTATCACTAGTGGATATGTTCACTAGCGCGGCATTTGAAGTCTTCACAAAAAAGGACCGACTTCACAAAAAAGGAGTAGGATTCTCAATTCGTCTGTATGTTTTTTTTAGGGTTCCGAACCCAAAGGGTACCAAATGAACACTTTCTGAGACTTTGCTGTCCGTTCGTCCGTCCGTCCGTCCCTCCGTGTGTATGTGCGCACTTTGCAGATCTGTATCTTCTTAACCCTAATAGGTTCAATACTTGAACTGTTCACAAAGTATATATCCGTCAGTGTATAACGGCCCAGACGAAATTTTATAGATGCATGTAAATTAATTAAAAGTTGTTTTGTTAACTAAAACAGGTAAAATAAATTATTTTTCAAAAATAATAAAAACCGACTCCATAACCACAAACAGGCACTCAAAAGCGAAAAATAAATTACTTAATATAATTATTATAAGCGCTACTTATCTATTTGAAGTCGGTGCCAGCCAAGTCTAATAGGTAGTAGATAGATATTACCTACATGTATCTACCTACTTACTACTACTACATACATAGTATCTATCTACTATCCAAAAGACTTGGCTGGCACCGACTTCAAATAGATAAGTGGGTAGCGCTTATAATAATTATATTAAGTAATTTATTTTTTGCTTTTGAGTGCCTGTTTGTGGTGATGAAGTCGGTTTAAATTTTATTTGAAAAATAATTTATTTGTGGAATAAACATAATTATCATTTCGAAAAGCTATACCGTTTTCGTTGATTCCAACGTAATGCGTGTTTGGTATTGTTCCGAGCGATACATTAAATGTTATGATGGCACGAGTATCGTTCGATCGTGGAGTTTATCACCGAATCTCACCCTGAAGTTCGCAGGTCGTGTCCAATCATTGACCATTGTTGTAAATACCGTGTACTGGTAATTACGTTCCATCGATGTGTCCAACAATAACTCCACGTAAAACCATGTCACAGTAAAAAACAACATATTAACTCACTGATACTCAAGCGAGTAATGTTTATTTCAGTTGGACAAGGTGTCATTTAGAATTGTTTAGTGTGTACAGAAAACATTCTGCTATATTTACGTCTAAGATCTGATAAGCTTCAAAAAGGTGAAGTTTCTTTGTGCATTGTGCAACGTAAGTATTAGATGGCCATAGATAGAGTAAGCTTATTTATTGTAGTAATGTTGTGTGTCAGTCAAATGAAACGCTGTTATTTAAATGGTAGAGAGAAATTATATGACCAATTGAATTAATAAATTTGCCCTTTCTATTAGTGAGCACAACTTTTTAAATCATGTGATGAAAGTGATTGTCAAATCAAGCACACTTTTTATGATATGTAATGTTGGTTTAAAGTTTATTGCTTATAAGTTTATTTTAGCATAGGTATTGTACTAATATTTATTAGTAGATAGATAGATAAACGCTTTATTTGCACACCAATAACACAGAAACTACGCAAGGAAATGACTTATTCTAAGTAATGCAAAGGGCGGTCTTATCACTTCAAGCTATTTCTTCCAGAGAACCATACTTGGAGTGATATTGAGAGACTGTGACGGACGTGGTGTATACCTAAATACACATGTATACACAAACATACATGCAAATATACATAATACATTACATAAACTTACGTAATACATTTACACAAATACATATATACAAATAATTCAAATAGTAAAACCCACATTAGTAAAAAGTTACAGGATTAGCAGTCATTAATAAATAAGTTAAATTTCCTCAATCTTTCTCTGAATGTATGGGGAGATAGAAATTGTCTTATTTCGGTAAAGCATTTATCGAAGAAGGTAGTCAAATGTGTGGGGATTTGCAGTAAGATTTTCGGCTGACCTCAACTTTAGGGAGTGCTGAGAGTACAGACACTCAAAGTTTACTTTAAGATAGGGTGGGGAAGCAGGATTCAAAATAATGAAAGAAAAGAAACAGAGAAAAGAGAGACATTTAGTCAATTTCTTAATTTTCTTGTTAATAACCAAATTAATTTTGGGTGTTGTAGGTATGTTTTTTACCCAAGTGCTCAGTAGGGTTAAGTTTCCTGAGTATATGTACTTACCTATGTTTGTATGTGAACGCCTATACAAAAATAGGCTGAATCGATTTTGATTAGCAGGGTGTCGTTAGGTTCGTGTGTGTATGTGTGACTCCGAGTGACGTAGGCTCATTCGTTGTGAAGAATTCTGAGATAAATACTTTAATCATACAAAATATAGCAGTCAGTTTGTGTGTAAAGAAATGTCTTAGCTACATTCATGTTCAAATGATTAGGCATTATATGTGTATTTGTCGGGTCGCTTACTATAATACTGCGCTTTTGTTATAAAACAAAACCTGAGTATTTTAAGTTGTCTCCAACATATTAGTGGTCGCCGGAGGTGCCGTTAGGTACATTACAGCATAATGTTATTCAATATAATAAAATTTTAATGCATTTTAATTCAGTCTAACGAATTTCGTAAGTATTAAACAGTTAAGTGTATGTAACGCGAGAAACTAACACCATAGACTTAAACGGTCACTGATAGCGAGTACTAATTCAATGTTTGAGTTTTGGCCACCTCTGCGATGGGGTCCCATCTAAATATATTGTAAAGCACACCTCACATTACCTAGAGTTGTGAGGACCGCACTCGCGACATGTGTCTCGAGAATCTTCTTTCACACGTACCTATTATTGTCCAATGCAGAATTTATTTAGTGTGTTGGTGGCTCGGCCGAGTGTCGCGTTACCTCCGCATTAGGGGCTCATTTACTCGAAAAATATGTAAATGATTGTAATAAATACGTATTAAATGTCTTCATATTTGGGTAATATTGTTATTGTCGTTCTGTTTTATGACGTGACAATTATGAACGACGGTTTAACTGTACAATATTATCTTAAGCCGCTTATTTTGGAAATTATTGCATAAATTGTGGAAGAATGTTCTGTTTATGACTATAAAAGTTGAATAATAAAACGTTAGACAATTGTGTGTAGAATTAATGTCGCTATGATTTGTAAGCGAGCGCCGGCTGTAACTTATAAGATGTGAACAAAACATGCTGAGGACTGAGGAGAATGAAAAATGTCTTGATGATTGCTCTTTTATAAGCTTCATGGTATTTTGATTCGACTGTTTGTGTTATTTATTCATGCATTTTTAATCAAATAAATATAACTAAACTATTAATATAATGCGCAGCTCGGACTGTTTAAAAATTATCGTAAATTTGATACTTGTTAATATTGTCAGTGTAAAAATTACTTACGTTAAATTTAGCCTGTGTAAAAAGTTTACTTTTGTACAAAAACATTTATCTGCATTTAGTTTTAGACGGGACTAGTGCGCTGCATCAGTTCATCATTTTCTACACCAGATCTCAAAAACGGCCGAGTAAATCCGCACCGGTTTAAACAAGCTGCTACTCGGTCTACCTAGAAGAGACACTAACAACATTATCCTAGTCGCTGGCGAGTAGCAGGCCCCGTGCTGTAGGTAGAAGCAAGCTGGTGCTAGAGGCAGGGTAGTCGCGATGGAGTCGCGTCCATTAGCCGCTATCGGATGCTAGATAAGAGACACGCGACCGCTGGGTGGTCCGCTATATCCGGTACTGTACTACAAAGGTTCCGTACAAGTTGCAGCTCTACAAATAGGCGTCGAAGGAAATCCGCTGAAATCAGAGACGTTTTCAATTACATATTCAAAAGTGTCTTATGTATAAAATCTTCTATCATCAGTTAGAAGAAAAGTCGTAGGTGATGGTAGCGCAGGATTTAAACGCAGGGCGAAAAGAGGCCTTTATCTAGCAGGGAGTGGACTAAAGGCTGCAAATAATGACGAATGTCACCATCTTCGACGACATCATCGCTTATCATCACGCAAGATAGTTGTCAAACGCTAACCGAAAATTAATAAAAAAAACCTGCACAAGGCTTTATAAATCTTTCTTGCGTACCTTATTGGTTTGGTTATTATAGTTTTAAATTGGTTTGCTTTGTTTGATAACGGATCCCCAAAAAGTATAATGGGTTGTGTATATCTTTATATAACTGCGCGTGCGCGCCGCTATCATACTGTACTCAATTAATATTAATTTAAATAATGTTATGAGGTGTACCGTTAGAAAGATTTGTTGTCCCTGGGAGTACGTACCACGGGCCACAGGCACGGGCGTGACTCTTGGCTTAAGGTCGTAGCTCGAGATCATGGATTATTTGTTCAACAAACCCGACAGGGTAACTAATTTAGTTGTTCACAGATAAGCTTATGAAGGTTCAACTAACTAAAGAGACCACAGAAATATTTATAATAAGGTAGAAAGGAACAAATCATATATTATAATCATGTGAAATTATTAAATTCTTTCCGCTATGGGCCCCACCTTGTTTTTAGGGTTCCGTACCCAAAGGATACCAGCGGGACCTTATTACTGAGACTCCACTGTCCGTCCGTCCGTTCATCCGTTTATCACAGGGCTGAATCTACTGAACCGTAATAGGTAGACACTCGAAATTTTTACAAAGTGTGCATTGCTATTGCTGCTATAACAATTTAAAATGTAAAGGGGTCAGTCCATACATGAAACGTGTACTTTTTTGCGCTTTTCTTACCGTTAAAGACACTTGACATTTTCATACACACATTCACACATTAATATGGTTGCTATGGCAACAAATAATGACAATAATATGTTATAAAAGTTAAGAGGTATATACAAGAAAAGTGTTTCTTCAGCATTTATTACTCAATCTTATAAAATATTGTACAGTTACTACTGTACCACGGAACCTTCCTGTGCGATTCCAACTTGCACCTGGCTGGTTTATATTTTTTTCATGTTGTCCATGTTCAATTTTTGCCGTAGGAGTTTTAGTTTATTTTAGTTTTGGAGTAGGCATTGCAGTACTTACTTTAAATCTTTTTTTACTTTTTGGGATGTCTACACAGGCAAAGCTGAGAGGATAGTCTATGCTATATGTAAGCACCACCAAGAAGTTGTTCACACATAGTTGCACGCTATGAGCATGTAGCCAGGTGCCGACAGAGGGCGGTATCTTGGTGTCGCAGGGCTTGTTCATCCAGTTATACACTTCCTTATGTTTTTTAACATATCTATCTAGTGATAGATATTGATGGTAAAGGACCTATAAACTTATTCAGCATATAATATAATATAATCTAATACTATACGAATCTTTGTACTGACACACTGACTGACTGTCTGACTGACAGACAACGCACAGCCTAAACCGCTGGTCGTAGAGACTTGAAATTAGAATTAGGGTATATTTGTCTTAGTACGTAAGGGTGTACTAAGAAAGGATTTTCCAAAATTCACCCCTTTAGGGTATGAAACGGGGGTTCAAAGTTTGTATCGAGAAACAAGATTAGATAGTATTTTCGATTCAAAACTTCACACAAGTGCTTCAGTAAAAAAAATAAGTGAATACGTGTTTCAGGCTTTTTCAAAATTCCACCCCCAAAAGGGTAAAATGGGGTAACAAAGTATGAAAATCAATATTGTTTCGGAATGCGCTGAATTTGGCATGCAAATAGTTATTACGACGATAGTTTTCTCGGAGAAATTATTATTTTAAAATTCACCCCTTAAGGGATGAAACGGTGGTTCAACGTTTGTATGAAAAAACATGATTAGATAGTATTTTCTATTCGAAGCTTCATACAAGTACTCAAGTAAAAAAATAAGTAAATACGTGTTTCAGGTTTTATTAAAATTCCTCTCCTAATAGGGTGAAATTAGGGTAACAAAGTTTGGAAATCAATATTGTTTCGGATTGCGCTGAAATTTGGCATACAGATAGTTACTACGACGTTAGTTCCCTCTGAGAAAGGATTTTCCAAAGTTTACCCCTGAAGAAGATGAAACGGGTGTTCAAAGTTTGTATGGAGAAACAAGATTAGATAGTATTTTCTATTCGAAACTTCACACAAGTACTTAAGTAAATAAATAAGTAAACAACACGTACGAGTTGTAGGATTTTTTAAATGGGGTAGGTAACAAATTCTGAAAATTTGGGTTTTTTTGGTTTTATAAATATGAATCCCGATTTGCCTTAGTCACGCGATAACATGAATACGGGAGAACCGATTTGGCTAATTCTTTTTTTATGTCTTTAATGATAGAATCGTTTTTACTCAAGAAAAGTTTTAGGTACATTAAAGGAGTTTTTAATGCGGGCGAAGCCGCGGAGCACTTCTAGTTCTACATATAATATAATTAAGATTTAAAAACTAAAACAACTGACTTCCATGCCCCGCGAGTCAGTTTCAGTAGCAACTTTGAGACGTTTATCGTCATATCTCTGGAGATACTTATCAGATCTCGATGAAATTACAATGGGACCACCTCGGAAACGTCGAATCGGTTCACAATTGACGGAGTAATCGCGTAACATACATACAAAAAAAATACATATAGACGAATTGAGAACCTCCTTTTCGGAAGTCGGTTGAAAATAGTCAATAAACTTTAAAGAATCACTTTTTATTCTAACTTTTTATATTGATTGAAGTACTGAAACACACAGGTACGTTTATGGTTGGCAACCCTACTTTAATATTTTTTTAATGTTGAATGGTTCATTACTTTTGTTTTTTTTTAATTCAAATCGTTAATTTTTTTTAACACATGATATTCCAACATAATGGTATATCATTAACATTACAATCTAGTCTTAAGACTAATAAGTAATTTAAATTTGACCTAAGCTGCTAACTATTGTTAGTTAAACTAAGAATGTGTCCAATGGCACTTTTCTTATTGTCTCTATTAAGGCGAAGACACTATTTTATTGCGTTCTTTGTAAGCACTGTTCACTATTTTACTGTCACTTCACTACACTAACTTAAAAGGTTTGATCCTTTTTAGTCTTCTCACTATGTCCGTGTTGTCGAGGAGCTGGAATCGTTAAATTCTGCTTTTTTTGTAATGTTTACTTGATTTTTGCTAGGATTTATTTTATGATTTTGACGTGTATATGTGCATATATTAATACTGCCTACATACTGAATAAATGCTTTAATTTGATTGGATTTGACTAAGTTCCAGGAAATTAAGATATTCGTTTGATAGTAAACGATGTTAATCCAGGGAACATTTGTTATGTAAAATAAAAATCAGACATTGTAATTTGTACGTGTTGTATAAGTAGCAAGGTTTGCCGACTCCTTCGCTGTAAAGCTGTAAATATTAACATAAGAAATTGTTATTAAGGTACAAGTTGTAAACGTACTTGATAGTTAATAAGTTCATGCTCGTACAGACCATCCAATTTACTCAGTACGACTGCGCAATTATAATAGCACTGTTTTACTGCAGATTGTAAACCTGCTGTAACAGATCGTTTCTACAACACATACCCTGTGGTACGTATTAAAACTTTACGATATATGTTTAGTGTTTATGTTAGCAGGTGGAAGGCCAAGCGCGACTTTCGCTTGATGTGTTTTGACGTCTGTAGGAAAGGCTAGAGCACACGTATAGCGAGTTGATAGGCGAGTCAGTGGTCTCGGCCGAGTGCTCGGTACGTATGAACTCATCACTGAGAGCTCAACCGAGTTCAAGGGCGAAACGGTCACTTGGGCTCTGTTTTATCAACTAGTCACTAGACCGACCTAGTAATGATGACTCATGAGACATTTCTCATAAGTCATCATAGCTTGGTCGGTGCCACGCTAATCTTTAATTTTCCGGCAAATTGCGCGTCACTGCATTACGCCACTCACCCTGACACTTAAATATAGGTACATAATATTATAATTTCATAATATCCTTTGATAATATCCTTTAAAAAAAACCTTTACCATATTCATTTATTTGCAGTGCCCTTTAAATTGAATAATATTTTTTTCAATATTAGCCCTCGACTGATTTATGTATAATTTGTTCATTGAGCCCGTTTCAATAAGCCCAAACACATCATCTCTGCTGTTAGATGGTGAAGAGTTGATTATTCTTCAGATTCCAGGAGATGTCACGTCAAACTTTTAAAATCCTAGACCGCATCATCACTTAACAACAGGTGAGATAGTGGTGAAACGCTAGCCTGTAAAAAATAAAAATAAAACTTATCACACCCCTCTTTTTGCGTTGGGGGTTAAATACTTGTTGGGAGTTAATTGCTATTTCACAGCTGAATAACTGTAGGACACAAAAATGAATATTTCTCATACGATTATCCCCACAGCACTCACTATTGTCTCAGTTCTCCTCAGTAAACATTAACTTAATCAACAGTGATGAAACATTGAACGTATGTAACTAACGACAGCGAGCAGTATCTGCGAACAGAGATGCGATCTCGCGAGAGATAGCGTGAGGACTCCACATACAAATCCGCATCCGGGAAGCGAGGACACCACATAAACACCGGGAACAGGTTCTACCTTCCCGGACTGTCTACTGGGAATACTATCTGCTGATGGGAATCGAAAATATCTGCGATATTCGCATGCGATATTCTTCACACTTACACTTATTAGATTTGTACGATACATGTTTGTCTAGAGTAAACACTATCATATAAAGGCACCCGCACCCGCATATCACAGGACGCCGCGGTGTGTCTGACCTTAACTGAATTAAAACTATGTCTATTTTATATATGTAGATATGTAAAGCTAAGGTACAGTTACATTTTATCAATGTACGAGTAATTCTCCTGTCGGTATGTTTGTTGCCACGAGCCCCGCCCTACAACTTTGTTTGGGCGGTCGGTTACTTGATACCTTACCTACACAACATAGCTCATAAAATTGAAGAACATACGCTGTTTCTATGTTTCAGGCAAAGCTATGAGACATCCCTATCTATATATATATATATATAATTACGTATTCTACGTTTGACGATGTGATATATATATATATATATCACATCACATCACATCGTCAAACGTAGAATACGTAACTATGTTCTTTCTGAAAAGTCTGAAGCTTCATTGACGAATACAATAAGAATACAAGTCTCAACTATTCAGACATCTATACTAATATAATAGGTAATGAAAAAAATATAGTTTATTTATTTTGTTTCCTTCGCTTATCAAAAGCTACATTATCACATCTCAGAGAATATCTTATACAGGTTGGATTTTTGAGATGAGACTGTAAAGGCAGGTATCTCTTTGGTTGTAGATATACTAAAATATTCTGAGAATGCTGTGCGATTAAATTTTAAAATTGCATTTACAGAATGAAAAACAAATTTCAAGTATCCACCTATAACAGTTAAGCAGATACAGCCTTGTGAAATTCGGAAAGACGAAAGGACGGACAGAGAGCGAAGTCTCAGTAAAAGGGTTCCTTTGGTACCCTTTAGGTACTGTACCCTAAAAATGTAGATTCAGCTAGAAAATGGGCAATTTACACAAAAAAAATGATGAAAATTACTAGATCGATTGGTATCAAAAATATGTTAGCAAAACTATGTAATTTCATCCCAAAAATCCATCCTGTATCTCTTCCGAGGCTAAACCGCGAGGGGGATTTGCCAGTATCACATTATATATTATATTATAATTATAATTATATATATAAATACTTAAGTATGTGTATAAGTGTTTAAAACATACTAATAGACTTACTTACAAAATACCATAAACGAATAAACTGGCCAAGTGTAAGTCGGACTCGCACTCGTAGGGTTCCGTAACACAGTAGAGTATTCTATAACTATGATTTTTCGCAACTACAAAAATAACTTTGTTTTTCATAGTGTTTGTATGAAAAACAAAGTTATACTTGCGGTCGCTATATCTCAGCAACTGCTGACTGTATCTCGTTCAAGCCAATTTTCGTTGAAAGTTTTTATTGAGATCTACAGAATATATTTTTTCTAGATTTTTCACTCACTTACTTTAGCAGTTAGAGGGGGTAGGGAAGGGGGGGGGGGGGGGCACATTTTACCACTTCAGACGCGCCTATCTTTTAAATGACTGACTTTGAGAAAAAATGATTTTAGAAACCTCAATGTCATTTTTAAAGACCTATTCATAGACACCCCATACGTATAGGTTTGAAGACAATTTTTTTTTTGTGTTCCAGTTCCATGTATGGGATGCCCTTAAACTTTTATATGTTTTATTTTTGTATAAAAATCGGAAAGCGATTTACAGAATACATCTACCTACCAAGTTCCAATTCTGTAGTCCTAATAGTTTCGGAATAAGGGTTCCGTTTTTTGCCATTCGGCTACAGAACCCTAAAAATTTACCGTATGATGTACCTTTTTATCGTCCAATTTAAGTGATGCAGACTAAAGACGGCATTTAACTAAACGATGGTGCGCAGTCTGTGGTCACCACCGATCAATAGTTGTGTCGGTTGTGGTCACCAGTCTGTCGAACGGTTGCGGTCGCGGCCTGCCATCAACATGAGTGCTCCATTGTTTCACGAAACGCTCGGATGCACCTCACCACAAATAGGTTTATATTGATTGCTATTTAAGTCAACAGTTAGATGATATAGGGGTATTACGAGTATCAGATATTTATTCTTCGTTCAAGTACCAATCATAATTTTCGAGTTGAACTGATGATTTATAATTACGTGAATCTGATTCCCTATATTGAATTTAACTTGACACTTTATAGTGTGAAGAGAAGTGTTTATTGAAAACAGGGCTTGGATGCTAAAGTCTCAGTGTAATTGGTGCACGCAAAATCTAGGGGTTTGGTTGTCACGGTGAATGTCACAGCTTACAACCAGGCGAACGTCTCATGTCGGTTCCTAACACTAAAACACGCCGGAACTAAAAATAGACTCCGGGCTCCATCATCAAACTTTTACCATTGTCACCAAGCTATTGGATTGGGCTAGTCAACGAATCAAATTCGTCTAAACTCGAGGGGGCTTACTAGAAGCCACTGAATAATTCCACTATCCACCTTCTGGTTCCATCGTCAAATCAGCTCCAAGATACCCAATCATATTATTTTTGTTTGAACAACATATACATATAGGGATTGTGTGCAATATACATATACGGCCTTACTAATAAAGTTTTTTTCACTCTGTATACACGTTGTATACCACAAAAGCTGACCAATAAAAATATTTTTGACGTAAGCGTTGGATAAAGTTGGTATACAGATGTGCCATTATCAAAGGAGGCTAATCATTTCTTAAACAGCCTGGGACCCTAGTTTAGCGAGTGTGTAGGATTAAAATGGCGGATTTCTCTATTATCAGCTGATCGAAATCATGTCTAGACATAGTAACTATTATTGAATAATTATTCGGCCTTACTAATGCCTCCAATGCATAATTGGGTTAACAAATGCAATCCACTAATTTCGTCGTAACGTCACTTCGCACCATGGCTTAATTGGCAAAAGCACCGGAACATGTTATTCCGGAGGTTGCGGGTTCAAGTCCCGTTGGTACGATGAAATTTTGTCTGTGTCTAGTATTCTGTGAATAAACGCTTTGATTATTCAAACTTCAAAAAGTATGCTGTTATTTGAGGATCGTTTGTATGTGTTAGATTTGTTCTCATTGAAATGGATTACATAAATTATTTCGACTTATTTGACCATTGGGAGATAGAGGAGGCAAATAAAAAATCGAAAACATTATGAAGACCGAGCAGATCCATTTTTTTTTAACAATTCAGATTTTCCAAATTACAGGTTTACGAAAAGCTATGTGAAACAAACTGAACGCAGTGATTACACTCTCTTTGGAAATTGACAATTTATTCAAAGATGGCTACAATCATGTTTATATTGTAGCGATGGAGACCGCTAGTCTCCATGGATACAATGTCAACAGCGTAGACAGAGGACAACAGTCAATTTGAGTGTTTCGTTCTAAAATTTGTTTTAAGTCTTTCACTCCTACTAAAAGAAAATATGTTACATTATATCAACAAATTTCAACAAAAAGTTCTAAAAACAACGTAGTTTGATTAATATTGCATTCCTAAAACAAAATTTCATGACTAATATTAATAATTGGTAAACTTTATGAAAAAATAATTTACGGAACTATTTAAGACGTAAGCAGTTTCGAAACGAATTGACTAATAGTTGCCAGATGAAAAATAAAAAAGTGTTAAACGTCTATGTAGATACCCACCTCCTATTCAACGTTTATTAGTCAAACAATAGATTGACGCGTGTTTAGCGCTTATTCCTTGTGCAACTGCACAACCGTTTAACAGACGTATAGGCAAATTTTTATTAGTAAGGCCGTAATAGTTGCCAGATGAAAAAAGAAAAAAGTGTTAAACGTCTGTGTAGATATCCACCGCCTATTCAACGTTTATTAGTCAAACAATGGATTAACGCGTGTTTAGCGCTCATTCACTGTGCAACTGTACAACCGTTTAACTGATGTATAGGCAAATTTTTATTAGTAAGGCCGATAGGGTTTCATTTCGATAACGACGATTAGAAGTACCTAGGTATTTTTTTTTGTGTTAAACTATTCAATCTCATCCCGGCGTCCCGATTTTACCATCACACCTCTCGCCGTAGACAACACGCTTATCCACATATTAATCACTGATATTTCTGATTTCAGTTTTTTTAAATACAGTTACCGCTTTGCTTGTAATGGATCGTGCAAACTGATAAGAACATCTAAACTTTCCGGTTGTACAGTGGAGTTCTATAGGAAATTGGAACTGCGTACTATATTATACATATACTCATATGTATAATGTAGCAGTGTCAGTAACAGGTATATTAAATCTATGAGAACATGTTCCCGGCGTGATGGTGAGTACTCGCAGCCGTCACTTTCCACGATGGATGCACGCACATGCTATCTGTTTGCTGTTCATGAGGATGCGCAGACACCTATATAACTACAGTCAAATAACTACATTATATTTTCAGTTTTACGGAAAACAATTACATTTATAATCGAAGTAGCCGTAACTAAGTATAGTGATTTGTACACAGCGGTGCTGATTCAGAATCAAATACACTTAGCTAGTGTGCTGCTGATGGAGGAACACTACATGCTGTTAGTGCGCTGCCCCAAATAAATTAAGATAAGGAAAAGATAATAAAATACTGATTCTCTGCGATTTTTTTATTATTTCTAACAGTCAACTACTTGACTAATATATCTCCTGATTATAATTGTAGATGCGGTCTAATATCTTTGACTATAATACGAAGTTGGCCCTGAGATGGGACACTGGACAATTCACCACTGGTTAATCCAAGCCTTAGAGCGCAACGTTCCCAACCTATCGTCCACACTGGCTGACATGTTTCAATGCAGCTACAGGGCTACCAACAACCTAATAAAAAAAATATATATATATATATGATATATGCTAGCGTTTGACCACTATCTCACCTGTTGGTAAGTGATGATGCGGTCGAGGACGGTAGCACGCTAGGCCTAGAATAGAAACTGGCTCTCAAGGATAGCTGCCGGAATACATTATAGATGTTTAGCGACAGATTTTCTAACTGGAGGGTGGTAGCTGGCCAGGCGGACACTAGACATTGTCCTACAACAATGCGGGGGTTGAAGGTTTCTTAACGATGTTTTTACTTCACTGGAGGGGCCACTATGAAAAGCGTACCTAATATTTTCGATAGAAAAGTCCACAGGTGCGCGGCGGGAATTTAACTCGCGTAGAAGCCGATCATCCTGTGTCCATTTGTAGTGGTAGGACTTCTGCTAGTCCGTCTGGGGCAGTACCACCACTTTGCCAATACATTTTCAACCGTGAAATAGGAATGTTTTTCGGTGGAAATGACAAAGTGTCCAGTGAAATTACAGGGCATGTGAGACTCAACATATTTATGTCTCAAGGCAACAGGTGCAGTGCAGTGACATGCAAAATTCTGGTAGTCCAGAATTTTCTACCAGAATTTTTGCATGCCGCTGTTTCTGTAATAGGTAGGCGTCATCGTTTACCATCAGGCGAGCGTCGTGCTTGTCCTGTTACCTCATACCATAAAAAAAATCTCCCACGACACCACCGGGCCCTCAAAATGCTACTAAAATCTTTGTAACTCTATCCACATAACTATCGTAAATTAATGAAGTTATTGTAAAATATATAATTATGTCGTGTCTATCCTTGCATTGTAATCTAGTATCTCAGTACCTCCCGTTTTCCATAGTTCACAACACAAAGGTTAGAGCTCGCAGTATCGTTGGGTATCGCGTGGTTTATAGCCCATCGATGCTCAGATACGAGTCGTGCATACGTTCGGGTGTCTGATACAGTATCGCAGATCACTACATCGCTCGATAGCAGGGATCGGTGTAAGCTCACTTATCACGAGGCAGATTATCGGGACGTACGCGTTAACTATGTCTGCCAAACATCGTGCATCGGGAACTGATGCCTGAGTTACGGTGTGTACAGTCTCAGTAGTCTCTCTACTGGTACGATTGGGACCGATTAATCGTTGGATAGAAGAAGATGTTAGATAAAGCTGTCTAGCTGCATTTCCTTCTAATAGACGTTTGTGATGACAGAAAGTGGCAGTATTATCTGTGTAGGTAACTAGGAACACTATATACTACATGCAACTTATGGGTGGTTGCGAGTCAAGCGGAACATTGTTAGAATGTGCTCGTACAATCTGTGGATGAACGCCCGTGCTAGGATCTGGACCGGCTATATATCTCGCTTAGAAATCAAGCATTCTATCTTAACAATTACCTGCCCGTGGGTGACAATAGGAAGCCACTAGGTTGAGGTCTAGCCTACGGACGCAGGAAGACAACAATGATCTGCCCGTGGGTGACAATAGGAAGCCACTAGGTTGAGGTCTAGCCTACGGACGTAGGAAGACAACAATGACCTGCCCGTGGGTGACAATAGGAAGCCACTAAGTTGAGGTCTAGCCTACGGACGTAGGAATACAACAATGACCTGCCCGTGGGTGACAATAGGAAGCCACTAGGTTGAGGTCTAGCCTACGGACGCAGGAAGACAACAATGATGTGCCCGTGGGTGACAGTGATCTCCATAAATAGATACATAATAAAAAAAATAATATACATTAGCTCGTTTGTTGTCACTTGGTGACAATGCCACTAATGAGAAATAGTTCAAAGGTGACATCAGCTTGATTTATGCGCACATTTTCATACCAAATTTGTTTTTTATATTTGAGTGACAAATGTGTATAATTTGCCAGTTTTAGAAAAACTAATCAGTCTCCGTTGTCCCACTGGTTCAGAGGTCCTAGCTTGTAGTACGGTTAATGTAAGTGTGACCAACTGCGAGTTAACCATTATTTTGCATTTATCTCAATTTTTGGAGCCAGATTAATTTAAAATCGACATATTGGATGTGTAAATATCAGAATGTGTCATAAGAACTTGGTGGTACTATTCATTAGCTATTTTTCAGAAATGCTTAAGCTTGTTATAATTATGAATTATTTGACATATTTTTATGAGTGCGCCAAAAACAAATTGTACATGTTTTATGAGAATGGGTAAAAAAAAACTGGATTTTTCTAAATTAGGAAGGCAGGAGGTACTATTTGCTTCTCAATTTTTATAAATAGAGGCAGGTGATTGTGAATAAGTAGTCAGTGTTGTGTAAATCAGTTGTCGGCTGTCGTGTCGGAACATTTAAGAGCACATCCCGTTGACGGAGGTTTCCGGTGCTTCGCTGCGCCCGCACAGCCTGCTTTATGTATCCTGCGTCGCGGCTCGCAGCCTGGGATCGCAACTCGTCTACTGTCTACCGTCTACTCTACTCTACTCTACTCCATACTACATCTACATAATACACATATGTAGGAACTTACATTTTCTTTGAACTTTCGAGATTCGACCACACATTACATTCTCGACCGCATCATCACTTACCAACAGGTGAGATAGTAGTCAGATGCTAGCCCTTATGATATTTAAAAAAAACTGTATATTTCAAATTAACAGCCGTCGTTATAAAGTATAACATAAGGTATAAAAAGAAGTTCATAGAATTTGTCATATTATTTGTATGATATGATTTGACAGGACAAACACTAGGTTAAAATGATGCTATTCGATGACACCTGCCTTACTTTGAGACTGAACTGTCACATTGAGACGACGTCTAGATATCAGTCCTCACATTCTATATTATTTTCAGGGCGCCAGATAAAATAAACAACATACATAAGAAATTAACATAGTAAGCAGTTCAGTACTGAAAGTTAGTTCAGTCCTGTGGAATATTTCCATCATCCTTACCTTCGATATCTAGATTTATACCCACATTAAATATTTTGCAAAATATCAATATCGTGACCATAACTAGAATAGATGTTTCTACAAAACTATAGATAGCTCTATGTAGGTACCTACTTATCATTTCTATGTAGGTATATTTTAGTAAGTAGAGTCTGTCATATATCATTAAGTATAGAGCCGTCGACAGCAGTTATTGTCCAGTGAAGAGCTTAAATCCCTCTCACACGTCCACTGGGAGGATTATCATAGCTGTACCCAGTGCCACAGATGAATATACCAGTTACTGTGTCAACACTGTGTCCACAATAACCGCCATATGTTTGTGTATTAAACTGTACCATGTTGCAGCGCATGCTACGTGCTCGTACTATAATCCTTAACTGTGTAGTGTAGATGGTTACACTTAACCAATGTTATTAAATATTAAAATGTTTCTTGGATCATTGAAACGTTAGTGCTTATGGTCACACGGCTATGTTTCGAATAAAATATCTGAAGAAAATAATGGTATAGTTTAAAATGTACTTATATACAAATAAACTGGCCAAGTGCAAGTCGGACTCGCACTCGTAGGGTTCCGTAACACAGTTAAGTATTCCATAACTATGATTTTTCGCAACTACAAAATTAACTTTGTTTTTTCATAGTGTTTGTATGAAAAGCAAAGTTATCTTTGCGGTCGCCATATCTCTAAAGCTGCTGACTGTATCTCGTTCAAACCATTTTTCGTTGTTAGTTTTTATTGAGATCTACAGCATATATTTTTTTTAGATTTTTCACTCCCATACTTTAAAAGTTAGAGGGGGGGGGGGGGCACACATTTTACCACTTTAGACGCGCCTATCTTTCAAATGATTTACTTTGAGAAAAAATGATTTTAGGAACCTCAATGTCATTTTTAAAGACCTATCCATAGACACCCCACACGTAAGGTTTGAAGAAAAAAAATTATTTTCTTTCAGTTCCATGTATGGGATGATTCCCCTTAAACTTTTATATTTTTAGGGTTCCGTAGCCGAATGGCAAATAACGGAACCCTTATAGATTCGTTATGTATGTCTGTCTGTCTGTCTGTCCGTTTTGTATAAAAATCGGAAAGCGGTTCACAGAATACATCTACCTACCAAGTTTCAATTCTGTAGTCCTAACAGTTTCGGAATAAAATGGCTGTGACATACGGACGGACAGACAGACAGACAGACATGACGAATCTATAAGGGTTCCGTTTTTTGCCATTTGGCTACGGAACCCTAAAAATGCATGTATGTATACTTGCATATTTTACATACACTAGGTACTAAAACTTAAATATTTTGTCGTAACATATTGCTTAATCTTGTCTGTATTCGAGTCATCATCATGATCATCGTAATCAGCCAGTGTCAGTCCGCTGCTAGACGTAGGCCTCTCCCAAGACACGCCACTGAGCCTGATCTTCGGCTCATTGGGAGGGATATGCTCTAATCGCCACGCTGGGCAGGCGGGTTGGCGATTGTAGGACGTAGCTCCTCGCACCGGTGACGCTGCTGCCCGTCACCGGCCTGTAGTATTTAGCTACGCCATAATTTGAAATGGTTATACCGCCATTTGTCGGTCGCCAGAGCCTCGTTTGTTGGTCAGCAGGATGCACCACGGACAGGTGGGGTTGGCTGGGAGCACTGAGGTGGTATTTGTTCTCCCTTACATTCCAATTACAGTGAAGTAAAGGAAGGGTAATGATAACTGATCACACCATTTGTGTGTGAATATATTTTTTGGATATTTCTTTGTAGTATGGCTCCTTGTGAACCTATATTGATAAATTAGAAGGTATCTTGATTTTTCGTTATTATTCCATGGTTACATGCTTCATCACTTAAAATATAAGTAGCTATAAATAAAATAGAGATTTATAAAAATACTAATACTACAAAATAATATCCTACTAATATCATTATTGTAAACGCGATAGTGTGTGAGGATGGATGGATAGATAGATGGAGGTTTGTTATACCTTCACGTAAATATTATTGGACGTCAAAATTTCTGTGCTTTTCGGCTTAAAAAGTATCCCAGATGTCAATCCAAGTTATATACGTACTGTCTGTGTGCCAAACTTCATCTAAATCCGTTAAGCTCTTTGCGTGAAAGAGTAACAAACATTCATCCATACATACTTACAAACTTTCGCATTATAATATGAGTATGATAAGATACTGAAAAGTTAATATTTAATAGATAAGTAACGCTACGACTTAATTAATACAGATTCAGTAAATTGATCACACGTACATACATTATGTATAGACCTATAAATCTAAATGTCACTGATAATTTCGCTCTCCTGACATTTCGAGGTCTATAATCTGAAGGGTGTCATTACTGGGTCTATCATAAGTATACCTCAGTCCTCGGTCCCTCTCAGACACGCGACGGAGCTGCCCTCTCGCGGGGCTGGCGTGACCGATTGTTTGTAATTATTCGGTGAAATAAATCGGTCAGTAATTGCTCAGCAAATAGTGGGGTACTCGCCGCGGCTCGATTCAGAGCTGGAACAGGCTACAGTTATCAACGAATCAATTATGTTTTTATTATTTTTTATATGCCAATTTGTTGTTGGTCGACGGTTGATTAAATTATTTCTAGAACTGTAAGGTACAGGTAGTATATATATATATAAACGTAATTATGTTTCGAAAGTTGATGACTTGTAACAGTATGTTTAACATTAATAATGTCAGGACGAACTCTCCTAATCATAAGAGTTTATATTTGAATCTAATCTCCTTGTCCTACCTAACCTTCCATGTGTGCGAAATATTTTGACCCCCTTTAAAGAGGCAAATTTGTTGCTGATACAGCATCGATATAAAAAGGTAGATGCGGTACTCACTCTTAAGCCACGTAAACATAATGGAACTAGAAACATCTAAAGTACATGAAAACACGAATTTCTAATGTCGAGCTTGATGTGCATGCAGAACAGAGGAAGGCATTGTTGCAAATTATTTAAATAGATCTGCGATTATTGCACATGTAATTCTGTACGTGCTACACAAGCGCCAGTTCGATTGTGACTAAGGTGAAATTAGGTTCGCGAACCTAATACATACGGTCCACATTGAGGAGCGGGGTCTCTTATCTCCCTACATGATATACTGATACAATTATTTTTTTTTAGCCGTGAATAAACTAGATAATTTAACTTAGTAATTAGGTTCACGATATAGGTCGTATCGGTCGAGGACGGTGTCTGTGTGCGCTCCATAATTACGGCGGTGACAGCGCGGGGTGGCTATCTAGGCTTATCTGCGATCATCACGCTGCTTCCTTAGTGAGCCACAGACTGCAGCCTAGAGCCCTCAGCACCGATATATTCGGTTGAGATCAGCGATAACACCCGCCTGTCGACACCGCGCCCCATAACGCTATGTTTTCATCTGTGGAATTCAAAGGAAATAGGTCGCTGGATTTATAGTCTTCCTTTTTGGGGCTTCCTACAACCTGCGGTATTGGCGAGACGCAAGCATCTACAATAAACTTTTAAACCTAATTTACGTAGTTACTTGTTTCTGCAAAAGAGTAGAGAGGTTAATATGTAAAGCAGTTTGCCCAATAAACACCATCATCATTGTTTAATGAGGTGTTTGCACATAATAAATAAATAGTACTACGTGTGTGCTAGCATGTACGCGCACATACGTGTAGTTGATGTTTTGAATTATATTTTTTTGATACAAGGTATCAGACAAGCACGACGTGGTCTGCAGATGACGTCTATCTATTACAGATGGAACATACATAAATTATTAAAAAAAAAAGATAAAACCGACTTCAAAACCACAAACAGGCACTCGAAAGCGAAAAATAAATTACTTAATATAATTATTATAAGCGCTACCCACTTATCTATTTGAAGTCGGTGCCAGTGAAGTCTGTTGGATAGTAGATAGAAACTATGTATGTAGTAGTAGTAAGAAGGTAGATAAATTTTGGTAGTATCTATCTACTACCTATTAGACTTGGTTGGCACCGACTTCAAATAGATAAGTGGGTAGCGCTTATAATAATTATTTTAAGTAGTTTATGTTTCGCTTTTGAGTGCCTGTTTGTGGTTATGAAGTCGGTTTTATTTTTTTTGAAAAATAATTTATTTTACCCTTTTTAGTGCCAAATAAGTTTTAATTAATTTACATGCATCTATAAAATTTCGTGTCTGGTCCGTTATACACTGACGGATATATACTTTGTGAAAATTTCAAGTATGAACTTATTACGGTTAAGAAGATACAGATCTGTAAAGTGCGCACATATAGACACACGGACGCACGGACGGACGGACGGACGGACGAACGGACAGCAAAGTCTCATAAAGTGTTCATTTGGTACCCTTTGGGTTCAGAACCCTAAAAAAATGACTTCAAATGCCGCGCTAGTTAAAATATTCACTAGTAATAATGATGTCATCAAGGTATCAAAGGACAATGTCCAAAATGGCCCTGTGTAATAAAAGCATCTGACACACACGATAACTAATTTTCTATTTTATTACAATAATTCTAAATACTTTTATAACATGGACTAGTTGTATTCCAAAATGAATATTAAAAAGTATTATTTGTGATTATTAACATTAATCGCCGCCATATGGCCGCCATCTTCGCCAAACGTCATGTCATCTCAAAAAATATTAGGTATGCTCAAAAACTTGTACCCTAGCAAGACTTTGCCCGGTAGAACATTCCTGTGAAGACAAATTAATTCTCCCCATCTTGGTTTGTATCTCGCTTACAGTTACCGTAAAAATATCTGTCAAAAACCAAAATCAACGAGAAGAAAGATGTAAAAACATTATTCAAGGTCATATTTTTTAGTCTTCAAAAGTATATGTAAAAGTATCAAAAGTATAACCTCCATCGTGTATAATCTTCTTGGGACTCTTCTTCTAAAACCATTACATTCTCCTATGTTTGTATTTATCTCCATATCTCTGGAGATACTAATCAGATCGCGATGAAATTAAAACGGGACCACCTCGGAAAACTAAAAGAATCATTTGAATTCGTTCACAATTGACGGAGTAATCGCGTAACATACACACAAAAAAAAACATACAGACGAATTGAGAACCTCCACCTTTTTTGTGAAGTCGGTTAAAAATTCAGGACAGGCAGAACTTTGCACTGCTTACTTGCACTGCGCCTGTAACTTTGAGACAATTTTATTGGACATATTGCCATTAAAATTGAAAATATTCTTATTTCTCGGCCAAATAACTGACAAAGTAGTTTTTATTGTTTAATTATGGTGTGTGCATGTTTAATATCTTATCAAGTTACTCGTATCCACAGAATTTTCAAGTTGTGTAACATATTATCTCAGCCAGCCATACGTCATACTTCTGACCTCTTCTGACTGAAAGTCTCCTCGTCTATTGCTTAGTTAAATCTCTTCTAACAGCGAAAAAAGTCTACATTATAAATACGATTACTGTCATTATCCACAAGGTTAATTGGTAGTTCTTGTCCATGTAAGTTTAACGCAACAAACATAGTACTGTTAAGTAAGCAGGTACTCTAAGCTAGTAATATGTAAAGCGGTTCAGTTGAGCTCGGCTATTAATTCTTTAGTACACTAATGTGCAGCCACACAGCGCTGCGTCGTTACATTACACCCATAGATATTCATAGCTATCATAACCTACATAAATACTACTTTTACTGTATTTTAACTGTCTTAAGAGATATTAAAAGCTGTCGTTAGTGGTTTATTGGAGCGTCGGCCCGCGAGGCGACGGCTATTATCACTGTTAATTGAAATAGACGATGTTTGCCCAGTGTTTACTAAAAAGTGATCGTTGTTTACAGTCGAGAGGCGCTGGGTTGGCCGCCATTACCGTTTGTATCGTTGGACTCCACTGGTGACGCTCGATGATGTTAACCTATTTCATTAAAACTAATAATGTTGTGTACCCACCTTACGATATATGTTTACTGTTACTTGAACAGACACGTACTTGTGTTGAGGCGTCATGTGGCTTATCTTTATGTGACAAACATTTAAACGGAACAAGTGAAAGATTACTATTTCGTGTCGCTTCAAGCATTTATATAAGTGTAGAGGTTTCGCACACAAATTTGAACATTAATGTGGCCGATTAATATTACGTTTACACTATTATATATGCAAACATATGCAAATTCTTAGCGCTTAGTGGTTGCCTTTACGAATGTTCGTCGCTGCATACTTTCCACAGGGCGCCAACTCGTTACGAAGATGTTCGTTTGGAAACTTTATGGTTGCATCGGATTGTGATTGCTAGCATATTAATTTACAATTAAAATATTAACATGTTATCGTTTAGTAAACGTTTATTTATTCAGCGAGTTGATGGGTGGGCACGAGTGCAGAGTGGGCCGTGTGATACCATATCTCGGGAGCCAAGTTTCTCTCTACCAGTTATAAATATTCATAGTTGTTAGTTAGTTAATTACGTTATGATAACCGAGTACGTCGTCATGTCGGTAACGGCTCATTAACGACTATAATAAACTTTTTAATTTGGAGTTGCACAAGTGGAGCTCCCCGGCCCGCCCGTCCCCGCAGCCCGCCGCAATTAAACTAGAAAGTAATGTGAATTATAGCCATGATCCAGATATTAAACTAGTTATTAAATAAATTACTCGAGCTCCGATGGCGAAAAAATTAAGTGTGGGCGTGAGCTTCAACGGTGAGCGGTGCATTATCAAATTATGATTTAGTATGGCAATAACATGACGGCGGACGGTCACAAGTAATGAAATGTCTGCTCCAGTTGTAGACTTGTCTTGTCGAGGTATCCGCGGTATGCTCGCTAGATTTTTCTCAGGCCATGAATATTTATGGAGGTAATTAGAGTTGTCCGCGCCGGTTCCCACAAGGGCGACATTTCACGCGGGCCCATTACGGCTCCCTCGGGCACTCCATCCGTCTTTCCCGGTGGCCGGTGTCGCCGCCTAGCGGCAGTTTCGCGCCCGATTTGGTAACGCTAGTTCGGTACAATACGTACGTGAGGGCGGTAAATAACGCCGGATCGTGCGATCAGTTGTCGCGCCGTGGACGGTCGGCTTTATTGTGCGATTGCTTGTAATGGGTGTCCGAGTAATGCGAACATGGCGCTGCGACGCCAGATGGGATTTATTGAGTTAGTATTGATCTGTGACGGAGATTGTACTGGTTGATGGTATACGAACTGTCTATGAATACAACATTTGATCACACACAGTTGTACCAGATGTTCATTCTAGCAGCGTGGGTACTGCCACATAATATATATATTACAAGTAGTCCTACATGGGTACTGCGGAGTGATACTCTGGATCACCCTGGCTTATTCTGAAGTTCTAAGTATTATATTTATTTGGATATTTTAACACATTTCTCCATCTCCGTGGTATCCGGCATCAAAAACATTTGACAGAATAAAAAGATGCTATCTCACATTTAACAATATTTTATTATTTTAAAAAGCTAGCAACGTGGGTTACACATTTCTAGAAGTTTTGTTAACTCTCCAAGCATATTTAGCTTAGTTAGAGAGTTAACAAAACTTCTTGTGTCTGGTTTCACTTTAACAGACAGTGCAATGGGTGGGGATCAAACTTACGACCTCTCGATCGTCAGGCTGATACCTTAGCCATTGAACTATTGCCGCTTCTTACATTTAACAACTAACTTACTTTAGTGAAAATCTTTCGTGTTTCATAACCACAGAACAGATAAAGTTGTGTTTATATCAATGTTGCATATTCTTTGCGCGCATATATTACAGTTTTGAATGTATTTCACATTGAATAGAAATAGCTAGTTAAACGCATATATTTGCCATTATTTATGTGAAATATCCCGTCAATAGTGTACTAAATAGTAACTAGATGTATGTTTTGGGTTGGTTTGGTAACCACTCGGTTGTATATCGTCGTCGCACTTAGCTAGACAAATAATTAACTTCTAGTTAGTAAACGATCTAATTTCCAAAATAACAACAAAGGCCGCTTCGACAGTTAGAAGGGAAGTAAATGTTTACTTACTAGCTATTTACCATAAAGTGAAGTAACGTTAAATGAGGCCAGTAATTGTACAGTTTAATGCGCAGGCGCAGCGCACGAAGCGGTGTTATATAGACCGCGTGGGTACTAAACTATGGGTAATACGAACTTCGACATAGGACTCCTTATTGAAGTTATTAATCTCTAAAACTTATACATTAAAAATATATAATAACTAGATGTGGTTTTGCTGCGTTCAAAAGATTCCAACGTCCCCTTCCAACATTATGAGAATCTCTGAAAAGCCAACAAATAAAGTTTTGTAATTACGATACTAATGTCAGGTTATTCTTCTTAAAAGTTTTCTCCTAAATATTTAAAACAAACATACCTCCTTTTTCTTTTTAATATCTGATAGGCTGGCGTTTGACCACCATCTCATTTCCTCGTGGACGAGGACGAGGACGGTAAACACGCTACATCTAGAAAGGTCTATTGACTAGTAGTTCTGCGAGAACGGTAGACCTCACGTGCTCTTATAACCGTGGAATAACCGATACTTACCCCCTTTCCCCTGGCTTAGCAAAGCCATTTCAGAGTTTGAGACTTTGCCAAAAAATAGAGATATAAGTTTTAGCGATTACTCGCGTACCTTTGGTCCTAGGAGTTTGATCTGGTGTCTACGGGGTTGTCTTGTGAAGGCTAAGAGGACTGCGTAGCTAGATTGGAGTAGGTGTACATTTTCTAAAACAAAAAATCGTCCATAAATAACGCTAGAGCAAACTTCACCCCATATTCCCCATATTATTCTTCCACTCCCTCTTTTTGAAAATTCTTCGCAACGTCTTGTGTAAAATGAAGTCCTTAGCTCCAATTTAATTGAAATCCGTCGATAAATAGTTCTACACCAAACTTCTCCCTCCCCCCCCCTATTTTCTCCCAATAAAAGAACGCAATCAACGTAAATTCTTTTGTAAATAAAAAAACTCGTGTGCAAATTTTCGCCAAATTCGGTTGATATGCAAGCTGTAGGCGAGAACAGACAAACATCCGGACAAAAGAATTTTTCGCCAATCTCGAAACTTAGCTGATATCGTCATCATGATGATGATGAAGATATCACCAATTCACCACCTGGTGACGCTGAGGTCGGCAGACCGTACGTGGGAAAACATAAAATCTGATTTTTTAAATAGTATAAGGATACAAAATTATACAAGTAGGTATTATATAGCCTAATTATATTACATTCTAGCCTAGTATAGGCTAATAATAAAGAATGTCTCCATCAGCACTTTTCTTATTGTCTCTACTATATTATTATTACACATAGTATCTACATCTATGATTTATAAAATCTGATTTATCAGGGCGAGCGAAGCGAGCCCTAACACTATCCCACAACCTGAGCACTTTTGTGGTACATTTTACTGAAAAACTACCACGCCTATTAATTTGTGCTTTAACATAGTAATTTAAATTTACATGTAGATATGTTATCAGTCATGAAAATATCATTTTATTACCATTAAATAAAAATTAAGATTAACAATTTTGTTTCTAGAATAAAATATTATTGTACTACTAACGCCATCCATTAGAAGATCAAAGAATTAACTTCGCTGCGAACATAATGTTTGGTTACTAACGCCATCTATTGGAAATCTAAAGAATTTACATCTGTCATCCAAATGACATCTGGTATCAGTGTTAATACAGTGCCATTTGTGGCATATAATATCTGCCTTTTAGGCAGATTAGGGACCTACATTTTAACTCTGCATTTATTTGGTTAGAAATTTGTAAAACTTTGAATGAGAAGGTAAACTTTATTTTTATGCCTTATTTTATGCCATAATTCAATAATATGATGGCAAATTTTATGCATTTGTTGGAGTGGTTTGGCAGATTTTTGCCAGTGTCGGGTAGATTCGCCATTTAATACAAAAAAAAACTGCCAAAAATTATTACCAGGCAGAAAAACTATGCGAGCCCTCACAAAGCTCGGCTTTTAGCTGGTATATGTTATGTTAATATTGATTAGGGAACCAAATATAAAACAATACCAATAGTTGCGACAATACGCACTAGAGGTAGACGATGGTATCGGCGGCTATTGTCGTACGACACTGCGGCGCGATCGGTACGCACGACAACGCGATCTGGAAGGAGCACCAGCAGATTGTATCATGTACTATGGAGATGCTCCTAGCTCTACTTAGGAAGGCGGAGAGTAGGATATATAATATAGGAAAGTGTTACTAGCTAAGCGATATTTAGAAGGTGCGCCGATGTTGTTGGTTATAGTTTTACCAAAAAATACTTACGTCAGGAGGTTCTCTCAAAGAGGCCATATCATCAGATACGCTGATTAAAACTAATTTGATACTTGAGTTTATTATTTCAGTTGGTGGTTGCAATTCAACAGAAATGTCATCTTAAGAAGAAGGAGTAGATAGCTTTCGATTCTTTCTTTGCGCACCATGTGCTTGAGAAGGTGCACCCTACTTTTTTTCTGTGTGTATTTATTTATTTTAATACGGCAATAGGAGCATTATATCGATGTTATCGATGTTCCGCCTGACTTGCTGCCAAAATGTAGCATAACCACTTTCGAGGTGAAAATCTGCCGCCATAAATACCGTTCACGTGATCCCTGGGTAGTGCTAAATAGGTGACCATAAGTGGTAGGGTTTGGTCGTGGCTCGAACCACTCACCGGTAAAAAGAAATGTTGATAATTTGTTAATTTTAGGTCTAAGCTAAGCTTACGGACGCAGGAAGGCAACAATGACCTTCCCGTAGGTAACAAAAATCAGCGAAATCTACATATTTGACTGATGATGATTTTATATGACGAAACTATAAGGGTCCCTTGTCAGGACTACGGAACCCTAAAAAATGTTTGTCAACCAAATTGGCGAAAGGCAAAAACATAAAAAAAAAGTCATATCTCATAAACTATCCAAAATGATAGAGCATACATGGGGGTTCAATAGATGCGCAGTGAGGTCCTCTATCTGAATCTCCCTGTATATAAATATCCATCCATTCATACTAATATCCGTACTAATATTATATATATATATATATATTTATATCTTATTGGCTAACGTATTGACCACTATCTCACCCGTTGGTAAGTGATGATGCGGTCGAAGATGGTAAGCACGCTAGGCCTAGAATGGGAACTGGCTCTCAAGGATAGCTGCCGGAACACATTAGATGTTTTGGCGACAGATTTTCTAACTTGAGGGTGGTAGCTGGCCAGGCGGACACTAGTTAGTGGTCCTACCACCATGCACAAAACACATACATAAAAACGTTTGTAACTCTGTCACTCTGCCTATTTGGTACCTAATCACGCCTAAACGAACCTACTGAAATTTAACAAAGAGATACTTTATTGCATGAGGATGAACATAGGCTACTAAATTAGTTGTGTAATTGAACGAAGACGCGGGTATCAGCTAGGAATTTATAAATAAAAACACTTTTACTTTTTCAGAGCAATATTCATGCAACGAAATACACACTACTGCTTCACTAAAACGCTCCCTCAAATATAAATACACACTACTGCTTCACTAAAACGCTCCCTCAAATATAAATACACACTACTGCTTCACTAAAACGCTCCCTCAAATATAAATACTCACTACTGCTTCACTAAAACGCTCCCTCAAATATAAATACACACTACTGCTTCACTAAAACGCTCCCTCAAATATAAATACACACTACTGCTTCACTAAAACGCTCCCTCAAATATAAATACACACTACTGCTTCACTAAAACGCTCCCTCAAATATAAATACACACTACTGCTTCACTAAAACGCTCCCTCAAATATAAAAATTACTAAGATAACAATTTTAAAAATAAAAACCGCACCGAAATCTCATTACGATCATACAACGTATTCCCATATAATGCCGGAGCTCTGGTTCGCACGTCCAGTGCACCTTCTAGAACATGCAAAGTAAGCCTTGTGCAGTTTTAATGAGAACATTCAAATCAAAGTCAGCCGTGAAACTGTCCCGCACGGACAGCTAATTTATGTACCTGCTTACCGTCACCGTCACCGTCACCTGCCGTCACCTGCCGTCACCTGCCGTCAAGTAGCAGCAGGAAATATCCCGCTCCGCCAATAAGCCGCCTGCCACCAGTAACTCACCATTTATTTTAATCCGTTCCCTGACGAGTATATTTCACTTCGTCTCGAATGCATGTAATTTCTGCAGCATTTCGCACGCTCTGCACACTCTGAATTCTATTTCACAGTGTCGTCTGCGAACGTTTAATACATATTAGACTTTAATTCGTCGTAGTTAAGTCTAGATCACGTTGTGGTTCCTAGGTGCTACGACACGCGGTATGACTGTGACCGTGGACAGAGCGTTTACCGCGCTTATCATGTAAATGCGCGCACAATAGATATTGCGCGCGTAGATATGCGAGGAGATGGCGCACTTACTTTATTTTATCGTTCGGTTAAAAGCGCTATTTTGTCTCCTATCACGTGCGATAGATGTGTTTCTAGCGGAGTGCACGCTACCATACAAGTCGACCTGTAGCTGCTTGCAACCTTTCGGTGAACCTTATCATTTGTTATAGGATACTAGCTGTCAGTCCGATAATTTAGTATTTTAAATAATTTTAAATGATTTTTCGAGTATACGTACAACATAACTTACGTAATAAGTAGTCATAGATGGCGCCACCAATGCATAATTGGGTTAACAAATGCAATCCACGAATTTCGTCGTATCGATGTATCGAACCGTGGCTTAATTGGCAGAGCACCTGGACGTGTAATCCGGGGGGTGCGGGTTCGAGTCCCGTAGGTACGATGAAATTTTGGATTGTGTTTAACAATTTATATAAAAATATAAAGTGTGAGACACTTCAAAGAAACATAATATTTGATTTACGCAGTGCAACATCTCTCGTCGGATTTGAAAACTGTAATGATTTCTTCCGAACGATTAACTTACGTAATAAGTAGTCATAGATGGCGCCACCAATGCATAATTGGGTTAACAAATGCAATCCACGAATTTCGTCGTATCCATGTATCGAACCGTGGCTTAATTGGCAGAGCACCTGGACGTGTAATCCGGGGGGTGCGGGTTCGAGTCCCGTCGCTACGATGAAATTTTGGATTGTGTTTAACAATTTACAAAAAAAAAAAAATATAAAGTGTGAGACACTTCAAAGAAACATAATATAAAACCACAGTTTTACATATGGATAGTAAAACTGAGATAAAACTTAAACGTTTTGTATAATCAGGGCGAGCGGAGCGAGCCCAAACACTATCCCACAACCTGAGCATTTTTGTGGTACACTTAAGGTGGTTGGTCAGTGAGCTAAACACGCCTGCCTCCCAAGAGATGGCGTTGAAGTCGTTATTTACGAATTTCTTAATTTCACGCCTAATACTGTGACACAATTGCAACCTAATTTTAATATGCCACTTCGTAATATTATTAGTTTTATTACATGGAACTCATGATATCAATAAATTACTTATATTCTCGCCGTGTTGGTTCCTATTTCTTTTGGCGGTGCATTTTATATCCATATACACTCACACATATAAAGATTACTGAAACACTATCACGCGTATTGATTTGTGCTTTAACATAGTAATTTAAATTCACATGTAAATGTGTTATCAGTCGAAGAAATATCATATTATTACCATTAAATAAAATGAAGATTAACAATTTTGTTTCTAGGATAGAATATTATTGTACTACTATGCCTTATTTTATGCCATAATTCAATAATGTGATGGCAAATTTTATGCATTTGTTGTAGTGGTTGGTGGTTTGGCAGATTTTTTGCCAGTGTCGGGCAGATTCGCCATTTAATATAAAAAAAACTGCCTCAAAAATTATTACCAGGCAGAACAACTACGCGAGCCCTCACAAAGCTCAGCTTTTAGCTAGTTATTTCTATTGCTGAATAAATTTGTTGTAATAATATTTGTTGTCGATTCAAGTAGACTATCGTAGATTCGCAGGAAGCGAGCATCAGTCTTGCTTACCGTCGACCGTCGACACCTCGATTTATGCGCATTCGCGCCTAGCACTGCGGCATTGTCGCGCGCCGCGGGAGCGCCGCATTGTCGCGCGTGTGGATTGCCCTTAGAGCAGTAATGCGTGCAGTGAAGCCCGCATGAGTTGTAGATTAAAGCCTGTGTTACACGCAGTGGGCGGTCGCAAGAATTGCAATAATACTAATTTATAATACGATTTCAACGGCCAACGTAACTGTGGCTAATTTAAATAATTCTCATAGAGTTGTTGCAGCATTCGACTGAACTAAACATATACTTAGGTAGTATATCACAGACTCGGTCTAGAATTTACATAGATAGCACTTGTCATATTTATACTTAACTATTCAAATAATACAATTTGATAATTTCTATACGTTGTAATTTGTATGCAATCTATCGGATTTTTTCACATCACGTTGCTATGATACAGGAATTTTATTGTTTCCAAACATACCCTTTTTAATGTGTTGCACAAACCACAGCTGCAAAATATCAGCAATTGTTGATCTTTAGCACCGACTAAAAAGGGGTATCCTAACTCTTGGTACCACCTATCGAAGAGGTTGATTACATTTGATGTGCACCTACATATTGTCTCTACATCGGCTCAACAGAAATAAAAGAGGAAAGTCATAATTAGCGGCTTCTCGAGCGCGTATATTAAAAGGTAGTTGGTAACAAAAAGGTCGGTATAAACGGGCGCAGCCTCCGTTTAAATAAACGCACTGATTCTCTCAATCAGGATTCCCGGAATGTCCGTAATGAGTGGGCGGCTGTGAGCAGGTGTCTGTAGACCTGCCCGACAGTTACACAGCTCCATACGAGCGCACAACGTTGACGCTACGTTCGAGCGTCGAGTTCATGACATGTCATGACGCGACGCAGCGTTGCTGACTGTGCGAAGGAATTGTAGAGTAGTTACAGTTTTTCTAATTAGCTGAATCTTCTTTGCCGCTTTATTTATAATTAAATATTATGTATAATTTAAGTACATAAATATTACGACAGATATTTTGAATATTTGTAGGTACCTACATATTTACTCGAATTATATTTATTTCATCGTATAAGCTAGCCTTGACTACTATCTCACCTGTTGATAAGTAACGATGTGGTCGAGGATAGTAGCTGGCTAGGCCTTCAAACCTAATAGCCTCATGGTGAAAAGATTTATGTTTTATGTCAATTGCTTATTTGTGTTTTTAACCATGAGTACCACAGTTATCTTGAAAGTAACACCAGAATTGAAACAACTTGAAGCATTTTACAGGTATCATATAAAACCGAGTATTTAACCAAACAGTTTATCGATTTACGTGTTATGTCTCTACACGTCGAGTTCTCATCAGATATATCACCTCTCACATCTCTCATGTATAGGAGTAGTTATAGTGCAGTTTTTGTGAGACTCATTCGTCCTCTCTAGTTATTTTATTACAAGCTTTATCTCTACTTCACGGCGAATTTGTCCCTCACAAATCTTGAGATTGATTATAGAGCGACTTCCAGGGGTTCGACTGAGCTGAAATGTTGCATACATGTGTAAATCGCGTGACAAAGCAATTTTATGATATGACATGGTGCTGATCTGATGATGGAGCTGGAAGGTGGCCAAAGGAACTTCTAAACTACACATGTTATACATGTCGTGTTTGGGCTCGTTGGATTTGTCTTGACTTACTCTGGTCTTAGGTTATGTAAAAACTTGTGTTTAAAAAGGTTTTTTTTTAATATTACTTGTTTAGATCTGCTTGTCTAGATGCTCTGTCATGAAATTCACCATGAGCGGGCGTAAGTGCTGAATTCACGCAAAAAAAACAAAACTTACAAAACTAAACGCTTTTACGAGTAGGTAATAAAATATCGTTCACAGCTGACGAAACATTTTAGTACCAAGTTAGTGTACTGCCGACTGCCGTACTTTGCATCTGTAGCGCGCCGTGAGATTATTATATGAATGGTGTGCATGCAGGATCTAGAGGTCATCGACCCCATCCGAGAGAGGCTCACTTTTCACTTTTTGTTCCGTTTAGTTTCCGCGCCTCCAGGGGCTGTCTACAGGGGGCACCACTCACGCACGTAACTCCAACACGTCATTCACATACTTGTAACGTACGTCTAACACGTACGTGTACGCTGCTTTGTCACATCTCCGTAGTTATGCGATGATGTGACACTTTAACGACACTCGTATATTGAGCTCATTCATAGTCTATGTGTTTATTCAATTTGGACAACTTGATTAAATTCATCGACCCACACTATTCTTGAACGTCTTTACGAATTAACTTCTACACTGTCTTACAAATTGAAGTTGAGAACAATATTCATTTTATAAAATGAGTGATGTATGAATGGAGCTGTATGTTTACAGATCATATTGCATATCCATTAAGTAAATGAAATTGTGTTGTATCTAACGGCAATCGCGTCTGGCAAATCTAGATGAAGAGAGTCAGTTCACAGACTGACCCCTGCGGCTGTTACACTTCGCAGAGCATCTACAGGTCTCGGTAACATCGACGCAAGCACCTGCACTCGGACAACTTTATCGCAATGAAATAAACTTGTACGCTGCAGTTACGATAAGGAGGATACGGAGTGTAGTCGGTGCGGCAGGGTGTTCTCACATACGGGTATATACGGGATGTTGTTTTGAGTGTAGTACAACGGTAGTGCGCGGGTTAGGCTCTCCGTAAATCTAGATTGTGGCGTCGCACGCAGCGGGGTGCGGTCGGCACTGACACCTGCCATGTGTTATCATTACTGTACAGCGCAGGAACGTTCACATCCACTGGCAGACACAAAATAAAAAGTATTAAGTAATTTAACGAAAAGAAGGCCATATTTATGTCTGTACATAAATAAACGAGCCGCAGACTCACAACGCAATATACACTCATGTTGTTGGAATTTATTCTGGTAGGGAGGGGACGGTTGTTTTAGTATGGTAATCGAGATCTTCTCTACAATCTGTTCTTTGCGTCATTAATTTAAGATTTAGAATTAATTCGAGAAAACTTCGAAATGCATAATTTTAATTGTAAAGGTACGGCCACACCGCGGTGTCCTGCGATCTGCGGACGCGATCTCAGTAGTTTTCAATTGTCAAAATTAGTTTTCTGATCGCGTTTGGTGTGAACCAGTCGGTACAAGCAAATACTACTGCGCTATCTGATCGCCGCCTAGATCGCGCACGCAGGACGCTGAGGTGTGTCCGTAACTTAAGTTTTGCTTTATATCTACCCGATATATATCTTACGTCCTAACCCACTATACCGGCTATCCCTGTGCAAAATGTCAGCCAAACCTCGTATATCTACGTAACTATTAAAGCATGGTAGGCCGGCCAAATAAGAGATGTTGGTCTCATAGCTGGCCGCTTTATCTAATTTACGGTAAAACATAAGTAAACGGCCCTTCACTAGTCATCCTGGGAGGTGTGAAATGTGAAACACGGACATCACGCGCTCTAATGTTCTGACAGCCGCACGACTAACGCAAAAACTGGTGTCACGCGCCTTTTTCAATAAACGATGAACGCCCTTTGCGGCTAATGACTGCCTTCGAGGGAAACTCGGCGCTCAATGAACGTAAATCTCCGACGTGTTTGCGTCGCGCGTGACTGGAATGAAGTTCTGTGAGCTTCATTGATACACCTCTAATGGGAAGAGACACTAATACTCTGCTCTCATGGGAAGCTACCGTTAGATGGACATCATCTGTACCTAAATTGAACAGGAATATGTCTAACAACCAAAACTGTTTGACTGTTTGAAAATTTTACAAAAGTGCGTGGTGGAGATATTCAATTTGAGAAGTTTCATTTTAAAAAATACTTTTATATGTATACTAAATATTATAACGACCTCGTGGTTCTCTCGTCGCAGCATGCAGAATTCTACATTGCTACTTTTGCTTTGTTGGAGACACTGCACCGGATTGCATCGTCTATAATTTCAGTGTCGTTTGTGGTTCTATGTGGAGTACATGGTGTCCACGCAGGCTAAGCAGTGGGCGGGTCATCCAGTGACACACCATCAAGTATCATCAAGCAGCGAGGTCACGATGACTCGTCAGCATGGGAGCCGTCACCGTGGCGACAGACACTGCATACTCACATCACTAATTAACTCCAATTAAGACTGTGACACGTTTCGACGACCTCTCTACTCACACGCAAATATTTTTAATTAGTTTATGCGCGATTGTTCCCATTCCAAAATTTGTGACATTTTGCCATGCTTACCAGTTCCAGACAGTCATATTTTTTTAAGACCCAGTTTCACCGAGTCCTGAAAAAGTTTCAAATATTAATCTGACGCGTTCAAATAATTATCTGTGCGTTATTAAAAATCTGCCATATAAGTATCTAATAAACTTATCAGGAACCGGTGAAATTGGTTTTAAGTATATTATTGCTATAATCCAGATTACATATACACAAAAAATTGTCAGTTCCGTGTCAGAATATTGGGCCGTTTATAAATGTGGTAGTCCGCGGGGAGTAAGTGACATGTAAGAAAAGTGGTTCTATCAGCCAATGATCCGACGGCAAATAAATTGAGCATTCATGTTGCGTGTTCAAGGACTTTTTGCATTCCGTTCATACTCTAACGAGCGGTTCAGTGTACCTTTATCGGCGGAATGAGTTCAGTTCATCAATTAACATCGAAGCTTGAAGTAGAAAAGTAAAAGAATAAGAATAATCATTTAAAAGTAGTCTATTTACGTCCGCCCTATAGGAGCTAGCCTTGACATTTGGCTATCGGACGATGTTATCAGACATCGCGATCTAATCTGGCCGTCACTGACCATCGAATAATGTGTGACCTAATATACATTATACATACCTACCCGCTGGTTTATCGACATTACATATTAATCGAATACATCGTTTGATAAAGATAAAGATCGCAGATAACCTTTAGTTGTCAGATAACATATAAGGTGATTTGCCATTCTGATTTATTTGTGTCGTAATATTTTGGTCGGTTTACCATTCGGAATAATTACGATTTTAATTATCGGATTATTGGATCGATTATCTCGGCGATCGGAGTCGTCGCATGTCTTAATTTGCGAGTTTTTATCGGCGGCAGGCGGGGCAGTGACCGCGCGATCACTGCACGAGGCGATTCATCTCTTCGGGCTCTTAACGCCGAAAATTAGGGCCTACAATTGCATAAATCATCGGTAAGCGGTGACGGGCGAGGTAGCCACGGAATTAAATCGGGATAGAATCGCTAAACGAGAGGCGCGGGGAGGCGTGGCGACGCGCAGCCGCGGGCGAAGCCGACGCGGCCAGAGCCCGGCTACCGCACTGCGCGACAAATTGTCGTTAGTTATTGTGCCTTCTCAAATTATTAGAGGAAATCATAAAATGTTATCGTGGCGGACGCAGTCACTGACATAAAGAAACTAGGTGGCGCTGACCGCGCATATTACGTTTCAGATTTATTAGAGGATGAGAGATAAAAAACATCAATTTAATTGGTCGCACGTTGAAAGGCCTTCCGACTACCTGGTTGTGTTTTTTACGTCTATTGATTCCCAAATATCCAGTAGCTGCGTCAGGCGAGTCATGCGCGGTAATGGCCCACGAATTCATCGTTTATTCCCTTGGCCGAGCGCGAGTTAAACATTACCCGCAATTATACGAGAATGATGACCGAGCCGCGGGTCTCGAGTATCTCGACCCGCCATTGTGCGCTATAGATTGTCTCTAATTATACGTTTTGTTTGGCAGTGGCCGGTGATCGCAACCAATCATGCATCATGATTTATTTGTTTGTGGGACTGTGCTGCTGCCTGCGTGAACATCGGTAAACATTCTGTGCGAGCTGATCTGATCACATAGCCATGTTTTCCATAGGAACTTATGTTAATACACATAAAAAAAACTTCATTTTGAGAGAAATATAACGTGTGCACCGATCCTCTTGTCTTCAGAACTCTGAATGTGAAAGTAAATGTTATGAATGTTGACGTTTGGCCTCAGTCATACTTGGCCTCGTGTTTTTGTAGCAGATTCATCATGTTAACAATAGGTATCCTGCGATAAGATCAGCACCCAACTCTGACTGACTGCACACGTGTCGTGTCGTGGCGTGGCGTGTTACCGCGGTCCCACGCCGCTGTCGCAACACATGCGCTAGTTGTCGGACAGTCGCACAATGATTTGTGCAAATTATAGACGCAGTGGTCTATGGCAGTCTGCTAATAGCTGGCCCGTACCAGCGACGGACGCCGTAACTCGATAACGTTTCTCAGATAAACGTTTCCGCCTTTTTAATCGCGCATAAATCTAGGCAACGTAATGATTTTTCTGCGGTTAATGTCCGGACGGGTTTCGCGCATTCCCGAGTCGAATCGTCGCCGCAAAAAACGGACGTAGCGGTTTTAGTGCGTCAATTACCGAACACATTCGACGGCAGGTGTTACATCGAAGTTCATTATATTGCGCCTCGTCTACCTGTAGCTCTACATAATAAACTCTAAAGTAATAAGATCGTATTAACAGGTTTGGGATAGGCCGCTGTCCGCCCGTGGGCGCGAGGGGTCATAAAATTTGTCATTAACTGAATCGAGAGCAGATTCTCGGTCGAATCTCGTTCGATTCTCAATTCTCATAGATACGCAGCGAGGTATGCGAGTAAGTCGCGGTATCGGCGTACGGCCGCAGGCGCGGGGGCGGCGGTGGCCTGCACTACGGAACCCTCATTATCTTCCTATTCGTTATAATCACGCTCAATTGGAGCACGGGATTAATGTTGCATTGGAAAGCGAACGTTACAGAATGCTCAGGTCAACTCCTCTACTTCGACTCCTTCGAGATGGAGACGTCTCACGATTACATTTACAGATAGTGTGAGTGGTGGTCGTGTATCGATCCCCCGACGGTCGCTTCGCCGCCAACTAATCATAATTGTAATGTAAGCGCTCGTTACACGTTTAGTGCAAAACATTTAATTATTAAATTACGGTACTCGGATCGCCTCTCTCTCTTCGAATAGAAAGTTTAATGGATCGCCGTCAATGCAATCAAATTTTTAATTACCGATTAATTCAAATGTTTGGGCTTTAATTCTGTCATCAAGTAGCAAGGCGACGTGGTTCTGAGGAATGGAGGGAGCGCGACATTCGTCTCCGAGGTTTCTCACGGGCTCCAGAGAGCGAGGTTCCGCGACGCGGCCCGCGCGGGCGGTCCTCATTTTCCACAATTTTTTCTCTCCGCCGCATTATGTCATAACACGATGAAAAAAATGCGAGATCGCAACGCGCGTGTCGACTTTCCACGAACAATTTTATTATCTCATTAGTGTGAAGAATGTCTTCATAAGGTGTCGCCGGCCCCGGGACATCGTTCATTACATTACGCACTGGAACGGCTTTCATAAAATCCTATATTTTACGCTACCACGGTAAGCGGAGGACTGTCGTCATCGAATCGTTTCGTGTTCCATTGCGGTATGGGTGAGACTCTAGATTTAAATCGTGCATACAGAGCGATCTTTGTATGTCTGTTAAAGATGTATGATCGGTCGTGTAGTGTGATGGTGATGTGGGGCCATTACAGGAGCGCCCGCGGGCTGCGGCGGCGGCGCGAGCGGCCCGCGCAGCTGGCTCCCTCGGGCCGCGCTACCGACTTCGACGATACCATCGCTTATCGACATTTACCTCGTTTTATTGAACCCTATCATTACTGCCAATTGTCCGTGTTTACCGAAGATTATCAGCGGATAAATTAATATTAATAACTCGAGCACGGGGCGATCGATTAATCGATACCGGCGCTTCTTCATTTGAACCTGCGGCTAGATACGACGTTCTTCAGTGACGGGATGTGACGTGATGTGATGCAACGATTAGCCGTCGTCGCTCGCCCTTTATCTCCATCAGCTGGACGTATTTGTTCACTCGGTTTGCATAACCAGCAATCTGTCTGAATCTACAATCTCTACAAATGGGTACGAAATCATGATTGAAATACATGAATGTGCCAAACGGCGCATAATCGTAAGTGGTCGGAATAGCTAGCTTTTGTAACGCTGTTCACACGCTCGCTGCGGTACATTGTATTGAACGACTGTGTCGTAGTGATCACATCGGGGGTGACGGCACATCGAGTAAGGATCTTAACGAGGAGTGATTGTGACAGGGTGCGACGGAGACAATGATATGTATCCGTCGTAACTTGCCCCGGGCGAGTGTCGGGCGACATCCATCAGCGGCTCGACACGCCCGCCATGTTTAGACAAAACACCAACGAATTTGCAAACACAAATCTGAAGTTATGCAACCGTCTCTGACCAGCTCGTCGTGATTCCATCGTCCTCGATCAGACCGCGGCTTTCAGTCCAATTCTCGGCAATCATCTCAATCGACAATCATTTTCATGTAATTTACAATTAACGTCTCATCTTGTATTTGTTACCGGAGTCGGGGAGAATAAATTGTCTGAATAATAATATGTAGACGTGTGGGGCATTACGGGTGAATGTTTGTGGCATGGCCCCGGTCAGGGTTGTGGGGAGATGTCGTGTGACACCCACGCCATCTATAAGGTACTTCACTATGAATCGGTATGTATCAGAGGTATGTTACACACATTATGTAAATGAGGCATTTCTTAAAGATTTTTATAATTATATATTTCAGTTGAGAACTTGAGATTTCTTAGTGTGTGTGCATAGTGTGCGTTTTTCTTTTATGTTCCTTTTTTTTCTATGTTACTTACTCTTGTGGTAAGATGCATACACAAATAATTAAGCAAGTTCGTTTCCCGATAGTTCAGTTACCTCGCCGTTCATAAATAGCAGCAAACGACGTGAGGTAGATTCTCAGTAATTGTCACTTTTACTGCGTTTCTTATATGCAATTCAAATATAGTTATCTATCAATTGTATTTGTAAGTCGATAGCGGTATATTGAGAAATTTCCCCAAAACACAGCGATAACCTTTACTCTGCGCCTCCATAACATTTGAATGATAAAGCTTACAGAACTTCCAACGGGTATAAACATTACATTATTATAATACTGTGCATTCATATGTATGTGTAATCGGTATACTGTAAGTAATAATGCTATAACCATCTGATAAAAATTATGCTACCATTGGGTAACTGGTCCGGTCTGGAGCAGTCTAGTTCAGCTTTTCTCAATACATTAGATCGGAGCACGTCCTACATACACCTGTACGTGTGTACTCATAGATAACGAGCAGTGCTACTAATCGGAATATATAGTAGAGCGAGGACCCCCGTGGTTTCCTGATGGCCCCGAATTTGTCCGAGAAAGTTGTACAACATGTAATAAAGTAATTCACCCATTTACCAAGCCGCCCACACGTTGCTGACGTACTAACGGCTACGTTATATATTAACTACAGTATAATAATGTCTGGCTGCGTCCTATAATGTTCGGTACTGTGTGTCGGTTCCGCCGCCTTACAGATTAGCATAATTTAGTGAAGCGTCATATTGTAGCTCCAGTCGACGGCATCTGACGAATATTGTTATGTGCTGGACATTTCAAAGTTGTGAAGTGATCTCTAATATACGAGCTCTGTTTTGCATAATGTTGGGTAAGCTGTTATATTGTTGGCTATGTTAGTACCTACTTTCGGTAGATAAAATCATTGTGAATAATTAGAGCCATATATTTTAGCATAGTATTCAAACTGCTAACATTAATTTCAGGAATCAAAGCTAAGAACACTATCGATTAAGTCACCTATAAAAAAAAAACAAATCAAAATGGGTTCATCCGTTTGGGCACTACGATGCCACTAACAGCCACACAGATACATACGTCAAACTTATAACACCTCTCTTTTTGTGTCGGAGGCTAGAAATCATCAATTAATTTATTGGTTTGCTCAACATGTAATTTGGTTGGTACCAGCTAATTCACAAAGAGGTGTTGGTGCAATGTGGACAGCAGATAGTCTCAGTATAGTAACTACTGTTACAATAGCACAATTCACCTTAGATGTCACTTGCATCAGGTTGAAAGTGGTCAGTTGCCTGTCCACAATAAAACACAGCGAATCTCAAGGAGCAATCAGTTAGAGGATTCCCTTATTATTTAAAAAATTATCAATCATCGTTCAGTATGAAAAAATAAAGCTGTAGAAGCTGAGAAGTCTTCTTTTTATAAATTAGAGCATGAAACGAGGTCGGGTAGCTGACGCTGCCTCCGCGGCTGCCGGCAGCGGACCGTGTCACAAACAGAAAAACACATCAAATCTAATTCGTCCGATTCCCGAGCATGTAATCTAATTTATTAGAGGCGGTGGTCCGGCGGGCCGCGCCGACCCCGTGACGGCACCGTGACGGGACGTGACCGCAGCGTGACGGCGGCCGCCCGGGACCGACCGCGTGATAATCTTCGTTGATGACCTGTGACTGAGAACATGCTGGAGAATCGCTACTCGGAAATATGACACCGAACATAACTATTTGTGACCAGACCTGTGCCAACTCTAAATAAAGGACCTCGACAGATCTGTTACACAAGTTAGTATGACAGGATAGTATAAAGTGATATGCGGCCAAATCGGTGTAACTTTCGCGATATGAAGGAAGTTTGAGACATACTCGATAACATTTTAATTAATCCATCATGGAATTAAATCGATCTTTTCTATCGCTAACAGACGAACATTTGAACACCAGATTTTGAATGACGATGCGATCGAATTTAGTATTATTAGGCGCTGGACAAACGTAGAATAATTCTTACAGCTCCATCTTGGCTCCTAATAACGTACTGCAACTAATACAAATAAATTTAAAAAATAATTAGGGAAAGATTATCGTTCAATGGTCATATATTTTGATCTTCCTCAATTCTAACGAAATTCGAATGAAATTCGAAAACCTATGAGCCTAATTTCTGTTTGTTTCAATACATAAAACGCTTATTAATACAACGGATGTGATTGCATTCACCGAAACAAAAAGTGAGTGGTGTAAGTTTAGTACGGCGGGCTCGGCCGGAGCGGGAGCGTTGATGTCTTTAGTTCGGGGAATCGGATGCACTCACATTGATACATGTGTAGCATTTTGTCAAGATGTGTATTATAAAGATTAATAAGAAATTAAGAACTTGACTAAACTGGAATGGAATAGAAGATATACTTACACATTCTACGATATACACAAAGCGGTGGGCAGTGACTGGAAAAGAAGAGCCGAAGATCGGGCTCAGTGGCGTATCTTGGGCCTGGTAGTGGAGGCCTACGTCCAACAATGGACTATGAACCGGCTGATAATGACGATTACACATTCTAGGGCTCTGCCAAGACACGATTTTTGAGAGAGGCCTAAAACTTGTATGTATATCTTTTTTCGTTTTATTACTTACAGACAAGCGCTTGATCACTTTCTTTCGTTTTATTACTTACAGACAAGCGCTTGATCACTTTCTCACCTGATGTAAATTGAAGATGCAGTCTAAGATATAATGTTTGTAAGTAGAAGACAGTAGTGCGACGAGGCATATCACTTTATTTTGCATATTTGATTAGATTGGATAGGGTATATTTTTCCAATCTAAATAGCGCAACTGTCTCGACCCGTCTTACAAATCAAATTCCTCATTTTTACCTTATTGTGTAGAAAGAAGGGTAAGGGAATGTTGTCTCTTTTTGCTTCGCATGGAACATGGCTGTGTCAGTTGTCGGGTGTATGAGAACAACGGTCGGTGTGGTTACATTTTGGCGATGCCGGCGGGGGGCCGTCGCTAGGCTCGTTTCATTAACCATGTACAGTCAAGCATATAAAATACAAATACAAAAAGTCAAGAGAAACTTTCCGGTCACAGTTTTTATAATCAACAGTTTTGTTTTAAATTCTCATTCATAATTAAAGCTGGAGACGACTACGACTTACATCTAAGATTTCCTGAGGTAGAGGCGAAATATTGTGTGACATTTCTTCAAACCTTTTGCCAGAGGCGTTTAAAGAAAGGACGTTTTCATACGTTTAATTATCTAATTAAATTGTATTCGCTAAAGTATTTGAGTATCAGAAATAGTGTCGTCAAATTCAATATAATATGTTATGGATTTTCAAGAACATACATTTCAAAAAGAGGTACTATGTTTGCTGAGTGAGTCAGTAACTATGGCGTCGCCGGCTGTACCTGGCGGCGACTGTATCTGGCGGCCAGCTCGTTTCGATATCTATAATTGAGATCGACCCCGCTTTGTTTAGGACCTCCTCTACTAACTGCCTATTAATCTGCAGATTCAGATAGGTAGACCAACCTGATTTTAGAATTCATGACGTGGTTACATGACTATGTGGGCTTTAAAAAATCATACCTAATCTTAAAGATCTAATAATAACAGCAGGAGGCTTCAAGTATTGGGTTCACGGTATGGTTTTTCAAAGCATAAAGGCAAGCATCTTACTCGTTAGAAGCTAATGACGAGGTTGAGAATGGTAGCACGCTTGAGACCTACGATACGAACTGTTCAAAGGACAAACCCACATTTAGTAAGTTAATAAAAACTACGAAAATTAATCAAAGGAGTCCAAGAAAATTTAAGAAGAGAAGATAAAGATTTAAAATACAGTACTTTTAAAATGTGAACTCGGTTCAACCGTTCAAGACTAAGGTAACTAACTAGAACACAATCTGCGATCGCTATAAGCGGCCACGAGCGCGGCGCACGCGATGTTCCCGCGGCCGGCGCCCGCACATCCGCGCACACAGATTAATGATAATCTCAAAAAACACGGGAACAGCCAGGCCGGCCAACCGCCGCCCAGATACAACATACATCATCGATAGATCAGAGATTTAATTTAGAGAAACACGAGACCGTTTTGTGCTGCTAAACTACTTCCGCTCGAAAGACACGATATTATAATTGCAAGTAATATAAATAACTCTAGATACCTACCAGATGAATGGTTGAGCTTGTTTCCGTTCAATCTGATTTCGATATATTCACTAACGATTAGTTTTTATTATGGAACTAACTCTGATTACTTTTAATATTATATATTAAATATTTTTAATAAATAATTTTAATATACTTATATATACCAAATGTAAGACAGACATTATGATGTTCTTTTTGAATGAATGGTGGGCAAATACGCAGTCAGCCCGCCTGATGGTAAGCGGTTACTGTTGCCTATGAACAACTGCAACACCACGAGAGCTGTTGATGCGTTACCGACCTTTGAGGAATTATCGGATATCCTTTTTAAAAGATACCATCCTGTGGATAGTGAGATCGCGGAAGATCATTCCACATGTCACAGGTTCGCGGCAAATAACCTCCGTTGTAACTTTATCTCTATTATTACTGGTCTTTCAATTTACAATAATTTAGGTAGATGATGTATTTTAAAATGTTTTATCGTGTACCATCGTCATGTTTTGCGAGTAAATAGAGTGACTCAACTTTATATGAAGTTTTTTAACCTCTCTGCCGTCATATATCTTAGCGGTAGACCGTTAGTCGTCGACAATTCGAGCTATTTACCGCACTAGAGACCGCAGCACCGACTATTAAAACCGAGCATGTTGAAGTCCCGCCTTAACGAGTGTCGCTCGATTGTCGGCGAATAAATTAGTACACTCGTTATATAAATATTTGGTGGATAAGATCGGAGGCTCCGTGCTCGGGGCTCGGGGTAATGTTCTCAGAACGTGGAATTAATTGTGAGTCGTTCGTCCGCCTCGCATCACACGCCGGAAATACAGCGACAGTATGAATCGCGACGTTTCTTGCGCGTAGGGATGTGCGGCACAGGCGACAGAACGGCCCATCCACTATTGTTTGGTAATATAAAATAGTGAGTATGATTTACTGCAAAAAGTTAAGGCGAAAATTTACGAATAAATCGAAGCTCCAACATCGAACCTCTGAGCATGATGAGATATCGGGTCTCTCTGTATCTTCTACCGCATTTATAACGGGGAGTGTTATAAAAAACTATTCAATTTAATCTCGGCATCCCGATTTTACTATAGCACCTCTTGTCATGAAAACACGCTCATCCACGCATATCTCGATTCAAGCGGTCCTTTCTCCCGCACATCTGTGAAATGTGGAACGAGCTGCCGTCTGATGTTTTCTCGGAGGGCTACAACATGGAGTACTTCCAAAAGGGACGTTAAAAGAATCTTGACAGGTTGAAAACGCACGAGTGACACCTCTGGTGTTGCAACTGGACATAGGTGGCGGTGACCACTTCCCATCAGGTGGGCCGTTTACTCGTTTGCTAGAAAGTCTAAAGAGTCTAAGGCTTAGAAAGCAATACGTGACTTAGATCAACACAAGATGGAGATATTTCCAACACTACCTATCCAACTTTCGCTGAAGTTATTTTATCGAGGCGCTATGTATACCTACATTGTGAATTTACTATACTTATTGTAATACCGAGCTATGAAATATTGATGAGTAGTTAATATTAATATTTAGTGTTATACTGACAGGCATTCACCCGCGTTTATCAACTGACTTACAAAAAGTAGGAAGTTCTCCATTCGTCTGTGTTTTTTTTTAATTATTCTAATATTATATCATATAAATAATATTTTTTTTTGTATGTACACGTATGTATAGCGATTACTCCGTCAATTGTGAAGCGATTTGAATGATTCTCTTTTTTTATCGGTAGGCTATATTTTCAAGGTTGTGATTTCATTGAGATCTGATAAGTATCTCCAGAGATATAACGATAAACGTCTCAAAGTTGCTACTGAAACTGACTCGCGGGGCATGGAAGTCGGTTGTTTTAGTTTTTAAACTATCTTAATTATTTTTCGGATTATGCTCGGACCGGTTTCGACTCAATTTAAGGCTTCATCCAGGAGCGGCTCGGAGAGCGCGGCGTTCCGGGAAGCTCGTGCGGTCTCGTGCGGTCTCGTGCGATCGGTGCGAACTGCGATCGTAATGCTGGATAGTATAAAACTAAATATGTATATACAGAGGTTTTGGCTTTCCTCAGCGTTTTAGCTTGTTCTACATATTACATTGATATTACTGACATAATATTTATTTCGATTGCATATTAGAATATCGAAATACACAAACAGAATAAGGATCATAAAATAACACCCTCACATGCACAACACTATAATAGGCACCTACGAGTATCATTTGACAGGTGCTTTCTTAAATCGATTAGGAAATAATTATCTCCTCAAAAACAGTGATTTAGCCTGTGTGGCTGGCGCATCCCTACTGCGCCCGGAACCAAAAAAGCGACATTTCGCATTGAGACAGTTTGCTGCGCAGGCGACGTTTTTGTGGCGGAGAGCGGCCGGCCGGGACGATATTAACTATATTAATTTCTCGTCGTTTGTTCACTGGCACCACTTCTATACTATAACTACTATAACTTTTTAGCGGATAAAATGAGAAATGAATATGACACCCCATTACGCACTTATTCCCCCATCACGTTTTTTTTTCAATGAGATAACCAGACGTAGTGATGATACCCGCCACAGCTACATGGTGGACATTCTATCTACCATAAAGCGATCATCATACGTAGGTACCGCCAGGGATTGGAACTTCTTGCCTGAGTCTGTGTCCGGAAAGGTATCCTCGGGGTATTCAAGTTGTCTTCTAGCGAATCCCGCTACATCGTCGACCAAAAATTATGTATTTATAATAATCTGTTTATTGAGACACACTCCAATGAGCCCTAGCACGCTCTATATAATATATATCTAACATATAGCATTTCTGCTAATTATGTTAATGAGTAGAGTATTCTGCAGATTTCAGGAGATACTCAGCATCAGGTCAATGCTACCATGTCCTTAGATTCTTAATTCCAGCTAGTATCAAGTTTCAAGTAGATTTCATCATGATTTAGCTAATTTATGTTTTTATAGCCTTATACTTAAAATATCCTAATAGGTATGCATTTGTACCGGTTATCTTAAAATATCGACGTAGCGAGACGAAAATAAAACGTTGTGTAATTTGATTTTACATAAAATTAGATTATATGTGTGTGTTTCTAAAAACGTTTAAAGCTGGATATTTATGTGAGTTAGTAAATAAGTATCGAGGGCTCGAATAGAACAATGGACGCGTTGTCTAATATTGCTTGTTTTTACAATATTTATGAGTTTGTCCGGCCCCGGCGGCCCCGGCGGGTGTCGCGTTACTAACGCATCGACTCGGTTTTGTTTACAAAACTCTTACAAAAGTCATTTTTACGAGGATTGTTCGAGAAATAATGACGGACATGCTTAAGGGATCACCTGTACGTAGGTACGTGGATGAACGGGCTCCACGAGGCCGGTGTCTCGCTGTCACTGTGAACTCTGCTCTCTCACACTTCTCTCAATACTAATATTAAAACATATTCCAAATTCGTCAGTAAAAGACAGGGCTCTGAGGTTACAAATATACAAAATACAAAAGAATTAAGATCCTCCAGGTTTTGTGAAGTCGGTTAAAAATTGCTTTATTTCATATGTGTTTGCATCACATTTCACGTTCTAAACGTTCTCAGGACTTTTATAACCAAATTTCTTAATTTGGTTGTACTATTATTTATTCTGTGATTTGGGTAAGAAGCATTCGTATGTGTAATGACAGAATTACCGGTATGGTACCACCCAGGTGCTCTTAAAAAACACTACATTTAGAACTACTGTAGTCACATAGAACTCACCATACTGTACGGTTTGGGCACAGATACCGGATATGTTTTTGAGACTAGGATTTTAATTGTTGGACAACAACAACATGCAGATTGTAGTCGAGGGACATGCCACATGCTGTGAGCTGACATTATACGTGGAGCATGCCAGTCAGTCGCACATATGAATAACATTATAAATATATATCACCTCGGGCGAATTCACTACTAATTATCATCAACACACTTCATATCTCGTGAACTTCTTCTTTTATTATAATTTATCGACATTTTATTCAGTAACATCTTGTATATATTTAAATATTTGATTTAGTCTGTTGCGATAAGATCTATTAGGTAGGTTATTTCTATTTCTGATACATACATCAATTATTTTTTTATAAAATATTTATCGAAAATAGTATATAAATATTTGAGTAAATAAGCTTTTATACGTATTTCTAGCCAAAAATATTGTGTATAGGTATACATTGGACCGGAATTATAGCAGGTCGGTTACAATAAGAGATAAAGTTTAACATATTTGAGCAATCCTTTTAAATAAAGAACTAAAGTAAATGTATTTTCATTACAAACATAAGAAGAAGCAAATTCCTTTTCATTAATTTTGGTGATTGTATAAAAAATCATCATTCATTCATTAAAAATCATTAATTTAAATAAGTGGACGATTTTAAAGATTTGTAAATCTGGTAGAAAGCATGCCAAACCGTACTAAACGTAACAGAGTAAACAGAGGCAATACAAAATATTAAAATGTTTAAATATTGCATATTTGATACACATATTTCGAAATCTAGTTAAAGGTGGTAGTTTTAACTTAACTTACTTTTATATGATAATCTTGAACTTTATGACTTTACAATAAATTATTTGGAAGTTCTTTGTTACCAACCCTTGACGAAACAATTACAATACTACCTTACCAAGTAGTACTTTCCACTCTAAAACACATCTACTTTGTCGGTTATCGATTCTGCCTCAAACGGAGCCAATCCACTGCCACTTTAACTTAGCTTTCCATCTACTTCATATAGAATTAACGTGTCGACAGTTATCATAACAGATAAAACTTATAAAGTAATTTTATGTAAAGCGCACATTTCGTCAACGTACCGGGTAAACATACATTAATGACATCACAACTAGATGTCAGCTCCATGTAAACTCTACCTCTACTAAGATAGACGGCATTTAATGTATTCAAATGTCGACCAGTTATTAATTAGCTACAAGTTCGCTACACGCACTTCCCTCCACTTTATAATTAGTAGCTTCTTTCATCCGGGACGCTGGTCATACATAATTAGTAAATGTCAGAATACCTACACACGAGATAAATGGCTGCTGAGCCTAATAACAGAAAAATGTGTGTTTAATGTTATATTTATCGACAAATTATCGAGTGTATGAGGGCTCTCTCACACAACTCCTAAGGCCCCCCGCGCACTAGGCAGCCTGGCTGCGCAGCCAGGCTGCGGCAGCCAGAATATTTGCGCAGACAGTTATAACAGCCAATCAACGACTAGTCTAGATTTCTCTGTATCGAAAGTCTTCTTATCAAAGTTCGGAACGCACAAACGGAACGTCTGGCTGCTACAACTAGTGCGCGGAGACTGACCGCAGCCACATACATTCGCCTATACACGTTCTGGCTGCGCGCAGCCAGCTGGCTGCCGTACAAACAGGCGCGTTTCATTGGCTGCCGCAGCCGAGATTTCGTGGCTGCCTAGTGCGCGGGCTCCCGTACAACGTCATATGTTTGACTGCCGCAGCCTGGGCTGCGCAGCCAGGCTGCCTAGTGCGCGGGGGGCCTAAGTTATTAAACATGCAATACGAATAACGATTTGTTAGTGACAATCCAATGTTGACATGAAATAAATAAATGTAGTTTTTATTTATTGAATCGCTATATACCTAAGCTATTACATCCCATCAAAACCACTACATGTAAAAAGTGGCATGTCTTGCAACGCAGTTCTATACTATATATATAATAGGTACTACAAATAAGTTTTCAGATGTAATGTTAAACTAAGTCGGTTTAATATATCGTCGGTCACAGTGTGATTCCGGACACTTAAATTAAATTAAAATGATCTATTCTACTACTACTAGTGTAGCTCAGTGTTAGTGTTTCCCAACTAACAAGTTGTGGGCTTTGTCATAGCTGGCCTGCGTGTCGTATGTCTCATAGCTGGCCTGCGTGTCGTATGTCTCATAGCTGGCCTGCGTGTCGTATGTCTCATAGCTGGCCTGCGTGTCGTATATCTCATAGCTGGCCTGCGTGTCGTATGTATCTTAGCTGGCCTGCGTGTCGTATGTCTCATAGCTGGCCTGCGTGTCGTATGTCTCATAGCTGGCCTGCGTGTCTTATGTCTCATAGCTGGCCTGCGTGTCGTATGTCTCATAGCTAGCCTGCGTGTCGTATGTCTCATAGCTGGCCTGCGTGTCGTATGTCTCATAGCTGGCCTGCGTGTCGTATGTCTCATAGCTGGCCTGCGTGTCGTATGTCTCATAGCTGGCCTGCGTGTTGTATGTCTCAAATCTTGAAGCTGTATGACTCATCATAATGCTCTCGGCTATTTGTAACTTGAAGCCATTCCACACTCTACGTTACACATTCAAATTTAAATTAAGGTAATGATTTCGATTATTCTAGTAACTATATACTATTTGAAACCAACTTCCAAAATGGAGGAGGTTCTCAATTCGTTTCTATGTTTTAAAGTAAAACTTTTATTTTTTGTATGTTTATTACGCGGTTATTGCTCCACTTGTAAACAGATGCTTTTTGGACGGAATTGCATTTGATGATTTTATTTTATTTTCGACTGATAATTTTTTTTTTATTTGTTCAAAAGACCTTTAAAATTCAGAAATAAAAAAAAAACAAAAATTTAATGAGTAAAGACATCTCCACAGTGGTCATAATGTTAAATTTATTGAGAACTGATGTATATCTCCAAGGATATGACGATGAACCTTTCATTCTTGCTATTGAAAGACTCGCACGGCAATTGAAGTCCGTTTTTAGGGTTCCGTACCTCAAAAGGAAAAAAGGAACCCTTATAGGATCATTATTATTGTTATATACCGGCTGTAATTCACGTACCTTTAGTAGAATCTTATAGGATCACTTTGTTGTCCGTGTGTCTGTCTGTATGTCTGTCTGTCCGTCTGTCAAGATCAATTTTTCTCAGGAACGCGTAAAGATATCAAGTTAAAACTTATATCAAATACTCGGGTCTACGGTAATTTTCGGCTGTAAAAAAATTAATGTTGTAAGTCAACGCGTTCAAAAGATATGACCGTTATGTCGCATATTATTGCATATTTTGTGATTTCACAAGGTAATCAAAACCTATAGGGTACCTACTTTCTGTTGACTTAGAACTATGAAATTTGGTAAGAAGCAATTGGCAGTTGGTGCAATTCATTCATTCAAAGGTAAGTTTGTCCTTTAACCTAGTTTGACAATTTTTTACGGAAGCCTCGATGGGCAAGTCCAACTCGCACTTGGCCGTTTTTTTTAGTATTACTATACCTGAATGTTTGTAAACATTAGAAACGTAGTTACAAAAATCTACCTAGCGTTAGTTAGACCAACCTAGATAATAGTTAGTATGTACCTTATAATTGCATCATCAAGGCACACCGTTACAACAAGCTCTCAAGCAGGCTGCGCAGATTTTAATACCATTCGTAGCGTTAAATTAGTTCTGCGGTTAAAGTAACCTAACTGAGCTAATCTACTTCTACGAACTACGTTTCTACGATTATCCTATAGTATAAAGTATAGGCCGACCATAATAGCTTACGCTTACATAGGAATAAAGCGAACGGAAGAACAGGACCACCTCTACATAATGTGTGTGTGAGAGAGAGAGATCCTAAAACCTATAGGTACTCTTCGTTTTTGCTCCCGATATCTACATAGTTGAACAAAGGCAGAGCTCCTACGGTTGATGTATTTAGTTTCTCCTGACCGTCGCGTTCTTGAACTGTGACCGATCACTCACTGCGAGAGCGGCGGGCCGGGATAGTCGAGGAGTTTGTGTACGTGCTGGACTTGCTGCATGTCCTGCCCAGATATGCAATATTGTACGTGGGAGCAGGTATGCTGTGTTATATGGAAGCGATGAGCGGAGACTGGAGAGAGAAGAGCATACAATAACTATGCTCATCGTGTAAACGTGACAGTAGTGATTTAAAAGATGTTCAGGTGTAGACTGCAGAAGGTATCGACTACACATAATACTGAAGACAAGGAAATGTCAGTCAGATGTTACCGATAACTACATCTGGGTATGGTTTAAAGTTATGCTGGATGTGGTATATATAATTTCATCTAGATTTCAAATAGTGGAAATATTAGCATCGTGGGATCCGCCTCCTGCACTACTCTGTATCTCTGCGGCGATCGGGCGACCCACGACCCGACCATCCGTCCGTCCGTCCGACGGTCGGTAATCGATTCGGACGGCCACAACCGAGATACACGTCCAGGGGAGACCGAGCCGATGCGACATTCCGTCGCTGATTGCGATCTTCGCCGCGGTCCCAGACTGACCACAGATAGCATCATAGTTTGTACCTACGCGGTCGGACCGAGCTACAGATTTAACAGCAGTAAGTCAATAAGGACCTGGAGCTGCAGGTCTCGCAGATCCATCATTAACGGTCGTTAGACATCTAGATGCGATCTGTTTGCGTCGTACCCGCAACGACTCGCATTAATTATATTACAAACACGTTACATCTAACTGTTTGTCCTCCATCTATATGTACACATCTCGATATAGTATCTGCGAATTGTAGTTTTGTTTTAATTATCAGCATCACCAATTAATTGCACCTATTGCTTTTCAGATATGCATCTGTTAATGTTAGATATTTTATTTAATGGTTTCAAGACCGATAAATGTATAGTTATTGTCACTTTTAAAGAAATTAATAGGAACAGATATTGAGGTACATTACGGCGTTATCAGAACGCTCATAATGACTCAGCAGTAAGAATACCTAAGTGAAGTGCACAAACTATTAAATTATTTAGATACTAACTCACAAATATAAAATTGATTGTAAGTAAACGTTGTACACTTTGTATTTTCTTTGTCTGCCATAAAATAAATCAATTAATTGGGTGCTCAATAAAAACTCAGACAGCGGCACAAGATCGGCATCTCTCAGTAATTAAGGCACACGATAATGAGCGCATGCGACACGCTAATTAATTAGGTTCCCGGGCGTATGCAATTCGCAGGTCACCGCTGCCCCAATCAAGGCGGCATTTCGGGCATTCCCGGCATTGTTGCCGTCCCGCCGCCACACCGCATGCCGCATGCCGGCCCGTCGTCGGCCCGCAGTGTCCCACACGACTCTATCTCATCCTGATTGAGTACTTACACTTCTTCACAAATACCACGGGACTCATTAACATGCAACAATGCAGTACCAGGAACACGGAGCATGCCTCGTGGAACAGCCAGAAAAACTGCTGAAATTCCAAACTTACGTTAAGTACAAGCTTTTATTGTTAAGGTAAGCCTATACTTCGTTGACGTCGTAAAAGTGCAATTAAATCTGTAATATTATGAAACGGAAAAGGGAATAATTAATATCAAATAAAAATAATCAGTATAAAATGCTAATCCAAAAATAATGTAATGCTTCCTCGCGTCGCGTTTTACCATTCAAATCTTCGCTTATTTCATATACATACATGATAACCATAACCGTAATAAAAAAATGTAACGATTCCCAGCTGGAGAGTGCATAACAACGGCGGCGTGCGACGCCACATTTTATTAATTCGCAGCTCGCGTCATGTTTAAGATAATTTCAGAGTATTTAAATGACCCTCGAATGTACTGTTACCCGACACTAAGCGTGTTGTCGTACCCGTTACGTCCAAATATGGGGCCGTAATCAGCACTTGCAAGGTTTATGGACACTAAACATGCTAATATGTCGAACTCCCCGACGCGTTAAGGCAAAAAGTTCGTAAAATGTGGAGTTATGTTGTCGGGGACACTCGGGTCGTTTGCCGTCTCGTTACGTTCGAGTTACGGAGGAGCTGGCTAATGGAGAAACATAAAATCTCGTGAAAAAGGTACAACATGAGATTTCACACTATTAACCCGTGCACGTTCATTCCAGATTGAAGACTGATCTCTAACAGTTACAGTTACGATTTAAATCACCTCTCTAGTTCTTCTTAATACCTACGTGACTTATAATCATGTTTATAATGATTGTATGACCAAGACTCTAGATAATCTTTCCAAGCTAGAATATTTTGTCATAAGTCACAAACATGGAACAACCAAAGGCAATCCAAAAAAAATATTCGAAAAGCACAGACTACTCTTTGAGGAAAGCAACTAAAAGTATATAAAAGCCAACCGTACAAATTTAAAGTGGTAACTAAACAATGAGCAGAAAGTGAAAATATTTTCATAGCATTTAGATAGAATTACCAGACCAAATTATTATGAGATAAGATGCCAATCTAAGAAGTGAACTCTACCAACTTAGAACCACCAAAATATATAAAAATAAAAAATTGTATAAAGCCCCTGGATATGATCTGATATCACAATACTTCGAAAATTGCCAAGAATGGGCTTAGTAAAATCAAAAACAATCATAAATGCCTCATTAAGACTGAAATATGTACCTATCAGATATGAAAAGGTGCAGAAGTATACTCTGAAGTTTCTCTCAATAGTAATAAAGTGCCATCATCCAGAGATTCCAGAATAAAGCAGTGAGGGGAATCGTTGAAGCACCTTGGTATAGACGCAATGATGACGTCCATCGGGACCTTCGGTACATTGATGTTGTCGCCAGCACCATCATAAAATATGCAGAAGCTCATGATCGTAGGCTTCACCACCACGTGAACGTCGAGGTAATACAACCGCTCGACCTCACAACCATAGAGAAGACTCAAATGAACTGAACCGATCGAAATAGTGTATAATGTTACCTTAGTGGAACATAGTGTATAGTACTATTTATAAAAAAACACTTATACACATAACACAATAACTATGTGTCTTTGTCTTAATAATAGAGTCAACAAGAAGTGGTAGGAGAACATTTTATCGATAATGCGTATCGATCTGACTTGCTACCAAAAAGTATCATATTACCATCAATAAGAAAATCTGCCGCCATAACCTTACTGTGCTGTGCTGCAGCACATGGCCCTTGAGAGTCAGAGTATTCTAGGCCCAGCGTGTTTTCACCTTCGACCACATTATCGCTTACCACCAGGCGAGATAGTAGTCAAACGCCTATAAGACAGCGATGGCCACATTGTTTGTTTATTTCAATTTGTAAGATTTTGATAAATTGAAATTCACTACATATTTGAAACGTAAATGCGCAAACTTACAGACAGCATATAAAAAATTATGACATAAATTAAATAAATAAAACATTTATTGTAAAAATGTCCGAAATACTAACCTATCAGATAATTTATAGTGACATCTGGCAGAGTCAGACTGCATAATGAACCGAATGAACTCAACGAGCAGTGTAACTGAATCTAACATTTAATTACAACAATGAAACCGAACAAACCCGGCTTCCTACAACAGGGGCCACTAACTGGCAGGTAGCACCGCGCTAAACGCTAATACTCCGTTGGGCCATTAAACTAGCAGTTTATGGATGCCCCGGCAACAAACCGAGCCAGCTCGGTGTAAGGTTATCTCCGCGCTAAAAGGGTCACAGGCGATAACGTTAACGCAACCTTTTTATAATAAAATCGCAGATGCTATAGCAGAGAGAGAAACGACTGGGCAATCTCAACGATCTCAAGCAGTTTCGGTTTACACTCGTGCTTCAAATGTTCCAACACAAATTCATTACGCGCATCTACAGTACGTACGTAGTATGTATTATTATATGTTCTGTATCTACAGGCAAGGCATTGGTATGGTAACAGAGATTTCCTTATACGTCAGATAATATTGAACTTTTGTAGGTTTAATTGCAGTATTTATTGCAGCCCTCTATCTTGTCACTACCTAACTATTTTGTAATACATTCTCAATGTAATGTTTAACTTCCAAGCTTTGCTGCAACAAGCTCTGTTAACGTTTGAATTATTTTCCCTTTTAGTTATGTATTCTTCTAACGATATTAACTGAGTACTTTCAGTTCGGTAGCCACCGAAATAGTTTATATCCACGTGTGTAGGTATGCAGAAGGTCGCAATGAATCATGACCGCACGCGCATCTTTTATAATATGAATTCTAACGTGTTTGTGTATTCAAATTCTTCTTTTTAAATATTTGCATTATGTGAAAGATGATACCGGCCATAGATAAAGATCTAACACGGACGATCACGTTCAAGGTTCTGCAAATTAGTGTGATATTTTCGATGGTCAATATTTATAAGAAGTTAAATATTTTTTTGTTAACTTGGTTGGTCGTAAAATCAGACAGTTAACTGATGAAACCACTAGGAGACGCGAGAGGTGTACTTTAGCTACTTCCATAGTATTATGTCCTATGGCATTCTACTGTGGGGGAAGCCCGAAGATTTTTGAATTGGGACAACGGAAAGGTTCAATGTTATATAAATAAATGAAATATGTAGTTTAATATGGTTCTTAATATGGTTACAAAACGAAAAAAAACCGACTTCAAAAGCCAAGCTAGTATTTTTGAGTACCAAGTTTGAGGTGTTTAACTGTGAACCTGAGAAAATTGCAATCTTTGATAAACTTGGCTCCGACCATCTGGGACAGAGTGCCACATTTTCATGTAAAACATCCACCAAAGGTCAAGAATACACATACAGGCCCATTACAACCGGGTTGAACAGTTTGTGGATATCATTGACAAGCAACTAATGAACCTAATATTTTCTGAGGATCCCGATGACCTATGCAGCACTTTATCTCAAATGTTGGGTGCAGAGTTCAATAATATTTTTAAATTTAAAACTATTACAAGAGCTGGGAAAATTCGGTTCGATGACTGGGCTACTCCTGGTATTTACAAAAGTAGAAATAATTTGTACAACTTATACTCACAAAAACAAATTAATTTACACAATACTAAATTCATAAATCACTTAAAACTATATTCCAAAACTTTTAAAGTGGTTTGTCAGACAGCAAAATCTTTGCATTTTAGTAGAAAAATTAAGCATGCTGATGATAAAATAAAAACAACATGGAAAACCATCAACACTGAAACTGGAAAAATAAAACAAAGAGACAGTAAGATCATCTTAAAAGTTAACAATAAATTAATCATGGATAGTAATGAGGTTGCCAATACATTTGATGAGTTCTTCTCTCAAGTACCCATTACTACCACTCAGTCCATAAATTCTAGTCCCGCTGATGCTTATTCTATATTATCAAAGTGTGTAAATAAATGTGATACCTTGTTCCAGTTCAAACACGTAACTGCAGACTCAATTGTGAAAACATTTAAAATGCTCAAACAAAAGAAAACCGAGGACCTGTGGGGAATGTCAACCACAGTTCTCAGTTACATTATTACTGTTATTAGCCCATACTTAGCTTTTATTTTTAACAGATGCGTTGATCAAGGTGTCTTCCCGGATTTAATGAAAAAAAGTAAATTGATTCCTTTATTCAAATCAGTAAACAAAAATGATCCATCTAACTATAGACCAATCTCTATACTACCGGCATTGAGTAAAATTTTTGAATAAGTAATATTAGACCAGCTTTTAACACATTTTAACATGAATGATCTTTTAAATAGCAAACAATTTGGATTTACTAAAGGGCGTTCTACTACTGATGCAGGAATAGGTCTTCTTAAACATATATTTGATGCATGGGAGAAAGCACAAGATGCTATTGGCGTGTTCTGTGACCTATCAAAAGCATTTGATTGTGTCTGTCATGAAACACTAATTTACAAATTAAAATACTACGGTGTTGAAGGTAAGGCACTTGATCTGGTATCATCATACCTCTGTAACAGAACACAGATGGTTGAAGTCAATGGCGTCAGGTCATCTGGATCCCTCATAAAAATGGGAGTCCCGCAGGGATCGATCCTAGGACCTTTTTTATTTCTAGTTTATATCAATGATTTACCGTCATTCGTACAGAACCTATGTGATATTGTTTTGTTCGCAGATGATACTTCCTTGATATTCAAAATAGATAGGACTACACCTAACTTTGACGATGTAAACAAATCAATAACACAGGTTCTGAATTGGTTTACAACCAATAACTAATTGTTAAACGCAAAAAAAACTAAATGTATTAATTTCTCTCTACCAAATGTAAAAAAGGGTATCCTAAATAGAAGTAGAAGTATATTAATAAATGATGAACCATTAGAACTTGTTGAATCCACAACATTCTTGGGCATCACCCTGGATTCAAAGCTTCAATGGGGTTCTCAAATATCGGTTCTAGCAGGTAGGTTAAGCTCCGCTGCATACGCAGTACGTAAAATTAGATTTTTAACGGACGAAGCCACTGCAAGATTGGTCTATTTCAGCTACTTCCACAGTATAATGTCTTATGGCATTTTATTGTGGGGGAAAGCCGCTGAAATCCAATCAATATTTGTTTTGCAGAAACGAGCTATTCGTTCTATATATAGTATGAGGTCGCGAGATTCACTTCGTGAAAAATTTAAGGAAATTAAAATTCTAACAGTGGCATGTCAATACATTTATGAAAATATTTTGTTCATACGCAAGAATATAAATGATTATAAGAAAAGGTCTGATGTACATAATTTTAATACAAGACATAAAAATAGATTAATTATACCTAATTTCAGACTGCAGAAAGTTAGTGGTTCATTCATGGGGAACTGTGTACGCTTTTACAATAAGCTACCTAAAGATATTGATCAATTGCCTATGAGCAAATTTAAAATCTATGTAAAATCTAATTTGATGAAAAAATCATACTATACAATAGGTGACTATATGGATGACAAAAATGCATGGCCTGAATGCTCCAAGTTCCAAGAACAAATATAAAATGTATTATAATTAATAATATATTGTTAAAATTTTAAAGCTGACATGTACAATTAATTTTAAAAAAAAAAAGATAAAATGACAAGACAAGCCCCATAGAGTTTCTTGGTGTTTCTTCTCTGATGGGAGTATTTCCGAAACACCGGTAGATTCAACAGCCATTCAGATTTCCCCTTTTGTCCGCAGATTTTCTTTCTAGGCTTGCCATTTTTATTTTTATTTAAACAATATTATGCAGCTGACAGACGGACTATCAGTTCCATTTGGATCATGATATGTACTGTGATCGGTATGCGTTTCTCTATGTTGTGTTTCACTATTTCACTTTTTTATTTTTTCATATAAAAATTGTCTGAAGTACTGAAACACACAGTTACATGTATGGTTGGTTTTAACCTACTTTAAATTTTTTTAAATATTCTGACGTAAACGATTGGATGACAGCTGAATGGTTCATTACTTTTTTTTTCTAATTCAAAGCGTTAAATTCTGCTTTTGCTATGTTTACTTGATAATTGGTTATGATTTATTTTATGATTTATGATTTTGACGTGTATATGTGCGTATATTTATACTGCCTACATACTGAATAAATGCTTTGATTCTTTGATTCTTTGATTCGTATCTCTGGAGATACTCATCAGATCTCTATAAAAAATACAGTGGGATCAAGCAAACAGCATATTTTCTCAGACGTAAACAGAACTGTTTATAAATAACGGAGTGTTGAGGTAACAAACAAAAGAAATTGAGAACCTCCTCTTTATTTGCGAAATTGGTTAAAAAACAGTCAAATTGAGAATTATCTCCTTATTTGAAGTCAGAAAATAACCATGATTTAATACTAGAATAAGATCACAAAGTGAAGCGTGTTTTAGAAAATCATTCCCAACGCTACGTCACGCTAATGAAATTCTAATTGCGCTAGTTTTAGGAACAGTTCACATCCTCCCGTAATGAGCATACCTCTCGTGGTTTGTGGGGAGATGCGATAATTGTCTTACATTAGCATCCGACAACTGTGGGACTGAACTACATATAACGTCCGATGATACGTAGTAGGAACTAGCTGTCGGCACGAGAGGTGCAGCGTCCATAAACATTGGTGTAGCGATGCTGAGTGTTGACTGCCCTGAAGTTATTCGATTAATCACATTTCACGCGACAAGAGATTGATTTTGGCATAAAGAAAGCATAGAAGTTCAATTTTCTAATTCGTGCCAATTCCAGTGCAATTTCTAGATAAAGATAAGTTATTTAAATTAAAAAAAAACCGACTTCATAACCACAAACAGGCACTCAAAAGCGAAAAATAAATTTTTTAACTTATTTTAACTTATTTTACCCTTTTTAGTGCAAAAAAAGTTTTAATGAAATTACATGCATCTATTACATTTCGTGTCTGGGCCGTTATACACTGACGGATATATACTTTTTGAAAATTTCAAGTATGTACCTATAACGGTTAAGAAGATACAGATCTGTAAAGTGCGCACATATGTATAGACACACGGACGGATGGACGGACGGACGGACGAACGGACAACAGTCTCAGAAAGTGTTCATTTGGTACCCTTTGGGTTCGGAACCCTAAAAAAATTGACTTTAAATGGCGCGCTATAGTGAAAATATTCACTAGTAATAATGATGTCATCAAGGTATCAAAGGACAATGTCCAAAATGGCCCTGTGCAATTAAAGCATCTGACACACACGATAATTAATTGTCTATTTTATTACAATAATAATTCCAAATACTTTTATAACACGGACTAGTTGTATTCCAAAATGAATATTAAAAAGTATTATTTGCGATTATTAACATTAATTGCCGCCTTATGGCCAACAGAGTACTGAATCACTCTACTACGTTATAAGAGGCACTTCCCTATATTGTTGAAACCCGAATTATGAAAGCACTGTGTAGCCAACCTAACAACGGAAAGTATTATTTACGTAGTAACTATTATATAATTTGTGGTATTATACTTATCATTTTTTTTTTGCAGTGTTGATTGGTACAAAGTACGTTCATAATTCTTAGTTATTTAATAATGTATGCAGTGTCGCGGGACTGAAACGGCCGCCATCTTCGCCAAACGTCATGTCATGTCAAAAAATCTTAGGTATGTTTAAAAAAGTTTGCACCCTAACAAGACTTTGCCCGGTAGAACATTCCTGTGAAGACAAATTATTTATATTTATATATAATTATTTATTATAATATCGTTTAAAAACTAAAAAAGAACCGACTTCAATGTTAATTTTCAGTAGCAATTTTGAGATGTTTATCTCAATATCTCTGGAGATACTTATCAGACCTCAATAAAATTACCATGGTACCACACTTGGAATATCTCCTTTCTAACAAAAAAAGAATAATCAAAATCGGTGCATAAACGACGAAGTTATCCCCGAACAAACATAAAAAAAAAAAAAAAAAAAAAAATATATACGTATTTGAAGAGAGATACATAATTGAGAAACCTCCTCCTTTTTTTGAAGTCGGTTCAAAATTATTAATATATAATTATTTATTGAGGGCCCGGTGGGGTAATTGGGAGAACAGTCGGCTTTGATGCCGTGGTACCGAGTTCAAACCGCCTTGCACCAATGAATTTTTCTATCGAAAAATATATGTGCGCTTCTCACAGTTGCCCTCCAGTGAAAGAAAACATCGTTAAGAAACCAACAACCCCCGCATGGTGGTAGGACATATCTAGTGTCCGCCTGGCCAGCTACCACCCTCAAGTTGGAAAATCTGTCGCCAAACATCTAATGTGTTCAGGCAGCTTATCCTTGAGAGCCAGTTCCCATTCTAGTCCACTTCTCTATCTTCGACCGCATCATCACTTAGCAACAGGTGAGATAGTGGTCAAACGCTAGCCTATAAGATATACAAAAAATAAAAAATATTAATTATCCCCACCTTTATTTCTATCTCGCTCACAGTTACCATAAGAATATCTATCAAAAACCAAAATCAACGAGAAGAAAGATGTAATAACATTATTCAGGGTCATATTTTTTAGTCTTCAAAAGTATATGCAATAGCAACCTCCATTGTGTATAATCTTCTTGGGACTCTTCTACTAAAACCAGTACATTCTCCTATGTTTGAGGTATTTATCTCCATATCTCTGGAGATACTTATCAGATCTCGATAAAATTAAAATGGGACCACCTCGGAAACGTATCCTACCTACTAAAAAAAGAATCATTTGAATCCGTTCACAATTGACGGAGAAATCGCGTAACAAACACACAAAAAAAAAAACATACAGACGAATTGAGAACCTCCTCCTTTTTTGTGAAGTCGGTTAAAAACCAGCCATTAAACAGCAAACATTCTAACACTAAGATACAAGATAAAACAATGCTGAAACAATCAATTTCGTCTTGGTCGTACAACGAGATTTCGCCGAGTGACATAAAAATGTTTTATAGCATAAAATAAATAAAAGTATTGCGTAAACACGCTAAACATGCAACATGCAACAAGCAACAGAATGCTAAACAGCAACACTTATCCCGCAGACATGAGATTGTCCCCAGCCACACACGGCACACCCCGCGCAGACACAGGCGAGGTGTTTATGTTAATGCATGTATGCACGCCGCGGGACACCGCTAGATGACGCTAGGTGCACGTTGCATCACATGCGCACGCGCGTAGCCCGACCCGCGGCCAACCGTAAATTAAAACAGTTTAATGGCAAGGGGATAGAATGTCAGATGAGACAGACCTAATATTGTATTTGAAATATGGCGTCGGTAGCCGGCACCTGCTTACCATAACAGCGCGCATTCCTCTCCAACGCAGCCGGGAGTGGTAGGAGATGGTGACGATAACAATTGTCTTAGCCGTGACAAATAATTTGATATCAAATTTCATTTCCGAGTTTCGTAACTACTAATTGAGTCAGAAGTAGCCATGAACAACCACATTCACAAAGCGGGGTTTCGAGTCGAAACATTTTACCAGTCTTCAAACTTGAAACTACCTCTCAGAAACTACCTCTCAGAAATTTCCGAAGAACGTAATTGCATATTTTACATGATCTCACAAACTGAAGATATGCGAGTGCATCAGGATAGTAATAGAAGTAAAAGGGCAAGAGAGATGCTATTACGTCCCGCATTTTGGTCCATTCTCGTAATTTTACTAAGTTTCCCATATAATAGTGGTGCACGCACACCACGCGGAAACCTCGCAGGGTTCGTTACTTACATTGCCTACTATTCGCTATTTATCCGCACCTCCGCACTTTACCGGTCCTCTCGCACAATGGGAGAATGTCTCGACTATCTTACTACGACTAACTTTATGTACCGTTTAATGTAATGATACGGTCAGCGGTCGCATTTCAATTAGATGAACATCCTCGGAGATTTTAAGACGTTTAACTTTTTATTAATAGTGCAAAATTTAAGGCGAACGCAAACCGCAGGCCGTCGAGAACGATTCCCTCGAATGCGAAGCGGTCGGAAGTTTTTGTCCGCGAGCGTCGAAACCGCAGCGAAGCTCAGTTCATCGACGTTCTATTTAGGTATTTCAATAATGATCGGTCGCATTACGCGGTCGGCAGTCGGACCGCAGCCGCGGTTCCCAGCACCAGGAATGCGGTTATTAAACGTGCACCAGTAATTTGCGCATGAGTGTGAGCACAGAGCAGTGAAAGCACCGTTCTGAGGTATTGTTACGGTCGGCCGGGAGATGAACACGGCGTGCTCTGCGCGGCCGCGGCGGGTCGCTTTCAGGATGACATGCTTTAGAAATGGCGGCTGCTCTTTACAACCGCGGGCTTGAGATTCGTTTAGTTTTTTTGCACACTCAATCTAAAAAGTAACATAATTTTGAAATATCGTGGCGTGGCGATGCCGTCTATGATGCTGCTCGTCTATGTCTTCATGTCTTTCGACTGGATTGTATCCCATCCCTTTCCCGAAACTCCCAAATAATTTCCCAAGCGCCGAAAACCATGTCGCAAATCAACAACTGGCGCAGTCTCGTAAGACATAGAATAGCATTTCCTATCTGCCGCGCGTTGTTGTACCAATTCATCATTATAGCACTAGTACATAGCACCGAGATGGTACCATCGTGAAATATCAACTGCCTCCGTGAGGAAACGAACGTGGTACAGTCGACGGTACAACGGTAAGATCTCAATACATATAAAGTTTGTTCACTCAATCTAACATATTCCAACTTTGAATGGCAAATTCTGTTTCGAATGAAAGTATTATTTATAACGATCGACCGAGCAAGCTGACTCATCATCCAGCATTATAGTCAATCAAGGTCACATAAAAAAACAACTAGCTAATACATTCGTCAGCGTGAACTGTATTCACGTTTCAGAGATGACATTAAAAATACTGTTCCATGCTGCACCGCTGGGCGCTCTACAGATACTACCCCTAAAGGACCATAATGTGCTGAAATGAAGAAGGTATGTGGTAATCACCATTTTTGGTAGGTGGTAGGAACGTATTATATCGATGTTCCGCCACATGCTCCCAAAAAATAGCTTACCACCGCAGAACATCTGCCGCCATCTACGGTGTTCGGACTGCACACAGCCACGAGAGCCAGGGTACTCTAGATCAAGCGTGTTCACTATCTTCGGACACATCATCGCTTACCACCAGGCGAGATAGTGGTCAAACGCTAGCCTATAAAATATTAAAAAAGAATAATAATATAGATATGTAATGCTGTGATCACCAAAGCTACTCTTGCAAATGTGGAGTGTTGCGTGCCTCATAATTTGTTCTTACCGATAGGTAACGCACATATAATAACACAAACATTAATAATGATCACGATCAGCCAATGATACAAGTTTAGTCGTTATTGTTATGATGAACAATCTAGTTTCAAAACTGCCGCGATATCGCCCCGTACCACCGTCCACCACTGACCTCCACGAGCCCCGACCAGAAGATATATCTCCCGCGTGCCAATCTATTATTTCAAACCGAAGCTCAGCTCTCAGGTTGCACTCGCGTCCGAAAGGGTAGTCACGAGGTGTAATGATTAACCGATCCTCGCCGACATAAACCTTCATGGCACGATCCAAACTCGACTCTATCTTTAAAAAAATAAATGTGGTTTTAGGTCGGTGGAGGCGAGATCCTGAAACCGCGCTATTTCAATGCAGTTGAGCATACGTAAATCAGGCGCGCGAAGCACCTTAGCTTCATTTGGCCGCGGTCGTGGAATATCGACCCTTATATCGATAATGTTAAGGTAGATATTGTCGGCAGAGGGCGCGGCACCAATGACACGAGTAATGAAAGCCAGCCGCTGATGGAGCGGTGCTCGGCGGTGGCTGAGGGTGAGACTACACTATCACACTGGTGCTGGAACACGACCGTAGAGTATTAAAGCCGCATTAACACTACGTGAGTTAACACTAGGCAAATGTGTTCGATGCAAAATGCATCAAACAGCGTTTTATGTATCAAGCAATGTGTTCGATGCATTGAGCGACCGAGCGCACTCATTACTATTACCTTAAGCCATCAATTTAGCGTATCTCTGGCATCTACATAGCATCTATTCAGTCCATAAACATAATTAATTATCTAGTATTTATGATCGTTTAAAAAACTAAAAGAACCGACTTTAAATGCCGCGCAATTAATTTTCAGTACCAAATTTGAGGTGTTTATCTCCATATCTCTGGAGATACTTATCAGACCTCGATGATATTACCATGGTACCACACTTTGGATATTTCCTTTCCAACAAAATATAATCATCAAAATCGATTCATAAATGACGAAGTTATCCGCAAACAAACATAAAAAAATATATACTATATGTATATACAATATACGGTCGAATTGAGAAACCTCCTCCTTTTTTTTAAGTCGGTTTAAATTAAACAGTTTATAGCGTAATTATTACAGTTATAATTTCTACTCCGCGAGACATCAATACGTAGCGCGTACGCCGCTTTGAGTACGCCGGGTATATTCCTGGACCAGATATTTAACAATTTACAAAAATATAAAATGTGTGACACTTCAAAGAAACATAATATTTGATTTACGCAGTGCAACATCTCTCGTCGGATTTAAAAACTGTAATGATTTCTTCCGAATGATTAACTTACGTAATAAGTAGTCATAGATGGCGCCACCAATGCATAATTGGGTTAACAAATGCAATCCACTAATTTCATCGTAGCGATGGATCGAACCGTGGCTTAATTGGCAGAGCACCTGGACGTGTATCCGGGGGGTGCGGGTTCGAGTCCCGTCGGTACGATGAAATTTTGGATTGTGTTTAACAATTTACAAAAATATAAAGTGTGTGACACTTCAAAGAAACATAATATAAGATATTTTACATCATTTTCATGACCATGAAAACAAACGTAATTAACAGTCACTCACTGTACTCTACCATAACATCTTACTCGTGGACCAGACATTCTCACAATTGAAGCCCTCGATCTCCCTACCAACCGCTAATTGGTAACAACTAGTTAATTGCTATGCCAATTTAAGCTTGAAAGAATGTGTAATGTTTGTTGAAACTCCATCAACTATCGTTCCAAATTAAAGCATGTGTATTTATACTCGCAGCAAGTTAACATTGTAGGTTGCAGACGGACGACATATAGCCGCTCGTCTGCAACTCCTAGTGCAGCGAGCACGTCACGCTGGTGTAGGCACGACATGAGTTACCGACGCTGCGCTGTATAGTTCTGCAGTACAGGCAAGTTCGCGCCACGATACTGCAACCACGGTAATTATTACCGTGCTGCAACCATCGCCGCATGCGCACATTAGTTACACATTTCATTATGACGGGCGGCAGCAACGCCCGTGTGCTCCGTGATTATATGTTAGTAGGAAAAGCACACTTAAATGGGAGAAGATTAAAAATTATATAGAATGGTTTTTTCAATGATGGTGATTCAATACACAGATAAGGTTGCGACAGCCAAAATGTCATCAAGAAATAACTATTTCCAAGAATCAAGATGGTGTCTAGTCTAGACTCGTGTCGTGAAGACAATGCATATAAAAATATAAATAAAAATGCACATTTATACTTTTACAGAAAAAAACGTATATTTTTGTCACTTACATAGATCCTCGCTAAGATTGCATCAGTTCTCCAAGATATACGAGTATAATGTAAAGGTAAACGCGCTGCACATGACAACATGTGAGGAGTCGCGAGACATGGCGAGCTGCCGCACGTCACGGCGGCCGCATTGTTTGTCTGTCGCAGCCGTCATGTTTCACGTCTACGCCACCAGCACCGAGTATCGACATCATTCCTCTGAAGACCTGTCAGGCTGCGAATATCGTCCACAAGTAAAGTAGTAGTAAAGTAAATAGTAGTAGTAGTAAAGTAGTAGTCTAGTAGAAAGTATGTAGACATACTTTCTGTTACAATTGCATTAGTACTATTGATTTTACTAAGTCAAGAAAAGCGTACCTAAGCAATCAGTTACATTTTATAATACATTATAACATTAAAATCTCCATATGTTTTAATGCCGCCAGTATGCGACTACAAAATAATTGATCGGTCAGTTGTTTTAACGAGTGGCAAATCACTTGCTTGGAACGTATTAGAGATGACGTAACGTGAGCCCGCCTATATCTGGGCGAGCACTGGTGAGGGCCCCGGGCCCCGGGCCCCGGGCCCAGGCTGCCAGTGCACCCAGCTCGTCGGTTGACCAAACATTGGCTCTCCAAACATCGGCCAGATGTCTCCGCATTATTATGGCAGGTCTGTTTGTCTGTTTGTCTTAACGGAGACGTGTAATGGCCGCGATCGGTTCCCACACAGCCACTTGAACTTTTCGACGTTCAAACGTTCATTATTATTCTTCTAAACAATCTCGATTGGACGATTGCTTATTTGGTGTCGAGTGCCGAATCGTGATGGGTTAATATTCGTCTTTGAGTTGACTAGAATTTTAGGCGAATGATGACGAAAACTGTTCGGCGGAATCGTCTCGATCGTCTGTTCTTCGAGGATCGAGATTTATACGGGCACTTGTCATTTTCAGAGGAGCCCAGCGGTTACCACCACTCGGTGAACGTTTATTTGAGAAACTTCTGATCCCGATTGAATATGAATTAATCACTACAAAAGGTTTGCGCCGGATTTCGTGTCCGACAAAACGTGTAATTTGAAAGAATTATTCATTTCTTATGCACAATGGAGTTTATCCCTCGACTGGCGTGTTCCCAGGCTTCTTGTCGTCTCTTGGCGCAATCAACGTCCTGAATAATTTCATATATAGTGTTAAGGTTCAACTATGTATTTGACTGCGACAGGGTTCTATAACGTGCACACGCGAGTGCACGCAAGTCACGCTCTCTAATGATATGCAACAGCGTGTTAACTCTTTTGTCCGACAGATAAAAATATCAAAGTGGTCAATGTTTCTCACTTCTGTGCGTTACTGAAGTGTTACTCTGCTTGTTTGGACGTACCTACCTGCACCTTCCTACGCGTCACTTTACCGCTGCGTCACCACGACGAGGCATTCTTCAATTATTCAAAGTGATCAATCGAAAGCCCAAAACAGAAAGTAACAAGTTCAGATGAAATGGTGAAATTGTCAACCTCAAAATAAAGCAAGTTTACTGCCTATAAATCTCCGAGACGTAAATGTAGCTCTGATTCGTGTTCGCTCTAACCGCACGCTCCAAATGACCGTTTTATCATAAACTGCTCGTAATGGTCGCCGCACTAAATTATAATATCAACCACGACGATAAGGAAAACCCGTATTTATAATACCTAATTGATGCTCTCGGCTACTTTATTGTTTCTTCACGCTACCGCGGCGCGCGCGTCGCATCACTTCATGTCATCATCGACATATCTCGAGAGGCATTTTATTCGTTTCGAACGAAAGGTGACGATAATATTGTCCCCGTAGAGCGAAAACAAATTAATCAATGTATGTAATTTTTTTTATTACATCGTGATATTTTTATTACTCCTACCTGTTATTACTTACGAAGCCGAAACGTGGACACTGACGGTGCGACTGGTTCACCAATTCAATGTCGCTCAGCGAGCTATGGAGAGGGCTATGCTCAGAGTTTCTCTGTAAGATTCGAAACGAAGTCATCCGTCAGAGAACAAAATTTATCGACATAGCTCAAGCGAATTAACGGTTAGCAATCTGAAATGGCAGTGGGCTGGTCATATCTGGCGTAGGACCGATAACCGTTGGTGTAGACGATTTCTAGAGTGGAGACCACGTCTCGGAAAACGTAGTTTAGGACGCGGAGCGATCATATACGCAAGCTGGCTTGCAGCGGTCGGAACCGAATAGCTGAAGATCGAGCTCGAGAAATAATAGTACAAGTACTGTTGGTAAGCTATGATGTGGTCGAAGATGGTGAGCACGCTAGGCTAGAATACTCTGACTCTCAAGGGCTATGTGCTGCCGGAACACCGTAAGGTAATTGCGGCAGATTTTCTCCTTGCTAATGGTTAGCTAGTATTGGTAGCAAGTCAGGCGGAACACCATATCATTCAAGCTATTTATTTTTGTCTAAAGGTGAGTTCTTACCGAGTCACGACGCGTACTTTTTAAGATTGTGATTTAAAATAGAACTTTATTTACTACACAAAAAGATATACTATACATTTCATTGAAATAATTTGGCGAAAGAGAACAGTTCAGATAAAGGAATAGGGTAGGCCGAATTAGATTAATTATAATTTTGAAATTTACTTTAGATACAAGTACATTTTCTTTATTTGTAACTCGATGCCGGGTGAAAATTACTAACTCGGTTAAAAAGCGAACCATTAAGTCAAAAGATGTTGAGAAGAATTATCTTTACACTTTCGCGATTTTAACACATACTCGTAGCTATAAATGGGAGGATGGATTGAGGCTGATCGCAACTTGGAACCCAGTAATTAGCGAGAGTTCGAATCGAAATTTAAAGCAGCAAAAAGCTGCCGATATTGTCAGTGTTGTGTGTCGCAATGGCAACTCTGATAAAAATAAAAATAAATTGAGGGTAGTTTCAAATGAACTCTCTATAAATAGCAGTGCTCAAACACACAACATTCAGTCGTCTCGTGACCACGATCAATGCAACTTGGTCGAAACGTCAAGTTAAATAAAAATTAATGTTTTAAGCGCGATAATCTTAAGTCCCATATTTTAATATGTATAAATATAGAGTTATTTTATCGTTTTGTTTAATCAATATCCCTAATATATGTACAGGGTGTTACAAAACTACCCGTAAAGCCGAAAGGAGGTTAAATGGGGCCTTATAACGAGTCCATTCACAATATTAAAAAACTGTCGTAACGCTGTATAACATACCCCAAAAAATTTAAAAATATTATTATTTTCTCTGATGTGCAAACCCTATTTCAGTAAAATGAAAGAGTAAACTTTTTTTTAATATCTTATAGGCTAGCGTTTGACCACTATCTCACCTGTTGGTAAGTGATGATGCGGTCGAAGATGGTAAGCACGCTAGGCCTAGAATGGGCTGGCTCTCAAGGATAGCTGCCGGAACACATTAGATGTTTAAGCGACAGATTTTCTAACTTGAGGGTGGTAGCTGGCCAGGTGGACACTAGATAGTGTCCTACCACTATGAGGGGGTTGTTGGGTTCTTAACGATATTTCCTTCACAGGAGGGCCACTGTGAGAAGCGCACATAATTTTTTCTATAGAAAAATTCATTGGTGCACGGCGGTTTGAACTCGGTACCACGGCATCAAAGCCGACCGCTCCCCCGATTACGCCAACGGGCCCTCAGACTACGCAGAATGTACCTACATTTTTACCTAATTCGCGGAACGACAAAAAAATAAAAAGACCTAACCTAACGAAACAACTTAAACGAACACTTAGGATCCAACATACTGTTCCATCTCGGCAACCGTTGGGCAATCGGAGAAATACACTCTGTCCTTCACATAACCCCACAAAAAGAAGTCCAAGGGTGTGGGGTCCGGAGATCGAGCAGGCCATAGCACCGGTCCCTCGTGGCCGATCCATCCTCGCGGAAAGCGAAAGTTAAGATGTTCTCGTACGTTGCTTGCAAAATGGATTTTTTTTAAGCCAGTAGTAGTACTTGAGTATAATGACATCCTTGTGTTGAGGTATCAAACATTTATGAATGAAAAAAGTAGACAATTATAAGGTAAGGTAAGGTTTAAAATAGGTACGTAGGCCCTGGGTTCCCTGACATGACAGCGTACTAGGATTGACAAAATTTTTGGCTTGGATAATTAATTATATTTTTTACGGGGTATTTCGTAACACGTTAAAAATAAATGAAATCCGTTTATAAAGCTACAGCAAACTTCCCCCTTCTCTCCCCACTCCACTCCTCTCCCCATTTTTTTTGCACCATCTTTTTTAGAATGATGTCCTTGTGTGTGCTTCTTAAATTTGATTGAAATACGTCGGTTAATAACGCTACAGCAAACAGGAGGGAAAGGGGGGGGGGGACCCTTTCCCTCCTAATTCCCTCCCCCCTACAATCAAAAATCGCGATCGACAAAAATTTTAAGGTAATACAAGGAACATGTGTGCCAATTTTGGTCATAGCACTTGAAAAATGCGACCTGTAGGCGAGAACAGACAGACGTTATAGAAAAATATTTTTGGACAATCTCAAAACTAGTGACTTCGCTCGCTCGGTCAATCAGAAAATATAGTCATTTTTAATTTCGAAAACATTGAACCTGATTATCTCAAATCAGTGTTTTCAGACTTGCTTAGTTTTCGCCCCACAGGGACAATAAATATGCGCTGTCATCGGTCGCCCACTTTAATGATGATTGATTTGTAAAATGATGACTGCCACCGACGCTGGAAGACTGTTTCAAATATTATTATTTTTAACGTAGGAGGTGTTACTGCTATCACAATAAGTCATTTTTACGACGACGCTCTAACACACGAAAGTTTTATAGTTAATAGTTTTGCCGTAAACACGACCCAAATGGAATTAGAGGAGATCGACGTTCGAACTTGAACACGGAATAATGAATATCGATAATGATTTCGTTTAATGTGGCATTACCGACCATTTTACGATACTTTTTAAAAATAGAGTTTTTTATGAAGATGAAACACTACATGATGTCGTAAGATGAGAACGTGTTAAAATTGGAACAAACGTAGGGTATTCGATACTTGTGAAAGTTTCGATGTATAAAAGGTGTAGTGTTGTTGACAATGATAAGTTTATAGTGATGTGAGGGATGGGGATGGAGGGATGTAAGGGAGTACAAATACCACCTCAGTGCTCCCAGCCAACTTCACCTGCCCGTGATACATCCTGCAGACCAACAAACCAGGCTCTGGCGACCACTAAATGGCGGTATATAACCATTTCAAAATTATGGCGTAGCTAAGGCCGGTGGCGGGTAACGGTCACCGATGCGAGAAGCTATACATCCTGCGATCGCCAATCCTGCCCAGCGTGACGATTAGGGCATATCCCTACCAATGCTAGAAACTTAGGTAAGTCACAATAGCCGAAGATCGGGCTCAGTGGCTCCTCTTGGGAGAGGCCTACGTCCAGCAGTGGGCCGATACCGCCTGATGATGATGATGATGAGTGTTTAGTCCTTTGTTATTCTTGGAAGCGTCAACTCAGTTTCATTGTAACATAGTTTTTGAGAAAAGTTCCTAAAAGAATTTTGAACACTTCAGATACATTTCTACTCTACCAATACTACCTGAAGATTTTATATTATACTTAAAATACTCATTACTCTTGAATGGAAATAAAAAAAATGCTATTATATCGTAAAATGAAATTACAGGACACGTAAGACTTACCATCTTTTTGTCAGTCAATGTGACTGCACTGCGCTGTATCTGTAATAGGTAGACGTCATCGTTTATCATCAGGTGAGCGTCGTGCTTGTCTTGTTACCCTAAATCATGAAAAAGAAACAAAAAAAGGAAAATAGTGTATGATAATCTAATATTTGATATTTATGGTGTGACGGTGTGACGGGCAGACGGGACTCGGTCGAAGCTCGGCACCTGCTATTATGTAATTACAAACGGTATTAGTTCACGTTATACCACCACGATCACCGACCCAACAGACGGTACAGTGGACACATCACTACGTACACATACATACTAAGGCAAGTACCTACCTGTATCTTCATGATTCAGGTTCAGGTGGTATAATTTCATGTAATGATCAGAGCTGGATCTACAACAAAGTCATTCTTATTTTAATTTTACTACTTATATACTTTGAAGGTATTATGTTTCGTTAAGTGTTATTTACACTCATTTACATATTGTTGTAAAGTCCCGCTGTCGCCCCGAGTCCCGCTGGCGGCGACATTTTGTATTGTACATATAACAATGTACTTTGAAGATACTTCACACTTACTATACGACTGCCTGTATAACACAATTTTTAAAGCATTGTATGAGCTACCGCTTGACCACTATCTCACCTGGAGGTGACTGACGAAGGTGCTGAATACGCCTGGCTAGCTACCAGTTACCACCCTCAAGTTAGAAAATCTGTCGACGAACACTAATTATATTATTACCTTTGTACTTTTGTTTATTCTGTGCCAATTGTAACAAAAACCTTGCCTGTAAACGCTACCTTGCCTCTAAGCAATAATAAAGTAAAGTATTGATATGTTTAGGTAGGTACCTGCCATGTGTAAGCCAATAGGTCGTTCTACTAAATGACCTTTCTATGGCCGGCGGGCTGCAGTAGCGTGTCGGACACTAACATCGATGTGCGCCCGCACAATTACCCACCAATTAATGCCGCGCTCGCCATCGGACCCCGCCCAGCTTTCACTTTTGTACCAGACGGCTGTAATTTGGGGGCAATCACGCGCATTGTTTCCATCCAAGAGAGGCGTGCATATGAGTACGTGCTACTTATAATAGAAGAACTCGGTTCGGTGGTGAGTTAACTAACATGTTTAAAATTAATTGAATCTCACATTCAGTTTTTCATACTATAACTTCGGTAACTTATTATTTATGCCCTAATGTTGTAAATCAACATCCTTAAAGGTACGGCCACACCGCGGCGTCCTGCGTCCACGTACGCGTTCGCGATCTGTAGGGCTATTCTGTAAGCTATCACGAAAGCGGAATCCGCGGTGTGATTCGAATTTCGTACTACTAAATTCATGTGTCTTTCGAGTTAGAGTTGTGTGGATCAGACGGTATAAATACTACTGCGATATCTGATCGCTGCCTAGATCGCACGCAGGACGCCGCGGTATGGTCGTAGCTTTAACCCAACGTGTGGTCGGCGCTACACGCTGTCACCATTATCTACCATCACGTCCTCAACAATTGAGAAGTGTCTCAGGACCGACCACCTCGGCACAGACAGAGTGTGAGTCCTGGCCGCAGCAGGCGCCTGCCTCAGCTCAGCCCTCTTCGAGAATGCTATCGTTGACGATGCTGTACCTACGCCTGTCAACAACTACGCACTGCTACAAAATAGCTACATAACGAATATTCCAAATCCATTAAAATAAACCTGCCAAGTGCGAGTCGAACTCACACACGAAGGGTTCCATACCTACATACAATATGTTATAAGATAGAGCAAAAACTGCCGGAAAAAAACACCTTTCTTGTATAGGAGCCTCCTATTCATTATAATTTTGAATGGTTTTTATTATTATTGTTTTGCTATGATAGCCGTAATAGTACCTTCTGTGAAAGTTTCAAGAATCTATCTATTATGGTTTAGGAGATAACAGCCCTCTGATAGACGGATGGACGGACGGACAGCGGAATCTCAGTAATAGGATCCTTTTGGTACCTTTCGGGCACGGAACCCTAAAGAAGTAATAATAACTCTACTGTCTAGTCACCTTATTTCAATATCTGTAATAATATATTCATCTATTCAATCTATTATTAATAGCGAATCTATTACAAGATTTGAAATGTAAAATTCAACAAACTCAATTAACATTTCACAGCAAATTTGCCTATTTTCATCTGATGGTAATGCGCCATTCGTTCGGCCAATATGTGTGACGTTTTTATTTATAAGAAGGTTTATTGTTGTACCTACATATGTTATTTATGTTTTTTTTTTCCTACACATAGGCTAGCGTTTGACCACTGTCTCATAAGCGATGATGTGGTCGAAGATGGTGAACACGCTAGGCCTAGAATACTCAACTCTCACGAGCTATGTGCTGCCGGAACACCGTAAGGTTATGGCGGCAAATGTTCACCTTGATGGTGGTAACCTTCTGTAGCAAGTCAGGCGGAGCTTCAATACAACGTGCTCCTACTACCTATGGGCAGATAAAGGCAGCGTTTTGTATATAAAACGAATCTTAACAAAATGCTTAATGTAATTATAACATATATAAATTATAAGTATTAAATATTTTTAAAAACAAGCTTTTATCTGGAGCTTGAAGTACTATACTTTAGTGCCTCAAGCTTTTAAAAATATAGGTAAGTACCTACACGCCAAATACTTACTAGAATTTATTTTTAACATTTTAGTTCATTGTCCCATTTAAAAAATATTTTTTACTTATAATTTATTTATAACTTTTTAGTAGGTAGGTATAGATACCGACTACCTAAGTATTTAAGAGATGGCATGATGTTTTAAAATATTCCATCCACGGATATTTGATTGATTATGGGTAAAGTGTTCTTCAAGGAAAATCAATCGACTCGGTGGGGCTATGTTGCTTTGTAACAGAAATGCCATGGGTACCTTACAGCTTCATCATCAGATCCTGGCTATCATTTAAGTGTAAAGTGCTCCTCAGGACGAATCATTTGAGCCCAAATTCACTGGGTTTACGTTATTTTATCACAAAGATGCCGTGGCCTTCCAGCTTTATCACCAGTCGCTAGATATCATCTAGGTGTAAAGTTCTCTTCAAAACGAATCAAACGAGCTCAAACTCGGTAGTGTTTTATTTTTTTATCACAGATATTCCGTGGCTGCCTTTCAGCTTCATCATCAGACCCTGGATATTATCTAGGTCTAAAGTTATCTTCAAGACAAATCAATCGAGCCCAAACTCGGTAAAGTTACGTTGATTTATCACAGAGATTCCGTGGCCACCTTTCAGCTTCATCATCAGACCCTGGATATAATCTAGGCGTAAAGTTCTCATCAAGACAAATCAATCGAGCCCAAACTCGGTGGGGTTGATTTATTACAGAGATGCCGTGGCCACTTTCCGTCTCCATCATCAGACCAGCTCCATGCTCTATATCATTGTATTGTCACCGAAGATACATAAGTACACCATTTGAGTCCAATCGGACATCGGGAAGTGGGTCTAATTTAGCTTCCAAGATTCCACCCGAACAAACATAGTGACATACATACATACATAAAGGTATTGCAAGTTAAATAAAAGCATGTAAAGAGAATATAGGCTTGTATGTAAACTAAGGTGCGGTCGACCAGTCGGTCGGACTAGTCGGTCGGACCAGTCGGTCGGATCACGCGTAGGTACGTTTGCATGGCGATTGTCATTCACAGTCACACACACAAAAACATTTTTTTCATGTTCATTAAAATCCATGCAAAAATGTAAGACAATGACCAAAAATATAATATATACTTTATTTTAATATTAAGTATTATATGTATTTATACTTATACCTTAAGTATAAAGACATACAAATAGCGTTGCGTATAGTTCAACCAACAAGGTTGCGATAACACGAGAGCTACAAAAATGTTTGTGGACGTAACTGTGTCACTGCTGATCTAGTAATACGTTCCTAGGTACTACAACATTTAAATAATGACGAATTAAATGTAATCTTAACTACTTTAATTACAAAATGTTCTCATGTGTTCTGTCGTATTGAATGTTCGACTCTTCAATGGTACCTACCCAGGTAGGTACTTCAATAAGCAATTATGATTGATTGAATTCTAAATTATTTGGTAACACGCGCCATGCCAATCTATCGTGTGATGGCCGTATGAATAATGTTTAGTAGCATCATGTGACGATCTTTATCTCCAAAGTTCATCTTATTAATGCATAATATTGTTTTAATGGACTCCGACGGATTACCTTATCTCGTTTATGCAAAGTTACATCAAATATTTTTTGCGAGAAACCCGTTTAATTAGTTCCACGAGGCGACCCGAGAGCCGCCGCATTGATGGCGTCTCTTCGCAACGAGGTTTTAATCGAAACCGTTTCTCTCGACGGCGAGCGGGCCCCGAGGCGGGAGCTAGTCGCTTCCCATCGCGATAGTAATTAAATACATCGCAGCCATTAATTAATTTCCCATTAGGCGGAGTGTGCGAATGTAGCATTTGCATGTAGAACATAAATCAGAGAGTGCTCTCTCTGCGTCGTCGGTTAATAGAGCTGTTAATTGTTCCGGTCACGAGAGCGCGCTATTACTGCGCGGGAGAAGTGGCGCCGCGGAGCACAGGGGGTGTTGTGATGTGATGGCACCGGGCCGGGGGGTGTTGGCTTTTTATTTGTATTTTGAAGTGGAGCACGACCGAATAATTAAACAGAGACGATAAGCTCATCGGCTGGTTATAATTAGCCTATAAATGTTGAGCTGGACCGACGGCAGTACGTAGAACATCGCACGTGCGCACGCACTGCGCATATTTTCGCTTCAACATTAAAGATCTTTTTGTTTATTTTTGTCGTCGTTTTTGCCGACCTAACAGTAAGACGTGCTGAATTACATGTTTTAAAACAATTTTTTTGTTGGTTCCATTCTCATGGAAGGTTGGGCAACATAGCGATTCTTAGCGAGTGCAGCTCTAAACGTAAGTAAGTACAGTAAACACTCGTCTATGTTTACCACAAACAAGAAACACTGCATCTGCTGCGCCTGCGCCGCTCTTCACTGAAGCCCTCTCGAAGCTCTCGTTGGCGTCCCTCTCGTCCCTCCGTAATGACTTCACCTGTACTCACCTAGCTGTACTCTGAGGAGTGTGCGACTGTACATTGTTACTTTATAAAGGAGTGCTCTCTGGCCGACAGACTTCTGTCGACAGTTAGAGATCGTACTCGGCATCACTCAGTACTTATAGCGCTCGGCACGCAGGGCTATTTGATTGGCGCTGGCATTAGTAGGCAATTTTACGTTGCAGATGATGGGTAGAAGCCCACCTGTGGGCTTCCCTCGCCGCGTGGGATGGAGTGCCTCTACCTGGAGCGGTACAGTCGGTACTTGTAAAACTGATCTCATTGTCCACTCCTAACAATGTATCGATATGTATGGGTACATTTATGATCGCGGCAGCCATCGATTTCATAACCAGGCAGCTTCTCCAGCCAATTTATAGCTCGTCTTGTTGTCGCCCGAATTGATTTTATATTGCGGTTATAGCTCAACAAATTTCCCGTTACATGTATATCCTCGTAACGAGGTATACATTGCGGCGTTCATAAGAATCAGTGCGAGCGCATCGCTCGAAACCCCGCAATGTAACGAAAGGATCCGTTATACTATTAAAGGTATTATGTATGAGCATGCGTGAATTTCCATGCATGCATAATGGAACCTCGCAAGTGTAAAAGAGCGCAGGTTATCTACATGCGGTCACTGCTCGTAAAAGCATCGTTAAATGAATTGTATCTCCTAGTATTTAACAGTGTGGTCGAGTGCGACTGCAGGGGGGGGGGAGGGGGAGGGTTGCCTACCAGCTAATGTAATCACATTATCATAATAAGGTTCCTACGTTTAGTTGTGATGCTGCCTGTTGTTATGCAGAGATTTTGTTAATAATTCAACATAACGGTGGAGCATAACGTTATCGACGACGTCCGCTGAAGCCGAGACACGTAGTACATACTCGGGCGACAGTACCGGCGACACCCCGCGACGAGTGCAGGCCGCCGCCGGCGCACCACAGCTCCACATTTCTCCGTCCGCAGCGCGGTTCACACGGCCGCGACCACCGTCATACATCATAGGAATCATAAAACTCTCGTAAGAAATGATTTTTCCCATAATATGCTGGACACGTCTGGCGTGTAACGGCGGACACCTGCCGCTTCGTGCTCGCAGGCCGGCGACGACGGTTTGTCTGGTTCATTCACGTGCGTGTGCGCCATTCCAATCTCATGCGGTCCATCGCCGCCGCTGCATACACCCTATTGCCCAGCCACAGTTTTTATTGCAGATTGTCGTTCACTACACGAGCTGTTTGACGTAACTTTCCCGGTTACATACATAATGTATAGGTATCTATTGCTCAGTCGTTTGTCGCAGATATAAGTAGGTACCTTCTATCTACAAGTGAACGCTCGAGGGTATCGACTATCTAGATGTCTCAGCCTGTAAGATAACATAAGTTAGTTTAGTTACGAGTGGCGATATAGATCGCCACTCGTAATCTGTACTATATAGATAGTACAGATTCTGTCTGGCTGTACCCGGCACCCGGCACCCGGCACCCGGCACCCGGCGCTCAGCGCGGCGGGAGTTGTTCGCCGCACCTGCACGCATACACTCTGCACCTCATGAATTATTTAACAAATCCGCTCCACGCACACTATTATATTCTAATGGCCGGTCTAATGGTTTCGATCACCGACTAATGCGCAGTTTAACGTATTAATGAACATGACACGACCTATCTAAACTGGGTTACTTTGCAGCCGTCCGAGGTAAACTCGATAATATAGTACTCGATATATTGTCATACTCCACCGAGCAGTGTAACTTGCCGTGCGTGCCATCGTTGTCTCTTTGTCATATAGAACCAGAATGATAGCGCGAAATTACGCGAGTGCTTCTGTTTATAAAGTAGAGAAAGAAGATTCATATCGCTGATATCGTTAACTGGGAGCGGACGGAATAGACGAAACAAAGCGAATCGTCCGGAGCTATTGGTCGCGGGCACCGCTGCGGCGGCGCGAGATAAGGCGCAGCGCATGCCGGCGACGCACATTATGCACATTATGTATGAGAGATGTGCACCGATAGATACCCCGCCGGACTCGAAGGATTGTGCACCGTTAAACCTTGTGTGAACCTTACGGCGTAGGTACTCGTTATGCATCGTAGCGTATGACGGGCTTGTTATCGCAAACGCTAGCTAGAACTGAGACGAACAATGGCCTGAGCCGTCGCAGAACGTTCGAACGACACTTTCTAAATGTGTATTGCCGGGTAAGTACTCACTTTATAAACAAAGTGGAACTAAATTAATGACACAATTAATCTAATGAAGGTGTGGAACCCGCTGGCAGCTGCATGCTAATAAAAGAACCGCTCGAATATCTAAACAAACGAGGAATATAATTTCCCGAGAACGAGCCCGCAGCCCAACATGGAAGACTAATCGGCTCGTGACACAGACGCTTTGAGACAATTGTTTCAAATAAATGGTGCTCGTTATAATCCGCACATTCGCTTCAATGAGAGACGTCAAATTAGAGCGCTGACAGATGGCGTCACTTGTCACCTGTCAACGAGAGGCGTGTGCGCAAACAAACGCCCACGTCGCGATGTCGCGTCGAGAGTGTGCGCGCGGCTTAACAGCCAAAGGAATGTTCTCTTATTTATTGAGGTCTTTGTGTGGAGTTCTCGTGTTCAAGCAGGGCTTTGGAGGGCTCACGCAGCTTTGACGAGTCATTTGCCTTAATAATAATTACGGCTGCTTAGCTTTCCGTTGTCTTTATCTACTTTCAGGCGTACACGCATTCTTTTCACAGGTTAACTTGCCGCGTGGGCGGATACCAGACACTGTCATCTAATTAATTGCAGTCATCTTTATCTACTCTCAGTTTAGAGAACAAGTTTAAATCATTGCGTCGATTCGTGAGCGGTATCTCCTGTCGATCAATCAACGCGGCGGTGGCGGTGGCGGTGGCGGTGGCGGGGCACACCGCTCGGACCACCGGCGGCATCGCGGCTCCACTCCACGCCACCTAATGTAGAGTTCATTAACTTTTCGTTTCCAATTCTGTTTGCTCATTTATTACCTAGTTGAGTACACATTTTTCATTCGAGATCAGATTTAGAGTCGGTATCAATTCAAACGTTGTTTATTATCAGTGTGACTTCATTACGTTTGATTGGCGGCGAGTCTGTGTCTGCGTACATTGATCGGCGGCGAGTCTGTGTCCGCGTACATTGATCGGCGGCGAGTCTGTGTCCGCGTACATTGATCGGCGGCGAGTCTGTGTCCGCGTACATTGATCGGCGGCGAGTCTGTGTCCGCGTACATTGATCGGCGGCGAGTCTGTGTCCGCGTACATTGATCGGCGGCGAGTCTGTGTCCGCGTACATTGATCGGCGGCGAGTCTGTGTCCGCGTACATTGATCGGCGGCGAGTCTGTGTCCGCGTACATTGATCGGCGGCGAGTCTGTGTCCGCGTACATTGATCGGCGGCGAGTCGGTGTCCGCGTACATTGATCGGCGGCGAGTCTGTGTCCGCGTACATTGATCGGCGGCGAGTCTGTGTCCGCGTACATTGATCGGCGGCGAGTCTGTGTCCGCGTACATTGATCGGCGGCGAGTCTGTGTCCGCGTACATTGATCGGCGGCGAGTCTGTGTCCGCGGACATTTTATCGGTTAACGATTGAAATGAACCACTCCGAGATACAGTTATTATGCACTTTTATTTCATAAAAATTTTGGTGGTAAAAGGATGGGGAAAACTATGAGAAGATCATATTTAAAACAGATTGTAAGTACGTGTACAGGCATTTTATATTCTGATGTCGGAAATTGGCTGATATTGGCTGATAACAGACACCACAAACGGTGCCTCGGTTCGAAGAAGTCTAAGGCCCACATTATAGGACGATATTCTCGGATAGGTCTACTCTTCAACAACACGATTAAGCTATTCGATGATGTGGATGTCGCGCCCTGCGCGCGCATACTTGGCGCAACTAAAAAGCATTGTTTTTGATTGTCAAACTACTATTAAAATTAAAATAGCTTACGTCGAAATAAAATTCTCCTTTAGTTTCTTCGACGCTACGAGTATATCGCTCGAGGAGACTCATCCGTCGTGTTCATTGATCTTCGTTGATGATTTCTCAAAAAATGCAATCCACTAATACCGTCGTAACGATACATCGATCTGTGGCTTAATTGGGAGAGCACCTGGACATGTTATCCAGGAGGTTGCGGGTTCGAGTCCCGTCGGTATGATGACATTTTGGATTGTGTTTAACAATTAACAAAAATATAATGTGTGTAACACCTCAAAGAAACATAAGATTTACTTATAATAATGTCGATAAAAGTGCTGTCAAAACACGGTGAACTCTGCTTCGCCATATGTCCGCCGGCCCGTAAAGCTCCAGCTAATGGTCGCGCCATCAAACGATTCAAATAAAGAATTGAGAACAATAGTTGTGTGTAATGACAGATTATGTATAATTAGTTACCGAGATGCCGAGCCTCGAGGTACAGTGTACGAAGCGCGCGCGGGCCCGGGTGCGCACGCGATGTGAGATACTGATTGGTGTTCACCATACACTGCCGGGTAATTATCGTATCAGTCGCTGACACCGCCAATTATACCCGACGTGGAATGGTAATTTCTATTTTTAGTGGCGAGCGTCTCAAGTGGCTGCAACACGGAAAGAACCGAGATCAATTTCATGTAAATGTTATACAGTATGGTATATAACAAGTAACAAGCTGGTTCGGCACACCGCCGCTGATTGTCATCGCTTTGTGACTTTTCTACTATTTGCATTAAATTTTGAATAATACCAACCTTAGCATCCAGTCTGGAAATAAAGAGCCGAAGATCGGGCTCAGTGGCATGACTTGGGAGAGGCCTATGTCCAGCAGTGGACTGATACCGGCTGATTATGATGATGATGATGATGAAGAACCTTAGCATTAAACAAATGTTACTGTTTAGTGTTATAGCTTTAGTTTATATAATGGCGGTAGATTTCAATAAAAAATTGCTTCTTTACAATACCCGTAAAAAACCTTCCAACATTAGCTAGGTCTATCATCCATTTTATTATTATTTTGGATTTATGTTCAATATAATTACGATTGCAATAATGATAAGACATAGGGGTAACCGCCACCGATCAGAACATTGTTATAGCGAAGTAATTTCATGGTAGTCTTTAAAGCTGCATCCTTTAGTCCAGAGTTAGTGACGACGCCGATGACTGCGAACGTCGATATCTGTGCAGATACCACAAGAACAGAACTAGAGTTCACTTCAATTTTTAACCGACTTCAAAAAAAGGAGGAGGTTTCTCAATTCGACCGTATATATATATATATATATTTTTTTATGTTTGTTCGCAGGTAACTTCGTCGTTTATGAACCCCGATTTTGATTATTCTTTTTTGTTCAAAAGGAGATATTCATGTGGTACCATGGTAATTTTATCGAGGTATGATAAGTATCTCCAGAGATATTGAGATAAATCTCTCAAAATTGGTACTGAAAATGAATGCGCGGCATTGAAGTCGGTTCTTTTTTAGTTTTTAAACGATATTATTAGGTTCAGTTTCAAAAAAACGAGTTTCAAGTTACGTTTTTCTTACTCTAAACTACGATTTTGACACATGACTTACAAAGTAGTAAACGACCGTCAGTTCTACAACTATCACTTCATAACTGCTACGTGAATAAATGCATCTATACCAACCAGCAGTGAAGCCAGCACAAGTACGCACATAGCTCATAGACAGTATATGTTCAAGTGACTGCCAACAAATAGCATAGAGCAATTAATTGCGCTGCAGGCCCGTCTGTCTGTCAGTGTAGGCTGTTCATTACGTTGATTTAATTGTTATCGAGTGTATCGAGCGTTCGCTTTATTTGGTTTAACGGTGCTGCCACGCTGCCAAAGGTGGTAATGGATTTTTTATTTATTACTCGTTACTACTCCGCTCCGACCGAGTTATGTTTGAATTGCCGCGGGTTGAATATGTTGATATCTCTCTGAATGGTATATTTTTACCTGCGTTTAATAAAGAAAGCAAATTAAAATTCTTTATTACTTTTATAGATATAGAGTTAAGGCTAGTTATTTGTATGGTATTTTTAGGGTTTCGTTTTCTCCATCCTACTGATATTATAGATGCGAAATGTTAGGCATGGTAAAAGTTCAAATTTTAAGATGTTTGATGACGAAGCTAACATAAGCTAACATCTGGTTCTAACATCGCGGAAAATATCGTTTGCGTGATGCAGGATCTCATACATTGAGGCAATATTTACAAGAACTGTGCAGCCTACTCCAGCGCAATCTAGATGCTTTTATATTAAGTAAAGTTGGTGAGTATAGATGGATGGATGTTGGTTACTCTTTCACGCAAAAACGGCTGAACGGATTTGGATGAAATTTGGCGTACAGATACTTTTTAACCTGCATTAACACATAGGATACTTTTAAACCCGACGAAACCGCGGAGCGCAGCTAGTCGAAGATAAATCAAAAACCTTACAATATCACTCAGATGTGTCCACCCAGATAAACTTATTGAGATACATATCAAAACACTATCGCCACGAGTCCAACTCGCACATGAAGAGCTTTTTTTAAGGATTTCGAGCGAGCGTATTTTTGCTCTTTCTACTAAAGTATTCACTTTAGCTCAAAGTAGCCTAAATACTTACAGTAAAATGATCTGTACACTCGAGGTCAGAGACAATGTAAAACAATCAGTTCCGGCCTCACATGTACACGTACTCCCCAGTAATGGCAGCATTGAGTGGCCACCTATCACTCCACTCGACTTAATTCATTGTTACTGTATCTCTTCGTCTGCGTCCGATGAAATAATAACTCATTTGTCCGTCCGTCCGGTCGGCCGCGGCTGTCCGACGAGAGTGACGCGTGACGTGCTCTCGGACAAATGGTATAAACGGCGCTCACCCTCACAATGCCTCACCACAGAACGAGGAAACATTATGATAATTATTGTAATCGCCATCACGGTGAGTGCAAGGTTAACTAATATACGTATATCTACAGACAAAATAAGTACGTAAATATTTTTGTTACTGTCTCATTTTTAACGACGAAAAAAAAATCGGAGGAGGTTATCAAGTCGACGTGTATATATTTTTTTATGTATGACCACGCATTACTTTTTACAGAGTAGTCTGATTTCGATAATTATTCTTTTATTGGAAAGGGTATACCCCCAAGGGGTCCCATTTAAATTTTAACGAAATCGGTCGAACCGTTTTGAATAAATCAACAAAAATAATGGATAAAAGTATAATTATTTTGATGATTTTATCATATCATCAACTTATGTCAACAAACACTGGAATAAACAAAGAGCCGAAAATCGGGCTCAGTTGCGTGTCTTGAGAGAGGCATATGTCCAGCAGTGGACTGATACCGGCTGATTATGATGATGATGATATTTTACAGGTGGTACCATTTAAATTTCATCGAGATATGTTCAGTATCTCCAGATAAACACCTCAAACTTAGTATTGAAATTGACAAACGTGACGTTGGATGTCGGTTTTTTTAGTTTTTTAACTGATTTTAAAATATTTTTAATTTTATTATAGAGCATAAATGTTCTATATAACGTTTGTCTAGGCCAGGGGTAAGCAGTGACGCCTGCTTTTAGCAGGCTTGCTTACATAGTAGATAATGGCCTCAAAAAATTATAAAATAAAACTTTTTCACAAAAAATTTAACCGCCGAAAAAACTGAAAAGAAAAAAATAAGTAAATTTTTTATTTAACCTTAATAACGAAGTTCTTAAACTACTGTTAATATCATTTACCATTGTATATATTTTTGTAATTGTTTTGAGTTTTTAACTAAACATAATAACTAAGTTCTCAAACTAATATAAGTATGTATACCTAAGTAATATTGAGTCAGCGCCAAACAATCAATAAGCAAAGATCACTAAATAACCTCTTAAATATAAAAAAATAATCAAATCAAATTAACAATGCAACGTGAAATCTCCAGCGTTGAACATAAACATCCCAAAAAATGCGCTTGCACACGACCCACAGACTAAATAGAGATGCACGACCACTCGCAACGACGTGTGCCCGTCACGGGCCTTCACAGATTACTATATGTGGTGCCCGTTCGGGTTGCAGTCTCGCTGACATTAACTTCGTCAACACTCGGCATTTTCCGGCGAACTAGCGTGTCGCGCCATGCTTCCGCCGCGCATTACGCTTTACGTAATTAATTAATTTGCTTGTTTGGCGCCGATTTAAAATTACTTAGGTATACATACTTATATTAGTTTGAGAACTTAGTTATTTGCTTTTCAGTTTTTTCGGCGGTTTAATTTTTTGTTAAAAAGTTTTATTATTTTCTATCACCATTCGAAAATCTTTGATTGCTTCTTCATGTGAATTTTCAAGTTTAATATAATTACATGTGTCCAAGAGTCCGCGAGAGGCTTTTTAGGGTTCCGTTTTTTCCATTCGGCTACGGAACCCTTACAGATTTTGAATATCCGATTAACAAAAATGGAGTTTGATTGTAATAACTATCTACACCACTTAACTACACTTTCGACAAGACAACACGAAAGTCGTATGTGTTAAATAATACATATTATCTTACATGATATATTTACAATCTGGCTGGAAAAGTTCCAAATGTTGGCTAAAAGGTAGGATAGGAGCCATCACGCCGTAGTGCGCAGCCAGTTTTGTCCGCCTAGATTGGATAGAAACAACAGCGGCCGTGTCTAGGTATAAATATATAAAGTTAAGCTGAACTTTTTAGTTGAAGCTTTTTGTTGTTTAGTTCTTTCACATTACATTAAATAAAGGATTAGATTGAAATAAATATGAGGTATGTTTGACGGCATACCTACTTATTTGAAATACAGTGACATGCGAGTGTAGCGAAGTCGGTAAGATGATCTTAAAGGCAGATTTAGAAGCTGGCTGTCAAAATAGAACATTACGACTCCAGTCGGCCGGAAACTTAATGAAGCCCGTATTGTTAGTACGTCACGGTACATACTGGATGTAATCTGTGGCAGCACTCGGCAGCACCGATCACTATCTTAAAAGCTTCGAGACCAACTTACAAACGATGCATTTTTTTATATTATTATGTTTTGCTGCGGTTGTTGTGATGGGGCCCGCCCGTGCCGTTGTTCTCAGGCCCTTGTACCGTACAAGTTGAGTAACATTCGAATAACTGTATAGGAACAGTCTTTGAGCAGTAGTTATTATCAATGCTTTAAACAGCTCCGTTAACTGTTGCCAGTGGAAATTGTTCAAAGTTTAAATATGGCATCCTATAAATTTAAATGAAGTCAACTCAAAATAAGGTTTATTTTAATGCTCTATCTGGGAGGATCCATGGCTCTGAGCTGACTGTGATCTCGTTACATTGATTCTTGATGTACTCGAACGCAGAGTGGCGGCTGCAATAAACATGGTAGTGAGTCGTGTGATCCTCTGCAATATAACGGCAGTGCCGCCTTCGTTGCGAACAGTTCCGCGACGTCGTTTAGTGAGACGTACGGTTACAGTTAAAGCAGTCACAACTCACAACTCAGTACCGTAGCATAAACGATAAGGCCTGAAACAGCGCGATGCACACATTCAGATATTCAATTTGTAGCAAGTTTAAGCCTCTCCCAGTCATGTACAAGTTCACCGGTGGGGCACTATTCGCTAGTTAAATTAGCGTGGAATGTTAAATGCACGAGCAAACAAATACAGAGTAGAAGCACAGACAACACATAATACATGTAGGTAAATGATGATGACTGTGATTTGTTTTCCATGCAGATAACACTTATTTGATCAGTGTCCATGACCTGAACTATACGAAACCAGCGACGTACGAGTGGCACCAGAACACGCAGAGGTGCATCTTTTATTATGAACAACGGATTTTTTTAATTACAGACGAGATAATATGTGACAGTTATACGCATTGCAGTGTTCTCAGCTTTATTCCGTGATCGATACCAATGCCTCGATGGCGAGATGTTCGTGGCCGGGACATCATTACCGTCAGGCTCGGCTCGTATTGAGTCATCGATCGCGGACCGACCGACGCAACATATTTATGTTTGTGCCTCGCGCGATGTCTAATAAATGATGATTGCTGACACTCGACGCAGCCCCCGACCTCGCCCGCGCCCGCATCCATCACGAGCGTGTTTACCTACACTCATATCGTTCGAGATCTGCGTCTGTGCCGTTAACTTGTAACTCAAACTGTGACTCACATCAAACACACGTTTGAAATATACATCGATAGATGTAGAAAGCTCGACACGGTTCATTGACAATTATATTGCACTAATATTTTGAATTTCGTTGTTCTCAATATTCAATAGAGTACAATAAGAAATATTGTGCAATTGAAAGACACCCAGGGCTATGTACACCTGTGGATATCGCAACATGTACCAGAGCATGCGGACTCATTTTGTAAAACAAATTTCTCAGTTGGTATTAGTACATCAGAAGCAAGGTAGCGGTGCCGTATTACCTATTGTCATGATAACTTTATTGAACCAACCGCAAGCCTCAAAGCAAAGTATGAGAAAAATGGTAACAAAAAACACAAGTGGGCCTTGGTGGGGAAGTCGGAATAAATCAACAGAAAAGTTAGCATTGGTTCAAAACGCTGCAACCACACCTAACTAAATCAAACCAATTCTATTTGTTAAATTAAATGCACTAAGCACCACCGCCTCACTCGAGTATCATATCGGCATAAGAAAACTACTAATTCCAGTCATTTCTTAAGGAGAGTCATCTCAGTTTTTATTGCGACAGAGTAGGTAGTTGAAGCATCAATTTCATAACAATCAAAGTGGATAGTTTCTCTAATCGTCTGAGATGCCATTGTTCGAGCCGAGAGTGCGGCCCATCAATCTCACTTCTGTGGAAAATAAATGATTCTCTCCTCAGAACTAATGTTTGCGTAATTTTTGACGCGAATTCATTTGTAGTTGGTTGTAGGTCGTGGATCGTGATGGAGAGACGGCCGGACTGTGGCCGAGCTATTAATCAATAATATAATGTTGGACAGCGGTGCGAGCATGGACATCTTATCTCACTGAACTTAATGCATATTATTTTGTAGAATATCTACTTACGAAAGAGAGGGAGAGATAGACAATAATGAAAATGAAAAGAATAATAACAAAGTCCTCAGTTACCGGCGCTCCAAGATCAATAAATAAAACTTTGAAACGCAGCGTGTCCTATATTTTAACATCAAAACAAGTGAACAGTTGAACAGTCATCCTATAATATAAAGTGAATCTCACAGATTCACACATACTTATATATATACTTATACTTATCGACAACTATGCTTCTGTGAGGATTCTAATCTGAAACGTGTATTATTAGAGAAACAAAGTTAAACCTATATACTAAGTAGATATACTCAGTTCTAGGATTAATAAATTATAGTTGCAGCGAGCTAATCATAAAATGATATCCGCCCAGTACAGGAAACTCCAGCGTTTCCTAGACTAGTTTTTGAATAGAGACTGCAAATCGGCAAATATAGCGGTATGGAACAACATACGCAAACAGTTGAAAGTGATTGTAAAAGTAGAGCTGACGAATGGACAATGTGTAGCTTGTCCTTTAATATGCCTATTTTAAAAGATGGGCTGATGATAATGATGTATGCTGATGATAAATGATGAAGGACGTAGGATTGTGCAAAATATGTAAAATATTTAGATTATTAATATATATTTTATATATATAGATAGAATAATATATATATAGATAGATAGAATATTTAATATGTCCAACTTGTGAAGAAGCCTGTAATGTTAGAGTGCCAGCGTCGCTGTGTAGATATAGTAGAGAGCATCATACTACTGCCAAGGAATGGTACGAGGAGTGATTAAGTGGAACCCATAGTTTATGTTACGATAGCGGTTGCTGTGGGGTTACCTGGGAAATTATACAGCTGAGATGCACGCGCATGCGCGCACATAATGAACCCTTCGCTTGCTACGGAACGTTTGCTCAGAGTAGGTTCCTGTGCCCGCACGGTCCCATCTAGTGTAGCCAATCTTACAGCTCTAAAGCAACTAAAAATTCAAATAAACTTTCGTATGTATGAGCTTTCTTTATGAAGGTGCATTACAACGGACGGAACTGAAAACAGAAAGATTCTGTGGTAAAGTTTACGTATTTAAACTAATTTAAATTTTCTTTCATTAAAGTATTTACTAAAATATATAAAATAAAAACTGAAGATTTGTACAGTTTTTACGTAAATCTTCAGTGTGTCTGTGTCTCCAGACCAGGTTAGCAACACTAGGTACCGGTGCACGGAGACAACGTCGAGAGCAGTAATTAAACGCGACTAGATCTGTATCTGAGATGACAGTCCCAGGATGTGCAAGCAGTAGCTCCTCAGATAGTTATCTGCGAGCATCCAGCTCCCGTATTCAGATACGCTATAATAACTTCATTGACACAGCCACACCTGTCTCAATATGTTTACCTACATTCGCAGCGAGTGTAATTCGTTAGAGATGATTATGAAAAAAGTAGATTTCCGTTAGTGTTAATGGATCGTTTGTCACAGATATACAGCTGACATGTTTAGTGAGCCGCAAACCTTGATGATGTCGATGGAAATAAGGCGACACACATTTACGTACTCACCAATAAAGTGAAACGTGCAGCCGGGGCCTTACACGATACCGTTTATAACGAAGCAGTCATAAGAATATCTATTGCTAAGCTGATGAAGTGATGAAAGACCTGAGAAGATTTTAGCTTTTTCAGCTACGAAAAAATTTGCAAAAGAATAATATTACAAGTTGTTATTACATTTTGTTGCCGCAACCGTACTAATGTGTAATGGATTTATTACTGAGTAATGGGAAAGATGAGTGTATTTTTTTATTATCTCAAAAAATCAAGCTAAAAATTAGAAAAATATCAGTGAAAGAATTTTTGCGATACCTCAAAAACTGTATTTTTAGCAATTTTTTAAAGTTAAGTGTTCTTAAATCCAGAGCTGACTTGTCCGCTCGACGTGTGACGTCACATCGCTCTATTGCTGGGCCGCGCGTAGTATTGTATGCAGTGTTTTTGCTTTATTCATGGTGTTTTCGTAGTTATTCTGTGAATATGGAAAAAAAATACCGTACAGATATTGTATTGTACCTCTATGTACAAATACAACTGTTACCACTTCTAAAAAACATTTTTTCTTGTCCCAAATGAAAAAAAAAGTGGGAAATAAATGGTGTAAAGTAATGAAAAGGGAGGAGCTGTCACGTACAAAAACAAGATAGATCGATAGATAACACTATATTTGCACACCAATCCTAACTAATATTATAAATGCGAAAGTAACTCTGTCTGTCTCTCTGTCTGTCTCACTTTCACGCCAAAACTACTGAACCGATTTATATGAAATTTGGTACACAGATAGTCTAGAGCCTGAGAAAGGACATAGGCTACTTTTTAATGCGAAATACGGGTTGTAAGGGGTTGAAAGAGGGTATGAAATGTTGTATGGAAGTATCGTCATTTTTAGAGCTAGAAGCTTGCAACTTATTTATTTTTAGGAGTCGTTATAAATAAATATGACATTCATGAAGTTTGTGAGGAGGAAGAGGGAGTAGAGGGGGAGGGTAGAGGAAGTGGTGGGGGATGGGAGGGGAGGGCAGGGGGAGTGTAGGGCTTCCCCTACACTCCCTTCGGTAGGGGGAGTGGAGGTGGAGTTTAGGGGGAGTGGAGGGGGAAGTAAGGGGGAGTGAAGGGCGAAGTTAGGGGGAGTGGAGGGGGAGGGTAAGGGAATGGAAGGAGAGTGGAGGGGGAGGGTAGGTGAATGGAGGGGGAGTGGAGAGGGAGGTTAGGGTAAGTGGAAGTGAGGGGAAGGGGAGGGGGAGGTTAAGGTAAGTGGAAGTGAGTGAAAGGGGAGGAGGAGGGAGGGGGAAGTGAGGGAAGGGGGAGGGGGGGTAAGTGAGGGGAGAGGGTATTACCGTAGCGTGGTACGGTGCGGTGTAGTTAAGATACGTATGTGTCTTATTAGTTAATGCTACCCAAAGACACTACTCCACACGGGCGAAGTCGCGGGCACAGCTAGTATCTATATATATATATATACTATACCAAATGGGACCAAACGGGAGTATGCCTCCCGTTTGGTCTTTCATACAAAATAAAACTGGCCAAGTGCAAGTCGGACTCACACTCGTAGGATTCCGTAACACAGTAGAGTACTACTGTGTACAGTAGTACTACTGTGTACTAAAATACTTTTTATAACTATAATTTTACGCGACTAAAAAAATAACTTTGTTTTTCATAGTGTTTGTATGAAAAACAAAGTTAAATTTGCAGTCGCTATATCTCAAAAACTGCTGACTGTATCTCGTTCAATCCAATTTTCGTTGTAAGTTTTTATTAAGATCTACAGAATATATTTTTTCTAGATTTTTCACTCCCTTACGTTAAAAGTTAGAGGGGGGGGGGGGCACACATTTTACCACTTTATCTTTCAGGTGATTGACTTTGAGAAAAAATGGTTTTAGGAACCTCAATGTCATTTATAAAGACCTATCCATAAACACCCCACACGTATAGGTTTGGCCCCCCTTACACTTTTATATTTTTATTTTTGTATTAAAATCGGAAAGCGGTTTACAGAATACATCTACCTACCAAGTTTCAATTCTGTAGTCCTAATAGTTTTGGAATAACATGGTTGTGACATACGGACGGACAGATAGACAGACAGACATGATGAATTTATAAGGGTTCCGTTTTTTGCCATTTGGCTACGGAACCCTAAGAAGTTTTTTTAAATCAGTTAATATTTGACGGAGTGGACGGAGAGTTCTACGGTAACAAAGCTAAAAAAAATTTTTGTTTAATCCGTCGAATGGAGAACCTCCTCTTTTTTGTGAAGTCGGTAAAAAATATAACATTTAGCTAAACTGAGACACTTACTTTACAAGTTTTTGTCCTTGGATTTCTGCACTAATGTAGGTACTTTGCGTGATTAATGAAATAATCCCCAACCATACTAAGAAGGTCGACTTTCGGCAGATTTTTTGCTTGCCTAAGTAAAAATCCTGGTTCCATTTTAATGCACGATTACCAGATCTAGATTATTAAACGCGTAGGCAGTACTAAAAATCATAAAACATAATGTAAAGTCCAAGCTACCGCCCGTACCGCGTCGGCGCTGTAGATAATACATACGTAGTCCGGTCCAGTCCGGCGATGTGACGTCACAGACATTTCTCGGGCGGCGGAAAAACATTCCAGGAGCCGCGAATTTGTTTATTTAATAAAAATATCAGTTTTAATGCTATCGACTTGACTTTTTCGCAGTTGTTATTAAAATTAACTACAGTTTTTTTAAGACTAAGAAATTGCGATTTTTTTTTAAATTACATCTTCCCCATTGTGTTGTTTGACTCGTATAAGGAAATCATAAAATGTAAAGGTGAATCCTTTTGAAACAGTTTACAAACTATTTTACCTTTAAACGATGAATGAGGAAAATGCAAAAATCGCGCGTCCGAAAATCGGTGTGTGTAACGGCTAAAGCTCGATCTACGAAACCGCGTGAGGAGATATGTGGTCATAATTAGAGTATTTACAGCTATGCCGCCTGCGTGCGAGTGTGACGGGTTCTAGCAAGTGGAATACTTACAGCCACCCGTGTGCAGGTACTGCAGGTTGCTGGTAACGTTGGTTGAGAGTGGAGGAAGGAATATTTCAATTGTATATTTGAGTTTTAAAAGAAGAAAGCAACTAAAGCATCTGTAGAGATAGATGCCAAGCAGGCACTCTTCAGTTTTGCCCACGTGTGTGTTACTATTTTTTTATTCATTATATTCATTAAAGTCAAGCGTTTGGCCACTATCTCCCCTGATGTTAAGTGACGATGTGGTCGACGATGTAGCACGCTTGGCTAGAAAATACCTATTCACTCGCGACTTGAAGTCCCAAACTTTGACTATGGACCTTTACAAAGACGTCTTTGCCTCATTGCAACTCTTGAATGTTCGTCCTCCTTTTTATTTTGACATGCTATTCTAAACACTGGTCTACATCAATAAATAAGACCATTAGACAATTAGTTGCAGACGGCAGGCGGGCAGGCGGGCCGGTCCGGTCGTTTTGTTTGTATGTCATGCGAATGTTCATAATTTGTACCGGAAACATTTGTGATACGTCGTGAGTGAGTAATATCGGCACTTTCGGTACAATTTTATTGATGATCTTTGAAAATATAGCAGGTTTACTTTGGAAAGTTTCGAAAGCGATTGTCGATTGTAGAAGCTATCGTACTGGTGTGAGAAACGGCTTGGAGTAAATAAATATTAGAAGTAAGCCAGGTTTCTTTTGGTCTAGATTCGTGGCGGCTAATAACATCTAAGTGAGGAGATTACATAGATTATTACATTCTTGTCCAGTCAGGTAAATCCAGTTGTGCATCTCAGAATCATCATCACAATTTTTGATTGATTTTAAGTATTAAATAGAAAGATAATATCGAGATCTGATAAGTATCTCCAGAGATATGACGATCAACGTCTCAAACTTGATACTGAAACTGACTCGCGGGGCATGGAAATCCGTTGCTTTAGTTTTTAAACTATCTTAATTATTTCTAAAAACTTCTGATAAAGGATCGTCCATTAATAACGTTATGTTTTTAGCAACTTTTTAACACCAACCTGGTGATATATGGTGAGGTATTAGACTACTATTATTTATCTTTTGTTAAAGAACTCTCAGAGATGTGATCGTTGCACTTTCTTCCAGAGTTGCTGCAACGCCGAAATAAAGAGTACCTGCCCTGCAGCTTGCAACACACATCAGATCGTGACAATTAGCGCCGGAACAGCAGCCGACGCCGCGGCCGGACAGTCTCGGGCACGTAACGGTCGCGGGCCGTGACGGTGACGGCGCACAGACATGCGCGCCTCATTAGCACGACGGACGACCAGCCCGCCTCACCCTCGCTGCATCACGCCGACCAGGGCTAATTGGGACACGGTTTACTGCTCAATGGAGATTAGACAGCTAACATTCTTAATATTGGTTTTATTTTATCCATCTATGCCCAAAAGTACCTATAACCGGCGAGCATCTATAAAGGCGCCCATGGAAGTGGAAGAAGCGAAAAAGGTTTGTGGAAAGAAGTAGTCTCTGCCTACCCCAACGGGAAAAATGCGTGATTGTATGTATGTATGACCTTTGGCCGACAGTTCCATTATAAATTAGTTGTCGAACGGAATCAACTTCAACTTTAAGAATCCTTGACATAATTTATGGTGAAAAATGTATGTTTACAACCAGCTCGACCGATTGGACGGCTAAAGGATAGTTATGATGGATGACTTTTAACCGGGAGGTCGCTGGTCCAAATCCTAGCCGTGCACCGACGGATTATCCTATAGTGCATTATAATGCTCCTACCACCCGATGTTCCGCCTGACTTGCTTAAAGAAGCTCACCACCATCATATCTATAAATCTCTCTTTTTGCATTTAGGTATTGAACTTGAAAATCCATGGATTTTAATGTAGTACATCAAAAACAAAATTATTTTGAATCTCCAAATGTATTCATTTATAGATTTCAAAACATATTTTGTATTAGTACATACCACTACATACTACATACCACCAGGGCATGCATATGAACACCAGCAAGGGAAAATGCTAGCGTACGAGGCGACTACATCATTCAGAGAGAACAACCGGGGAGTGCCTCAGGGTAGTGTCCTAGGGCCTTTGTTGTTTTTATTGTTTATTAACGATCTCCCAGCAGTCACAAAATCTAACTGCGTACTCTTTGCGGACGACATATCACTAATAGTTAAGAGTAGCGATAGAAATATACTCATACAAAAACTACAGGAGGCAGTTTCTGGGATAATTGCGTGGATTAATGAAAATCACCTTTCAGTCAATATTAATAAAACAAAAGTCCTGCATTTTTACTTAAAGAATAGACAGGAATATCCACCAGTCATCTGCGACGGTCTTATGTTAAGCGTAGAAAAAGAAATAAATTTCTTAATTGGCAAAGCACCGGAACATGTTATTCCGGAGGTTGCGGGTTCAAGTCCCGTCGGTACGATGAAATTTTGGATTGTGTTTAACAATTTACAAAAAAAAAAAAAAAGTGTGAAACACTTCAAAGAAACATAATATTTAAAAAGTGTGCAGCTCCTACAATAATAACAAGCGACGTGGCGTGACTGACAGCTGCCGCACCGTGACGACGCGACGCCGTGACGGAGCCGGACAAACATTACTGTTTATCGACTACGAATATTGTCTTTTGCCGAGCAGCAACTTGATGGACACTTTAACTGGAGCGAGCCAAATTTAAATAAGTCAGCAGCAGCGCCGAAAGTAGCAAAGCTTGAGTTGTGTGTAAAAGAGTTTGGTTATTCGTCAAATACCTATGAATTAATGTGAGGAGTTCTGTGAGCGACACACGCTTCGATAACACATAAACACACACAATGAAGCCAATTAACCCTGCGGTGCGCGTGCGTCTCGCCGCTCGCTGCCCGCGGACAAGCTCCTCTTACATTTTTAATTAAATCTATTATTTCTTGAACGCTCCAAAGCGCGCTCGTAACTAACGACTATACAATACTTAACTCGATTTGCTGCTTAAACAAACAAACAATATTAAACGTGCACCTCTCGCGGGTCCTACCTCCCCCTGCATAGAGCTCGGTTTGCTTCGAACGAACGTCTGGATACGGTTTGTTCCACTGACGGTGATCAGCCTCTTTCACACGACAGACTCGACCTGCGGGATCAATTAATTATTATTTTCAAAAGATTTTTATTGAGCTTTTACATTTTATTTCAACGCCATTTCATTATGAAAGGCTTTTCGGTAATTAAATGTAATCTCACGTCCGGCCGCTTCATTCGTCGCTGAATCGTCGAAAAAAATCCCATTAAATGTTCCGCATCGGTCGGATAACTAGCGAGCCGCGAGTTTCTTTATCAGTACTGAGCGGTAGAACAATGTGCGCTAATCGAGGGAACGATCTATTGTTGCTAGATGACGGTCTCAATTAACCGGCATATTGGCCTGTATCGCGGCATCGTGGAACTAATTGCGCGCGAAACCGAAGCGCGGCGCAGCGGCCACTCGCGCCGCCCAATAGACGCGCACCGCCGCGCGATTGGTCGTGCTCGCACGCGCCGCCGCACACAATGCTCGCTGAAATCTGAAACTTCGTTCACCACCACCGCCATTTTGAAAAATCTGAATAACGCATTCGATTCGGATCGAATCAACGACATTCGAATACACGACGATGTGAGCTTTCGCTCGCGTCGCGTCGCATTGTGCGCGTCGCATTGTGCGCGCGAGCAAAAAGTCGCGGAAAGAGCGGTCGGTCGCCAATCGACGGTAGGTCCACATGAGTAAAGAAACGGGTCGCGCCGGGCGGCCGCAGACCGACCAAAAATATTCCATGCAAAAGTTCAAATTTTATATAACTAACGCTTATGTACTCATATGTTAATTAATCTGGTTCCTTTTTGAAATCCAATCGCGTCGGCAGAGAACCTCCATCAATTAAATGTTATCTTCCGTTGAAAGTATCTCGGCGGAGGAAGTTCCAGTAGCCGGCTAGAAGGAACAATACCGAATCGATGTCCAATTAGCGGGCGCGGGGCGCGGGACGCGGGCCGGGGGCGACCACCGGGGACGCGACGACAACATAATCGCCGGTGTTCGATGTCTCGATACCGAAGTGACCGAGCCCGCCGGGACACTTTACTGCGCAGAGCTCTCGCACTAGCTGCTATAATAATCTGTGGCCGAGCCGTCAGGTCGCGGGCCTGGCACGCGGCCCTGCGCTCGCGGTGGTACATGGACCGATTGACTCCTAGGAACAAAATGTCTCGCTACTTCATTTACATAGTCTGACTAAAAGTGCCCCGCGGCTTCGCCCGCGTTAATAACTTCTTTTATTTACTTAAAACTTTCCTTTTGTGAAAACGATTCTATCATTAAAGACATATATAATTAGCCAAATCGGTTCACCCGTTTTCATGTTATCGCGTGACTTAGGCAATTCGGGAATCATATTTATTAAACTCGAAAAACCCACATTTTCGGACTTTGTTACTTACCCCACTTTGAAAAATCTTACAACACGTACTTTATCTCATCTTGTTTCGCCATACAAACTTTGAATCCCCGTTCCTTATCCGGGGGGAATTTTTAGAAAATCCTTTCTGACCTACGTCATAATAACTATCTGCATTCTAAATTTCAGCGCAATCCGAAACAATATTGATGTTTAGACTTTGTTAACCCAGTTTATCCTCTTAGGGTGGCATTTTGAAAAAGTCTGAAACTCGTATTTACTTATTTATTGACTGAAGTACTTGTTCTAATATAAAAAACGTATCTAATATTGTTTCTCCATACAAACTTTGAACTCCGTTTCATTCCCTTAAAGAGTGAATTTTGAAAAACCCTTTCTTAGCGGATACCTACGTCCAAATAACTATCTACATGCCAAATTTCAGCGCAATCCGAAACAATATTAATTTCAGACTATGTTACCCCACTTCACCCTTTTAGGGGTGGCATTTTCAAAAATTCTGAAACACTTATTTATTTACTGAGGTACTTGTGCGAAGTTTCGAATAGAAAAGACTATCTAATCTTGTTTCTCCATACAAACTTTGAACCCCCGTTTCATGCCCTTAAGGAGTGAATTTTGATAAATCCTTAGCGGATACCTACGTCAAAATAACTATCTGCATGCCAAATTTCAGCGCAATCCGAAACAATATTGATTTCAAAGTTTGTTACCCCTCTTCACCCTTTTAAGGGTGGCATTTAGAAAAAGCCTGAAACACGTATTTTCTTATTTATTTACTAAAGTACTTGTGTGAAGTTTCGAATAGAAAATACTTTCTGATATTGGTTCTCCTTCCAAACGTTGAACCCCCGTTTCATCCCTTTTAAAATTTTGAAAAATCCTTTCTTAGCGTATATCTACGTCAAAATAACTATCTGCATGCCAAATTTCAGCGCAATCTGAAACAATACTGTTTTTTAGACTTTGTTACCCCATTTCACCCTCTTAGGGGTAGAATTTCAAAAAATCCTGAAACACATTTTACTTATTTTTTTTACTGATGCACTTGTGTGAAGTTTCGAATAGAAAATACTTTCTAATCTTGTTTCTCCATTCTGTCAAAGGGCAGGAAATGATAAATTGATCAGAACAGGTCCTTGAAAAGCTCTACTACATTTGAAAGACAATACTTATAGTACCTACTCAGTAGAGTAGCTCACATAAGTATATGTGTCAAGTTATATTATACCGTATATAACTCATGTTATACCTACACATGAAGATAAAGCCATTTTGTCAGCACCGATTTACGGAACTATTACTTTCTAGATTGAAACAATACAATCATTATATAGTGATGTGATGACGATGTTTATCAGACGATGATGTCGGCCGCGTCGGTAACTATTCCTCAATTAATTACGCTGAGAAATTGTCCACAGATTATCTCGACTGTGGTCCATGGAGGCACGAGTTGAAGGCAGATAATGTGATGTGAATTCGATTCTCATGATTATTTACATTGTTTTACAAAGAGGAGGCTCAATACTCCGATCCCTCTCATCGTGTCACAGAATAAATAATCTAATACTATAAGAATCTTTGTCCTGACATACTGACTGACTGACTGACTGACTGACAAACAACGCACAGCCTAAACCCCTGGTCGTAGAGACTTGAAATTTTGAGGGTATATTTGTTTTAGTACGCAAAGGTGTACTAAGAAAGAATTATCCAAAATTCACCTCTTTAGGGGATGAAATGGGGGAAACAAAGTTTGGATGGTCATTTTATTCGACATTTCACACAAGTACTTCTGTAAATAAATAAGTAAATATGAGTTTCAGGCTTTTTCAAAATGCCACTCTAGGGGTGAAGTGGGGTAACAAAGTCTGAAAATCAATATAATTTCTTGGGATTTATAAATATGAATCCCTATTTCCGTTAGTCAGAGGTGAAAACGGGTGAACCGATTTGGCTTATACTTATTTGATGTCTTTTATGATATAAAGGTACGGCCACACCGCGGCGTCGTACGATCTTCGGGCGCGATCTCAGTACTTTTCAATTGTTTTCTGATCGCGTTTGGTGTGAACCAGTCGGTACAAATACTACTGCGCTATCTGATCGCCAAGATCGCGCACGCAGGACGCTGCGGTGTGTCCGTACCTTAAATGTTTTTACAAAATAAAAGTTTTAAGTAAATAGGCAAAAGTATAGTAAGTAAGTATAGTAAAATAGTAGTATAGTAAAATTTAACGCGGGCGAAGCCGCGGGGCACTTCTAGATTGATATAAATAAATATGACATTCAAAGTTTGTAAAAGTTTCACCCTCAAGGGTGTAAAAGTAACAATAGGGAATAAGGGATGAAAGTTTGTATGGAAATATGAAAGGTTTATGTGAATGTTCTACTGAACGGATTGAAATTAAATTTGGTACACAGATAGTCTAGAGCCTGAAAAAGGAAATGGGCTACTTTTTAATGCAAAAAGAGGGTTGTAAGTGGTTAAAAGGGGGATGAAAAGTTGTATGAAAGTATCGTCATTTTTAAAGCTAGAAGCTTGAAACTTATTGTTTAGACTGTTGATTCGATATAAATTAATATGTCATTCAAAGTTTGTGAGGGGAAAGGGGGAGGGAGAAGGGAAAGGGAGATGAGGGGAGGGGAGGGGAGGAAGGGTGTTAGTAAGGGGAAGGGGAAAGGGGGAGAGGGATGGGAGGTGAGGGAAAGGGGAGGGGAGGAGGGGGAGTGGGGGGAAAGGAGAGGGGAGAGGGAAGTGAGAGAAGGGGAGTGTGGGTAAGAGAGAGGGTGAGGGGAGGTGGAAGTGGGGGGAAGAGAGGGGAGGGGAAATGGGGGAAGGGGAGGGGGAGAGGAAAGTGAGGGGAAAGGGGGCTGAGGGAAGAGAGAGGGAGAGGGGAGGGGGATATGCGCGGATTGTATGGAGAAACAATATTACAAAGTTTTTTTATATTCGAAACTTCACACAAGTGCTTCAGTAAGTAAATAAGAAAACAGGTATTTCAGGCTATTTTTAAATGCCACCCCTAAATGGGTGAAGTGGGGGGTAACCAAGTCTGAAATCAATATTGTTTCGGATTGCGCTTAAATTTGGCATGCAGATAATTGTTTTGACGTAACTATCCGTTAAAAAAAGAATTTTCAAAATTCACTCTTTAAGGGGATGAAACGGGGGTTCAAAGTTTGAACCGATTTGGCTTTAACTTCTTTGATGTCTTTTATGATAGAAAGGTTTTTACAAAATAAATGTTTTAAGTAAATAAGAGAAGTTTTTAACTTTGTCTGAAGACGCGGGGCACTTCTAGTGCCGCTATTATAATAATAAAGTGTTTCCAATAAGAAAGTATCTAAAGTCAATATTCAGCTAGCAATAACCTCGATGTAACTAAGTGACGTGTACCTTCATCTGAAAACAACAAAAGTGTGGCTCCTCAAAGGTTTCCCACAAAATATCAATAAAACCGACCATTGTGCCCAAGTCGTATGTATGTCTGTATGTTTTTCTTCTAGACCTCTAAATTGTATGAGCGCTCATATAACTCAGAGTCCTATCTTAATTGGCAATACTATATATATGGGGACACTCTTTAATTTTACACTTTTTTTATTTTATGGAATTTTTCCTTTATTTGTGCTGTAAGACCTTGCTTCTTGTCAAATTTCATGATTCTAGGTCAACGGGAAGTACCCTATAGGTTTTCGACCCAAAACCTATAGGGTACTTCCGGTTGACCTAGAATTGTCAATTTTGGTTAAAAATGGAATAAAAATTCCGGAAAATAAAAAAATAGTTTAAAATTGAGGTAAATTTTGGTACTTACAAGTTTTCGCGAAAATATAAATTTGCCCATATCTTTTATCGTGCTGGCTCAGGACCTTGATTTTTAAACTCCTAATAGGGACTATAAATTACAGCATCTGGTATAAATTTCAACTTGCTAGGTCCACTCGTTCTTCAGAAAATCGGTGTTGACACACGGACTGACAGACAGACGGACAAGAAAGTGATCTTATAAGGGTTCCTTTTTTTACCTTTTGAGGTACGGAAGGTAAAAAAAGAACCCTTATAGGATCACTTTGTTGTCCGTCTGTCAAGAAGCAAGAAGCAAGGTCTTGAAGCACTTATAAAAGAAAAAAATATGAAAACCTTAGATGTAGTTCCATATCTCTAAAGATACTTATCAAACTTCGATAAAATTACCATAGTACCACACTTGGGATATCTCCTTTCCAACAATAAAATAATAATCAAAATCGGTTCATAAACGACAAAGTTATCCGCGAATAAACATTTTAAAAAAAAACATATATACGGTCGAATTGAGAAACCTCCTCCTTTTTAACCGACTTTAAGTCGGTTAAAAAATGAAGTTAATTTACTTTTTTTTGCAAACCTAGTATTTGCGGTTGGTGCAATACATTTTCTACAGATCGCATTGCAAAGTAAAGTTTGTCCATTAACCTAGTTTGTCCAGTTTGTGGCGCGCGAGTCTAACTCGCACTTGACCGGTTTTTTATAAGCTATTTTATAAGCTACAGCTTACAGAGCCACTACTTATATTTATGATTTAGATTGTTTTACCTATGAAGCGATATTACTTCAAATGTAACTTACACTCAACCAGTGTAAAGTAAGTGTGGTGTAACAATCAACCGTCGTGTCGAGGTCAGACACGCAGCTGGCAGCTGTGCGACTTCAATTGGACTCATTAGAGTCCGCCGGAGTGCCGGACTCCGACACGTGCACGTGACATCGTCACGTTAGTTCATCTCACAGGATTGCCGATTATTGCTCTTGTCAAATCTTTACGGAATCTTTTATATACTTATCTATGTCATTTTAGGAGTCAGTTTTTGCTTAAATACATTTTGACGTCTCAACGAATGCTAGCTTTATGTTTATTAAAGGTACGGACACACCGCAGCGCCCTGCGTGCGCGGTCTAGGCAGCGATCAGATAGCGCAGTAGTACTTGTTCCGAGTGGTTCACACCAAACGCGGTCAGAAAACAATTGAAAATACTAAGATCGCGCCCGCTGATCGCAGGACGCCGGGTGTGACCGTACCTTTATTCAGTTCAGAATTTCATTAAGAAAACTATGGTAAGAATCTACGTATCTAGTTAGTCGATTTGTGTCTGTTGATTGCGTTAGCCAGTTATTGAAGCACTACAGTTCTAATTCTAATTCTCATTTGAGGTGGGGGCGATACGTTCTGCACTGACGTCCCGCTTGCTATACGAACTACGAACTGACTTATTGAGGAAAGTAAGATATTGCAAAACCTTCTGATCTATGTATCTACTTATATTTTGGCAATGTCGAGTTTGTTAAAACAAAATAAAAATATTAAACTATTCAATGACATATGGGGAAGTTTGCTTTCAATCGCCAACTTAACCGTAGCCTGGGCTTAATGAAAAAACTGACCCCATCAGATAATGTTTAATCAGTTATTGTTCGCGCTCAAGCACCCCTCGCCGCACACCCCATGCTGCGTCCGTTGTCGACCCTCGACTGTCACCGGGATATACTCTACCGCTGTCATCTCGGTGTTAATATGGAACTCATACTTTATTGCAAAGTTGTGACGGCACGACTTTGAAGTAATGACGACGGAGTAGCAGGAGTCAGTGGTGAAACCCGACCAGGCGTGGAATATAGTCATTTTGAGTCCCGGATTCGGCGTTTATAAATAACGATTTGACGGCGATTCAATGTGTCGATACAGATAACATAGAGATCTCCGGACGAGGTCGCAGATAAAGGTAACGAGAGCCGCGGCCCGAGGCGACCGAGCCTCCACGATTAGATTATCTCCTCTTTAATTGGACTTTACAATTTCGACTCGACTTTTAGGGGTGCACCTAATCGCACCTGTCAATTAAAAGTAATCGATAAATAGGCAACACTAGGACTATCGATCAGCGCGATGTTAATTAGAGATACGCGCCGACGGACGAGAGATATCGACGGAACACCGCTTTCGAATTTGTTGCTGACAATCTGAGATATTCTCCGAGAGATAGCGTGCGTGGTCGCTGCCGCCGGCTGGCGCGTTCGCGTTGGAAGATCTCATCGTCGTCTCTTCTGCTACTCCTTCCTTGTCGACGGACCCCGCGCCCGCGAGACAATAGCAGGAGACCGCCGTTCGTCTATTAGCGGGCAGATTACAGTCCGCATGAGCAAATTTCTAAACTGGTTCCATCAAACCAATTTAAATAGGAAAATAAATGTATAAACATGTATGAATAGTATCGATGTAACGGCCGCGCCCCGCGAGCTATTTACAATGGGAACATAAAACTTGTTTCAATTAATTTCTAATGCATGTCTGTTATTTTACTGCGATAGAATAAACTTGTCGATTTGAGGTTAATTATCCAGTTTTAAAAGTCAATAAGCCGGTGCCGGTACAATCAATAGCATCGGATCTGAAGCTCGGCCGATATATTGAATTATCCGAGAAAATAAATGGAAGCACATTAGTTTATTTTATTGGTTGGTACAAAACAAACATTGTTTAAAAATATATAGGTACCTATGTGGAGATGCCGTGGAGTGTTGCAGAATAACAGCACCTCCCCATATATTGTGTGTCGACTGTCGACCGTTGGGTACCAAGTACCGTTGGGTACCAAGTACCGTTGGGTACCAAGTACCGTTGGGTACCAAGTACCGTTGGGATGCCGGGCCGAAAAACATCGTCAATAAGTTAATGGCGCAAATTTCTTTGCAACACGTTTAAGACCCTGGGTTATATGAAGGGTTAGAAAAAAGTTCTTAATAATGTGGTAAAAATAGTTCATTCTCATCATCAGCTTTATTCCACCCACTGCTGGGCATAGGCCTCCTTTCGATTATGCCACTTGTAGAGGTCCTGTGCTAGCCGCATCCAGATGTGACCCGAGAAAATCATTACGTCATGAACCCATTCTGCTGGCTGAAGAACAATATTTATTTTTTCTGATTTAGGACACCTCTCTGCTAAAGCTGTACTCCCCCTGCCATCATCTCTCCAACAATAGTGAAGCAAGTTTTGAATGTACGTCCGCGTCGTTAAGTGGTAAGCGAGTGCACCACAGGTATTAACAACTATAATGTATGCCGTCGGATAGATTGCGCATCGCTGTTCTTAACTGTACACACGAGTTAACCAAATAAATATATCATACCATACCACAATACTTTACTTTTTTACATGCTTAATTGCGCGAATAAATCTCCATGCCCGATCATAATCTAGGATCAAAAATAATACGATCAGCACATAAAAACCGGTCACGCAACATCGAGCTTCGAATCTTAGGCATGATGTTAGGAACATTAGCCTGTCGGATCTAATTACGGGCGGTCGATTTAATCCAATCTCTGTGTGATGGTTTTATGAAACAGATTATTGTTCTCCCGTTAAGGTGGAACCGTAGAACGTATCGTGCGGCGTCTTGCAGAGCGGCAGGCGAGGCGGCGTGCCCACCACATTAACTTAATTAACGTAATGAATTGCAGCCGCCAGCTATCTATTATTATATTACTTGCCACCACAGATCACAAACGATTACATTTGTCTGCAGTTTTCTTGTTACTCCTCGTTTGTTTTACTACTGAACCAGGAGACTGGTTGATCGCCTCCATAGCTCGCCGCTCTGTCCTCGATCTCGACACATCACATGCATACATACACATCTGTAGTATTAATTCAAGTATTGGTATTACTTTCCTATGTCCTATAGGTTTGCATAAACCAGCGACAAGGATGCCGCAGGCATAAACGTACCAAATAGACAAATTAAATTTTACGGCAGAGTACTGGAAGATAAATTCATACTGAGATGGAAGAGACGCAACTGCATTTCTATTCAAAGAGTTACTTAAAGTGATTTTAATAGGACGAGAGTCGTGTGAGCATTCTTCGTTCAATTGTAGTCTCGGCGGGACGTCCCGGCGCTCGCCGGGGCCGGGATTAATGACGTGATGTCGATTCCATTAATCCCCGTCGGAGCATCGCTGCTACGCTGCGTGGACGCAGTCATCGCTCATTTGTCCGCCGCGGCCGCTCTGCGACCGCGCGGCGCTGTTGTAGCGCGGAAATAAACCGACGCTCGGTAAACACGGCTTCTTCATCGTGCTATCGTCTACAACTGTAAACACATTATTTACATGAGTTACAAATACAACAAAACTCACTTGAATCAGTGTTGCAGATCTTCTCGCCAGAGTCCGGTAATCTATGCGATACGTTACTACTGTAATGCAGGCCAGACCCGCATTACAGTGGTATCGCATAGATTTAACAATAAAGCTATACAATTTTATGGTTTGTCAGTAAAATGGTTTCATGGCTTCAGTAAAGCCGCCAGTTAAATCACGAGGATTCAACAAAGTACAGAACAGAACAAAGTAAGGTACAGATTAGTTTGTTAGTCACTACGTAAGTTGAGAGGTTCATTTTTGCCCACTGCACTTACCTTTAAGTACTGTTGTAGCTGTAATAGGTTGCTTACCAATTATGTTTCACAAAGTAAAATGGGTAAATCGTGATCAAGTCCGCGTTATCTGACCCCATAAAATAACAAAGAGCTAATAATCTAATTTAAAGTTTCTTGTAATTATTGTAAGGCCATATCTGCCGGTAATAAAAACACTATCGGAGGTCGTTACTGTCTGAAAAGTTACTCTCCGAATAACTTATCCTATTATTATTATTACAGTAGGTTCCTGTCAACCGCAAATGTAAGACATCCTGCATCTGAGAGTCCGTACTCCGTAGAGTCCGGCGATCTATCAACTTGCAATCAACACCAATAGTTGATGATATTGTTGAGGGCCCGGTGGCGTAATCGGGAGAGCGGGTCGGCTTTGATGCCGTGGTACCGAGTTCTAACCGCCATGCACCAATGGATTTTTCTATCGAAAAATGTATGTGCGCTTGTCACTGTGAGAACAGTGGCCCTCCCGTGAAGGAAAAACATCGTTAAGAAACCAACAACCCTCGCATGGTGGTAGGACACTATCTAATGTCCGCCTGCCTGACCAGCTACCACCCTCAAGTTAGAAAAATCTGTCACGAAAACATCTAATGTGTTCCGGCAGCTATCCTTGAGCGCCAGTACCCATTCTAGGCCTAGCGTGCTTACCATCTTCGACCGCATCATCACTTACCAACAGGTGAGATAGCGGTCAAACGATAGCCTATAAAATATTTTAAAAAAATTGTGCATATCAGTTGGTATATTTTTGTGACTTTTGCGAGCGCGTAACTATAGACATAACTACTGAAGTTAATAACAGCAAGTGTCCGCATCAGTCGCTTCATTAAACTCGTGAGTGATGGTGTAGGTACGTGTAGGTACGTGTAGACTAGAGACACGCAGTTCGTGTCGGTTTGATTACTGCAGGACAAGGATGCAGCTAAGAATAGTTTATGTCATCGACGTCATCGTCGATGGTGTATGTAGACTTGGGATATTAGCACAGGATAGAGGGTATTTTCTAAAAGATAATAATCACTCTATTTTTAATGTATATTTAGGCCGGTATTATATAATATATGATCGTACAAAACGAAAAAAACCGACTTCACATGCCACGATAGACAGGTACTGGCTAGTTATAATCATGTCATCAAAGTATACAAATTTGCTTATATTGTTTATCTCCATATCTCCGGAGATGATTGTCAAATCTCGATAAATTTTGAATGGGACTAAACGGGAGGCACAGCATCAAAAAAAAAAAATTCAATTCGGTTAAGATTTGACGGAGTTCTGAGGAAACTAACATAAAAAACTGTCGAATTGAGAACCTCCTCCTTTTTTGAGAAGTCGGTTAAAAACCGGGCAAGTGCTAGTTGTACTCGCACAACCCGGGGCGGCCATACAAACTTCTGAAACTAGGATAAAAGACAAACCTAACGTTTGCAGTTCGATCCCTAGACCGATGCATAGAAAAGATAATAATACTACGTACCGATGGCTAGAATCGTTTGATGCACCAACCGCTAACCATAAGTTCCTTCTTTACTCATGTGCCATAAGATGAATTCGTAAATTATTTTTTGTCTTTGAAAAAAAAAATGAAAACCGTAAATTATGTTGAATATACAGGCTGTGGCGTAAACAGTAGTCAAGCTGTCACCTGTGCTTCATGTCTGATCAGAAATTAAAATTTGTGTTTAGTAAAAGTATCATGGTTTTCGAATTATTGACCATTTTCAAAATTTCATAATAATTACACCCTTGTAGATTCTTTTCGATGGCATGACCACAAATTAAAATATTTTCTCAAACTGATTTTTGAGAAATACTCTTGCATAAATGCACTATCAAATGTAAGCTGTCTTTTTTATAGCGTTACCTTAATTTTTGTATTATTCAACATTTTATTTCAAAATTTACTGAGAGGTATAAGAAAATTGAATATTTCAGCGCCTGTGGTGTAAAAAAATGTATGAAAATATGTGCGACCAAGCTACCAAATATTTGCGCATTTCATTGAGATTCCAAAACAATAAAACACATTGTATTATCAGCTTTCAGTCCAAAGAAATTGCGGGTTAAAGAGACCAAGGGCGATTTTTTCAAAATAAAGACATTCTACTTTTATTATTAAATTGACAAATAAAATGTTTTATGGCATAGGAATTGTGGATTTTATGGCAATAAAATCGCCATTAGCCGAGATAATGGTCAAACGCTAGCCTACCAGGTAAAAAAAATAATAAGAGACAGAGAAATTTTGAAAATGGCCAATAACTCGTAAACCATGATACTTTTACTGAACACAAATTTTGATTTTCTGATCAGACATGAAGCACAGGTGACAGCTTGACTACTGTTTACGCCACACCCTGTATAAATTTATAGTTTTCAGATTTTTTTTCCTTTATAAGCTGTAAGGACCTTGCTTCTTGACAAATTTAATGATTCTAGGTCAACGGGAAGTACCCTATATGTGAAATCGATAATTATGATTGCGTTGACTTAGTTTCGTTTTTTACATCTGAAAGCTATCGTAGACCCGAGTATTTAATATAAGCTTCAACTTGATACCTCTACGCGTTTCTAGGAGTTCTTGCTGCATCCTACTCAATATTGAAGACTCTCTTGTACTGTACACGTCGGCTGTTTCCATGATGTAAATGCTCAGTAACGTAGAACGGTGCGACGCGTTATTTATGCGCACATTTGACCCGGACAGTAATCTATCAGGTGTTCCGCGTGTAATGTTCACAAATAGTTGTAATCTTTGAAACGGTCATCTGTCGAGGAATTAAGAAGGCGTCGACAGCCGAGCTTCATTGTCAACTCTCCGACTTGGTTCATGAAAACCGACCGGCGGATTAACACCGCGCCGTCAGAGGTCATTCTCACTGAGGACAACACGTGTGTCGTGTCGTTCGGTGTAAAGGACACTCGTTATATATACGTTTTCGATTTTACTATTCTTTTGTATAGTCAGTGAGATGGTGTTACAACAATTTTTGTATATTAATATTTTGCTCTGTTTTCTTGCTTGTGCTTCTGTTTTATATTTTGCTAAGTTACTGTGTGTTTTTGTCGGACCTAAACATGTTTAGGAACCCTGGTACATAATTTGCCTCAAATTATGTTTAATTATATACTACTAGCTTGCCCCGCGAACTTCGTACCACCTAACAGACAATGAATGTCGTGTTACCTTTTAGACGAAGTTAATTTAGGCTTTTATGAACGTTATACAATGAATACAGAAGATTTATTAAGTTTAGTAATGTATAATGACACTTTGATTATCAAGTAAATAATCAAAGTTATGGCAATACAGAAATAGAATAAAAATACAACAATCAAGCACTTCAACCGCGTGTCAGCAAGACATGATGCAATGAAACAATGTTATTATTGTTATAGATACGTTATTAACTTGAAATTAGTTCAATTGAGTTTAATTGTAATTGTAAAAATATAATCAACAGTATTTAATTTTAATTCTGAATAAGTGTATACTTAGTCAGAATTCTACTTCATGAATAACTGTCTAATATTTTTTTGCCTTATGGATAAGACTGTATACATACGGCATTCATAAATTGGCTATCACATTCTTGCATATCTCTGTATTTATATTTACCTACATTCTGACAAAATATAAAATTGATTAGGCATTGATTGATTATTTTTTTATTTTTTTTTTTGTTTCTTTATGGCTCCACACGATTAGTGTATTTAGCCAGTGTCAAGAATTGAAATGTTTCAAGTTTTTATGAATGTTAGTCGTAGAGATGGGTCAAAGTCACATTTCAGGTCAGTTGTCAAGTAAAAGTCTAGTCTAAGTCATACCTTCAGTAAAGATGTGGTGTTTACTGAAGATTTTCAGTGGAATTTTGGTGAGAACGCAAATAGCATGTTTTTCAACATTGTGCTGTTTCCCTACACTCGCACACATTCACCGGCACTTAATAGTTAATAATCCACATTTATTACATATTAACACGCGGAAGAACACAAGTTTTAGGAAAGAATACAATGAGATCACACACACTTTTCCACGTTCCCGCCAAAACCCCTGATTGATTATTATTATCTTGATTGCTTGTAAGCATACATATTTTTTTAAAGTTTCATTACGTCTCCACACGATTAGTGTATTCAGCCAGTTTCAAGTATTAAAATTCTTCAAATTTTTATCAATTTTGGTCGTAGAGATGGGTTAAAGTCACATTTCAGCTCAATTTTCAAGTAAAAGTCTAGTCTAAGTCATACCTTCAGTAAAGAGTAGTGTTTACTGAAGATTTTCAGTGGAATTTTGGTGAGAACGCAAATAGCATGTTTTTCAACATTGTGCTGTTTCCCTACACACGCACACATTCACCGGCACTTAATGCTTAATAATCCACATTTATTACACATTAACACGCGGAAGAACACCAGTTTTAGGAAAAAATACAATGAGAACACACACACACTTTTCCACGTTCCCGCCAAAAACTCGTAAGCATACTTTATACTTTTCTGAACGCACGCATATTTGACAATCAATAAATATGTCATACAATTGTCATTACTGACAGTATTTAAAATATATTAACATTTTAAAAATGTACATGCCTTGAAATCACAACAACTTGAAGAATGTTTGTACTTGACACTGGCTAAATACACTAATCGAAGGAGCGATGACCCTTATTAATTTGCGGTTTACCGTCTCGAAGGGATAAACAATTGAACATCAAATGATTGGCAGTTTTTTAACACAGGAACATTTTGGCAAAATAATTTGTCTTATATTTTTTTTTAGGTCAATTATTCATTGTTTTTAATACTTATTATCCTATTCCTGACAAAGACAATTCCATAAATACAAAAATCATAAAAATTGGTCCAGCCGTTCTTGAGTTATAAGTGTAGTAACTAACACGACTTTCTTTTATATATATATAGATGATAATCAGTATTAACTCTAATAACTCACAATCACAATATTATTTTAGATCTTGGCCCGTACACTTTACTTTTGGGATATAGAGCTTAGCTCAAAAAAAACACTGCATAAAGTAATCCTCCTATCTTATCTATCGATCATTTAAATCACCCCTAATATAAAGGACGGTCTAAAACTCATCCCTGAATTAAGCTTAATGAACAATTAAGAGTTCGTTCGGTTCAATTAACCGTGACGTGTTGCGGTGTAATCCCGCGACATCGTCCGGCACGTGCGGTCTCGACCGCGACCGCGGCCCTCGCCGGGATCACGAGAACGCGCATATGGACATCCCTCAGCTAACGAACTAATCATTAACTATTGTCCGAGTTCAATTGAAACCGTCTGTTGATATCTGTGCACGGAGCGTGGGGTGCACGGTGCGACCTCGCGAGCTCCGAGCAGACAAGTGCCCCGGCGCAGGGGGCAGATGGCCTAGAGCGGCACAGATGTAATAATGTGTACTTTGTATCACTTCAAATATTGTTATGTAATGATAACGGCAGCTATACGACTATAGGTCTAACTTTTATGACAGCATGTGATATGTTTCCCTGTGGCTGTTATAGTTATATCGTCTGGTTCATTGATTGTCTATGAGAAGGTATCGAAGCGGATCGTTGTTGTGCTACATCATTTTCATATAAATCTTAGTGGTGTTATGAAAACATAAGTGACGTATTATGATCGCTATAAGTCAACGAGTAAGTCGTAGATTGGGCACACGCGTGCCGCGCCCGGCGCCGCTCGTCCGCCGCCGCGGCACACCGAATGTCGAATGACGATTTATAGAGATAGATGCCCGTGCGCCGCGACACTACACACTATTATTATAGCCAGCGCAGTGTACACATAGCCACTATGAGCTGACGCTATATACGTCATTGTAGTTATACATATTCCTAACACAAATATTAGTATTGTACCTATACTGATATCAACACATCTTACACATTGTGCTAATTTGAAACAATTAGTACAGTTCAGATTAAAATCGAGCTAAGAATGCTCGATGAAGAGTGAATGAAACTGGCCAAGTGCGAGTCAGAGTCGCGTCTCGCATCGCACACTTAGGGAGGGTTCCGTCCGCACTACAGTACAATACGAACGAAACCTAACAGAGTTTCAACCTCATATATTACTAAGAACATTTTGCTTGGTGGTTCTCCGTGAACTCGTATGTTGACGGAGAATCTCGACAGCGCGATCTAGAAAGACGTGGCTCGGTTACTAGCGCCATCTATGTCATTTTGCCGAAACTAATTAGAAAGGTTGTTAGCTTTACAAACATACATGGCGTTATACTAAAAAACACGTTTTTTATATGGTTTAGTTTATAACTTTATTTTGTTTTTAGTATTTGTTGTTTTAGCCGCAACAGAAATACACCATCTGTGAAAATTTCAACTGTCAACTATCACGGTAAATGAGATACAGCCAGATACAGCCTGGACACAGACGGACAGACAGACAGACAGACAGACAGACAGACAGACAGACAGACTGACAGACTGACAGACAAACTGACAGACAGACAGACAGACGGACGGACGGACAGCGGAGTCTTAGTAATAGGGTCCCGTACGGAACCCTAAAAAGGACTAAAATTGTGCTTAAATAATACAATCCACATTCTCTCACACACACACTGACAGACAAGGCCCGAGGTCCGAGTACCCGGTGATGTAAGTGGGAGAATGGTCGGCTTTGATGCCAGAGTTACCGAGTTCAATCCCCACCGTGCACCAATGGATTTTTCTATCGAAAATGTATGTGCGCTTTTCACAGTGGCCCAACAACCCCGCATGGTGGTAGGACACTATCTTGTGTCCACCTGGCCTACTACCACCCTCAAGTTAGAAAATCTGTCGCTAAAACATCTAATGTGTTCTGGCAGCTATCCTTGTAAGCCAGTTCCCATTTTACGCCTAGCGTGTGTACACTGACTGAATAGGGTGGTAGTACGCCTAGCGTGTGTACACTGACTGAATAGGGTGGTAGTACCTAGCGTGTGTACACTGACTGAATAGGGTGGTAGTACCTAGTAGTAGTCTAGCGGTCGACCATTAACTTAATGTCTGGAGCTAAATATTCACTTGAAACCACGTCCAAAACTACCTGCCTATACTTAAAGTAATAGGTAGGACTTATCAATAAAATATAAAAGTCAGGACATCACCGAGAAAGCATTTTATTTGTACCTTCATCATTATAACAACAGTTTATGTACCATCAGGAGACTCAGGACCATTATAATAGACAATATCGTTAAGGATACTTTTAAAACAAACAAAACAGCAATATACCAATATTACCAATAAGTATTTAATGTTAAATCATAAAGTTTTGTAGCAAGTTTCAACAAGACATAACATTTGAAAATCTATACCAATTTACATAATTTATACAAAACATTATAGGGTTTCCTCCAAAAGGCCTCCACCACCCCTCATAGCCTTTCCTTGCCACCCACAACGACGCTAAAACACTTTATCATAACCATTCGTAGGTGAAACCATCATTATTATCTATACTAATATTATAATGAGAGAACATTTGTATTTTTGTATTTTTATATGTTTGTAATGATTTGGCTCAAAAACTACTGAACCGATTTAAAAAATTCTTTCACTAATACATAGAATGGACTTTCGGAATGAAAATAGGCTATATATTATCCCGTTTAAATCAAAGGTACATTCGAGGAAACCTAATTTGCAACCTAAGTCGGCAAAAAAACGGTCGAAAAAATACGTTTCTTACGAACGCTGCTTAATTGAAAATAGATAGAAGAATATTTTCTATGCAATAGTTGTACAACTTAATAAGACCTACAAAAAAGTCCGCGACAGCATATGTCTATCTCTTAAGGTTGACTCACAGTAACCATTTTAATCTTAAAATTTTTGTTAAAAAATATTACATAACTTCCAAGGCTATTTTCAAGTATATAGTATTAATCATTATCCAAATAATTACAATACTTAGCTTGGCCACATATAATAGATTAAAATTCTCGTTTACAGTATATAATTCAAATGAAAACTCTAGAAGATATCACAAGTTTCACATACACGCATCGCAAAATTTATGAAATATTTGCAGTGAAACCACAGATTAGGTCATAGTTACTGCGAAAATATTATTATAAGCTTAGCTATGCTGTAGATTCCCACCGATCACAATCAATTTGAAGTCAATATAGTATAATAATATGATCTATTGTATAAAATATTATTCATCTATATATATAATAATATAATATTTTAAACCACCCCGAATGATCTATGTATAATCTTTTCATTAAAAGCGTTCCAATGACTCTAAACACGACATTTAAAACTGAGGTGTAAGTTGGTGAGGATTTGAGTATTCTGTAGAGTCCAGAAGATGTCCCAGCATCAGGTCAATGCTATGCCATGCCATATGCCATGTTCTTACAATATCGTTGAATAAGAAGATTTTCGAATTGATCAGACCTATGAAAGTTGATTTCATAGCGTAATTAACTAGAAAAAAGCTCAAAGGTTTATAACGATTAAACGAATTTTCATGAATCAAAGCTAAGAAAACTCTCGATGAAGACATCTATCAAACAAAAAAAAAACTATCAATAATAAAATCAAAATCGGTTCATCCGGTTAGGTGCTAAGATGCTACAGACAGACACACAGATAGATAGATAAATAGATAGATAAACTCTTTATTGACCACTTATAAAAAACAGAAACACATTAAAACTAAACAATTTAAATCTAATAGCGTCAATGGGCGGTCTTATCGCTTAAAGCGATCTCTTCCAGACACCCATGCAAGGAAAGGATTACAATCACGAAGGCGGTGGTTTATAAAACGTGTGAATAAAATAACAAACCTATCACTACCAAGTATAATAATAATAAATTATAACAGATACACACGTTAAACGTATATTACCCCTACATTTTGCGTCGGGGAACGCGTAAGGTTACGGCGGCAGATGTTCTCCTTGGTGGTAAGCTACTTTTTGGTAGATTTAATGATCCCACTACCACTGTACGAAAACTCATGATTCATGAATGCACATAAAACTTTCATTGGTAGGTAATATAGCTAGGATTAGAACCAACGACCGTCGGGTCAGAATCAGGGTAACTATCCTTACGCCAAAGGGCCGTCCAATATCACTAAGTAAGTATTATAAAACAAAGTCCATCACTGCGTCTGTCTGTCTGTTCGCAATAATCTCAATAGCTACTGAACGGATTATCATGCGGTTTTCACCAAAGCCAGAGTGTTTATGAGGAAGGTTTAGGTGCATAATTCGTTAAGGTTATGTGTATATTGGATGAAATATGACAATGATTGTTAAATATGTTTATATTTTATATTCGATGCAACAAACTGATGCAAATTTTGTAGGCATATATGTTCACCCGTGCGAAGCCGGGGCGGGCTGCTAGTAATACATATCCTAGAAAACCATTATGTAATACAAATACTTAGTTGGACAGCACTTCGTCGTCTGAACGATATTCCCGACAAAGAGAATGTGACGATGTTAGCCCGAAGGCTGCTCGAGCAAAAGTGTCTCAACTAACGTTTCTACCCCTCTTTTAAAGCATCAGTCAAACAGAAAACCGAGATGGCGGCTCTGACACATCTTGTGAAGTTTAGCCTACCCTCAAATGTATCGTATGCTCGTTGGCTTGATCACAGAACAAACATTTAGTAGTGGTAGGACTTCTGCTAGTCCGCCTGGGGCGGTACCACCACTTTCTCAATTAATTTTCAGCCGTGAAATAGGAATGTATTTCGGTTGAAATAGCAAGGTGTCCAGTGAAATTACAGGGCATGTGAGACTCAACATCTTTATGTCTCATGGTAACAGACGCAGTGCAGCGGCATACAAGATTCTGGACTGCCAGAATTTCGCATGCCGCTGTATCTGTAATAGGTAGACGTAATCGCTTACCATCAGACGAGCGTCGTGCTTGTCTTGTTACCTTTTACAATAAAAAAAAAACATCTTTATTTGAGGCAATATTAATCATTTATAAATTATCATCAAACATTGGAAATACGTCGCAAATCTTTATGTACTATGAAAATATCTAACCATCTTCGACCGCATCATCACTTACCAACAGGTGAGATAGTGGTCAACGCTAGCCTAAAAGAAAAAAAAAGACAAATAAGCATCATTTGTCTTCGAAACTGCAATGACCTATGGTCACGCAACTACGTAACTCCAGGCTTAGTGAGAGTTACGTAGTTCCAGTAAATAATCCGCATCAAATGGTTGCCAACATGTACCATCACTATGGCCGCGTAATGATGACGTATGCTCTCCGGCGCATTAACAAATAAACAAGTCATAAGTAACGTTAAGCACCGACCGACAGACGCGGCTCTGCCACAAATTATCACAGTACATGTATAGAGAGACACTCCGCGTCGCCACTGGACAGTTCTGTGATTTACTACTTGAGTAGGTTCCAAACCAAATAAATTTAATGAAATAAATGTTTAAAACGTCAACCTACTCAACGTGTTAAGTTGGAGTACATTTTTCCTCAAACAAAGTAAACAGAGTATTGCGGTCAAAGGATTTTTCTCTACGACTAGTGACTACATAGTAGAGCAAACTCCTGTTATTAGTCCTATTGTCTAACAGTTATTTATAGTCTCCTAACCTTTGCAAACTAAAATGATGCCAATACTGGGGATATAAACAAGATCTCTAAGAGACATCATTCTCAGCGGAAGGACAGTTGATGCTACAGATGATGATGATGAGATTGATGGTAACACCACGTTATACAAACTCCGTCGACCGCTGATGTCCGTCGTCTCATCAGCTAGGAGTGACACATGTTGAGCAGACCTGCTCTGGGGTCCGGCGGCACACATACCGTTCATTTTCATTTTCTAACTGTCCTGTACTGAAGGAGCAAGCGACCAGGCGACCATGCGACCACCCTTCTCAAGTAAACATAAATAAACAAACAGAAGTGGACGATTTGTCTCCACTCCGCTCGCGGCCCGAAGCTGACCGCTCGCGGCACGCAACACCGTTTTAATTCCCCTACAAATGGGGTATTAATGCACTTATTTGTAATCCCATATTTATAACCGGAATTACCATAAGCATTCGATCGGATTGTCCACACAGAACATAATTATCCAATAACACGCTCTCGTGTTCAACTCGGTCCAACCTGTTACCGGGTTGTGTAACAAATGTTGTTGATGCGATGCTCGCTCTCATTAAGCTTTATTATGTGAATATTTATTGGTTCTATATTACACAGACCGCATTGATATAGACATCTTTGATTTGAAAATCGTAAATGGGAATAAGTGCAGTGGAAAACCTTTGGAATGTGTGCACGGCAGCCTCCGTCCCCTTTCAACGATAATGTATCGCAGAACTCTGATACATTGTTGATACAACATCTACCTGATTACGACCATTTACTCTCACTATAATTAAACTGTCACAAGAAAAAATACCACATATAACTTAGTATTTTATGTACGTCCGAAGGTGTCCATCGAGTTTATAAATTAAAATTTTGAAATTAAAATTGCAATAAAATCTCATAACAACATCGATGCTCTCTCATTATAACATCGATGCATACGAATAGGTGGTTATTGTTAAATGTGTTCGTTACAAAACAAAACGCTTCGTAGAATCGTTTCTCTGGGATATAAAAGTTTTACGAACGAACGCCCATCTATCCCGCAATGGAGAACCGTTGGAAGTTACATTTATGGGGAATTATCAGAAGACAATTATAATAATGTTGTTCGAAACGAATTATACGACAAGCCATCATATCGATATGGAGTTCCGACGATACTCTTTACATGAACGCCGAATGATTAAAAAATTGTCATTTAATATCATCGATAAGTAACTTCATCGAGTTCAATCGGATATTTTCGAAGAGTATCTTTCGACAACCATCCGCAAGCGTACAGCGAAGCGCGACATCATGAGGACGTCACCCGTAATCTGCGGGTACTGTTATTTCATTGATTGAATCAATTAGCAGCACGTTTGAAGAGTCGATTGACGCGTAGCAGAGGCGGTGATCGTCTCCGCATTTGGTATAAAGGTGGATTGGCCGTCGCCGCCGCATTCCCGCCGCGGCGCGCGGCCCGGTGCCGCCGCGCCCGGTGGGAAGTCAACATGCCCGGTTTTTGCACAGGAGGTAATTGAACACCAAACATGGAGGGACTATTGACGCGGAATGTGCGCCTCGACGATCCGCGGACACTACACGTTATCGCTCAGAGACGGTTTTCGAGCGAGATCCTACATTATCCGACATCTAATTCGTAACGTATGCAGTTTTGTTGTAGTTAGTATTAATGAGCAACCAAGCCTTTCCCTAAAAGTCCTAAACCTCTTTATTTCTGTCCTTATACCGTAATCTTTCAACTTTGAATACAGATATGTAAACATCAATTCGGACAAGTCTGCATTATTAAGTTTTCGGCGAAGATAAAATAATCAACAAAGTTTTCTGCGTCCCAAAAAGGGTTGACGACGATAAAAATAAAAAGATAAGCTAAAAAGATGTGATATGTTTGTGAGCGCTAGCCCGAGACCGTGACTCAGACTTACACAGTGACTACTATGCTGACTGTGGAGCGGTGGAAGGCAGCGCTGCGCCCGCGCGGTCGGCGAATTAATTAGGATTAATGTCTCGTCCCGTAGCGTGAGAACAACCGCCGGAATAAATCTGTAAACATACACTTTTGTAAAGGAAATGACGTCATTCCCGCAACATTTATGTTCGTAAATACCAATATTGTATCCTTGACGTAATACATACACACTTGACAATATTCAATTTTCTGAAACTTGTCTAGATTAGGGTGACTAGATTGAAGCACACACTGTGCTATTTATTTTCTGTCGGAAACGAGCACTTGTCCGTGATATAATTCTAAAGAAAGGGACGAGCTAAGATGCACCGTGTTGTCAATTATTGGATGTCAGTTGATGTACCTAGTCATACCTAGTCATACCTAGTCATACCTAGTTATACCTAGTCATACCTAGTCATACCTAGTCATACCTAGTCATACTCATGTATTTTGTAACAACGGTGGATGTATGACAATATTATAAACAGAAGTTTCATTAAAATGAACAGCTCAATGCCAATGAATGCGTACATTAATCATGTCCGCACTTGCTGCACTAGTGCCAATCCTTGTGTGGTCTTCTCTGCTCTACCGTCACCAGGTTGTTTGTTATCTTGTATCACTTAACGCTTCGCAGCATACATCACTTATCTGTCAACTACTTCAGTAGTTGACAGAACTTATTTTCTTATATGACTGGCGAGATCTGAATGTTACTTCTATAAGTAGCATTCAGATCTCGCCAGTCATATAAGAAAATAAGATATTCCGCTCAGTATTTAAAAGCATAGCGTTTGCAGGGTGAGTGTGATTGTGTCTCTATTATTTACCTAACCAGTAAATGTTACAAGTGGTTTATTGACCGCTGTGGAATAGTGCATCTCACTGATCAGAGAGCACCACAGGTGAAGATATGCACAAACTAGGTAGGTATATCATCGTCCAGACTCTCAGCTCGGTTTTACAGCCAGGCATAAACTTCACCGTTTAATTAAAATTACCCGTGAGGAGTATCGCGGGTGGTCTGTAGTGCCGTCCCGCTCAGCGCGCAGCCACTTCGGGCAGGCTCGGCTATCTCCGCATTCTCATTAGCGCATTCCACGAAGATTGACGACTACTGGCTGCAAGCTCTGCTTTCCTCACTACCCTGACGTACAATGCTGACTGCTGCTGACGTGTCTGAATTTGAACCAGTCTGCTACAATTACAGTTTATATATTTACATACTCTAGAGTAATATACTGTACCGAAGTATGACAACAAACAACATATTGTAGATATGGATATCAATATGCGTGTGTACTCGAGGAGATATATGGGATACCATCGAGGCTCAGTTTCACAGCAGGCACGCACTCAGTATGCAACGCGCTGCCCACACCGGATATGTTACGTTGTCATACGTGAGTGACCGTACTTACCTTTAGAAACAAAACTCGATAACCATTATAAAATATGGCGACGGTGCGTCCAATTATTTCCGAAACGAAGCCTTCCTCGGGTTCCGATCTCGTTTCACAAATTACTTTTAGGTGAATGAGAATAAAGTGCATTATTTATGAGTGGTCGTTACACTCGAGTGTGACAGAGTTAACGTCGCGGGTGACGCAAGGTGGCGAGGTTAGTGATGAGACGCGCCCCCCGTCGCGCCTGGCTCCGGTCCAACTGACAGAAGATGGTGACGGTGTGATATAGCCGTGCTCCGTGGATCGGACTGAACACAGTCGTCCCACACCTCGTGTCACTGCCGTCTGCCATTCTCAGACAAGCTCGATTCCATCCATCCACAGCCCGCGGCTCCACTGAAGATCAGGAGATATAGTGAAGAGTAGTAGATGCGCATGCTGAACTGGAATGTTAAATTCACTCGGTAATGTCTACTTATCGCTGTTAAGATTTCTGCGGATTTTCATACCTAAATCTAGGGTCTACACGATGTCAACAACTACGAGTCCCGACACTTTCAACAACTACGAGTCCCGACACTTTCAAGTTCCGCTATGCTTGCTCGTATGACAGTTCCTTGTTTTCAGCGAAAACAACTATAAGAGCATTAAATTGGTTGGAAATAAAAACCGTACAGCAGATAGAAGTAAAATGAGTGAAATACGATAATTATCTCAGCGGGCGACTCCTAATGTGCAACCGAACGAGCTGTTAGTTAACATAGTCGCCGACAGGTCTGCCGCTACGCATCTCATTGTGTGGACGTTGTACGTAATATGTATATATGTATTAGTGTTACACTACCTCATACTGCGTAGTGGATAGTAGTCACAGGGCAGACCGCGGTGTTGTTATCCTGCAGTTTACACGCTGCTACAACAATCTGGGGCCCAATTCTGTAACCGAGCCAGTGCGATGCCAATGCGATTTATTTTATTTTAGTTTGATTAAAACAATTAACACCAATTACATTAATTAAATCTCAACACAAAATCAATATTATAAGTTTTGACCAAATTCGATGTGATTAGCTTACAGATCACAATATCATGATCGGCAAGCGAGATGAGAGTGGTTTGCTATATATCGGTTGTTTAGCTTACAGAATTGGTCCCTCAAGTGCAAAATGTACCGATGTTGCTGACGTCTTGATTGCTACTCGTATTGTTTATGACTCTGGCTCATGATGAGCCAGCCGCTTACAGAGTTAAGATTTACAACCTTTGATTGCTTAGAAAACACGTACCCACAGTTAATTAACACGAATGCTGCTTAGGTTCACAAGTGTACGTGACACGCCTCAAACTCAGCTTTCTTCTGTCGATTATTTCTTTCAAAAGTTTTCAAAGAGATTACGATGTATCCTATGCACCAGGAACCGGCTCGGGTGGAAATTAAATAAGTGTACGGATGCCTGTCGTGGCTCCATTCAACGAAATAATTATACGTTCGTCTCATTAGACGCAGTCGTGTCCGCAGGATTATCCGCAGTGTGTACGATCGCTTTAAGCGCATCGAGCTCGCTCTACCGAACTGAAAGATACTCTACGCCAAGGTAATAAGGTGCATAATAGAGAAATAAGGCTGGCGGCCACTAAATGCCCGCACTGTCTGTCAGTCTCAGCCGGGATTAATCCGATCAAATGGACCGATCGATCGACATCTCAGCCGGACCATAACTGTCAAAATTGTATAATTGATTGTTTAGACACGCGGGGGAAGAGAAAAAGGAGAGGGGAGAGGCTACCGTGAAGTAGGGAGGAGGGGGGGGGGGGGCGTTGCTATCGCGGGATACGATCAAGTGCTCGAGTGAAGCGATCTCACAGATGAATTATTGTATGTTCTCAACGGAGCGCACGTGTACCTGTTTGTTTTACTGAGCTTCAAATACCGTACACTTAGACCCCATCTCTTGTCTTTGGCAAAATTGCTTGCAACGGATATCTCGTAATACGTAAAACTGATTAGCTTCATATCTATCGACAGGTAATTCGTCTGTTCTCACATCGATCTGTCGAACGTATCGCGTATCTCGATGTGACGTGACGACACGCCCTCCGTCGATGAGACGACACGGCGCGGTCAACACGCCGATACAGAGATAGCCGGCATCACTCCACACAGATATATATCGGTGGCAGCCTGCGAGACAATGTAACCCTTGCAATGCAATACTTGCGTGAAGTGCCGAGTAACGGATGGCTCGGCAGAGTGAGGAACACTTAACCTTTCGACTGCAGGTCGGACGGTGTGTTGCCAATAACAAATAACGGCTCACATAGCGGGTAATTAAAAGCCATTGATTATTTTGATGTGTATTGTTGTGAGCGGCAACAAAGAGAGATCACGAGATGTGTCTGCGCAACTTGTCCGGTCTCAGACACCACACTACTCTGGCGTGGAAGATACACACGTCAAACTTATATGTTATAACACCCTTTCTTTTTGCGACGAGGGTTAATTAGCGCATCTGACAGCACCAATAATTATAAATCTGATATCGTGAAATATGAGGGAGTTTGTAACAGCGCAGTAGATCAGATAATCCTGTATCGGTACAATGTGATGTGACTGATATTTGTTTTATTTCGGTGCTCCGCTCAAATATTCCAAATGTCAACGAGCTTCCCGGCTCACACCGATGATAATAATAAAAGGAATTCTCAATCCGAAGTGATTTAATCTTTTTATAGTAGGGCGACGGAATAAATTAAATGGGACATAGGTGCTCGCTCCACTGCAATAAAACAAATATCTGACTGTCGGCTTCTCGAAACCCATGCAAATGTAATCCTCTGTAAAAATAGCTCTACAGTTTTACTGTGTTACGCCACCACTGCCGCAGTCTCCACTTCTTTTTCTATATCATTTTAACGACAGAATTAACGTGCTAATGGTTCTCTATTATTTCTACTTTCGTGTAATTTCTTTGTAGTTTTTTTATTCCTTTAGCAAAACTCTCTTATAATTCATTGCGAAAATATATGGACAGTGGTTAACGTCAGAGTTTCACAAACCTCAAGTTAGAAAATCTGTCGCCAAGCATCTAATGTGTTCCAGCAGTTATTATTGAGAGCCAGTTCCCATTCTAGACCTAGCGTGCTTACCATCTTCAACCGCATCATCACTTACCAACAGGTGTGATATATAAAAAACCTAGACTTATAACAGGTATTTTCTGTTTTGCTGCTGAGCTCATCCCGTCGCTCTGCCGTTGCCGTCACGGCGCTGACTGTGACCAACCACCTAACAAAGGCATTCGTGAGAGACGAGGTCCCTGTGACATGTGTGATGGTATCTGCGGCCCGCAGCGTGCGACGGACGACCGACCGGCTCGCCGTCTCTATTGATTCGATACGATCGAAAACTTCGACCACATTCTATTGTGTAACATTCGTTACATATTTCCACAACTTCCATCATTTGTTGGTTTTACTGTTTTTCTATCGATACTAAACCCAAAAATATTTACGATCATTAACATACATTATCACTCTCAAATAAAATTAGCATTTAATGTATTAAACATGTTTCAAAGTATTTAGCTATTGTTAATTGATATACTGCAATGTAATAAAATTTAGTATTTAAGTCATCATCATCATCATCATCAGCCTGTATCAGTCCACTGCTGGACATAGGCCTCTCCCAAGATGCGCCACTGAGCCCGATCTTCGGCTCTTCTCTTCCAGTCACTGCCCACCGCTTTGCGTATGTCGTCGCTCCACCTGGTCACAGGACGTCCTACGCTACGTTTGCCGATTCGCGGTCTCCACTCTAGGACATGTCTGCCCCAACGGTTATCAGTCCTGCGGCAGATATGACCAGCCCACTGCCACTTCAGCTTGCTAATCCGTTGAGCTATGTCGATAACTTTAGTTCTCTGGCGAATTACTTCGTTCCGGATTCGATCCCGCAGAGAAATACCGAGCATAGCTCTCTCCATAGCTCGCTGAGCGACTTTAAACTGGTGGACCAGTCGGACTGTGAGTGTCCACGTCTCGGCTCCATATGTCATCACAGGTAGGACGCACTGGTTAAAGACTTTTGTCTTTAGACACTGTGGTATCGGCGACGAGAAGACTCGACGGAGTTTTCCGAATGCTGCCCAGCCCAGCTGAATTCTTCTCTGGATTTCCTTCTCGAAGTTATGTTTGCCTAGTTGGAGCGTTTGCCCTAGGTAAACATACTTAGTGACAACTTCGAGTGGGATTCCATCTACGGCAATCGGTTCCGGAACAACGTGCTCGTTGTACATGACTTTGGTTTTGTCCAAATTCATCCGGAGACCGATGCTACGAGAAGAATCAGCTAGGCCATTCAACATCCTTTGTAGGTCCTGCAGCGTCTCTGCCATAATGACGATGTCATCTGCGAATCGTAAGTGAGAGATGTACCTGCCGTTGATGTTAATGCCACGATCTTTCCAGTCCAGCGTCTTAAACATATCCTCCAAGGCGTTAGTGAAGAGTTTCGGGGATATGACGTCCCCCTGTCTCACTCCTCGACGCAGGTGGACATGTTTAGTTCGCTGGTTCTGTACTTGTACAGTCATCGTTGCGGCATTATATAGACATCTCATCACTTCGATATATCGCCAGTCGACTTGGCAACGCTGCAAGGACTCGAGAACAGACCAGGTTTCGATTGAGTCAAAGGCCTTCTCATAGTCCACAAATGCTAAGCACAGGGGCCGATTGTACTCTTCGGTCTTCTGTACAATCTGCCGCACCGTGTGGATGTGGTCTATGGTGCCGTAACCGCTTCGAAACCCGGCTTGTTCCGGAGGTTGAAACTCGTCGAGTCTTCGCGCAAGACGGTTCGTGATGACCCTTGAAAACAGCTTGTAGACATGGCTCAGAAGCGAAATTGGGCGATAGTTTTTCAATAGGGTTTTGTCTCCTTTTTTGAAAAACAAAACCACCATGCTTCTGTTCCATGCCTGTGGAGTTCTCCCAGTAAAAAGAACAGAATTAAATAGCTGCTGAAGATGTTGAACTGCTGGAGCTCCTCCGGCTTTTAAAAGCTCCGTTGTGATTCCGTCTTCTCCTGGGGCTTTTCCATTTTTGAGTTGTTTAAGGGCCATCACGATTTCGTCTCGGCTAATTTCGGGCAGATCTTCTGTGAAGTGGCGGGTTAAGGTGGCTCTAGAATCCTCAGTATCGGGTTCGGGCCTTGAAGCATGCGATGCGTAGAGCTTGCCGTAGAAGTCTTCGACTTCCGACAGAATCTCCGGCTTGGATGCGACGACGTTCCCCGTTGACGTTGTCAGCTTTGTGAGGTGGCTTCTACCCAGAGGCTGGACAAACACTTTCGACCCCCGATTCTGCTCAATTGATTCTTTAATCAAGAGCGTGTTAGAGGATCGGAGGTCGCGTCGTACCAGCTTCTTTATGGATTTGTTGCGCACCAGGTTAGTTGACAAAGCTGACAAAGGGTCTGTTCGTCTCTCTTCCATTAGCCGAAGTGTTTCTGCCGAGAGTTTGGACTTTTTGCCCGTACGCTTGCTCTCGCAAAACTTCGTCCCTTCATCCCTGAGGATTTCCACCACTTCTTCGAGTTTCTGGTCTACGTCATCTGTGGTTTCCAAGGCAGCGAATCGATTTTCCAATTTTAATTGGAATGTTTCGGACCCAACAACGGTTTGGAGTAGGTTCGGACGGAGCGTAGACTTCATCAATCGGAATCTCTCGGCTTTAAAGTCGATATCCAGAGTGCCTCGTACCAGTCGGTGATCACTTCCAGTATTAAACCTAGTGATCACTGAGACGTCTCTGAATATGCGCCGTTTGTCCGTAATGATGAAGTCAATCTCGTTTTTAGTCACAAAGTCGGGGCTTTGCCACGTCCATTTCCTTTGGGGCTGTTTCTTGAAGAACGAGTTCATCAAGAAAAGCCCCTCCCTCTCGAGGAAATTGACGAGCATTTGTCCCCTGTGATTCCTACTCCCAAATCCGTGTGGTCCTATAGACGATTCGCCGCAAGTTTGTACTCCCACTTTGGCGTTAAAGTCTCCCATGACAACGTTGTAGTGAGCCTTGGAGGTGGTGTGTAAAGCTCTGGAGATATCTTCATACATGCTCTCCACCTCATCATCCAAGTGTGTCGAGGTCGGTGCGTAGACCTGGATAACCTTGAGGCTGTACCTCTTGGTTAACTTAATTATGAGGTACGCTACCCTGGTCGACACACTGGAGATTTCTACAACGTTGTCACTGAGAACCTTGTTGACCAGAAACCCGACGCCGCCTTGGGATGGCTGATCTCCTTCTCTGTAGTACATAAGATGGCCCGATTCTAAGGTTATAGTGTCCTCTTCCTGTCTTCGGACTTCACATAGCCCCAGTATGTGCCATCTTATGTGTTTCAGCTCCTCCTCCAGCTGCGCCAGATGATCGTCCAGCCGAATCGTGCGTCCATTATAGGTTGCGAGGGTCAGTTTTTTCTGGCGGCCTACCGTAGCCCGGGGATTCTTAGCACCCCCTGCCCTGCCGTTACCGTGACCGCCGCCGTGGTCAGGAATAGCAGGGCGGCCGGGAACTGGGGGCCTTGGCTTTAGGTGTCCTTCCATAATTTTTCCATACTTTTTTGCATCCCTTGGGAGGGATATGCCCTAATCGCCACGCTGGGCAGGCGTGTTGGCGATCGCAGGACGTAGCTTCTCGCACCGGTGACGCTGCTGCCCGTCACCGGCCTGTAGAATTTAGCTACGCCATAGATATGAATGGTTATACCGCCATTTGCCGGTCGCCAGAGCCCCGTCTGTTGGTCAGCAGGATGCACCACGGGCAGGTGAGGTTGGCTGGGAGCACCGAGGTCGTATTTGTGCTCCCTTACATCCCGTATTTAAGTAAATAACTATAATACAACACCTGTAATCCGGATTACAGGCGTTGATGTCTTTTCTTTGCTAAAACCAAGAACTGTTTTATAATGACACGAGTTTTTTTCTTTATTAATCGTCGAGTTGATAAATACGATGCATTTATCTGAGAATTACATTTACAGTCGAAGAATTGCGTTTGAAAACAAAATCATAGTTCCTATCCTTTATGTTGTACTACGAGTAATGTTAACTTTATGTTGTACTACGATTAATGTTAACTTATGTTGTACTACGAGTAATGTTAACTTATGTTGTACTACGAGTAATGTTAACTTATGTTGTACTACGAGTAATGTTAACTTTATGTTGTACTACGAGTAATGTTAACTTATGTTGTACTACGAGTAATGTTAACTTTATGTTGTACTACGATTAATGTTAACTTATGTTGTACTACGAGTAATGTTAACTTATGTTGTACTACGAGTAATGTTAACTTATGTTGTACTACGAGTAATGTTAACATATGTTGTACTACGATTAATGTTAACTTATGTTGTACTACGAGTAATGTTAACTTTATGTTGCACTACGATTAATGTTAACTTATGTTGTACTACGAGTAATGTTAACTTATGTTGTACTACGAGTAATGTTAACTTTATGTTGTACTACGAGTAATGTTAACTTATGTTGTACTACGAGTAATGTTAACTTATGTTGTACTACGAGTAATGTTAACTTATGTTGTACTACGAGTAATGTTAACTTTATGTTGTACTACGAGTAATGTTAACTTATGTTGTACTACGAGTAATGTTAACTTATGTTGTACTACGAGTAATGTTAACTTATGTTGTACTACGAGTAATGTTAACTTTATGTTGTACTACGAGTAATGTTAACTTATGTTGTACTACGAGTAATGTTAACTTTATGTTGTACTACGATTAATGTTAACTTATGTTGTACTACGAGTAATGTTAACTTATGTTGTACTACGAGTAATGTTAACTTATGTTGTACTACGAGTAATGTTAACTTATGTTGTACTACGAGTAATGTTAACTTTATGTTGTACTACGATTAATGTTAACTTATGTTGTACTACGAGTAATGTTAACTTATGTTGTACTACGAGTAATGTTAACTTTATGTTGTACTACGAGTAATGTTAACTTATGTTGTACTACGAGTAATGTTAACTTATGTTGTACTACGAGTAATGTTAACTTATGTTGTACTACGAGTAATGTTAACTTTATGTTGTACTACGAGTAATGTTAACTTATGTTGTACTACGAGTAATGTTAACTTATGTTGTACTACGAGTAATGTTAACTTATGTTGTACTACGAGTAATGTTAACTTATGTTGTACTACGAGTAATGTTAACTTATGTTGTACTACGAGTAATGTTAACTTATGTTGTACTACGAGTAATGTTAACTTATGTTGTACTACGAGTAATGTTAACTTATGTTGTACTACGAGTAATGTTAACTTATGTTGTACTACGAGTAATGTTAACTTATGTTGTACTACGAGTAATGTTAACTTATGTTGTACTACGAGTAATGTTAACTTATGTTGTACTACGAGTAATGTTAACTTATGTTGTACTACGAGTAATGTTAACTTTATGTTGTACTACGATTAATGTTAACTTATGTTGTACTACGAGTAATGTTAACTTATGTTGTACTACGAGTAATGTTAACTTTATGTTGTACTACGAGTAATGTTAACTTATGTTGTACTACGAGTAATGTTAACTTATGTTGTACTACGAGTAATGTTAACTTATGTTGTACTACGAGTAATGTTAACTTTATGTTGTACTACGAGTAATGTTAACTTATGTTGTACTACGAGTAATGTTAACTTTATGTTGTACTACGATTAATGTTAACTTATGTTGTACTACGAGTAATGTTAACTTATGTTGTACTACGAGTAATGTTAACTTATGTTGTACTACGAGTAATGTTAACTTATGTTGTACTACGAGTAATGTTAACTTATGTTGTACTACGAGTAATGTTAACTTATGTTGTACTACGAGTAATGTTAACTTATGTTGTACTACGTGTAATGTTAACTTATGTTGTACTACGAGTAATGTTAACTTATGTTGTACTACGAGTAATGTTAACTTATGTTGTACTACGAGTAATGTTAACTTATGTTGTACTACGAGTAATGTTAACTTATGTTGTACTACGAGTAATGTTAACTTATGTTGTACTACGAGTAATGTTAACTTATGTTGTACTACGAGTAATGTTAACTTATGTTGTACTACGAGTAATGTTAACTTATGTTGTACTACGAGTAATGTTAACTTTATGTTGTACTACGAGTAATGTTAACTTATGTTGTACTACGAGTAATGTTAACTTATGTTGTACTACGAGTAATGTTAACTTATGTTGTACTACGAGTAATGTTAACTTTATGTTGTACTACGAGTAATGTTAACTTATGTTGTACTACGAGTAATGTTAACTTATGTTGTACTACGAGTAATGTTAACTTTATGTTGTACTACGAGTAATGTTAACTTATGTTGTACTACGAGTAATGTTAACTTATGTTGTACTACGAGTAATGTTAACTTATGTTGTACTACGAGTAATGTTAACTTATGTTGTACTACGAGTAATGTTAACTTATGTTGTACTACGAGTAATGTTAACTTTATGTTGTACTACGAGTAATGTTAACTTATGTTGTACTACGAGTAATGTTAACTTATGTTGTACTACGAGTAATGTTAACTTTATGTTGTACTACGAGTAATGTTAACTGTACATTATTGACCAAGCGAGTGGCATTTTTTATCGAATCATTTTTTGTTTTTTTTCTTTTAATAAGGAAGATATGGGGTTGAAAGAATAAAAAAAATTTCAGCCAATTTAAAAATGTCGCATAGGTAACTTTTTGTTACCCTTATTAAGACGCAAGTTTTATGTCCGAACAAATTTTTCATCCTATAAACTTCAAGAGGTTGGTGGTATGAAAAAAACAACTGGTGTGTTGCAAATTTCCTGAATCACATTAAATCACAAGGGAATTTCATCGGCTTTCAGAATATAACTATGATAATTTAGTTTTTATAGTGACCAATTTATTTTTAATTTTTAACAAGCGAAGCTTCTCAGTTTTGACATTGTCCAAAAATATTTTTTTTCGGATGGTTATCTGTTCTCGCCTACAGGTCGCATGTTTCAACCTATTTTGACGAAAATTGGCACACTAGTTCCTTCATTTATTTAAACATTTTTGTCGATTGCGTTTTTTTATTGGGGGGAAAATCCCTATTTTCCCTGTAAAGGGGGGAAGTATGCTTTAGCATTATTTATCCACTGATTTCAGTCAAATTGGAGAGGCACACTAAGGACTTCATTCTACACAAGATAATAAGCCAAGAGAAAGGAGAAAGTGTCGGTCATACCATGGTTATAAAGGTAAGCGAGGTATACCTTTTTTACTATTTAAAGATAATTTAAGATAATTTAAAGTTATTGTAATTTATATAAGGGGAATTGTATACCTTTATTTGATAAAATCGCTTTACAAATACTTCCTCGATACACATAATGTCCAAAATGAAACACCACCGACGGATCGCTGATGAGCACTGCGACCAGTGGGCTGGCCATAGAGCTGTACTGGTCACGGTGTACGCACGGTGCGGTCACGGTGTACGCACGGTGCGGTCACGGTGTACGCTCGGTGCGGTCACGGTGTACGCGCGGTGCGGTCACGGTGTACGCGCGGTGCGGTCACGGTGCTGGACTCTACCTCCGCTGTGGAGAGAGAAAGGTCGGCTTCATCTCATTAGCGATGGACGAAGGGTGCGATGAAAGCGGCGGCCGACGAAGCCTCGTAAAACTCTAAACGACCGCTAGTTTGCACAAAAACTAACATTGGATTGGTTTGTTCACACGCTTGTATTTTATATTTCTACATTTACTGCCGTTAAGCTCACCAGAACTACGTACGTAGCTCTACGCTCTGTGGACACTCATATGGTATTGAACTTTCTAAAAATTATCGTGCAGGATTCTTATGTCTTTGCTGTATTTGTGTAAATTATAGTAAAATTAAAGCAATATTATAATGTCTGACAAAGTTGATCTTAGCCGTTTCAGCAATTGAAAACAATTGTCAGCTTTATGCTTCGTATACGTCTCGAGCTGTTCCTGAAAAAAAAAACATGCAGACGAATTGAGAACCTCCTCCTTTTTTGTGAAGTCGGTTAATAAGGATTCCCGAGCCACATTGACGCGCCGGAGGTCAGTATAGGTGAAATTGGGATTGAGAAAGAAGTCACTCCCTCTACGTGCAAGTCCGTCCGTCGGGACGGATCACGGCGACGCCAGCTGACTCATTACACAATAATAAAATTCCAGTTAGCGATCCGTTTAGTCTGAATCTAGTAGTATTATAGCTCACTAATAATTCTTAACTGCAGAGTAGGAGCGGAACCGCGCGACCGTTGTCGCCTTTTTGCCGAGCGCGCGCATAAATCCAAGGAGGTTTGAGGACCTCATTAAAATACCTAAATCGGACCGTCGCGACATGTCGCAGGCAGGACGATGTTACCTCTCGTGAGAAACGACCACTAATGTAAGCAGCAAAAACGCGATTCTCCGGAACCGATGAACCTCCGACCAGCCGTCGTCTACGCTGGCTCCCGGTCCGAGCTCGGTGATCGCGGATTCTTGTCACAATTATAACTGCATGATGGAAGATAGCATTAGCATTAGTTAGGGCGTGTAGTGTCAGAAGCTTGGCTCTAAATGAGATCTGATAACTTTTTGACAGTGCGAGCCGCATGGTCTCGTCTTGGCAACATTTTACATGAAAATGTTCTTGGTGGGATTTCACTCCTTTTTATAAGTTGCTTCAGACAATACTAATAAAAACTTTTATCGTTTACTCATAAACAAATCGAAAATGAATTAACCACATCGTTCCACCCGTTTTCAAGTTATCGCGTGACTTAGGGGAATAGGGATTCGTTTTTATAAAACCCAAAAAACCATATTGATTTTCAGACTATGTTACCCCAATTTACTCTCTTAGTGGTGAATTTTCGATAAAGACTGCAACATGTATTTACTTATTTCTTTACAGAAGTATACTTGTGTGAAATTTCGAATTAAAATAATTCTAATCTTACTTCAATACAAACTTTCATCCCCTTAGGGGTGAATTTTGGAAAATCCTTTGATAACGTATACCTACGACATAATAAATATCTGCGTGCCAAATTTCAGCGCAATGTGAACTAATAATGATTTTCAGACTTAGTTACCCCACTTCACCCTCTTAGGGATGGAATTTCGAAAAAGCCTGAAACACTCGTTTACTTATTTATTCACAGAAGAACTTCTGTGGAAGTTTCGAATAAAAAGGACTATCTAATCTTGTTTCTCCATACAAACTTTGTACCCCCGTTTCATCCTCGTAAGGGGTGAATTTTGAAAATGTATTTCTAAGCGGATACCTACGACATAATTATTTTCTGCATGCCAAATCTCAGCGCAATTGGAAACAATATTGATTTTCAGACTTTGTTACCCCACTTCACCCTCTTAGGGGTAGAATTTCGAAAAAGTGTGAAACACGTATTTACTTATTTATTTACAGAAGTACTTGTGTGAAGTTTGGAATTTAAAAAACAATCTTAATTCCTTTTTTCCAAACAACTTTGAACCCCCGTTTCATCCCCTTAAGGGGTAAATGTTTAAAATTTAAATTTTTTTGTTGTTCGTGTACTAATATTAGCTTCTATATAAAATTTTAGCTTTCTAGGACTTCAGGAAGTACTCTAAGAATGTTGATGATCATCAGTGAGTGAGTGAGTGATTGACGAAATCGGGGTTTTTTAATATCAATAAAATCTAAAGTATTAGAGCTATGTGATTGAAACCCCTTATATGTTTAATAAGTATACTATTGACATCATATCCCGAAAATGTTGTGTATATATATGGTGTATATATATGGTATAATCCAAACTCAAGTTATGAGGATTCAAAAAACGACGAAGCACTTCGAGAAAATGTAGGTAGTGCCCTTACCGTGCTCACAGATTACATACATACACATTTGCTTGTACATATATGTGTATACACATGCACGCATAGAGTCGCTTGTGCACATACTCGTATATACCTACCGGTCTACAACCTATAACATCCGAGGCGATGAAGACAACCCGGCGACATTATCTCGATTATAATACCAATTTTATTTTGTAATATGAAGCGAAACAAGCTGGCTCATCGTAAACGCTAATTGAGTGAACGGCAAATGATCCGGTTGTCACGACACACGACATGATCGTAATATGGTCGTTTCATTCAATGAGTTCCCACATTATGCAAACTATGTAGAGCATCGTAACATAGGGTGTAATTACGCGATGCGACGCGATGCCTGGCGGCAAAAACGTCGCGCGTGCTGCCTCGCCTTGCCGTGCTCTAACTTGTAAGCAAATCATCGCAAAAACATGCGCACACCGTATGAAACACTACACGCGAACACATGCTAGAGATGAGAACATATCGATTACACTCCACCTTCAATATTGTCTTTAGGTTGTTTGCAGCGCTCGCTAATTTACCACTTCTATTTGCGTAAAAGCTATTGATGCATGCTACATTTTTGAATCGATAGGTAAGTAAGTACTCTAATCATTCATAATAAGGTTTTAAAATCGTACCTTAAAAGCTAAAGAAGCACACAACTGTGCGTTCATTTTTAAGTTCATTTAAGTGACAATGACGGAGTCTTAATTTGCTTGTAGTGCGATATAACGAGAGTCACGATCGCCACCTATCTCTACTCGGAGCAAATGGAGCGTATAACCGACACGGGCGCGACTGACGCGTTAATTAACCGCGCACAAAACAAAACAAGAGCGCGCGCGGTCGCGGGATCGCGCAGGTATCGACCGCAGGTGGACCTACACTACAAACAAAAAAGCCTCGGAAAGAGAATTTTAATTAAATTCTTACGATTTGAGATCGCGGACCAAAACTTACGAGTGGCGGGCCGAGCCGAGCCGAGCCGAGCCGAGCCGAGCCGAGCCGAGCTGAGCATACTTGTGCGCTTCATTAGAACTTATCTTTTAAATTCGTCTTCGAATAAGCGACGACCGTGTCGGCATATCATTTGATAAATCGACATAATACAAGTCTTTTGTATTAAAGTAAATTAACATTTTTTTCCCCCGACACACACACAATAAGAGAAAATTCAAAAATGTTTATATAGAGTTGACATGTGGCATCGTAGCTCCTAAACAAACATACCGATTTTGATGCGGTTTTTTTGTTTGATAGGTTACTTTAACAAGAGTTTTATTTCGCTTTGTTTAAAAAACATTCATTTCAATTATAGGTATTTATAGTAATATGTATATTTTTATTTAACTGATCATTATTTTAGAACGCACTTCTATTATTGTAGTATCCATCTGCGTACCATATCTATACATTCAAGCTGAGTCACGTTGGGGATGTCATGTATGTAGATTAGGAAAATAAAAGGGCCCAGTACACTTCCCTGAGAAACACCCGTTCTTGAAAATTGTGGATTGGATCGGTATATTATTTTAACGCCCTTTTACGATATTTCTGTGTAAATTCTCCGATTTTCAAAATAGCTCTCGAACCATTCCAAGGCATTTTCTCGAATTTCGTAGAAGTCAAGCTTAGTTAAAGCTATATTATGTTCAACTAAATTTAATGCCGTCGTCATATCTAATAAAAATAGCCACTCATCATTATCGTCATACACAGCCGGTGTAAGTCCACTGCTGGGCGTAGGCGTTGACGCGTGCCACTGTAGGGCTTTTTTATTTTTTTTATACTGTATAGTCACACGTTTGACTACTATCTCACCTGATGTTAAGTGATGATGCGATCAACGATGTAGCACGCTTACCTAGAAGATACCTTTTCACTCGTGATTTGAAGACCCCCGGGTTGTAGTTACTGGGAAACACGGCAAAGAATTCAATTCCTTGGCAGTACGTATGATAAAGGTTGAAGCAAAAGTTTTAGTGCGTGAAAAACCGTTCTTCATGGAAAGCACGTCACCAGAGGCAACAATCAAGAGGACAACTTGAGTTTCACCTGCCGGTTGGATGTGATTTCGTCTGAAGAAAACAGCAGTGATGAAGACTAAGCCCTCCAACCTACTCCCGCGCTTCCACTATTTACACCGCATCCTCACACCCCACCGACACCACTGCACGAGCAGCGGCCCGCAGTGCGAGGCTGGCCGCGTGGGCGAGCCCCGCACTCGAGATCCTGAAGAATACCTCCGGATGAGGCCGAATCATTATGTCGATCGCTATTACGACATCGCGTAAGTTACCTTAAATTCCCGATTTTAAATCTATAAACCATATAATCACAGCCAATGAAGGTTGATTCGCAAAGATAGGGATTAATGCTTACTTTATACATTTTTTTCAAATGGTTAAGGGTTTTAATGTGAAAGAAAAGAAGATTTTTTTAATGTGTCACAATAACTTAGCGCTTTAGAGCATTTGGCACCTGGTCTAACTATAGCTGTTATCTGATAAACATCATTCCATTCTCTTTTCCCTTTTTCCTCAATGATGTATGGAGCTAGCCCGAAGGCCAGCATATCTACCCCGATGTATGTGATTTATTGAGGTCTAATCTTTTTGGTGCTCTTCCCGTAGTTACTGTTCTTCTTTCTTTCTTTAACTTCTTGTAGGGTTACATCGTGTGTCTGAGGTGGTTGTTTTGAAGGAGCCGCAGTGATGTGTTGTACGCACACCCATGTGTGATCGGTGTATTCTCTGGTCTACTAGGTAACGATGACTATTTTGTGTGTTCGGCAGAAGAATTGACTGACTAGATTACGAGCCGCTCTAGTTCATTCTAAACATTTTGAATTAACTCTTTGATTGTGTTTCCGAGAAATGAATCGGTTGTATAGAGTAATTGCAATAAAACTGGTGGACGCGACGTGCCGGTATTTCCGCTCGGGTCGGCGGATTCGTCACGACTCTTGTGTCGCTGATTACATTACTTCTCTCGACGCCACGGTTCAGCCGACGACGGAAAGAGCTACCTACTAGGCAGTTTCAGACATTTCCCATTTAATACGTCTAAGGATATCTTCGATAATGCATGAACATTAGGTGAGGTGAGAGTTAAGTTCTCGTTCAAGTTCTGGTCTGTGTCCGTCAGTGCGGCTACACAGAAGTCAGGGCACACGCTTCGACAAGCCAACACCCCGTGAGGTACAAGTGGTAGGTAGGTGGCAGCACCGGCGGCCGTGTACTCGCTCCCCGCTCCGAGCCGTGGGCTCACCGGAGGCTCTATTTCAGTCCTCGGGCCGCACCCCGCGTCCCGCAAACGATTGATCGTTATCTTCCGAGCTAAATGAGAATTAGTTTGAGTACTAGCGAGATGCCAATCTCCGAGAGTTAGTTAGTTCGGTCGTAGTAGAACGACGCCGCGGGACGCTCGCCGCGGCCGGTGAATCGTCGTGTATAGAGTATACTCTGTATCGCCGCTCAGTGATGAGAAAAGAATCTGCCTATTCACGGGTCGTTACCGGCGACAATGGCGCGGTTTTTGTGGAATCGTCGGGCGCGCGAGATCTAATTTAGTTTAGATCGACTCACAATGCGGCCGCGACACGCTCGCTCCCGATTAATAAATTCGATTACACGGCGCGTTGTGCGGCGCGGCTGAGCGGGTGCGGGGCGGTGCGGGGCGGTGCGGGTTTCCAGCCCCGGCCCGCTATGCACAACACAAATTAATCGTCCAGAGTCTAGCAGCGGATCACCGCACCGCCGAGCGGACGCGACGTCTGCGAGTCATGTTTCAAATTTTAATTTATTGGATACTGTGGCAAAAAAACTATTTAATTTGTAATGTATTACACGGAGAGCTCGATCTCGCAGCAAGCAAGCCGACCAGCGAGCACAAGAATGTACTACTTAGATAATGACTCACGGCGTACCACGTACCCCTATCCTGTGAGGAGTAAATGAGATCCTCTGACTCCCCGGCTTGCTTTGACCGGCCGGCTGGTGGTGGGAATTTCAAGAGCTATACCTCAGCTCCAGTAACAAGTCCAGTCCAACTAATTAGACACATACGTATCCCAACTACACCGCACCGTACCAGGCCACGGTAATCCCCCCTTCCCCCTCCCCTCACTGCCACCTCCCATCCCTCTCCCCTCACTCCCCCTCCCCTCCCCTTCCCCTTCCCCCTCCCTTTCTCCTAACTAACCCTTTATTCCTTTTTAGAGCGTGATTTTTCAGTAGTCAGGTTTTAGTTTTTGAACTTAAAGTACTAGAAGTGCCCTGCGGCTTTGCCCGCGTTAAAAACTTCTTTTATTTACTTAAAACTTTTCTTTTGTAAAAACGATTCTATCATTAAATACATCAAATAAGAATTAGCCAAATCGGTTCACCCGTTTTCATGTTATCGCGTGACTAAGGAATTCGGGATTCATATTTATAGAATCAAAGAATCAAAGCATTTATTCAGTATGTAGGCAGTATAAATATACGCACATATACACGTCAAAATCATAAATCATAAAATAAATCATAACCAATTATCAAGTAAACATAGCAAAAGCAGAATTTAACGCTTTGAATTAGAAAAAAAAAGTAATGAACCATTCAGCTGTCATCCAATCGTTTACGTCAGAATATTTAAAAAAAATTAAAGTAGGTTAAAACCAACCATACATGTAACTGTGTGTTTCAGTACTTCAGACAAATTTTATATAAAAAAAATAAAAAAGTGAAATAGTGAAACACAACATAGAGAAACGCATACCGATCACAGTACATATCATGATCCAAATGGAACTGATAGTCCGTCTGTCAGCTGCATAATATTGTTTAAATAAAAATAAAAATGGCAAGCCTAGAAAGAAAATCTGCGGACAAAAGGGGAAAACTGAATGGCTGTTGAATCTACCGGTGTTTCGGAAATACTCCCATCAGAGAAGAAACACCAAGAAACTCTATGGGGCTATATAATATAAAAACCGAAAACCCAAATTTTCAGACTTTGTTACCTACCCCTATTCAAAAAATCCTACAACACGTACTTTATCTCATCTTATTTCGCCATACAAACTTAGAATCCCCGTTCCGATCCGGGAGGAATTTTTAGAAAATCCTTTCTGAGCGGATACCTACGTCGTAATAACTATCTGCATGCCAAATTTCAGCGCAATCCGAAACAATAATGATTTTCACACTTTGTTACCCCATTTCACCCTCTTAGGGGTGGAATTTCAAAAAACCTGAAACACGTATTTAGTTATTTGTTTACTGACGCACTTGTGTGATGTTTCGGATAGAAAAGACTATCTAATCTTGTTTCTTCATACAAACTTTGAACCCCCATTTCATCCCTTTAAGGGGTGAATTTTGGGAAATCCTTTCTTAGTACACCCTTACGTACTAAGACAAATATACCCTCCAAATTTCAAGTCTCTATGACCAGCGATTTAGGCTGTGCGTTGTCTGTCAGTCAGTCAGTCAGCATGTCAGGACGAAGATTCTTATAGTATTAGATTTTGGGGTTTTTACATAAATGTATACATCCATATATGTCAAAATACTGACATACATACATAGCTATCAACAAACACATAACCCTCCCTATTGCTTCTTTGCAAGGCCGCGTGGGGTAAAATTAGTTTTTTTTACTTCGACGGGTTCACGGGATTCAGCTCGCAAACACTACGCTTGACAATAAGATCGTTCAAAAAACTAAAAAGAACCGACTTCAATGCCGCGCTATTAATTTTCAGTACCAATTTTGAGGTGTTTATCTCCATATCTCTGGAGATACTTATCAAACCTCGATAAAATTACCATGGTACCACCCTTGGGATATCTCCTTTCCAACAAAAAAAAAAAACAAAATCGGTTCATAAACGACGAAGTTATCCGCGAACAAACATAAAAAAAATATATATATACGGTCGAATTGAGAACCTCCTCCTTTTTTTGAAGTCGGATAAAAATATGATGTACCAAACCATACCTTCATTTTAAACGATATATAACTAATTATGTTTGGAATTGACACGGTAATCCTTACTATCCTTACTTCCTTTCCTTACTAATATTATAAATGCGAAAGTAACTCTGTCTGTCTGTCTCACTTTCACGCCAAAAGCACTGAACTGGTTTAAATGAAATTCGGTACACAGATAGTCTAGAGCCTGAAAAAGGGCATAGGCTACTTTTTAATGCGATAAGGGGTTGAAAGAGGGAATGAAAAGTTGTATGGAAGTATCGTCATTTTTAAAGCTGAAACTAGCTTTTTTTTTAGGCTGTTCATTTGATATAAATAAATATGACATTCAAAGTTTGTAAAAGTTTTACCCTCAAGGGTGTAAAATAACAATAGGGGATGAAAGTTTGTATGGAAATATGTAAGGTTTATGTGAATGTTCTACTTAACCGATTTAAATGAAATTTAGTTCACAGATAGTCTGGAGCCTAAGAAAAGACACAGTCTACTTTTTAATGCGAAAAAAGAGTTATAAGGAGTTGAAAGGGGGGATGAAAAGTTGTATGGAAGTATCGTCATTTTTAGAGCTAGAAGCTTGAAACTTATTTTTTAGGCTGTTGATTCGATATAAATAAATATGACATTCAAAGTTTGTAAAAGTTTTACCCTTAAGGCTGTAAAATAACAATAGGGAATAGGGGATGAAAGTTTGTATACACATATGTAAGGTTTATGTAAAGATAAGGACAAACCGCAGCGTCCTGCGTGAGCGATCTACGCGGCGATCAGATAGCGCAGTAGTATTTGTACCGACTGGTTCACACCAAACGCGATCAGATAACAATTGAAAAGTACTGAGATGGCGCCCGTAGATCACAGGACGCCGCGGTGTGGCCGTACCTTAAATCCTTAGGGTTGGGTAAGTTAGGGGAAGGGAGGGGAGGGGAAGGGGGAGGGGAGGGGAGTAGGAGTGAGGGGGAGGGAAGGGTAAGTGAGGGGAGGGGGGAAGGGTTATTAGCGTGGCGTGGTAGGGTGCGGTGTAGCTGGGATACATAATATGTCTCATTAGTGAATGCCACCCAAAGACACTATTCCACGCGGACGAAGTCACGGGCACAGCTAGTATAATTAATAAAGTCAAAAAACGTTCATAGATGGCGTTATTAGATAGGCGTTAGTAAAATGCCGGAAAAACACGTTTCTTGTATGGGCCCCCTTTAATTTTTAACTTTATTCTGTTTTTAGTATTTTTTGTTATAGCGGCAACAGAAATACATCATCTGTGAAAATGTCGACTGTTTTACTATCACGGTTCATGAGATACAGCCTGGAGACAGACGGACAGACAGACAGACAGACAGACAGACAGACAGATGGACAGCAGAGTCTCAGTAATAGGGTTCCAGCGGTACCCTTTGGGTTCGGAACCCCATAAAAACGAGTGTACGATAATATATTAATAATAATTCATCTCATTCATTCATTCATCATAAATTATCCTTTTTTAGGTTTATATTAATATAAACCTAAAAAAGGAGAATCTTCTTGCACCCTCGCAATTTGGATTTAGGTCTGGCAGATCTACGGAGGATGCCGTTTATAACCTGACAGATTACATCACGAATTGCCTTGACAATAAGTTGAAATAAATCGGCATCTTCCTAGATCTAGCCAAAGCGTTTGACACTGTCTCCATCCCCATTCTCGTGGAAAAAATGCAAAACATCGGTATCAGAGGAATGCCGCTAAAATTATTTACGTCATACCTTAATAACCGCTGTCAAAGGGTTAAGATTGATAATAAGATCTCGGAAGAATTACCAGTCCACTACGGCATTCCCCAAGGTAGTGTCCTTGGACCTAGCCTTTTTTTTAATTTACCTAAATGAGCTCAGTTTCTTTACTCCACTCCAAGGAAGTATAATCAGCTTTGCTGATGACACAGCACTACTGTTTCAAGGCAAAAATTGGACAGAAGCTAAATACAATGCTGAAAAAGGCCTTGAAATAGTTATGATGTGGCTTCGCAAAAATCAGTTATCACTGAACTTATCTAAATCTAAATGGCTAGCATTTTCTATTCAAAAAGACAATAGCTGCAATAATATTGAACTACGTGCACATAACTGTAACAGTGCATATCAAAACTGCTCCTGCTTGCCTATAGAAAAAGTGGATACAGTAAAATACCTAGGGGTACTGCTTGACAAGCACTTAAACTGGTCTGCACATATCAATGCTTTATCAGCACGCATACGTCAACTTATCTTCACATTTAAAAAACTACGCTATGTTACATCATCTGTCCTAATGAGAACTGTTTACCTTTCTTTGGCTCAATCCGTTCTAAATTACTGTATATTGGTGTGGGGTGCTGCGTGCAAAACCAAAATGATAAAAATTGAACGGGCTCAAAGGTCTCTGTCCGGTAATTAACTTTAAACCATTTCGATACTCCACTAAACACTTATATGAAGAATGCAAGGTCCTGACAGTCCGTCAACTTTTCCTGTTGAAACTCATAACGAAGCAACATTCATTAACGCCACTACAAAAGAAATCAACTAATACTATGCGAAAAAGAAGAAAAGACAAACCATGTACGACCCCTAAAATTAACACGGCTTTCGCTAGACATCATCCACGCTATCTCGGGCCGTTTATATACAATAAATTAGACAAAATAAGAAATATTCATGAACTAAATCGCCACAACCTCACTAAGACAACAAAAACATGGCTTCTAGAACAAACGTATGACACAACTGAACTATTTTTAAACAATCTTAAATGACTACATTAATGTTACTGTGTTATTCTGTAGTGTCCATAATGATTATTTCTAGACTTCAGACAAACAAGTTTCACCGATCGACATCAGTACACCGTATACGTAATAATATAGTTAAAAATATATATAAATATATATGACTGTGAAACCTATGGTAAGATTTCATAAGCAAATATACATTTCAAAAATGTTGGCTACTATCATAGAATCTAAAAAAAACACATTATAAACTAATAAATCATAAATAAATGAATAAAAGAAAATACATCTTGCACATAAAACTAATTATATCTAACAATCAAACATTATATGCTTCCGCTATCCTAATATAACAATCTATTCTAATAATGTATATTTAAAAAGTATTCATACATGATACACAAATTATTAACTTTAATCAATAATGTATCAAACAATAAGCACCTCATCGCACATATTTAAATCAATACACAGACTGTGCTATTTCAATCAATAACTTTGCCACCTTAGACTTGTACAACATTAACAGCTAAATTATACACTAAATAACAAAATAAAAAACACGAGTGCACACATAAATTTATTACATTAACACGCTCGTAAAAGATAAGACAAAAATATAACAAATGATAAAATAAATCCCTTCCCATTAAACCACTTCATAATTATATTCAAACGACATAAACATTTCATCACAAAACTATATTATATTTTAATACATAAACATTAAAATAAACTTAAACTACATAAACCGATATTGGAGCAAAGTAATATTGATAATGTACAGACTAGCTCCCAGACTATAACTCACACACCTTAATTCTCTGTGTACACATATACAAGGCAACCCTTGATAATATGACGCATAAAATAACTGAAAAAAAAACAGAATGAATCAAACAATAATTTTTTTCTGTATAAACAATTTACCGTGACTTACATTACTATATTGCCAAAAGAAAGATTACTTTCGACTAAATTCGTATATAAACACAAACAATACCACTCACACATCGATTCCATTCACACTTAATTCACACTGATATACCAGGACCAGTTTACTTTACTTGGCACGCAGTAACACCAAGACAATATAACGTTTTACTTACGACAAGTAGGTAATAAAATTACTAAATAGTGGGTAGTTTATATGAGCATAAAGGTACCCGACATTTCTTTAGATTTAGATATAATTTCTGCATGTTAGCTTATAATTTGAGCTAGATAGCAATGAACGGTAACCTATTATAATAAATAGATAAGGCATAAGATTTTTATGCTTATTAGAAATTAAGTTTCACTACCTAAGAACAGGAGATAAGTACCATAAATAGCTTAACAATATAAGTACCTCATATAATTATATACAATTACGTTTTTAGATACAGTTGGTTTAGTTAATTTGATGTATGTATATATATCTATATAGTAAATTTACTCATATTAACATTATATTAGGCAAGCCAAACACACATTGTCATTGTATTAATTACTTACGGCAGAAAATGATATGTAATTGAATGCACTGGTATTATCGAGGGGAAGCGTTAACACCATAACACAGGTTTTTACCTAGCTTGGTTTTAACGAGTCTTTGAAATGTTACCTCAATGTATTAATAACATTTTATGTTTACTATTGCCTCAATGAGAATAACAAAATAATGTTTAAGCGTCTACCTAAAATGTAAACTACCAGAAACATCCCTAACATTAGTTATAGCATTATTCATAAAATATTAAGTTAGAATAAAGGAAAATGTATTAGGTAACATACCTTATGAAATAAATAAATAAATTATTAATTATTATATTATTTGCGGTTGGTGAACTGTGGTCAATATCTATGCATCGGTCTAGTCCTCAAACTGCAAAGCTGCTGCTGCACTGCTTAAGTTTGTCCTTTAACCTAGTTTGCGAAGTTGGTATTGGTACGGAAGCCTCGGTGGGTGAGTCCAACTCGCACTTAACCGGTTTTTTTAAATATTATATAGGCTAGCGTTTAACCACTATTAAACTCTCGCCTTCTTGTGGTATGCTGTAAACTGCCGCAGTACGACTTGAACTCTGCTCCAGCTCCTCCAGACATAACGGCCTGCGGTGCTCCCGCAGGCCACAAGCCTCCCACAGTTATCAGAGAGACGAGCGACCACGCTGGAAGTCAGCAGCGATCTGTTACAATGGAAATGACACGAGTTTGCAACCAGTTAAAAACTTGCATCGGGCATTGAATCCCATCCAGTTTCATAATAATATTGATCCAGTTCGGCGGCGGGTTTTTGCACAGGAAGGGCAATCATACCGGCGGTGATATGTCGCATCATGCCGGATGAAGGGCAGGGCAAAAACTGCGGCAGTGCCGGCAGCGGGCAGTGCGGCCAGGTCGCGGACCGGCCGGTGACGTCACCAGCACCTGCAGGGACGATAACCTGCCCCGCGCCGCGCCGCCGCCGGACGGGTTTATCTCGCGTCGGGACCAAACCTCACAACTATCTGTTATCAATTACCCCTCTACCTGCGGTGCAAGAGCTGCTGTACATCTAAATCATTTAGTTCCTGTCAACTAATTGTATATCGATGAATATATAGGTAAACAATGTGAATATGAAATTAAGATTCTAAAATAATTTAACAATAATTATAACTGACCATAGATGTATACACATCTACAGTTACAACCGCTACAGTTTGGTTGATAACACGGACACGGAACGGAACATTACCGTGACGCGGAGGAGTTCGTTCTACGAGCCGAATTTTAGATTTAACATTATTTCGGCATTCGCTATAGACATCCTTGGGTATGACGATGCAAAGTCTCGCTTCTACCATCGGCAGCGGGAGCCTTTATCACATCGAAATGTCTTCGTATTGAAGAGAAGTTGTGAAAATGTTCACTTCCAGATATAGGAGAGACCGTCAATTAGACGAGGAACATTCGAAGGTAATACTCGGCACCACACTATGCTCATAGAAGAAGACAAACAATACTATGCAGTGACGCATTCATTGGAAGATTTGCAAGATGCTTATAGCAAAATAAAGAGGTGAATGAACTTGTTTATAAAGATCAGCTTGAATCGAGACCAATGCAGTAGGTACTCATTTAAGCTCAATCTGAAACTAACCGCTCGCCGCTACTCGACATATTATTGCATTATTTGATTTACGAGTTTCGCTCCACGCTCGCAGTTTTCGCAATGAGATCTTTCTTTTTTATCCAAAGGTTTTTCCCCTCACTTACCCGTGGGAATGTATAATAATAACAGCGAATTTATAAATGGGTAATCGATACTGGAGTTAACGATTTAGACTTATAAGCGTATACACACTGAACCAAAGTTTTGAAATGTATCACGCGAATAGCTTATGTGACGTTGATGAACATACAGCATACTTTTTGACGCAGATGGATTCGCGGCGCGCTGTATAGGGAATATGCATGATTTTTTTAAATATGTATATTTCACTGAATTCATCCATTAAACACAGTAAAAAAATTAAATAATACTGAAAGTGTTCAAATTAAGCTACAAAATATAGTTTTAGCATTGAAAAAATATGAGGTATCTAAAACGCTGCCAAATTTTCGCGCGCCTTTGTGACGTCACAGTGCACGACACGGTCTCCACAGATTAAATTTTTATTAGAAATAGTACGTATTCGTACAACAGTGCATAGTATTTCTATGAAAAAGATTTAATCTGTGGAGACCGTGTGATGCCCTGTGACGTCACTTTCTAATTGAGTTGTGATGTGTTTTACAAATTAAAATTTCCCACTTTTTTTTTAATTTTTCATATATTTTTTTAACACATTTAAGAGTATTTTATTTATAAAAAAATGTTTAACAAACAACACCAGAACAATAATGATTCGAAAATAAATGATTTCGCATGGACAACGTGTTTACATTTAATTATGCGCACGTAGCGCGAGACAGCAGGAATGATCCCAGTGTGTGGGGCCCATCGCCCGCTGACCATCCCCACTTCGCTGTTATAAAATAACTCAAATTATTATGTTTATCGCGACAGCTATCGAGTTCGAGTAATTGCTCCCCGAATCTCTATACATGGCGGGTTGTATGACGAGTGCTTCAGTAGGTATGCCGCCCGCCGCCTGCGCGTACCGGTTAGACAACGTCACGTGCCATGCACGGAGCGTACCTTCGGCGGCTAAATATTTGTTGATGATCGCTCTAGTGGTCATCGTTCCCTACTTTTCAATACAGTTTATGTGCGGGTTCGTACAAATAAAACATTATTAATTTGATTAATTAATACTGCTCGAAAGGATCCGAGTCCGTGGCGGAACTGCCGCGCCTATGTTACTTATCATAACGTACACATAAAATGCTTAAGTACATTAATCTAAGTGATCAGAGCGGCGGCTGGCACAAATATTTGTTTTGCCTGACACGTTCCTAGCGCGGTCATGGCATGATACGGTTTAATGGACATAAGCTCCCTCTTATGTTATAAACCCGAATCGTTGGTTACTACTATTACAGAATTACCGATAACCGTCGGAGTAGACTTGTCCTAGAGTGGAGACCGCGAATCGGCCAACGTAGTGTAGGACGTCCTGTGACCAGGTGGAGCGACGACATACGCAAACCGATGGGCAGTTACTGGAAAAAAGCCGAAGATCGGGATCAGTGGCATATCTTGGGAGACGCCTACGTCCAGCATTGATATCCGCTTATTACGACATGGACTCATATATATTATTTATTTATATATTTATCGTACATTGGATGGGCCTAACAGTTTCCCAATTTACCCATCCAAGTTATTAATACCTACAAATTTTTTTTTTATATAAATTAAAATAATTTCCGTTTATCTAACTAAAATTAACATACTCCGCCATTTATAAATTGCTGAGAGCAGCAGAGAATGCCTCCACAAACATAGCAAGAACTTTGTGAAACTCTATTACTGAATCATGAAAAAAATCCAGATGTTGGTGGTGATACAACACGGCACTGAGCATTCGCAACGCCCGCGGAAGAATAGCCATACGGCCCAACTCGGTCCGCCGCCGCGGGATCGTGAACATGTTGTGACGCCGAGCTCTCACGTAATTGTCTGGTACTAAAATGGGCACCTGCTTCAGCAAGGATCTTATCATCATCTCTGCGCTACCGAGACGTTAAAAACATGCTCCACCAAGGTGATCACACGCCTTACTTCCAACGTATTGTACCCCACCATGCCCAGCAAGAAGTTACTTGGATATAAATACGGAAACCCCACAAAAAACCCATACTGCTTGTGGTATAGCCAACGAACAAATTTCTTTTGTATCTTCTCTACCATTTCTACATATTTTACTTCATGTGGACACCAAACGATAGCGTAACATTCCAACCTGCTTCTCACGAAAGCATTGTACAATGCTCTGAGAGCCGGTATGCTATCCAGGTGTCTCGCCTGCCTCAGGACAAATCCCAGAGAGCGGATATCCTGAGCACAAAGTGTGGTAATATGATGCCAAAAAGAAAGATTTTCACTCATTATTACTCCAAGATCTTTGATGTTAGCACTCTTGTTACACAATCATCACCGATATGATATTTAAATATCCTGGGTCCTGAGAACGGGTGAAAGATATAATGGAGCACTTTTTATCATTAAAAGATAGTTTTTTCGTGTGGCTCCACTGCAACACCCTATTAATATCCTGCTGTAGCCGATAGCAATCCGACAGATCTCCTTCACTTAAGAAAAGCTTCAGATCGTCCGCATACAGCGAGCAACGTGCATTCTCAACGATTTTCCGCAAGTCTTTATCATAATTAAGAACTCTAGAGGGCCAAGATTACTACCCTGACTAACTCCTGAGTATGTGAAATAGTGTTCTGATACGTAACCGTTGTATTGCATATACTGTCTTCGATTTCGCAAATACGAGCAAAAGAACCGCATCAGTGGAGGAGAAAAGCCAACACTCGAGAACTTTTGTATGAGTATGTCATTATCCACAGCGTTGAATGCTTTGTGAACATCGAAGTAAGCAGCGTCAACTTGATCACAACCATCAACAGAATCTACAACATAAGTCCAAAAAAAAGGTATAAGATTTGAAGACGTGGATCTCCCAGGTCTGAAACCATGTTCAGCATCTACTATCTGACAATCAAACTGCAGACTTATCCGACGCTGTAATATTGACTCGAAAAGCTTGCTGAAAACCGATAACATTGCCACTGGCCTGTAATCACTCACTTCTGACCCCTTTATTCCGACCTGTTTATAGGCTGAAAGCTAATTCAGTTATGATAGCAGCACTATGCACTGCATGCACTACATACACGATGCAAATAATTCTTAAAGTTTCGACATGATTCATAAACGGGCAGCGTCCCGCTCGTACTCGTACTATGCGATAGCATCGCGTCCATCGCATTACCGCTAATGCTACGCAGTGCGTGGGACAACAACATCGCCGAACTCTGTCACAATAACAGATATCTTTTCATGTTTCTCATTTGATAAATGAACCAGTCCGAGTGAGTGCGACGAGGTAACGTCGGGACTCCACGGCTGAACTACTGATGTTATGAAAGTAGTCCACTTTACATCTGATAAAGCGATACTAAATGGCTGTTTGTTGGAAAGTAATATGACAAGAAACAGACACGCCTCACAGAAGACACAGCTTACGTAGTAACTTATAATCAAACTGTGGCACGGCTCAGTCTCTCCGTGAACAAATGATTCAATGATAAACTTACCTATTTACGTTTTAAGTATTGTGCTACCGACGTATTCGTGAGAAAGTACTCCAGGCGTATAAAATGCAAGATTATGATTGATTATGTTGGCTTTATGCTAAACACTACACCAGCAGCAATTCCTAGTGAACACTTAGTTTAATTGTAATGTCATGGTGGCACTGTACTCAAACAACAATGTTTAATGAGCACACTGTACACAATTACCTAGCCACTTTGATAAGCTCGGTGACCCCATGACATAATTTATCAATGTATTATTAAGTGTAGTTGACACCCATCGAGCAGGTATACGAGCTACGGCTGTGATCCGCGCGTCGCTTCATCATTCATTATTTGATGTTCCTTACCTTATGGTGCCAACAATCTCCCCAATGTTTAAATACATTCATACAAACCGTTCTGTTATTTTAGCGTTATTTTTTGGGTTCCGTAGCCGAATGGCAAAAAACGGAACCCTTATAGATTCGTCATGTCTGTCTGTCTGTCCGTCCGTATGTCACAGCCATTTGATTCTGAAACTATCAGAACTACAGAATTTAAATTAGGTAGGTAGATGTGTTTTTAACCGACTTCACAAAAAAGGAGGAGGTTCTCAATTCGTCTGTATGTTTTTTTTTTTTTGTGTGTATGTTACGCGATTTCTCCATCAATTGTGAACGGATTCAAATGATTCTTTTTTTAATAGGTAGGATTCGTTTCCGAGGTGGTCCCATTTTAATTTTATCGAGATCTGATTAGTATCACCAGAGATATGGAGATAAATAACTCAAACATAGGAGAATGTACTAGTTTTAGTAGAAGAGTCCCAAGAAGATTATACACAATGGAGGTTGCTATTGCATATAAGATATTCTTACGGTAACTGTGAGCGAGATAGAAATAAAGGTGGGGATATTTTTTTTATATCTTATAGGCAAGCGTTTGACCACTATCTCACCTGTTGCTAAGTGATGATGCGGTCGAAGATAGAGAAGTGGACTAGAATGGGAACTGGCTCTCAAGGATAGCTGCCGGAACACATTAGATGTTTGGCGACAGATTTTCTGACTTGAGGGTGGTTGCTGGCCAGGCGGACACTAGATATGTTCTACCACCATGCGGGGGTTATTGGTTTCTTAACGATGTTTTCCTTCACCGGAGGGCCACTGTGAGAAGCGCACATATATTTTTCGATAGAAAAATTCATTGGTGCACGGCGGTTTGAACTCGGTACCACGGTATCAAAGCCGACCGTTCTCCCAATTACGCCACCGGGCCCTCAATAAATAATTATATATTAATAATTATAATAAATAATTATATATAAATATAAATAATTTGTCTTCACAGGAATGTTCTACCGGGCAAAGTCTTGTTAGGGTGCAAACTTTTTTAAACATACCTAAAAATTTTGACATGACATGACATTTGGCGAAGATGGCGGCCATTTCAGTCTCGCGACACTGCATACATAATTAAATAACTCAGAATTATGAACGTAGTTTGTACCAATCAACACAGCAAAAAAAATTATAAGCATAAAACCACATATTATATAATAGTTACTACGTAAATAATACTTTCCGTTGTTAGGTTGGCTACACAGTGCTTTCATAATTCGGGTATCCACAATATAGGGAAGTGCCTCTTATAACGTAGTAGAGTGATTCAGCACTCTGTTGGCCATATGGCGGCAATTAATGTTAATAATCGCAAATAATACTTTTTAATATTCATTTTGGAATACAACTAGTCCGTGTTATAAAAGTATTTGGAATTATTGTAATAAAATAGACAATTAATTATCGTGTGTGTCAGATGCTTTAATTGTACAGGGCCATTTTGGACATTGTCCTTTGATACCTTGATGACATCATTATTACTAGTGAATATTTTCACTTTAGCGCGGCATTTAAAGTCAATTTTTTTAGGGTTCCGAACCCAAAGGCTACGAAATGAACTCTTTCTGAGACTTTGTTGTCTGTTCGTCCGTCCGTCCGTGTGTCTATATGTGCGCACTTTACAGATCTGTATCTTCTTAACCGTTATAGGTACATACTTGAAATTTTCAAAAAGTATATATCCGTCAGTGTATAACGGCCCAGACACGAAATTTAATAGATGCATGTAATTTCATTAAAACTTTTTTTGCACTAAAAAGGGTAAAATAAGCTATTTTTCAAAAAAAATAAAACCGACTTCATAACCACAAAAAGGCACTCAAAAGCGAAAAATAATTTACTTAAAATTATTATAAGCGTTACCCACTTCTCTATTTGAAGTCGGTGCCAGCCAAGTCTATTGGATATTAGATAGATACTATGTATGTAGTAGTAGTAAGTAGGTATACATGTAGGTTAGTAAGTAGGTAGATACATGTAGGTATTATCTATCTACTACCTATTAGACTTGGCTGGCACCGACTTCAAATAGAGAAGTGGGTAACGCTTATAATAATTTTAAGTAAATTATTTTTCGCTTTTGAGTGCCTTTTTGTGGTTATGAAGTCGGTTTTATTTTTTTTGAAAAATAGCTTATGTAAACCGCTTTCCGATTTTTATACAAAAATAAAAAATATAAAAGTTTTAAAAGTTTCAGGGGGGAATATGAATGATAAATAATGAAAAATATTAATACATGGAACTGAAACAAAAAAATTTTTTTCTTCGAACCTATGTGTGTCTGTAGATCTCAATAAAAACTTTCAAAGAAAATTGGTTTGAACGAGATACAGTCAGCAGTTTTTGAGATATAGCGACCGCAAATATAACTTTGTTTTTCATACAAACTCTATGAAAAACAAAGTAAATTTTGTAGTTGTGAAAAAACATAGTTATAGAATACTTTACTGTGTTACGGAACCCTACGAGTGCGAGTCCAACTTGCATTGGCTAGTTTTATTTAACAAACATTCAAATAAAAACACACAAACTTTCATTGTTGCCAGAAGTTAGAAGAGATAAAATCTCTCAAGAAAAGACAACAATACCGACGAGCGCGGCGCCGGCCGGCTCCGTGCGTAATTAAATTGTGTTCATTTGTAAGCGCTGTGTATCTCATTCGGGTTTTCCGCAAACATCGGCACATGCAACTTTTTGTCGCGCACCGAACGCGCTATTGTAAAATGACGAATGTGCACAAAAACGCGGCTGCCACTTGTGCGATGACTGCCACTATTCGGGGGAATGTTTATCGTTGTTCGGGACTTTATTCCCTGGTACTAAGGGTACAAGAAACACCGATTGAGCACATACAATGAACAAATCTGCGGAAGGATGACGTGCGCGTGCGCAAGTGACCACGTATGCACAGTTTTCTGGACTGAAAGATTTCTAAAATTTTCCATTTACACATTGCAACACAAAGGTTCAACCTCCCAGCCCCCAGGCTCTATGTCCAGCATATTACAGTATAATTAACTATATGGTAGGTAACTATGTTCCTAGTTGTGACTTTAGCTTGAAGAAGGGTGGTAGGAATTTAACTAATGCGCCTGGATCGGTACCATCAGATAATATGTATTACACATTGAACCACCATAGGAGTACCGCCTCTCTGTCTGTCAGTCAACCGTGAATTACAATTTTGTTTTTGGCTTAAAGAAAGTATTTAGTGAAATTACAGGGCGTGTGAAACTACGTGTTATTGTAACGAGCGCAGTGCAGTGCCGCGCTAAATGCCGTCAATCTAAAGTGCTACGTGACTCAGTTTCTGATCCAGGCAGACGTTATTGCTTACTATCAGGTGAACGTCTTTCTTACCCTGTTACTTTACACCGTAAACATTGCTGATAAGAATAGGGTTATTGACAGGCGATATATTTAACATGTACAAACGTAACATTTTCTTCTTCTGTATATATAAAAGGCAAACGTTACTGACTGACTAGCTGGCCAGGGTTAAACAGGGTAACAAAGTCAGAAAATCAATATTGTAATAGATTGCGCTGAAATTTAGCGTGCAGATAGTTATTATGACGAAGGTGTGCGCTATGAAAGGACTTTCTAAATCCAACCCTATAGGGGATAAAACGGGGGTTGAACGTTTGTACGGAGAAACAAGATTAGATAGTCTCTTTATTTGAAACTTCACACAAGTACTTCTGGAAACAAATAAGTAAATATGTGTTTCAGGATTTTTTTAAATTCCACCCCTAAGAGGGTGTAACGGGGTAACAAAGTCAGAAAATCAATATTGTAATGGATTATGCTGAAATGTAGCATGTAAATTGTTATAATGATGTCAGTATCCGCTAAGAAACGATTTTCCAGATTTCACCCTTTAAGGGGCTGAAGCGGGGGTTCTAAGTTTGAGATAGTATTTTTTATTCGAAACTTCACACAAGTGCTTCTGTAAACAAATAAGTAAACACGTATTTCAGGCTTTTTTTAAATTCCTTTTCTAAGTGGGTGAAACGGTGTGACATAGTCTAAATATCAATGTTGTTTTGAATTGCACTGAAATGAAGCAAGCAAATAGTAATTATGACGTCGGTATCCGCTATGAAAGGATTTACCAATATTCACCCTTTTAAGGGTTGAAACGGGGGTTCAAAGTTTGTATGGAGAAACAACATTAGATAGTCTAATTTATTAGAACCTTCACACATATACTTCTGTAAACAAATAAGTAAATACGTATTTCTGGCTTATTTGAAATTCTACCCCGAGAGGGTGAAATGGGGTAACTCAATATGGTTTTTTGAGTTTTATAAAATGAGTCCTTATTTCCCTTGGTTACTTACGCCATAACTTGAAAACGGGTAGAACGATTCGGCTTATTCATATTTTGAAGTGTTTTCATGATATAAAGGTTTTAACGAAAGAAAAGTTTTAAGTAAATTAATGAGTTTTTTGTAAATTAATTGAGTAAATTAACCAACCCGCCTGCCCAGCGGGGCGATTAGGGCATATCCCTCCCAATGAGCCGAAGATTGGGTTCTCTGGCTTATCTTGGGAGAGGCCTACGTCCAGCAGTGGACTGACACTGGCTGATTATGATGATGATGAATGAGTTTTTAACGCGGGCGAAGGTGCGGGCACAAGCTAGTCTACATATATATTGCCAGTTGTTCTGTGAGGACAGTGGACCTCACGAGCCATGATAACAATTATAACCACGCCATAACCGATGCTGTCCCCTGTCCCTGCCCCCGGCCTGTGTCCCGGTGTCTACGGGGTCGTCTTGTGAAGGCGGAGAGGTCTGCATAGTTTGATTGGTAGGTAGGTACACATTTTCCGAAATAAAATAAAAAATATGAAAAACTAAAATACTTCCAAAGCAATGCTCGCTTCTCTAAAAATATAATTTAATTTATGCAATTTAATGAAAATACTTACTAAAAAAATCAATTCTTCCCGAACGAATGTGTTGTCACTTAGCATGATGAAAAAATGTATGCAAACTTGCTTTGGGGATAAAAAATGTGGAAACATTGTATGTAATTGTAGTGGATGGCGGGCTGGCAGGCTGTGTGCACCACGCCCTCGCTGCGGCGACACAAAAACGCACAGGAATGTCTTTATTCCCGCTCCCAGAAACACTACGCGCAGAAAAACGGACCTTTGCAGTGTGCACGCAACAAAGTGACGCAATGTCATTTCCGCTGCAATGATGTTGGCGAAATATAATAATATCCTGTCGCTAGACGAACTCAGTACGTCTACCCACCGTGTACACTGTGCTGCGCACGGTCCACGTTGATCTGACTAGTCTAGTCTAGTCTAGTCTAGTCTAGTCAGCCCCGTCATCTTCTCCACACGTCTTTATAATATAGTCAACTTATAATATTGTTGGGGATGGTACTAGGAAACAGGCCACTTTTTTACAAGATTCTATATAGTGTCAGTTGTCCCCGCGTCTGTCTGTAATCAGATCTTGCAAGAAAATGTATTAGGAGCATATATCATTGTCCCGCCTGATTTGCTACCAAAAAGTAACTTCCTACTATCAAGGAGAAAATCTGCCACTATTGTGGTGCTCCGGCAGCTCATAACCCTCGAGAGTCAGAGTATCTTAGGAGAGAGATATAGTGCTCAGACGCTAGCTTACCAGATATAAAAAATAACAACTTCTCGGCGTTTAATTGAGCTTAAAATTTTGCAAATATAGGTAAATCGGATGACAACGTAATGTTATGGCAAGCTCGGCCGACGATGGTGCTGGAAGGTGGCCGTAGGAACTTTTTAACTACAATAATAAGCCCGTCTGGGCTCGTCGTATTTGTCTTGACAAACTAGAAGTGCGCCGCGGCTTCGCCCGCGTTGAAAACTTCTTTCATTTACTTAAAACTTTTCGTCAGTAAAACCTTTCTATCATTATAAACACATCGAAAAAGAATTAGCCAAATCGGTCCACCCGTTTTCAAATTATGGCACGACTTAGGGAAATAGGGATTCATTTATTGAAACCTGAAAAACCAAATTGATTTTCAGACTTTGTTACTCCACTTCATGCCTTCGTAGGGGTGGAATTTCGAAAAATCCTGTAACACGTAATTACTTATTTATTTACAGAAGTATTTATGTCAAGTTTTGAATAAAACAAACTATTTAATCGTGTTTTTCCATACAAACTTTGTACCCCCGTTTTATCCCCGTAAGAGGTGAATTTTAGAAAATACTTTCTTAGCGGATGCCAAATTCATTCAGCGCAATCCGAAATAATATTGATTTTCAGACATTGTTACCCCACTTCACCCACTTAGGGATGAAATTTCGAAAAAGCTATAAACACGTATTTACTTATTTGTTTACAGAAGTACTTGTGGGAAGTTTCGAATAAAACCACTATAACTTTTTTTTAAATTTTTTTTTTGATATCACGGATTTCACAAACACGCATCGCAAAATTAATAAAATATTTGCAGTGAAACCACAGAATAGGTCATAGTTACTACGAAAATATTATTATAAGCTTAGCTTTTCTGTAGATCCCCACCGATCACAATCAATTTGTAGTCAATATAGTATAAAAATATGATCTATTGTTTAAAGTAATAATGATCTATATATATAATATAATATAATATTTTAAACCATCCCGACTGATCTATGTATAATCTTTTCATTAAAAGCATTCCAATGACTTCTAAACACGACATTTACAATCTGAGCTGTAAATTGGTGAGGATTTGAGTATTCTGTAGAGTCCAGGAGATGTCCCAGCATCAGGTCAATGCTTCCATGTTCTTACAATATCGTTGAAGAAGATTTTCGAATTGATCAGACCTATGAAAGTTGATTAAAGCTCATAGTTTTATAACGATTGAACGAATTTTCATGAATCAAAGCTAAGAACACTCTCGATGAAGACATCTATAAAAAAAAACAATCAATAATAAAATCAAAATCGATTCATCCGGTTGGGTGCTAAGATGCTACAGACAGACACACAGATACACACGTTAAAAGTATAATACCCCTACTTTAAATCAAAATCGGTTCATCCGGTTGGGTGCTAAGATGCTACAGACAGACGGACACACAGATACACACGTTAAACGTATAATACCCCTACTTTTTGCGTCGGGGAACGCCGTAAGGTTACGGCGACAGATGTTCTCCTTGGTGGTAAGCTACTTTTCAACCGACTTCAAAAAGAAGGAAGTTCTCAATTCATCTGTATGTTTTTTTTTCTTTCTTTTTTTGTGTGTGTATGTTACGCGATTACTCCATCAATTGTGAACCGATTCGAATGATTATTTTTGTAATCGGTAGGGTACGGTTTCGAGGTGGTCTCATTGTAATTTCATTGAGATGTGATAAGTACCTTCAGAGAAATGACGATAAAGGTCTCAAACTTGCTACTGAAACTGACTCGCGGGGCATTGAAGTCAGTTGTTTTAGTTTTTAAACTATCTTAATTATTGGTAGATTTAATGATCCCACTACCTCTGCACGAAAACCCATAATTCATGAATGCTCATAACTTTCATTGGTAGGTGTATAGCTAGGATTAGAACCAACGACCCTCAGGTCAGAATCAGGGTAACTATCCTTTAAGCCAAAGGGCCGTCCAATATCACTACGTAAGTATTATAAAACAATGTCCATCACTGCGTCTGTCTGTCTGTTCGCAATTATCTCAATAGCTTCTGAATGGATTATCATGCGGTGTTCACCAATAGCCAGAGTGTTTATGAGGAAGGTACATAACGTACGTACATAATTCGTTAAGGTTTTGTGTAAATTGGTTGAAGTACGAAGATGATTGTTAAATATGTTAATATTTTATATTCGATGCAACAAACTGATGCAAATTTTGTAGGCATATATTTTCTGAAATGAAATGAAATGAAATATTTATTCACCATAAATAGAGTACAATTTAGATTGTTATACACAAGAATAATAAGATCCTTCTATTCGGCTCTTGGGTGAGCATGTGAAATTTAGCACTATTAATTTGCAGTCATAATTTATAATCTATATGTCAACATTTTAATTAAATACAATATTATTTCATTTTTATAATAAATACGTCGTACAATCGTCGTCGTACAATTCGTATAATCGTACATAATAATAGTAACTACCCTAATATTACAAAATATCTTCAATCTTTTAACTGTCTCTTGAATTTAACGTAAGGCAGCTTTTTCATATCTTCAGGCAATTTGTTATATATCTAATTGATTATTAATGATCACGTTTGAAGAGGCTGAAAGCCTTATTTCATTTGTTAAATAAAATAAAAATACTCTAATTCCGATATAAACTAAATAAAAAAAAAGATACAAAAAAAAACAGGTAGCATATCACACACACACATACACTCACACTCACACATACACACACACACACACACACACACACACATACACACACACGCGCAGATTTAATGTTTATTCTTTTAATAACCTTTACTTGTATAAGCTTGAGCATAAACGCTACTACATTTATTATTTTATCTAAATTACTGAAGCCAACGATCGTGCTGGCGGAGGATCACTGTCCTACAAGATACAGTTTTAATACTAGTTTGTGGGGCAGGGAACCAACCCCCTGTATTAATGAAATATAGCCCTAATTCAATTCAATTAATACCATGTATACGTTCAATCTCAATGTATTTAGCTCTAAGGCTCATGTTCAATAAATATTTTTATTATTATTATTATATAATTATCTTTACACACATAACAAAACAATTTTTACTTAGTACCGCTGTTCGTGGCGTTAAGTCTAGAACCAGTCGTTCACCACGTCGGGTGTTACGAGGGTATACATCTTTAGCTTTCGGGAATAGCTCAAAATGGTTTTTAACAAACATACATATTTCAAAGATGTATAAGCAAGGCAGAGGCAAAATTTGAAAGTGTTTGAAATATGGTCTGCAAGACTCGTATTGAGGAATCCCTACCATTGCGCGAATACATTTTTTTGTGCTATGAATGCCCTAGGAAATTCTGTAGAATTACCCCAAAGTATTAGTCCATATCGCAGTACTGATCCTATGTAGCCGTGATATGCCAATAAAACTGTACTTATGGACGAGGTTTTCCTTAATTTACCTAAACAGTAAACAAAACTATTAATTTTCTTACAAATGCTCTCAATCTGTAACTTCCAATCGCAAAATCTATCTAAGATTTTTTTTTCTACCCGTGCAAAGCCGGGGCGGGCTGCTAGTCTAGTATAAAAATAAAAATAAAAGTTTATTGCAATCATATGTTACACTTACGATTATTATTCCCTAAAGATCTAAGAATTCCAAGAATGACAACATATGACCCAGGGAGGGTGTAAGCAAGTAGTGCAGAGCGGACAGACCGATTTGACAACAATCTACCTGTACTAAAACAAGTATTATTATTAACAAGCAATTATATTATTATGTATGTAGTAGTAGTAAGTAGGTACATGTAGGTTAGTAAGTAGGTAGATACATGTAGGTATTATCTATCTACTACCTATTAGACTTGGCTGGCACCGACTTCAAATAGATAAGTGGGTAGCGCTTATAATAATTTTAAGTAATTTATTTTTCGCTTTTGAGTGCCTGTTTGTGATTATGAAGTCGGTTTTATTTTTTTTGAAAAATAACTTATTTTACCCTTTTTAGTGCATAACAAGTTTTAATTAAATTACATGCATCTATTACATTTGGTGTCTGGGCCGTTATACACTGACGGATATATACTTTTTGAAAATTTCAAGTATGTACCTATAACGGTTAAGAAGATACAGATATGTTAAGTGGGCACATATGTATGGACACACGGACGGACGAACGGACGGACGGACGAACGGACAACAAAGTCTCAGAAAGTGTTCATTTGGTACCCTTTGGGTTCGGAACCCTAAAAAATTGACTTTAAATGCCTTGCTAAAGTGATAATATTCACTAGTGATAATTATGTCATCAAGGTATCAAAGGACAATGTCCAAAATGGCCCTGTGCAATTAAAGCATCTGACACACACGATAATAAATTGTCTATTATTTTAACCGACTTCACAAAAAAGGAGGAGGTTCTCAATTCGTTTTTTTTTTTTTTTTTTTTTTTTTTTTTTGTGTGTATGTTACGCGATTTCTCCGTCAATAGTGAACAGATCCAAATGATTATTTTTTTAATAGGTAGGATACGTTTCCGAGGTGGTCCCATTTTAATTTTATCGAGTTCTGATAAGTATCTCCAGAGATATGGAGATAAATACCTCAAACATAGGAGAATGTACTGGTTTTAGTAGAAGAGTCCCAAGAAGATTATACACAGTGGAGGTTGCTATTGGATATACTTTTGAATACTAAAAAATATGACCTTGAATAATGTTTTTACATCTTTCTTCTCGTTGATTTTGGTTTTTGACAGATATTCTTACGGTAACTGTGAGCGAGGTAGAAATAAAGGTGGGGATAATATTTTTTTTTTTAAATATCTTATAGGCTAGCGTTTGATCACTATCTCACATGTTGCTAAGTGATTATGCGGTCGAAGATAGAGAAGTGGACTAGAATGGGAACTGGCTCTCAAGGATAGCTGCCTGAACACATAAGATGTTTGGCGACAGATTTTCTAACTTGAGGGTGTTAGCTGGCCAGGCGGACACTAGATATGTCCTACCACCATGCGGGGGGGTTGTTGGTTTTTTAACGATGTTTTCCTTCACCGGAGGGCAACTGTGAGAAGCGCACATATATTTTTCGATCGAAAAATTCATTGGTGCACGGCGGTTTGAACTCGGTACCACGGCATCAAAGCCGACTGTTCTCCCAATTACGCCACCGGGCCCTCAATAAATAATTATATATTAATAATTATAATAAAAAAATATATATAAATATAAATAATTTGTCTTCACAGGAATGTTCTACCTGGCAAAGTCTTGTTAGGGTGCAAACTTTTTTAAACATACCTAAGATTTTTTGACATGACATGACGTTTGCCGAAGATGGCGGCCATTTCAGTCCCGCGACACTGCATACATTATTAAATAACTCAGAATTATGAACGTACTTTGTACCAACCAACACTGCAAAAAAAAATTTATAAGCATAATACCACAGATTATATAATAGTTACTACGTAAAAAATACTTTCCGTTGTTAGGTTGGCTACACAGTGCTCTCATAATTCGGGTTTCAACAATATAGGGAAGTGCCTCTTATACCGTAGTAGAGTGATTCAGTACTCTGTTGGCCATAAGGTGGCAAGTAATGTTAATAATCGCAAATAATACTTTTTTAAAAATCATTTTGGAATACAACTAGTCCGTGTTATAAAAGTATTTGGAATTATTGTAATAAAATAGACAATTAATTATCGTGTGTGTCAGATGCTTTAATTGCACAGGGCCATTTTGGACATTGTCCTTTGATACCTTGATGACATAATTATTACTAGTGAATATTATCACTTTAGCAAGGCATTTAAAGTCATTTTTTTAGGGTTCCGAACCCAAAGGGTACCAAATGAACACTTTCTGAGACTTTGTTGTCCGTTCGTCCGTCCGTCCGTCCGTCCGTCCGTGTGTCTATACATATGTGCGCACTTTACAGATTCTGTATCTTCTTAACCGTTATAGGTACATACTTGAAATTTTCAAAAAGTATATATCCGTCAGTGTATAACGGCCCAGACACCAAATGTAATAGATGCATGTAATTTAATTAAAACTTGTTATGCACTAAAAAGGGTAAAATAAGTTATTTTTCAAAAAAAATAAAACCGACTTCAGAATCACAAACAGGCACTCAAAAGCGAAAAATAAATTACTTAAAATTATTATAAGCGGGGTAGCGCTTATAATAATTTTAAGTAATTTATGTATGTAATTTAATGTAATTTAAGTATATAATATATATGATAGATACTATGTATGTAGTAGTAGTAAGTGGGTACATGTAGGTTAGTAAGTAGGTAGATACATGTAGGTATTATCTATCTACTACCTATTAGACTTGGCTGGCACCGACTTCAAATAGATAAGTGGGTAGCGCTTATAATAATTTTAAGTAATTTATTTTTCGCTTTTGAGTGCCTGTTTGTGATTCTGAAGTCGGTTTTATTTTTTTTGAAAAATAACTTATCTTTCGAATGATTCAGAATCAGGGGGCTGGTCAGCTACCTATTTTATTACAATAATTCCAAATACTTTTATAACACGCACTAGTTGTATTCCAAAATGAATATAAAAAAGTATTATTTGCGATTATTAACATTACTTGCCGCCATATGGCCAACAGAGTACTGAATCAATCTACTACGTTATAAGAGGCACTTCCCTATATTGTTGAAACCCGAATTATGAGAGCACTGTGTAGCCAACCTAACAACGGAAAGTATTATTTACGTAGTAACTATTATATAATCTGTGGTATTATGCTTATAATTATTTTTTTGCGGTGTTGGTTGGTACAAAGTACGTTCATAATTCTGAGTTATTTAATAATGTATGCAGTGTCGCGGGACTGAAATGGCCGCCATCTTCGGAAAACGTCATGTTATGTCAAAAAATCTTAGGTATGTTTAAAAAAGTTTGCACCCTAACAAGACTTTGCCAGGTAGAACATTCCTGTGAAGACAAATTATTTATATTTATATATAATTTTTTATTATAATTATTAATATATAATTATTCATTGAGGGCCCGGTGGCGTAATTGGGAGAACAGTCGGCTTTGATGCCGTGGTACCGAGTTCAAACCGCCGTGCACCAATGAATTTTTCGATCGAAAAATATATGTGCGCTTCTCACAGTTGCCCTCCGGTGAAGGAAAACATCGTTAAGAAACCAACAACCCCGGTGGTAGGACATATCTAGTGTCCGCCTGGCCAGCTACCACCCTCAAGTTAGAAAATCTGTCGCCAAACATCTTATGTGTTCGGGCAGCTATCCTTGAGAGCCAGTTCCCATTCTAGTCCACTTCTCTATCTTCGACCGCATCATCACTTAGCAACAGGTGAGATAGTGGTCAAACGCTAGCCTATAAGATATGAAAAAAAAAATATATCCCCACCTTTATTTCTATCTCGCTCACAGTTACCGTAAGAATATCTGTCAAAAACCAAAATCAACGAGAAGAAAGATGTAAAAACATTATTCAGTCATATTTTTTAGTCTTCAAAAGTATATCCAATAGCAAACTCCATTGTGTATAATCTTCTTGGGACTCTTCTACTAAAACCAGTACATTCTCCTATGTTTGAGGTATTTATCTCTATATCTCTGGAGATACTTATCAGATCTCGATAAAATTAAAATGGGACCACCTCGGAAACGTATCCTACCTATTAAAAAAAGAATCATTTGGATCCGTTCACTATTAACGGAGAAATCGCGTAACATACACACAAAAAAAAAAAAAAAAAAAAAAAAAAACATACAGACGAATTGAGAACCTCCTCCTTTTTTGTGAAGTCGGTTAAAAAATCGTTCATTGTATAAAACACATTTTCTATTAGACATTCTTTAAGTTTTCGAGTGAATACTATGTCGCTTTCTTCTATTTTCAGCTCATCTGATAATTTGTTGTAAGTTTTTACTGCCATATATTTTGGGCCACTACAAAGCTTTAGTTTCGTACTAGGTAGAATTAAATTGTGTTTGTGACGCGTTACACCTCGAGGGCCGTCTATTATTTTTTAAAGAACTGGGTTTTTTCTCACGAATTTACATAGTTTCAATATCGACGTGAGCGTAAGTATTCTTAGTTTTATAAAATACTAGCTGTGCCCGCGACTTCGTCCGCGTGGAATACTGTCTTTGGGTAGCATTTTTTAATATTTAGGCTAATTATTTTACAAAAAAGACACATGCGTATCCCAACTACACCGCACCACGCGCAAATCCCCCTCTCCTCTCCCTCCCTTTCGCCCTTCCCCTCCCTTCTCCCTCTCTCTTCCCTCCACCCATTTTTTCCTAACTTCCCTCTCCCCCTCCCCTTTCCCCCGCTCCCCCTCCCCTCCCCTCCCCTCTTTCTTCCCTCCACTTCCCTCTCCCCTCCCCTCAACGCTTTAAGATCTGTTGCTTGGTTTAATTATCTTAGTGTGATTAGTGTGTGTGATTTACAATTTATGTTGGTGTCAATATTTAAGCCGAGTAAAGTAAATATGGCGACAGATTCCAATTTTATATTATTATAGTGAAAATGTATGTCAATGGGTTTTTTTTTTGAACGGTCGATAATGCATTTATTTAGTATTTGAGAAATTTATGTCAAGGTTGTGTTCAGTCATCCAATTCATGATATTATTAAATATGTCAGTGAGATTTTGATTAAGATTTAAATTATTATTACACGATGTCAAAATAAAAATGTCGTCCGCGAAAAGAATGCAAGACGATTGTTTTCGGAAGTTCATTAATATAAATTAGAAATACGATAAAAGCACTTCGAGAAAAGGTAGATAGTGCCCTTGTCGCTTGGCTCGTCTTGGCGGGGGCACTACTGTGCCCCCAGATAGTTTCAAGCCAGGCAGTCAGTAGGTAACAAATGAGGTGACCGGTAAAGCAGCCCGCGTCGCCAGCAGTAGGTAGCGAGTGAGACCGTATCAGGGGATGAGAGTGCTCGTGCGTTCATAGTACGTATCTAATGTGATGACACAGACGGCGCCGGCGGCGGAAGCCGATATCGCGCATCCCGCCTGTTGCCCAATCCGCAGATAAAACTGTTTGTATAGAGAACCTCACCACTCTTGTGTTAACTAGACTATCTCTCTCCGCTCATTCGACACAGAACTAGGCTGCCATTACTAGTTTCCAGTATTATACCTATCGCGTTGCAACTTTCAATTTTTTCTCAGTAGGTATTACTCATTGGGACGGAGTCGCTCAATTGAAGCTGTCAAATGTAAAATGATTATAGGTAAAGTATTTATTTCAAATAGGTATTTAAACGATGGTACAGTCTTTTACGAGTACCGTTAATTCCTAGCAACGACCGCTCATGAAACAGTCTGCGATTATAAATAACTAGCAGCCCGCCCCGGCTTCGCACGGGTAGATCATATATGCCTACAAAATTTGCATCAGTTTTTTGCATCGAATATAAAATATTAACATATTTAACAGTCATCGTCATATTTTAACCCATTTACACAAAACCTTAACGAATTATGTACGTACGTTATGTGCCTTCCTCATAAACACTCTGGCTATTGGTGAAAACCGCATGATAATCCATTCAGAAGCTATTGAGATTATTGCGAACAGACAGACAGACGCAGTGATGGACATTGTTTTATAATACTTACGTAGTGATATTGGACGGCCCTTTGGCGTAAAGGATAGTTACCCTGATTCTGACCCGAGGGTCGTTGGTTCTAATCCTAGCTATATACCTACCAATGAAGTTTATGTGCATTTATGAATCATGGGTTTTCGTACATAGGTAGTGGGATCATTAAATCTACCAATAATTAAGATACTTTAAAAACTAAAACAACTGACTTCAATGCCCAGCGAGTCAATTTCAGTAGCAAGTTTGAGACGTTTATCGTCATATCTCTGAAGATACTTATCAGATCTCAATTAAATTACAATGGGACCACCTCGGAAACGTACCCTACCGATTACAAAAATTATCATTCGAATCGGTTCACAACTGACGGAGTAATCGCGTAACATTCACACACAAAAAAAAAAGAAAGAAAAAAAAACTTACAGACGAATTGAGAACTTCCTTATTTTTGGAAGTCGGTTGAAAAGTAGCTTACCACCAAGGAGAATATCTGCCGCCGTAACCTTACGGCGTTCCTCGACGCAAAAAGTAGGGGTATTATACGTTTAACATGTGTATCTGTGTGTCTGTCTGTAGCATCTTAGCACCCAACCGAATGAACCGATTTTGATTTTAGTATTGATTGTTTTTTTTTTTTGATAGATGTCTTCATCGAGAGTGTTCTTAGCTTTGATTTATGAAAATTCGTTCAATCGTTATAAAACTATGAGCTTTAATCAACTTTCATAGGTCTAATCAATTCGAAAATCTTCTTCAACGATATTGTAAGAACATGGAAGCATTGACCTGATGCTGGGACATCTCCTGGACTCTACAGAATACTCAAATCCTCACCAACTTACAACTCAGATTGTAAATGTCGTGTTTAGAGTCATTGGAATGCTTTTAATGAAAAGATTATACATAGATCAGTCGGGTTGGTTTAAAATATTGTATTATATACAGTGCGGAAATTAAACTCAGGCCCTGGAGGGAAACTACTTTAAATCCTTAAGCTAGCTCATTTTACTTAAAGGAGACATTCCTTTATTTTTGAAAAGAAACAAATCTGCATTAAAAGATTTTTTAAAACTCGCTTGCTTCGCCCGGGACTCGAACCAACTAAAATAAAAAAAAATAAACACTCTTTATTTTATTATACTAATCGGTAGTATTAATATTCAGGATAAAGTTTCTCTAAAAAATGTTTGGTTACTGTTCACTTTTAACAAGTAAAAGACACGTAACAGTTCTGTTATCTCTCCAACACTCAAAGACTTCGTATGAAGTACACGCTTGCTAATTTATCGTTAAGTACCTTGTTGAAATCTTCGATAAGAAAATTGTTCAATGGTGGTAATACCTCTATGCACATTTCCTTCTTACATGATCCGAGGCGTTCAGTGGAGAAGTTTAAAAATGGATCTAATTAATTAATAATGAACTCTTCTATAGAAAATATGCTTCCATCTGTTTTCAATTGAGCAGCGTTCGTAAGAAACCTGTTTTTTCGACCGTTTTTTTGTCGACTTAGGTTGCAAATTAGGTCTCCACGAATGTACCTTTGATTTAAAAGGGATAATATATAGCCTATTTTCATTTCAGAAGTCCATTTTATATAATAGTGAAAGAATTTTTTAAATCTGTCCAGTAGTTATTGAGCCAAATCATTACAAACATACAAAAACACAAAAATACAAATGTTCTCTCTTTATAATATTAGTATGGATATAGACTATCTGGGCCGGTAGTCTCTACATGAATAGCGATTAATTTCGACCGATAATCGTTGATAAGAAAAGAGATGCAGATAACAACTGTCTAGCTGCATCTCCTTCTCCTAGACGTTTGCAATGACAGGACGCATCGCTATTATTGTAGAGACTTCCACCCCTGGTCTACATCCCCTATGTATGTATCTACAGTGTGTCCCACGCAACCTGTACCAGCGAAGGTCTGTGGTCTGGGGACACTAATACCTATCGATTGGACCCCATGTATGTTCCACGATTTTTTGTCGAGATATGAGTTGTTTTGTTTCAATTTCAGTATTTTTTTATTTTGAATGGTTTTAGCTGTAACTTTTTCTGTTAATTTAGTTTTTGACATTTTATTTATTAATATTATAGCTAGCATGTGTGTTCATCTACAAAAATACTAAAAACCAGAATTGTACCTACTAATAGCGCAGATTTTAATCACGAAATTAAAACTTCTGATTGAGATAAATGTTTACTTCAACTTGAAACAACAATTACTTATTCCAGATTGAATAACTTTCTGATCATTTTGAAAACTGTATGTGTTTATTGTTAGCTCTCTAAATAACATATAAAAGTTTGTACTTTAGAGGCATATTTTATAAGAAAATGGAGTTTAAAGATGATACAGTCGAAAATCGTGAAATTTATTAAATAATAAACGGTAAATGTAAGAAAATTCATTTATTTGAAATGAATTTTCTTACATTTACCGATTAGGTGCATACTTGAAATTTTTACGAAGTATGTATGTTCTATAGGGGATTTAACAACAAATACTAAAAACAAAATAAAATTAAATATCGAAGGGGGTCACCATACAAGAAACGTGTTTTTTTGGCGTTTTTGCTTGATCTTATGAACCATAATAGATAGAGACTTGAAATCTTTACAAAGCATGTATTACTATAGCAGCTTTAATAATAAATACTAAAAACCGAATAACATTAAAAATAAAAGGGGGACCCCATACAAGAAACGTTTTTTTTTTCAGGCGTTTTATTCTCAATCTTACAAGCCGTAATAGATAGAGACTTGAAATTTGCTTACAGTACGTATTACAATGATTGCTATAACATGAAATATAAGATATTGTATTAAAAAAAAAAACATTAAAGGGGGTCCCCATACAAAAAACTCATTTTTCCGGCAAATTTTATTTAATCGGAACCATACACGTGTGCGAGTCCGACTCGCACTTGGCCAGTTTATTTTATCTAACATTCATAATTATTCACCATAATAATAATAACCGGAAAAATGTGCCAAAAGTCATTTCAAATGCATGAAATAAATTTGATTATTCTGGACTGTTTCAACTTCAAACTGCATTTTCTGATAAAAGTTGCCCGCAGAGTATACACTTTTATCATTTATTTAGAAAGCTAATAAACCCATACAGTTTTTAAAATGATCAGAAAGTTATAAATATGAATATACGGGACTTATCGCGCCTAAAACATTAATTTTATTTAACTCGACGTTTCGACCAAGTTGCATTGATCGTGGGCACGAGACGACTGTCGTCTCGTGACCACGATCAATGCAATTTACGCAGTGCAACATCTCTCGTCGGATTTGAAAAACTGTAATGATTTTTTCCGAATGACTTTTCAAACTTACGTAATAAGTAGTCATAGATGGCGCCACCGATGCATAATTGGGTTAACAAATGCAATCCACTAATTTCGTCGTATCGATGGATCGAACCGTGGCTTAATTGGCAGAGCACCTGGACGTTTAATCCGGGGGGTGCGGGTTCGAGACCCGTCGGTACGATGAAATTTTGGATTGTGTTTCACAATTTACAAAAATATAAAGTATGTGACACTTCAAAGAAAAATAAAACAACTCATATCTTGAAAACTACAAAAAATCGCGGAACATACATGGGGTCCAATCGATAGGTATTGGTGTCTCCAGACCACAGACCTTCGTTGGTACAGGTTGCATGGGACCACCCTGTTTATGTATCTTAACATTGGTGATGTTTTCATCATTTCGATCCTTTTTTTATGCACTAGATTTTAGCTCTCCTGTACACTTTTGCCGTTTCCGGTCGAGTATCGTCGCAGTCGAAGTGATCGTCACTCATAGATTTTATGTCGAGAGCCGTCGAGCGCCATGGAGAGCCGTCGAGCGCCGTCGAGGGTCGACGAGCGCCGCCGAAAGCCGAGCTTAACGATGATTTCACGGTTTTTGAACTCGACCTCTATCGCCGTAATAACTACGTGGCGTGTAACGAGCGCCCTCCTCGCGTTACGTTTTTACGTCCTGTACTAATGAAATACTTTCCCACATCCTGAGTTTACACAATTAAAGGCATTACAATTAAATTATCGGTTAATGACGGTGATTTAGGAATAACATAATAATCGTGGAGTGCGCGGTGCCACCGACTGCGCCCGCGCCCAGTCGCGAACGTTTCGTCATTACGTGATGGAATCCGTGGATCGGGGGTTCAGAGCGTTGTTCGTTACCGAGATATATTTTGTTTTGTATATAAATTACATAAATCTCTTTGAAACTTAAATGTCGACTCGTTGACAGGTGTTTGTCCTATCTTACATTTGTTCGGTAACCGAGACCTGCGAGGCGCACGATCTTTACCCACTAAACTGGCTGTCTCAACTGAAAGTAACCGGTCATTTCTCATGATAAATAAATACTATCATAATAGTAGATTGTATAACAAGGGTGCAAAATAATACTTTTCTGCGAGGCCGCTTTTTTAAATCCAGAGCGGAGTGAAGGATTCTAAAGTAGAATCCTGAGCGTAGCGAGGGATTTAAAGTACGTCGATCGAGGGAAAATAATTTTGCGGCCGAGTTATACACTCTGCTTTTTATCCCCCTCAATGAGAAAAGTAAATAGTTAAAAGGCTCATCATGTCATGTCACGTAATGTCATTTAATGTCATAAAATTTCATTTAATGCCATGAAATGTCATTTAATGTTATGAAATGTTAAGAAATGTCAAATAACCGGCCAAGTGCGTGTCGGGCCACGCGCAGTGTAGGGTTTCGTGGTAGCCTGTTATTCAATGCAAGTCTTTACCCGTTATAAACAAGCAACTAGGTACTCCGTCTATGTCATTTTAAAGTATTTATTCTAAGGATTTTGTATTTGGTACAAAATTATCCAACACCCAAGTTCAACGACTATTACTGCTAAACTAATAAAGTTATCTTAACCGCTATACTTTTCCTTTAAATTTCATGAAATGCGCTGTTATCACGATTTTTTCTAGATTTTTCAAGCCAGCAGTTTAGCTTTTAGAGGTGGGGGGGGGGGGGGGACGCCCTACTGGAACAAAAATTTGCACTTTAAAGTTTAATATTTCGTAAATGAAGCATTCAATCGAAAAATGGTATTAGCAACCCTTAAGTCATTTTAAAAGACCTATTCAACGATACCCCACACAATGGGGTAGACGATGAAAAAAAAAAACATCCCCACTGCTAATATAGGGGAGCTACCCAAAAAAATATATTTTTCAAAATTTTATTTCAGCTCTTTGTCGGCGTAATTTATATACATACCCCCACAAAATTACAGCTTTATAGTATTAACGGTCTCTTAGCAAAACCTCGGACAGACAGACAGACGGACATGACGAAACTATAAGGGTTCCTTGTCAGGACTACCAAACCCTAAAAATGTCACGAAATGTCATGAAATATCATATATGTTATAATATGAAATGTTATAAAATGTCATGAAAAGTAACGAATTGTCACTAATTGACATAACTTGAAATGTCATTTTATGTCGTGATGTGTCACAAAATGTCACGAAATGTCATAAAATGTCATGAAATGATATGAAATAAAAAAATAGAAATAAATCGCGAATGAACAGGCATCTACTAGGTAAGCGTGCTACATCGTCGACCGCATCATCTCTTAACATCAGGTGAGGTAGTGGTCAAACGGTTGCCTATCTAGCATTAAAAAAAAATCATCAAATCTCAAGGAATATCATTGAACCTCCTTAGACCGGGCACTATAGAAGAACATTCATAAGCGAAAAATTAAAAAAAGGTATATTGTATACCAAGGGTGCAATATAGTACGTTTCTGCGAGGCCACTTTTTTGAATCCAGAGCGACGCGAAGGATTCTAGAGTAGAATCCCGAGCGTAGCGAGGGATTTACAAGTACAATCCTGAGCGTAGCGAGGGATTTAAAGTACGTCGGCCGAGAGAAAATACTATTGCAGCCGAGTTTTACACTCTGCTTTTCATCCCCCTCTATGAAAGAAGGGAATAGATAAATTATATAGCAATTCAAGAGCATAATATTGTAAAAGACGCTAACTAACCTAAACAAACGTAATAAACCAATAAATACATACAGTTTCCGAAGAAAACTTCGCACCTTTTGCAGTTTTCACCCGATAAACATTTTTCCCTTAACCCATTGACATATTATACATAAGGACAAAAAATACCTACAAAAAAAATGTGCATATCTAAACCTAAAACGTATGCCATTAATTTGTCCATTGATCTATTCCTAGAATTGTGTCTATCAAGGTCATCAATGGACTAATGGACAATCAATGGCAGTCATATTAGGTTCCATTATGACTTCTAAGCACTTTTTTTTAAGTTATATCCATACAAGCAAATGTATCGCGGCACCTCCAAGTCTATATGTATATCCTAATCCATGGTTTAATGTGTTATTATGACAGTCTGTGACCACAGACTAAAAATGCCAATAATTCTAGCGCTTTTTTTTTCTTCTTGGCCACCACAACACATGTATACAACGTATTTATTTTTTATTTGTTTCCCCGTCTATATGACGTTTCGGCATTTTTTTTAACTTAATTAACGCCACGCGCTCTCCATTTAATAGGACAGTAACATTTCCCGTACAATATTATTATTAAACCTCCTTAGACATGGCACTATAAAAGAACAGTCATAAGCCATAAATTAAAAAATTACTTTCCCGCCCTAGGGCGGAAAAGACCTATTTTGCGCGCACTTATCGAGGAACAAACCATCATTTTTCGAATAGATGGGATGAAAATTACTTTTCTGCCCTAGGGCAGAAATTAGCTATTTTGCGCGCACTTATCGAGGAACAAACCATCACTTTTCGAATCGATGGGATGAAAAATATATTTATATCGTTATTAACACAATGATAATAGATTGCAGTGCTGAGTGCGGCTAGTAATGTGTCGCGCTCAACGGAGTGAGTGGACAGTAAACCTCTGTAAAGGAGGTGCGAGCTAACGAGCCCGCGGTCTCGCCTCGCACCTCCCAGCCGTCGTGCGCGTCGCCACGCATCGCTCACGACGTCAGCGCGGTGCGGCTGCGATCAAGCACCGCGGCGGCACCTGCGACCGACGCTTCGACCACTAATCAGCGCGAAACTATTTCTATTTACTTACCTTCTTAGTAAACGATAGCGTTGTTTATCGCTCGTGTCAGTGTCGAAGTTTACTGCTGCGCTGTGTCCGTATGTACACTTAGCTTGTAGGGCGGCTAGATCGCCTAATGCCGTAATAACTAAAAGTGACTGGAAGTGCACACTGCGGCTTATACCGACGTAGCTCTAATTGGCTTACAAATTACAGATCGCGGTCGGGCGCCCTCCATTGCGACTAACGGTGTGTAAGCGAGGCACTGCCTCGCCACTGCCCTGAGCCCGGGAGACGATAGAGCCGTGCTCGGGAACACAATATGAAATTAATGGTAACAGTCAACAATAAAATCAAGTTGGGTGTGTCGTGCACATTTGGAATATATACAAAGATTTTGTCACATAGTAAAAAGATGCGAATACATAAATCCTTATATCTATCTAAATAGGTACTACATAAAACTGTAAACTGATCGACTGATATACTAACGCACAGCCAAAACTGCTGGCTTTAGAAGCTTCAAATGTTGAATAAATACAACCTTTCGGAGGCAGAAAGCTAGTCATGTCATGAGTATCAGTGTTGAAACAAAGCTGGCCGCGTCTATCTGTTTGTGCGGTCTGATCTCAGGAACTATTTATACGTACACAATTGATTATTGAGGAAAGTTTAGTGTGATAATAATTCGACACGAACCAAGCCATGAAGGCACTGGCGATGAAGCGACTTGAGTTAGGCACCTGTGCAGACTGCACCTGTGCAGAGTGTGCACCGTGCAGACGGTGCAACGTGCAGATTCTGCACTGTGCGGACTCGTCACCGGTGGCGGCGCCGGTGGTCTCCGTGAGAGGGATCCCGGCTCGTTACCGGATTAGAATAACGGACCTCCTCGCTCCCGCACTCTTATGACAGGTGAGATGAGGGCATTTTCCTACTCTCGCCGGAAACGGTTCGCAAACCAAACCAAATGTGCGCTAACGACCACCGCCGCCCAACTAATGAAGCGGCTCGAGGATCTCGCGGCATCGTTATATCTCATCTGATGCGTCTGCGTATTCGAATGCACACGATTCCACTTGAAGAAACGTTACTCGCTCCGACTGAATATTTTATTAAATATACAGTTACAGATAATATTACTAAACCCTGCAGATTTAGTCAATCTGTGCCTCTGTCGTCTGCATTCGAGTCGTCTTCATCTTTTGCATGTCCCGAAACTCCCGAACGATCGGGAACATTCTATTATATAAGTTACAGATAAATTAGTTGTCTCAATATTCAATCAGAACAGCAAATAATTGCTAAATTCTTGATATAATAAAATCTGTGCAACCAGTGCAACTGTAGGAGGGATCACCCGGCTCGCTCCGTTCAGGAGTTGGGTGTAGACTGTGACGGGAGACCGTCCGGTAGATGTTTCGGAAGCGTGCGTCGGATCGAAGTCGACCGCGTCGACAATGGCTGACATGCGTAATGGCGTATCGTCATCCAATAATATTTGGTGGTCGTCGAGCAGCGAGGTGAGCACACAGCGTCGAGTGGTCCGCACACGCCGCGTGTTTGCGCGCACACGGCTCCGAGAGTGCTTGTTTTTTCAAACGACCACTTTTTCCAGAGTTGAGTCGGACGTTAATTTGAGGCTCGTTCCTCTTACACGTATTGTATAAACAAAGTCGATCCTCTTCGTCCACCTGTTGGATGAACAGACCCATTGTAAAATGTAATCTACATTCCACATATATATGTATATATACTATATGGAGTCGTGTTCTCGACGTTTGGCTGTTTGTAGCGTGTACGCGATACGAAGGCCGGGAGGAATGCGAGCCGCCGCACTGGAACTGTTCGATCGACAGCGAGCTACAATTCACAGAGCTACGTTCGATGGACCGACGACCACTGTATTGCGCTCGCTCGCTAAATTAGATGACTAGATGATAGTAGGTATACTTATTTATGCAGCAGATATATTAGTCACGCAATTCGGTGAATAGTTATCTCAGTAGAATGAAGTGGGAACCATTCGAGGGTAGTGTGTTTACGATGGCGGGCGGCGACCGTATCCGCACTCCGCGCCCGCGGCCACCTATCCGAGCCGTACTCTCCGTGCCTCCAGCTCGTTACCGAGGCACGTGCTGCACTACACTGCTCCATCTGGACGAGACCCTCTATATATGCGTATATATATATCTATAGGTGCTACCTACGAGTGCACTACCTCCGGCTGTAGGGCACCTTCCCAACAAAAGAACGTTAGTGCAAACTATCGCGGCATCGTTGTCTCGCTGGTGTTTGTCGACGACGACAACTTCGATTACAACTCTAGGCAACAATCTCGTGGTTATTATTTTAAAGTGTACCATCATACCATCAGTTTCGGCGAGTTCGTCATCGTTGCAGACGCGCGGCCCTCTATTATCATTTCAATATCTCAAAGAACTGGTTATACACGCTCGATTCAATAACTCGTGGAACTGGCTTTCTTTCCTTCCTTTCCTGAAGATTTCTCGCTATCGGTCGTGTCAGTTACGGCATGAATTAACGTATGTCGTGCTTCTCTAGAACAGCAAAAATGTTTTGCTCGATGACAGTAGTACGCGGTGCTTTCAGGTAACATAAAGCGGTAGAGGTGACAAAAGCGGCGTTCTACGATTAGTTGGACGTTTCGCTTACCGTTCTTCGATGTGTCTTATAACTATGTAAATATTATTGTAAAGGGGTTTATGTATAGTTTTTTCATCCCGGTAGAGTAACCAGGAGCGTCCCCTTCCCGGAGTCCGGGGCGCACCTGGCAGCGCCCTGCGGCTCACAACACAATTATCGACTCTCGTTTGGCTCCGACAAAAAACCGAGTGCTCGATCGAAAGCAAACGAACGGCTCCGGACACAGGTAGGATCGACATGGACGCAACCTGCGAGTTAAAAATAAACACTCGGAATAGCATGTGTGTGCTCGCCGAGATTGTATCCCGACAGGTTCCCGGCGCAGGGGCGGGGGAGGGCGGCGTGCGGGGGGAGGGGGCTCATTAAACCGGTCACGGGCGCGGGCGCGGGCGCTGCCCAATCGTCGCGAACTGACGCTCGCTCGGCGGCGGGCGGCGGGAACCCGGTGCCGGGTGCAGCAGCTGCGCCCACCGCATCCATCCATAGCTTGCGAGCTTCACTCCCTAATAACAGTTTGCTTGCACAGAAAATTGTTGCAGCGTAAGCTCAAGAGAGAGAGACAAGTGAGAGAGGTGTCGTCGATCTCGATGCCGAGGTCTAATATTTCTCATCTCACTTAGTCTACAGAATATTTAAAAGTGGGATATTTAAACGTTTGAGGCGGTAGTTTAATTAAGTAAACTTAATAAGCGAATATTTTACTGATGATGGTGACGATGAAGATAGCGGCGGGCTCGGGGCGTGGTCGCACGATGATCGCTTTAATTACTCGATACAACGCGCGATTAATTCGCAACTCGCACTCGCCGTAATTGAACGTAATTTGCGTGAGAAGAGAAGTTGACTGCTGCGGAACGAATTATGTGACGTAGGTCCTAGATCGGTCGCTGACCGCTGACGCTGACCGGTGCGCCGCGCGCTGACTGACCGATCGCAGTGCCGTCATTATAACGCCACCATCGATGCAAGTGTATGTAAATCCCTTACTGTGAGGCTTCGTAGCGCGCTGCGCCTCCCAGGGTCACAGTAGGTACTTGCTGCCAGGATAGGTCAACGGTACCTGCTCACCACGACCATTATTACCGAATAATTAAGATAGTATACTAAATAAACTGGCCAAGTGCAAGTCGGACTTGCACTCGTAGGGTTTCGTACCACACTACAATATTTGATAAGATCGAACAAAAAAATTGAATAAGTCACGTGCATTGTACCCACCCCTCAACTTTTAATTTCAACTCAATATTATTGTTTTGTCGTAAAAGCAACCGTATTATTATGGATGGTTAGTAATATGACAACTGTGTGAAAACGTCAAGTGTCTTTAACTCTGTAAGGAGGTCAAATGTCAAGGTCAAGTACAGTTCATAAAATCGAGCGATAAGCGCCAAAAAAAAGACGTTTCTTGTATGGGAATGGGGACCCCTTTAATTTTCAATTTTATTACTTTTTCAGTATTTGTTCTTATAGCGGCCATAGCAACACATAGGTACTTTGTCAAAATTTTAAGTTTCTCTCTATTACTTTTCATATGTTCAAGCAAAAAATGCCGAAAAAGTGTCTATTGTATGACCCCCTTTAATTTTTAACTTTATTTTATTTTTAGTATTTTTTCGTTATAGCGCCCATAGTACTTACTTTTTGTGAAAATTTTAAGAATCTACCTGGAGATATAGCCTCGTGAAAGGCGGACGGACAGACGGACGGACGAACGCAGATCAAAGTCTCAGTAATGAGGTTCCATTGGTTTAGTACCCTTTGAGTTCGGAATCCTAAAAATGCGACTTTAGGTAGGTACTTACAATAAAGAAGACGGCAATAGCCCAACGGCTATTTTCATGAACCGACTCTAGACACAAACACATTTAGCTTTGTTGGAGGGGTTAACAAGACTACTTACAAAACGATGACAAATACTCACTCAGCTAAATAAAGGATGTTTTCCACAATACTCGAGGAATCCGCTCCGCACTGCAAGAGAGGTTTGCGCCACATCGTGCGCGGGCGCAGATCGGAATCGCGAGGTGAGCTCTCCCCGCACCTCACGTTGCACTTTGCAATAAAAATAAATCACCGTTTCGCGGGATTAAAAGCTCCGGCGCGGGGCGGGACGGGGAGGGGGGTGGCGGGGCCAGGCGCCGCCGCCGGGGGTCAGTCCGAGCCCGGAGCCCGCGGCGAGTGCGCGTGTCGAGAGTGCAGTGTCGTGCGTGCAGTGATACAGTGAGTGCAGCGTGCAGTGCGCCCGGGGCATGCGGAGGCGCGCGCCGAGGCGGCGCCCCGCGCGGTGACCCGATGCTGCGTGCGCCGGCGGCCAGTCCGCCGCTGCTGCTCGTCCTCGCCCTCGCCTGCCTGCTGCGCGTACGTCTCTCTCTACTTTACTCTACTCTACTCTACCTACCCTACCCTGCCCTACTCTATCTCCTCTTCGACATCCGAGCCTTTTTATGTCTGTAGTTCCTACATATCACTCAACTCTGATCTGAAATTATTATATCAGCCGAGTTGCTAACGTGACATTACCAGTATCTTTCTAATGACAGTGGTTTCGTGCTCATAATTCGATGAGATTAGAAGTTACCTATTTTATTCATTTTTATGGTGATTAGCACTTAGTTTCCTCATTGAAAGCCCGAATTCATCTCAACCTAATAAGTCAATAAATAGCTAGAACAAACGGATATAGGTCGAACCGCGGTCTAGCTTGGAGGATTTCTCATCAAATAACTCACTTTTTAAGGAGTCATATCCAAAATATATAAGCAATCTTTGTCGCGTAATAAAAATAAGCATTACCTAATGCCGGTAAGTTAAAGCTACCGATGGAATAGGAATCTGTTGTCGCAGGTACGTCCACCGCTGGACAATAGTGCTGCGTCCTTCGTGATAGGTGTGTGTGAAGTGTAACATCGGTTCTAATGTAACCTGGTTTATGCGGTGCGCTGTGAGAATGTGGGTCCGCCACGGTGATGTCGTGTGTACGTGCGCAGCGTGCCGATGCAGGTAGCTCGCCGACCACTACCACTACCCAACGTCACGGCTGTACTACTACCTACCTACTTAGCTCACGCCGTACACATTTGTTTTGTAAATCAGGACACAGAGGGATTTTCGAGATCTGTATTCGAAGGAATCCTGCTACTCATTTAATTAATCTCGATGATCTTCCAAGATCAGAGTAGACGCGTTGCATAGACGTCGACTTCGAGCTCGTCGCTTCCAGTTTTCTCCTCGGTGATTATGTCTGATATCTAAATATTAAGCGAGAACTAAAACATCCGGTGCGCTCTCTGTAATAAATAAACGCTCGGAACCGGTCTCCGTCAGTTACTTCACCACCACTTGTTCAGCGTTCGCTTTCAAATACATGTTTTATCTCCGCATCTAAAATACATTCTGTTTTGTTGTTGTGTCTTCTGATTTGTCTACGCCTAAGCGAGGCAACATACTTACATCATATCATAAGGCAGCCTCCGTCCACCCTGGATATATTTCTACCTCTCCTAATCTCCTATGCTACGCAAATTAGTTAATCTGTTTTCGTTCCAACGCAGGTAGGAATTCATTTCCTTTTCAAGCGATACCAGCCAACTACGTAATATACGTATTACGTCCCGTGCTGGTGGTGATGCACATACCACTCGATCAAGTAGACTGTTCCAAAAAGAAATCAAAGGTCGCAGGAGTATTTTTGGGTTGGATTTAGAATCGTTTGGCATGAAAAAGGGGGGTAGAGGGGTAGAATGGGAAGGGGAGGGTCCCCCTTTCACTACCCTACCACTCCCATTACAAGGTAATGCATAGTTTTTGAGTAATGCCTATTTTTGTTGGGTTTGATTTTGGATTTTTGGTTGAAGTTAGAATCGTTTGGCATGAATTTGATATAAAATGTTATGGGGATGGGTAGAGGTTAGGTCGCTGATTGTAACAATACCATTCTTATAACAAGGTAATTCACAGTTTCCAAGAAAACGATATAAACAAAATCTAACCTAAAAATATACTAAACCATAAAAACAAAGCACAAATAATAATTACAAGGGCTGGATAAATTAGTAAAAATTTTAGTAATATTATTTACCACTACTAAATTAATAAGAACACCCCACTAGAAAAAAAACTAGGTTAGGTTAGGTTAAACTGCGACAACACATCGCGCGAGCCGAGCGAGCGAAGAGAGCGTACCGCGGCAGCGGCCGGCGAAGCGCAAAAAGTCTGTTAAACATCCAACAAAACAGTGATATTGATCAGCAAAGTGTTACAAAAAAGTGAGGTTATGATTTTACAAAAATACGCATAACTCTAAAACTATGCATTACCTTGTAATGAAAGGGGTGAAAAAAGGAAAGGGGGACCTTCCCTTACCCCCCCATAACCTCACCCTCCCCTTTTCGTGCCAAACGATTCAAAATGTTTACCAAGTGAGGTTATGATTTTGCAAAAAAAATCATAACTCAAAAACTATGCATTACCTTGTAATGAGAGTGGTGGGGTAGTGAAAGGGGGACCCTCACCTACCCCCTCCACCCCTCCATTCCCCCTTTTTCGTGCCAAACGATTCTAAATTTCAACCGTATTTTTGGATTTATTCTAAGCATCTGATTCCGTAAACCATAAACTTCTACTAGAAAAGCTGAGGGTTTATGGAATTAAAGGAAAACCTCTGCGACTACTGAAATCCTTCTTTACTGACGCAAACAGACTGTAAAAATAAACGTTAATAATGCTGCAGTTCAATCCATGCCTCAAGTTGATAATATAGGCATAACTCAGGGATCGCCTCTCGGAAATATTTTGTTTATTATATTCATAAATGACTTCACTACCCTTGATATAAAAAGAGAAATTATCCAATATGCTGATGAAATTACAATAACCTTATCATGACACACATACCAATTTAAAAATCCTGGTCACTGACAATTTACGGAAACTTAGTGATTGGTTTAAAATGAATGAACGTAAAATTAATACAGATAAAACGAATGCAATGATCTTCAATACAATAATCCCTATGTCCATGTTATTAGACGGTGGCACTACTACCAATACTTCAAATACAGTGAAGTTGCTAAGATTTGAACTTGATCCCACGTTGTCCTGCAGGCAGCACGTGGACTCGACATCCTACACAAAACATTTCTAAATTATTATAGGCTCATTAAATGTACACCGACAACCTACACGCCCATATACAGCGTAATGTCGCGCTAGCCATTTTCAGTACCAAGTTTGAGGTATTTATCTTCATATATCTGGGGCTAATGAACGTATCTTAAAGAAATTTAAATGGGACCACCTGGGAAGTATAACTTTTTAACCATAAAAACAACTTTAATCCAAATTGGTCCAGCCGTCTTTGAGTAATCAGTGAGCATACATAAAAAAAGATTTCGATGAATTGAGAATCTCCTCCTTTTTTCAAAGTCGGTTGAAAAGAGATTCCGGGCATACCCGTTTTCACGTGGTCACTCTTCTCATAACATCCATACTAAAACTAGGGTATTGCTCGGTCGCCGGTGCTACGTTCAAGCTCCCTACTCATTCTAAATTTAATCCATCCATATCACTCTATACATTGTATTTCAACATCAGCTACGTGCGATATCTTTTCCTCCATCAGTCTTCTTAACAGCCCAACTCAATACATTTTTAGGTCGTAAGTCGTTCCAGTGATCGGCACCATATTTCATCCATCTCGTATCCATTCCTATTTACATCACGGATGATATCGCCATCGTTCTGTATGAGGGACTATAATAACATAACATAACGCTTTTTAGGTAAGGATTAAATATGTGACATAAACAAACATTAGGAGTAGGTATCAACAAATTTTATCATGAGTATACATCATAACTCAAATTTTTACTGTGTTTTTACCTCTTAGGTTCGTTATCCTTTTAATGAAAACTTTTTAATAAGAATTATTTAAAAGTTTTCTCCACTTATGTCTTTAAGTTGCATGCTCAAATAATTAAAAAGTTTCAAATAGTCCTATCATAGTGATCGGTGACAGATCGTACTGAAGTTCGTGAGTTACAAGCTGAGAAATGGCTACACTGGACGCCACTTTGTTTACATATTTTGTATGCATATACATATATATAACATATTTATATATATATATATATATATATATAATAATTATTATATATTATATTTAAATATAATAACATATTTTGTATATTTATATATTTTGCGAGCGGGAAAAAAACTTGGGATTCCGTATAAATTAAAAAGCACTATCAGATATTCCTAATTTCTCAAACATTTTGCAACTTTTTCAAATATTTGACTATTACAAACATACGAAAATATTTGAAATCGATATTCACCCGATCTGAAGTTATTTACACAACTTATCAAAAGGCTGCCCAACACTGAGTTTTCAAGTAATGTTTTGCAATTTTTTCAGTCTAATGAAAAAATTCAGCTGTATTTTTCTCGTACCTAAAAAGCTGTGTTAAACGCTTTTTGCCTATTTATATATAACGCATGCAATATTCTGGCAGTCCAGAATTTTGCATGCTGCTGTATCTGTAATAGGTAGACGTCATAGCTTACCATCAGGCGAGCGTCATGCTTGTCCTGTTACCTTCTAATCATAAAAATAAAAAAGGGTGTTTGGTGCTGGATCGCCAGCTTTCTTGATGGACGCAGTATTACGGTAGGCGTATGATGGTTGCCACTCTGACGGAACGCTCATTAACGCAGGCGTTCCTCGGGGTGCTGGCTTGTCGCCTATTTCATTTATTTTGCATGTCGATGATAATATGTTGCAAATGTGCAGCATTATTCGCCGCTAAATATGGACGGGCGACGCACAATATTCGCTCTTACATTCAGCTCTAGCGCGCACTGTGTTGCGTTTTTATAACGCACTAGCTGTGCCCCGCGTCTTCACCTGCGTTAAAAACAACTTTCTTTTTTTTTCTCATAAGAACCATATCCTGACGATAAAAAATACAACAAAAAAAGAATTAGCGAAATCGGTCCAGCCGTTCACGCGTGATGCCGTGACCAAGGGAAATTGGGATTATTTTTTATATAAATAAGAAGATATTTTGTTTCAAGAAGTGCGTGCATTGCGGTGAAATAAACTTAGATATATAAATAAATATATGTATGCACGCACCGTACGGGGTTTTTACCTCGGACCCGTAAAATCATCTGCACAAATTGATGTTTAATACATGTTCATCATTCAATAGGTATAAAGGATAAACATTGAGTGGTCACATATTACCACATTTAGTTCGACAACGGAGCATACAGACTCCAACAAAATCGTATCCATCCTAGAGAATGTTTAACCGATTCCAAAATAAGTATATATATCGAGAGTAATTCGGGACTATCGTAACGTGCTACAACAAACACTACACTATACTTTTTACTATTTTTTTATTTTATACGGTAACAATAACAATATGACGTCTGCCAATAATAGGTACTGTGGCACTCGCCGTGGTGGCACTCACCGTGGTGGCACTCACCGTGGTGGCACTCACCTTGGTGGCCGCGTATCACTGCACTGTGCTTAAGTTGTTACCTTGAGATAATGACACGTTTAGTATCATATGCCCTGTAATTACATCGAGGCACTTCCATAATTAACAGACGTGATAGTACCGCCCCAGGCGGACTAGCAGAAGTCCTACAACTATGTCATCGGCTTCGACACTATCAACACCGATACCATCGTCTTCACTGGGAGCGTTATGCCAATATTATGCCGTTTGCACTAAGACACTGACACCCCATTTGCTAAATATAAAGATGTACTCGGACACACTCGAAAACCCTCCTTTTTGAGTGTTAGTAAACCTGAGAGGTAGACTAGACAGGGCCGTGTTTACAAACACGAGAGTGGGCGGGAGCGCGCCGGGTGGGGCGGGGCGCGGTGGGCGGCCGCCCGGGCCCGCCCCGCCCTCGTTTACCTCTCTAACGCAGCTCGGGACTCTCAAGCTGGGCTCACACTAGCCGCTTACACCTCAATTATTGGGATAATACACATCAAGCAAGGTTCACACCGGTATCACCTACTCGCAGGCAGCGGTAACAACTTACCGTAAGGGAAGCCGCTTGTTTTTTTGCTGCTGTTTAGTAATAAAAAAAGCAAAATGTAAAATCACGACTCATCGGCCCTGTCATTATCGATCACCCAATAATCAGGGTGAGAGGAGCTCAATAGCTAATGTTATACGCTCATCTTATCACATATACTACTCTGCTCGTACTAATACTTAATACAACTTATAGAAGGTAGGTACTACCTATTCAAAAAGTAAGAATCATAAGAAGTAATATGAAATGTGACCGTCTGTCGGTCTGCTCGTTTCGTTTTCACTATTAATTCGGCCGAATTAAATAGTCAAATCAAATCAAATCAAAGCATTTATTCAGTATGTAGGCAGTATCAATATACGCACTCATACACGTCAAAGTCCTAAAATAAATCCTAATAAATTATCAAGTAAACATATTAGCAAGAGCAGAATTTAACGCTTTGAATTAAAAAAAAAACAATAGTAATGAACCATTCAGCTGTCATCCAATGTTTGACGTCGTGGTTGGGCTGGGACGCTATATTGTCTATGAGGTTGCCCAGGGATAGGCGGTAGGTATCGTACACTACACTGCATGATAGGATATAATAGGCCTGATGTCACGAGTGTACCCAGTCCCCGCACTACGTGGAGCACTCCACGTGTTTGATGACAAGTTAACGGGTAATCGGTCACACCTCACATGCTGTTAACACTTTAGTACTGAGCGCTTAACAGCTCGGTATCACTATCAAAATGCGATAATTACAGTAATGGCGAGCCTGGTAATCCTAGCGTTATCATCGGCCAGCTGAATATACTACCAAAGTTCCACTTTATATAACAATTCAGTAAAGTAAATACAAACTAAAGCGAATAAGATGAGTAACCTTGTAATACGGTTTATTTTGTTTGATACCGACCGATGAAGCTGATGTACAACACTTGCTATTAATTATTATATTGGTGTTATTATGTTGGCCTCGCAAACTTAATGCAGTGGCATTGGTCAATGAGATTTTTGTACCTTTTTTTTGAAAGTGTTTACTGTTTGAGTAAAATAATAATAATACTGTTTGTTAGGTCTATTATTTACCTACGATTACAAAAAAAAAATATATCGTCCTAGCGTAAAGGGTTGAGCAGAAATAAATTATAAGTAAAAAATATTTTTAAAAACAAGCATTTATCTAGGACAATGAACTATAATGTTAAAACTATTCTTAAAAGCTTGAAGCGCTACCCGATTTCAGGCTAGGTAATTACTATACTTCAGTGCTTCAAGCTTTTAAAATATAGGTAAGTACCTACACGCCAAATACTTACTAGAATTTATTTTTAACATTTTAATTCATTGTCCTAGATAAAAGCTTGTTTTTAAAAATATTTTTTCTCTTAATTTATTTTTAACTTTTTAGTACGTAGGTATAGATACCGACTACCTACCTACTACCTAAGTATTTAAGAGAAGGCATGATTTTTTAAAATATTTCACGGATATTTGATGTGATTATGATGGGTAAAGTGAAAGTCAAGGAAAATCAATCGACTCAGCATTTTCAAGTATTTTATCACAGAGATGCCGTGGCCACCTTCCAGCTTCATCACCAGTCACTAAATATCATCTAGGTGTAAAGTTCTCTTCAAGGCGAATCAATCGAGCCCAAACTCGGTAGAGTTACGTTGATTTATCACAAAGATGCCGTGGCCACCTTCCAGCTTCATCATCAGACCCTGAATATCATCTAGGTGAAAAGTTCTCTTCAAGACGAATCAATCGAGCCCAAACTCGGTAAGGTTATGTTGATTTATCACAGAGATGCCGTGGCCACCTTCCGGCTTCATCATCAGACCCTGGATATCATCTAGGTGAAAATTTATCTTCAAGACGAATCAATCGAGCCCAAACTCGGTAGGGTTATGTTGATTTATCACAGAGATGCCGTGGCCACCTTCCAGCTTCATCATCAGACCCTGAATATCATCTAGGCGTAAAGTTCTCTTCAAGACAAATCAATCGAGCCCAAACTCGGTGGGGTTATGTTGTTTTATCACAGAGATGCCGTAGCTACCTTCCGTCTCCATCATCAGACCAGCTCCATGGTACTATATTATTGTATTGTCACCGAAGATACATAAGTACACCAAATTTAAGTCCAATCGGACACCGGGAAATGGGTCTAATTTAGCTTCCAAGATTCCACCCGAACATACATAGTTACATACATACATACATACATTGCAAATTAAATAAAAGCTTGTAAAAAAAATTATTATAAACCAAAGCGGCGAAAGGCAAAAACATTTAAAAAAAATGTCATATCTCATAAAATATCCAAAATGGTAGAACATACATAGGGGTTCAATAGATGGGCAGTGAGGTCCTCTACCCTGATTCGTTTGATCCATCGGTAGTGAATCACCCTGATATAAGTCGTATATACAAAAGAAAGGGACAAACTTCGTTCTGGGTCGGTCAACAGGGCCGTTCTGCGCAGTCAATTTATATTACGTCTATGAGCAAGCGTAAAGTGCGGGTTTATGTCACACTGACAGCTATACAATAATATACGTTCGTTGTCTATTATTGCACGCCGTGTAATAAAGTCATACACGGTATCGTAATATACTAAAATGCAAAAGTATTATTTATTACTCTGATGATGTTAGAACTGATACAAATTGTATTAAGTGATTTATATAGAAATGACTTTTACTAAAATATTTTTCCAATACCGACGATGCTATTGCAGATACACATTGTTTTGTTTTATTAAATTGTTCATTACTAATTTGTATTCATCTTCGAATTATATAATAAACTAGAAGTGCCCCGCGGCTTCGCCCGCGTTAAAGAATTCTTTTATTTACTTAAAACTTTTATAACTTATGAAAAAACCTTTCTATCATAAAAGACATTAAAGATTTATTAAAGAAGTAAAAGCCAAATCGGTTCACCCGTTTTCAAGCTATTTCGTGACTAAGGGAAATAGGGTTTTATATTTATAAGACCCGAAAAACCATATTCATTTTCAGACTTTTTTACCAACCCCTTGCAAAAATCCTGCAACACGTATTTACCTATTTATTTACAGAAGTACTTAAGTAAATCTATAAGTTTATATATATAATTGAAAATAATAAGTAATATCCGGGGGGAATTACTTATTATTTATTAGAAAATCCTTTTTACGCGGATGCCTACGTAATAACAACTATCTGCATTCTAAATTTCAGCGCAATCCGGAACAATATTGATTTTCAGACTTGGCTACCCCACCCTCTTAGGGTGGCATTTTGAAAAAGCCTGAAACTCGTATTTACTTATTTACAAAATTATTTGTGTGAAATGTCGAATAAAATGACTATCCAAACTTTGAACCCCCGCTTCAACCCCTTAAAGAGTGAATTTCGAAGAATCCTTTCTTAGCGGATACCTACATCAAAATAACTATCAGCTTGCCAAATTTCAGCAAAATCCAAAACAATATTGATTTCACGCTTTGTTACCACTGCACCCTTTTAGGGGTGGCATTTTGAAAAAGCCTGAAACACGTATTTGCTTATTTATTTACTAAAGTACTTGTGTGAAGTTTCGAATAGAAAAGACTATATCTTATCTTGTTTCTCCATACAAACTTTGAACCCCCGTTTCATCCTCTTAAGGGCTGAATTTTAGCAAATCGTTTCTCAGAAAGAACTAACGTCGTAATAACTATCTGCATGCCAAATTTCAGCGCAATCCGAATGAACACTAATATCAGACTTTGTTACCCCAGTTCACCCATTTAGGGGTGGCATTTCGAAAAAGCCTGAAACACGTATTTGCTTATTTATTTACTGAAGTACTTGTGCGAAGTTTCGAATAGTAAAAACTATCTTATCTTTTTTCTCCACACAAACTTTGAAACCCCGTTTCATCCTCTTAAGGGGTGAATTTTAGAAAATCGTTTCTCAAAAGGAACTAACGTCGTAATAACTATCTGCATGCCAAATTTCAGCGCAATCCGAAACAATATTGATTTTCAGACTTTGTTACCCCCATTTCACTCCTTAGGGGTGGAATTTCGAAAAAGCTTAAAACACGTATTTACTTATTTATTTACTAAAGTACTTGTGTGAAGTTTCGAATACAAAAAACTATCTAATCTTGTTTCTCCATACAAACTTTACCCATTTCATCCCCTAAAGGAGTGAATTTTGGAATATTCTTTCTTAGTACACTCCTACGTACTAAGACAAATATACCCTCCAAATTTCTAGTCTCTACAACCAGCGGTTTAGGCTGTGCGTAGTCTGTCAGTCAGTCAGTCAGTCAGTCAGTCAGTATATCACGACAAAGATTTTTATGGTATTAGATATTAAATAATGTAAAATGACTTATCTGAATAAATATAAAACATGCCTCGAAGAGACCACGAACAAAAAAAACACGGCAGAATTTCTTTAAGGAATCTATGCACAAATGTTAACCATTAACCAAAAAATTAGATCAATTTTTAACTGGAACACATTGATAGCTTAATCAGTGACTGAGTTCCGAGTACTTCCGAGTAGTTCCGAGGACGCGCGATTTTGCTCCTGACATTGGGTCAACATTTGCGCATAGCTTCCTTGAAGAAATTCTTTGGTGTTTTTTTTTTGTTCGTAAGCTCCACACGATTAGTGTATTTAGCCAGTGTCAAGTACAAAAATTCTTCAAGTTTTTATGAATTCAAGTCATGTACATTTTAAAAATGTTAATAAATTTTAAATACTGTCAGTAATGACAATTGTATGAGACATATTTATTGATGGTCAAATATGCGTGCGTTCAGAAATGTATGCTTACGAGTTTTTGGCGGTAAAGTGGAAAAGTGTGTGTGATCTAATTGTATTTTTTCCTAAAACTGGTGTTCTTCCGCGTGTTAGCGTGTAATAAATGTGGATTATTAACCATTAAGTGCCGGCGAATATGTGCGAGTGTAGGGAAACAGCACAATGTTTAAAAACATGCTATTTGCGTTCTCACCAAAATTCCACTAAAATTCTTCAGTAAACACCACATCTTTACTGAAGGTATGACTTAGACTAGACTTTTACTTGAAAACTAAGCTGAAATGTAACTTTAACCCATCTCTACGACTAAAATTGATAAAAGTTGAAGAATTTTAATACTTAACACTGGCTTAATACAGTGGAGCGCCATAATTAAATTAAAAAATGTATGCTAACAAGCAATCAAGACAATAATCATCAACGCCTAATCAATTTTATATTTTGTCAGAATGTAGGATACAGAGATATGCAAGAATGTGATAGCCAATTTATGAGTGCCGTATATTGTATCACATGAGTAAAGGTTCCTTCTTTACTCATGTGGTATGTATAGAGTTTTATCCATAAGGCAAAAAAAATTAGACTAGAAATATTAGAAAATTATTAGTTATGTACTATAAGTAAGTATACTTATTCAGAGTTAAAATTAAATATTACTGGTGATTATATTTTTACAATTAAAATTAAACTCAATCGAACAAATTTCAAGTCAATAACTTATCTATAACAATAATAACATTGTTTCGTTGCATCATGTCTTGCTGACACGCGGTTGAAGTACTTGATTGTTGTATTTTTATTCTATTTCTGTATTTCCATAACTTTGATTATTTATATGATAATCAAAGTGCCATATTACATTACTAAACTTAATATCTCTTTTGTATTCATTGTATAACGTTCATAAAAGCCCAAATTTAGTTCATCTAAAAGGTAACACGACATTCATTGTCTGTTAGGTGGTACGAAGTTCGCCGGGCCAGTTAGTAAGTATATAAAAAAAAATTTACTGAACTTGTACTGAAAATGACTAGCGTAACATTTGAAGTCGGTTTATTTTGTTTTGTAAACGGTCTTAAAATATGTAGGAATCATTTTGGAGAGTGTGCTACTGGACTTTGATCGCACGAGCTAATTCCGCCGCCACCCAGGGATCACGTGTAGGGTAGTTTATCTTCTAATCTTACGGACGCAGTCTGGCAAAAATGATCTTCCCGTTGGTGACAATAAACAACGAAAACTACAATCTGCAAGTGAAAGAGACGTAAAAAGTTAATGAATAATAGCACTATTCAGTCTAATTTAATATAAAATCTATTTTGTTTCCTGCTACATACAGCTATGCAACTTATACCTACTTATCTACTAACCACATAGTATAAAACAAAGTCGCTTTCCGCTGTCTGTCCCTATGTATGCTTACATCTTTAAAACTACGTAACGGATTTTGATGCGGTTTTTAATAGATAGATTGATTCAAGAGGAAGGTTTATATGTATAATACATGCATAATATTGTAGAGAAACACTGATCATTTTAGAGGTTTCTAATGTGATGTCGTAAATACACACATTTTTTTGCGCTAACATTGCAAACGCTGGCTGAACCCTACACGATAGATCAAAATAATATATTACAGTATTGTACGCCTTAAAATGGTCTACAAAAAAGACCGCAATGGTATATGTCTTTCTCTTAACTTCCAAGGCTATTTTCTACTATACACTGTACAGTATTCATCCTTATCCAAATAATTACGTTAATTACCTTGGTCACATAATATTGATAAAATTTTCCATTACAGTATATAATATAAATGAAATTTTAAAAGAAATCACAGATTTAAAATTATGCGCATCAAAATATTTGAAGCGACACAACAGCTTAGTCAATAGTTACTACGTAAACATTATTGGCTTCGATATATCTGTAGATCTCAACCGATATAAATCAATTTGATATCAATAAAGTTTGATCTATCGTATAAAACTAGCTGTGCCCCGCGGCTTTTCTCGCGTAATACAAAGTATCCTATGGCCTTATCCATAAATAAATACCTACTGCCTTTCCCTGTGCAAAATTTAAGCTAGATCGGTCCAGCCGTTTGACCGTAAAGAAGTCCCAAACAAACAAATATACAAATTGTGAACAGGCTAGGCCTAGAATGGAATGATTCCCGAGAGCTGAGCTGCCAGAGCACCGTAATATTATGGCGGTAGATTTTTTCCTTGATGGTGGTAAGCTACTTTTTGTAGCAAGTCAGGCGGAACATCGATATAATGATCCACTACCTGTATACGAACACCCATGATTCATGAATGCACATAAACTTGAGAAAAACAATTGGTATATAGCTAGGATTATAACCAGCGACCGTCAGGTTAGAAGTAAATGTAACTATCCTTTACGTCAACAGGCCGTCCAATATTATGTATCAATTTCAGCTATGCGAAACCAGAGCGGGCTGCTAGTTGGTAGTTGTATCTAAGCACGCAACTATGGGCAAATTTGAAAAATGAGGTAAACTAATTTTGACTTCATTGCACCTTTTTAACATGAACCGCATAACTTAGGTCAATAAAATTTGCAGAATTGAGTAATATCGAAGTTTTTAAAATAGCTATGAAAAAAAACTGTTTTTTTTATGTATTGGCTTCGAAAACTTTATGTAGTAGCAATGACATTTTGTAAGTTTATTATTCGATTACATTCCCGGGTCATAAACGCCCCGTCATTTATAAGGCATTGACGGAGCCGAAGCCAACATCAAGAGGCCCTTCAAAGCAAGGCAAGCCCGGGGTCAGAGGGTCTCATTTAGTCCTCACGGAATAGGGGTACGCGGTGTCGCCACTCACTGTCGGCTCGCCACAAAGCCGCCCCTGCGGGTAAAGTTATAAGTTTATTTATTATTATGAAACTATTAATTTTTTGAGTAAAATAATAATACTTCTTCTAAATAATAATCTTTAGAACGATTATTTGCCTACATTTACAAAAAAAAATACGATCCTTGCGTTCCGCAGAAAAAAAATTGTGGACCAAATTGGCGGTTGCTAATAATATTGAAAAAAATATAATATCTTATAAACTATCCAAAATCGTGGAACATACATGGGGTTTAATGGATGCGCAGTGAGGTCCTCTATCACTCTGCTTCGTTCGCTCCATCGGTGCTGAATCATCCTGTATATATGTATACAGGCCGAATCAGCATCGATGGATGGCATGGCATGATGTTAGGTGCTATCCAGTATGGAAGACGAGGTGGGATAGTTGCGCTCTGTGAATTTGACGACAGTCGACAAACAAAACAGACGACAAAGACCAGGGGAGAGACTGTACTTTCCTTATGTAATACAGAAAGTAAAGTCTCTCCTGCTCTCTTCAAAAATATGAAAAAATTATTATTTACTAGAATTTTTACAGATTCGAGCAAATTAAAATGTAATAATTTTAACAAATACTCATCCCTCTGCTGAATGTTTTGGCAAATTATGTGCCAGGGTAGACTTTTTCTCGTGAAATTCGATATTATTGTAAAAGTGTTTATTATAAGCAAATAATATTAAGTATACAGTAATCAATGCACAAATTATAATATGTATTTAATTAAAATTTGGGGTTTAGATAAATCAGAAAACTGACCAGGAGAGAGACCACGTTCAGTTTGCGATATCCGCAATTTAGGGATGTCATGATCAAAAAAACTGACAATCAATGCAAAAATCCCTGACCCTTGCAGCGTCGTTAGTATTGAATTAAATGAATTGCGATTACAATTCAGATCGCAATCATTAAAATCATGAACACAATAAGTTTAATATTACAAAATGCCAGGGAGAAGACACAAAATATGGAGGACACAATTTGTCGAGAATATTTTCCATAAAAAAACCGGCCAAGTGAAGTTGGACTCGCCCAGGGGCCTTATTCAGTATGACCATTTTAAAGTCTTCCCGTGCCGTGTTACGTTATCTCCGCGTTATGATATTCTCTATGCCAATTAAAACGCGGTTGGGTAAGGTTATGAGCGCGTTTTGAGCTGTCAAAATATCGTGACATATGAGGACGTGTAACGCGCGCGTTTTGTATAATTTACCTATAGTGTGGCATTACAGAATACAATTTTTCAATAACGTGACGTGGCGCGTTAAGGAACGCGTTATCTCATTGGTCATACTGAATAAGGCCCCAGAGCTTAAGGGACAAACTTAACTTGGAGTTCGGTCAACTATGTATAAAATAAATCACACAATACAATTACAATATAACAATTTTATTTATTTACCTTATTTAAAGGTTAGTTCCAATTATGCTAGACCCCTAAATTGTTTAAGCGCTCATATAACTCAGAGGTCTATCTTAATTGGCATAATCTATTATTTATACACCTAATAGGAACTATACATTTTAGTATCTGGTATACATTTCAACTTGCTAAGTCTACCCGTTCCTGAGAAAATCGGTGGTGACACACGGACAGACGAACAGACAGACAGATGGACAGACGGACAAAAAAGTGATCTTATAAGGGCTCCTATTTTTAGGCATTTTTACCTTTTGAGGCACGGAACCTAAAAAAATTGAAAATTAAGGTAAATTTTTGTACTTACAAGTTTTGACGAAAATCTAAATTTGCCCATATCTTTTTATCGTGTTGACTCAGGACCTTGTTTTATACACCTAATAGGGACCATAGACTTCAGTATCTGGTATAACTTTCAACTGGCTAGGTCCACCCGTTCCTGAGAACACGGTGGTGACGCAGTAAGACGAACAGACAGACAAACAGACAGATGGACAGGCTGACAATAAAGTGATCCTTTTTTTTTCTTTTGAGGTAGGGAACCATAAAAATTATGGTGTTTTCTTGTTAACATTCTGATTATTATTTATATTAATTCATAAAATACATATAACAAATTAGGGAGTTTTAAGGAATTTAAATCTGCATAAAGTTACTGATTTACTGTAAATAAAAACTGGCCAAGTGCAAGTCCGACTCGCACTAGTAGGATTCCGTAACACAGTAGAGTATTTTATAAATAATATTTCGCCACCAAATATTAACTTTGTTTTTCATGGAGTTTATATGAATAACAAAGTTATATTTGCGGTCGCTATATCTCAAAAACTACTGACTGTATCTCGTTCAAACCAACTTTCGTTGAATGTTTTAATATAGATGTATATATGGGTATATCTACAGCATATATATTTTTTAGATTTTTCACTCCCTTACTTTAACAGCTAGAGGTGCGGGGAGGGGGGGGGGGGACACACATTTTACCACTTTGGACGTGCCTATCTTTCAAATTATTGACTTTGAGAAAAAATGGTTTTAGGAACCTCATTGTAATTTTCAAAGACTTATCTATAAACACCCGGCACGGTTTAGGTTTGATTATTACTTTTTTTTTTAATTTCAGTTCCATGTATGTTCCAGGGAGCCCCTTCTTAATATATATATATATTTTATTTTTATATAAAAGTCGTAAAGCGGTTCACAGAATACACCTACGTACTAAATTTTAACTGTGTAGTTCTTATAGTTTCGGAATAAAGTGGCTGTGATATACGGACGGACAGACAGACAGACATGACGAATCTATAAGGGTTCTGCTTTTTGCCATTTGGCTACGGAACCCTAAAAACTGGAAAGGGACAAGCCAGGGTAGAGACATTTTGCGTGTTTGCGGTGCGATTGTGACAAAACTCAGTTAATTAATGATTTGAAATTGAGTGCCCATATTTTATAGTAAATGCAATATAATTAATTATACTAACATCATTTATCATGAATTTTTAAGAAAAGTATGATTATATTATATAATGGCCATCACGAGGACCTCCTATCAAAGAATGACCCAATTACAATTTTTTTTTCTACGTCTTGTTCTCCCCGAATATAGGACGGATTACAATATGCGCTGAAGATGTACTAGCAAGGAGTTCCACCAGTTTTTAAAAGCTTCGTTGTAATTTCACCCTCTTTGGAAGCTTTTTCGTTTTTAAGCTGTCTGAGAGCCAACACGATTTCGTCCAAGCTGGCAAATGTTCGGTGTTACTGGCGGGTGATACTGGATCGGGATCCTCCAGATGGGGTTCGGGACAGGCCGCTTGCGATTTATATAATTGGTCGTGAATCTCCTTTTTAGAAAGAAGCGACGACATTTCCTACGTGGTTAACCACGTTAACTTTGCTACAATGTTAACTTTGTCAGATAGTTTCGACCCACCTGTAGGAGACTTCTTAAATAAAGCGTGTGTTGGGCTCCTAGGGTCACATCTAACCAGCTTGAAATCTACTAAGGAACCTAAACTCAACTGTAATACCGTACCTACGTGTATCAAATGGCGCACATAGTTTACGTATACTTCTCAATGTTTAATATTTACTTAAACGTCTCATTTTTAGGGTTCCGTACCCAAAGAGTACCAACGGAACCCAAGACATAGTAATCTATAGACCACATTTACACAGTGCGGTATATTATTATTATTAAGTATACTATGATTAATGAGAGACTGCAGCGTAGATTTGCGAGATATGTATATAAACGACAGTCTGGGTACTATCCGTACCATTTCCCATCTCTGTTTGTATCAGGCATGATGGGAGTTTTAACATTGAGACTACGGCGCAAGTTGTTGCCGGTTGTACACGACGTACTCATACTACTAGGTTAAAATGACAACCCGCATGTGTTAGCGTGTATAAATATGTTTGTTCCGGAGCACTACAGACGCACGGGCCGCCGTCGGCACAGGCTATTCGTATGTCCAGATTGGCACACTCTCCGTGTTGGGCATGCCGCATGCGCCCACGTTGCGAACGATGTCTGTTATCAATGAGTTCGTGCATCGGTTCCAATATGTTGACATATTTAACGATAACTTGAGTGTTATTATTAATAACTTTAGAATATTTTTAAGTTTAAATAATTAGTTTATTACTTGTAATAACTTAAATAGCGTTTTGGCAATGCTGTAAGCTTACTATTTTCTGAAATAAATAAATACGTTATACAGAAGACCGAAAAGTACAACCGGCCCCTGCGCTTAGCATTAGTAGGCCTTCGACTCAATTGAAACCTGGGCCCCTAGACAAAATCCATTTTCCTGCTTGCCTTCACGCTAACGCAATTTCAAAATGTATGGGAATGACATTTTTGTTGCGGAAACATAGGAATATGGATTTTGTCTTGGGGCCCAGGTCCGTTCTGGAGTCCTTGAAGCGTTGCTAAGTCTACTGACGATATTTCGAAGTGATGAGATGTCTATTTGACGCAACCATGATCGTACAAGTACAGAACCAGCGTAATAAACATATCCACTTGCTCTGATGAGTAACACGGGGATGTCATATTCCCGAAATTGTTCACTAATGCTTTGAAAGATATGTTTAAGACGCTGGACTTGAATCGCGGCATCAATATTAACGGCAAGTACATATCTCACTTACGATTTGCAGATGACAGCAGCATTCGGGAAACTCCGCAGTATCTAAAGTCCATCATTTTAAATCAAAACAGTCCATCAGACCCAGGAGAAACACCACATTCTAGGTTCAGTCACCACCTTCTTATTTCATTTTTCCTTACCTCTATTCAAACAATCGACAAAAAGGAAGCAGTTCCGCCGAATATAAAGTGTGGAAGCATTATATAGCGACGTGGTGTGTTGCAGTGTGCGGCGGGGGCGGGCGTGTTCGAGCTGCAGATACTAGAGTTCTCTAACTACCGGCTGGAGCTGGCGTCGGGCGCATGCTGCGGCGGCGCGGCGCCGGCGGCGGCACGCGCGGGCTGCGACCACGCCTGCCGCACAAAGTTCACGCTCTGTCTCAAGGAGTACCAGTCCGTGGCGGCGCCCGGCGCCTGCTCCTTCGGCCACAACGCCTCGCCCGTACTCGGCACCGACTCCTTCACGCTCGCCGAGCCGCTCTACACGCTGGCGCTGCCCTTCTCCTTCCGTTGGACGGTACGTTACGTCGCGAAGTGGTCGTCGCTTTGTCGCATCGCTTCCGACATTTTTTCGCGGGTGAAACTGATCGCGCTCGTGTTGTCTGTTGCAGCGATCCTTCACCCTGATCCTGCAGGCGTACGACGACACCGAGTACCCGGAGCCAGGTGAGTGTGAGCCGCCGGCGCCGGGAGGGCGAGCGTACGGAGCGAGGTCGTCTGACGAGCGGTCTGTTGCAGAAGGTGGACTGATCGAGGAGGCGTGGTGGTCGGGCATCGTGGAACCGAGCGCCGAGTGGCACGCGCTGCGGTACGCGGGCGCGGCGGCCGCCGTCGCGTACCGCGTGCGCGTGCGCTGCCAACCCAACTACTACAACACCACGTGCACCACCTTCTGCCGGCCGCGCGACGACAAGTTCGGACACTACGCCTGCTCGCCGGCGGGCGACAAGCAGTGTCTGCCCGGCTGGCAAGGGGACAACTGCGAGAAACGTGAGTTCGCCGCTAGACTCTAAAACGCTTCGCTGCCCGAAACGTACCGGCGGTGTTCTGACCGTTCCGTTTGCTTACAGCCGTGTGCAAGGAGGGCTGTCATCCGATCCACGGGCGCTGCGACCGCCCCGGCGACTGCGAGTGAGTTCTGTGATTCGTCCGGTTCTCGTGACCGACCGTGGTACCCGACGCGTGTAACGATCTGTTCGTGTTGACAGCTGCCGGCCCGGATGGCGCGGGGCGCTGTGCGCGCAGTGCACGCCCTACCCGGGCTGCAAGCACGGGTACTGCAACGGTTCCTCATGGGACTGCACCTGCGACACCAACTGGGGCGGCATCCTGTGCGACCAGGACCTCAACTACTGCGGCACGCACGAGCCTTGCCAGCACGGCGGCACCTGCGAGAACACGGCGCCCGACCAGTACCTGTGCCGCTGCGCCGACGGCTTCTCGGGCGCTGACTGCGAGCGCGTGGACAACCCGTGCGCGCCCGCGCCCTGCGCGCACGGCGCCTGCAGCCTGGCCGGCGCGCCGGGCGGCTTCTCCTGCGCCTGCGAGCGCGGCTGGGGCGGCGTGCTCTGCGACCTCGACCTCGACGACTGCGCCGGCGCGCCGTGCCGCCACGCCGGCACCTGCCACGACCGCCTCGACGGCTTCACCTGCGACTGCGCGCCCGGCTGGACCGGGCCCACCTGCGAACGAGGTGAGCCTCGCATCTCGCCGACCGAGGCCCGCGTGCGCGTAGAGCGTGCGGTGTGTCTCACCTCCGGCGTGTTGCAGACGTGGACGAGTGCACCGAGCGCGGGCCGGACGGCGGCGGCGTGGAGGCGGCGGAGGGCGTGGAGGGCGCCGAGAGCGCGGCGGCGCTGGGTCCGTGCGTGAACGCGGCGCTGTGCAACAACACGGCGGGCGGGTACTCGTGCGCCTGCCTGGCTGGCTGGACGGGCCGCGACTGCGAGACCAACGTGGACGACTGCGTGGGCCAGTGCCTGCACGGCGCCACCTGCATAGACCTGGTGGACGACTTCCACTGCGCGTGCGCGGCGGGGTACGCGGGCCGCACCTGCGCCGTGGACGTGGACGAATGCGCGCCGCGCCCGTGCCGCCACGGCGGCGAGTGCGTGGACCTGCCCAACGCCTACCGCTGCATCTGCCCCGTCGGCTTCTCCGGCACCAACTGCGAGGTACTCCCCTCCCGCGCCCCGCTCTAATGTCACCCCACTCTCCGCCCTGCTCTAATATCACCTTACTCTCCGCCCCGCTCTAATGTCACCCCAATCTCCGCCCCGCTCTCACGTCGCACTAACACCACTAACCGACTTCTGCTTCTAGCTCTCCTCCTGCCACGGACGCTACTGCAAGGTGAGTTCACATCGTATCTGCGCTTATCTATCGTCTGTGCTCGCTTCCTCACGGCATGCTCTTATACCCTATTTTACTAACCGACTTTAAAAGAGGGCGTGGTTCTCGATTCGAACGACATTTTAAGTCGGTTTATTTTTCGTTTTGTGAACGATCTTATATAAGATACTCTACTCGATTAAAAAAAATGGGAACATCATCATATAAAAGATAATAATACTACGTAGCATCGTACTGTCCATAATTGGCTGAGAAGATGCGTAACATACGAAAAACATAACCTGGAGGAGATACATTATATGTCTATAATAATACTGGTTATAATATTAAAATAAAACTACCTTTAGAACCTACATTAAAAATGTAATAGGTATTGCTGCAAACAAATATTGGAGTTTTGGCGGGAACGTGGAAAAGTGTGTGTGATCACATTGTATTTTTTCCTAAAACTTGTGTTCTTCCGCGAGTTAATATGTAATAAATGTGGATTATTATTCCATTAAGTGCCGGTGAATGTGTGCGAGTGTAAGGGAACAGCACAATGTTGAAAAACATGCTATTTGCGTTCTCACCAAAATTCCACTGAAAATCTTCAGTAAACACTACATCTTTACTGAAGGTATGACTTAGACTAGACTTTTACTTGAAAACTGACCTGAAATGTGACTTTGATGATCTCTACGACTAAAATTCATAAAAACTTGAAGAATTTCAATACTTGACACTGGCTAAATACACTAATCGTGTGGAGCCATAATAAAACTAAAAAAAAAGAAACAAATATTGAATCCCAGCAAACATTAAATAAAAGAGCTGTTTCGAATGGTTATTAATTAGGTGTCTTTTTTTAGGTTTTCGTACATCAAAATGAAAGAAGTCTGTCTGTCGGTCCGCCTGTCCGTCTGTCAATACCCTTTTCCTCAGGAACACGTAAAGGTTGAAACTTAACGCGATCAAAAGATATGACCGTTTAAAAAGCAATAATTTTTTCATCCCATCTATTCGAAAAGTGACGGTTTGTTCCTCGATAAGTGCGCGCAAAATAGGTCATTTCTGCCCTAGGGCGGGAAAGTATTTTTTTTATTTATGGCTTATGACTGTAATTTTATAGTGCCATGTCTAAGGAGGTTCGATAATAATATTTTACGGGAAATGTTATTGTCCTATCAACTAGATAGCGCGCCACGCTTGATGAATAAAAAAAGCTCGTGAAGCTAAACATTTAATTATTATGTTTCTTTGAAGTGTTTCACACTTTATATTTTTGTAAATTGTTAAACACAATCCAAAATTTCATCGTACCGACGGGACTTGAACCCGCAACCTCCGGAATAACATGTTCCGGTGCTTTGCCAATTAAGCAGCTTAATTGGCAAAGCACCGGAACATGTTATTCCGGAGGTTGCGGGTTCAAGTCCCGTCGGTACGATGAAATTTTGGATTGTGTTTAACAATTTATAAACATTTAATGTTATAAAACAATACCATATATACATAATATAATATATATAATACAGAAAAAAAAGTTTAAAACGCGTGGCACAATACACTGATAGTGTGGTAGCCAGGATGAAAAAAAAAGAAGCGCGCGAACTGTCGTTTATAGTATAGTGAATTTAAAAAAAGAATCTCGTATGTAGAAGAATACAATAAGCGCTCGAATCAATACTAGCCATGCGCAGAATACCTCACTACAAAGAAATCGTTCAGTACTTCAGTCCATCACCGCGAACTACTTCAGTCTTTTAGTTCAGTACTTCATCTACTTCAGTTGCTTAAAATTTGAGTTTATCAGTCGGACGAGGATTGAATGGATTGGCTTGGCATAGTCTCAGTGCGCGAGTCAGTGCCTGAATTAAACAGAACGATATGCCGATTAATACAATAGAGTGTGACAGCTACAATGCCATCGGTAGCTGCAGTCATTGGCGCTGATGGCGCGCGCGCCACTTTACTATGAATTACGATTTTAATCTATCTATGATCCTTATTACTATAGAGGTAAAGTAATATGAGTTTAAATTAAATTTCTTTTATTAGCGCTACATGACTTAGCGTTCAGCAGTAATCGGCAGAAATCGGCGAGTCGGCTGTTGAAGTATTTTATTATCTTTCTCGAATCGAATACGAAAATTTCAAGCGACGAAGTAGATGAAGTAATTGGACTACTGAGTATAGATTAGGCAAGTGAAGTACAGAGTGAATGACAAGAAACAACTGAAGTACTTCAATTGAGTCAGTCGTTCGCGAACTACACACGCCTAATCAATACGAAGTCCTCCTCGCATTAATTTTTTGTTGCAGTGCTAAATAAAATTCATAAAGAAAATGAGTTCTGATAACGAATGTATTTCTAGCGAATTATCAAGAACTGGCCAAGTTCAGGCAACCTTCTTGGAGTATATACCCGATGCTGATATCGACAGTCAATACTAATAATAATATTCAAATCAGGACCTATACAAAATTGGAAGCATATCTTCAGAAGGACATAAACCAAATAAATCAAAAGTGCTTGTGTATGTGGTGTGTGTATATGTGTCATACGTGTTTGGTTTAGTTGTGTTAGTCTCTTTTTTAGTTAATATAGTGTTGAACTTAATTTGAGCCTTTTATTTCCTTTTCTCATAGAGGGGGATGAAAAGCAGAGTGTAAAACTCGGCTGCAATATTATTTTCTCTCGGCCGACGTACTTTAAATCCCTCGCTACGCTCAGGATTCTACTTTAGAATCCCTCGCTACGCTCGGGATTCTACTCTAGAAACCTTCGCTTCGCTCTGGATTCAAAATAGCGGCCTCGTAGAAATGTACTATATTGCACCCTTGTTATAGAATCTACTATTGCATATTTTGCGATTTCAAAAGGGAATCAAAACCTATAGAGTACTTCCCGTTGACCTAGAATCATGAACTTTGGCAAGGATCTTGCAGCACTTGGAAAAAAGGAAAACACCTGAAAACAGTAAACATGTAGTTTAATGACCAAAAAAGTGAATTTACTATTACAAACTTATTATTTGCCATTAGAGTCTAGGTTTAGGTCTAGAGATTGAAAGGCAATTGATTTTTTTTTATTTTTAGTTACCCTACTAGTTCTACTACTAGTTAACCTAGTTGTCCTTTAACCTAGTTTGAGAAGTTGGTACGGAACCCTCAGTGGGCGAGTCCAAATCGCACTTGACCGGCTTTTAACCGACTTCACAAAAAAGGAGGAGGTTCTCAATTCGTCTATATGTTTTCTTTTTCTAGGTTTTTTTTTGTGTATATATGTTACGCGATTACTCCGTCAATTCTGAACCGATTCGAATGATTCTTTTTGTAATCTTTAGGGTACGTTTTCGAAGTGGTCCCATTGTAATTTTATTGAGATCTGATTAGTATCTCCAGAGATATAGAGATAAATACCTCAAACATAGGAGAATGTAATGGTTTTAGAAGAAGCGTCCCAAGAAGATTATACACAATGGAGGTTGCTATTGCATATGCTTGAAGACTAAAAAATATGACCTTGAATAATGTTTTTACATCTTTCTTGACATTGACATTATTATTGACATTATTATTACTAGTGGATATTTTCACTAGCGCGGCATTAGAACTAAATTTTTTAGGGTTCCGAACCCAAAGGGTACCAAATGGACACTTTCTGAGACTTTGCTATCCGTTCGTGGGTCCGTCCGTCCGTCCGTACCTTACAGATCTGTATCTTCTTAACCGTAATAGGTACATACTTGAAATTTTCACAAAGTATACATCCGTCAGTGTATAACGGCCCAGACACGAAATTTTATAGATGCATGTAATTTAATTATTATACTTGTGAATAAAAATTAAATTATTATTAAAAATTAAATTAAATTAATTAAAACTTGTTTTGCACTAAAAAGGGTCAAATAAATTATTTAAAAAAAAATAAACCGACTTCCTAACCACAAACAGGTACTCAAACGCAAAAAATTGAGGATTTCTGTATGTAAAAATAAAATTTACTGAAAACCTTCAGTAGGTACCTATCGGCCACATTTTTACTGAGGGCATGACTTATACTGGACTATGACTTCAACTCAACCAGAAATGTGACTTTGACTCAACTTTACGACTTGCATCTAGAAAAACATTAATTTTAAAATTGTATAAACATTTTAATACTTTGAAACTGGCTAAATACACAAAACGTGAGGAGCCATCACGAAACAAAAAAACAAATTATAGGTTAAGGTCTTCATGGAAATTATTTAAAGGAAGAGCGTACCGTGTGACCACAGGACGACCGCGACCACTGCGCCGGGTCGCCGTGCGGCAACGGCGCGGCGTGCTACACGGCGCAGAGCGACTACTACTGCCACTGCGCGCCGGGCTGGGCCGGCAAGAACTGCACGCAGCGAGCCGCGCGCGACCCGCCGCCGGACGAGTGCGCGCCTGACCCCTGCCGCAACAACGGCACCTGTATCCGCGGCACCGCGGACTTCGCCTGCGTCTGCCGCGACGGCTGGACGGGTGAGCCCTCGGACCCCTCGCGGCGACCGCGGCGTCCTAGCCGGCCGACTGACGCCCACCTTCTGTCCGCAGGCAAGACGTGCACGGTGGCCGCGGAGGCGACGGGCCGCTGCCCCGAGGGCCTGTGCCGCAACGGCGGCACGTGCGTGCGCGAGGGCGGCGCGTGGCGGTGCGCGTGCGCGGCCGAGTGGAGCGGCCCGGCGTGCGACACGCCCGCGCCGTGCCCGTGCGCTGCGGGCGGCACCTGCGTGCCGGCGGGCGGCGCGGGCGGCTGGCGCTGTGCGTGCCGCGCGGGCCGCTCGGGCGCACGCTGCGAGCTGGCGGCGGACCCGTGCGCCTCGGCACCGTGCCGCAACGGCGCGCGCTGCGTGCGCGGCGCCGAGTGGTGGGCGTGCGAGTGCGCGCCGGGCTGGGCGGGTGACACGTGCGAAGCGCGCGAGGCGGCCGCATGCGAGCCGCTTTGTCCGCCGCCCGCCGCGTGCGTGCCGGACGCCGCGCGGCCCCGCGCCGCGCCGCGCTGCGTCTGCCCAGCGGAGCCGCACCACGCCGCGAGGAGATGTCTCGAGCGTGAGTCTGTCGACATTCTATTTTACTTCGTTATCGACATTTTTGCCTGTATCGGCGACCTTCCCTTCGGTGGGTCAATAACTATAAGCTTTCAAAGTACATCATCATCATAATCAGCCGGTGTCAGTCCACTGCTAGACGTAAGCCCCTCTCGAGACACGCCACTGAGCCCGATCTTCGGCTCTTCGTTTCCGATCACTGCCTACCGCTTTGCGTATATCGTCACTCCACCTAGTCTCAGGACGGCCTGCGCTACGTTTGGTGATTCGTGGTCTCCACTCTAATACAAATCTACCCCAATGGTTATCAGTTCTTCGGTAGATATGAACGGATTAGCAAACTGAAGTGGCTGCACTTCAGTTTGCTAATCCGTTGAGCTATGTCGATAACTTTAGTTCTCTGGCATATTAAATCGTTCCGGATTCGATCCCGCAGAGAAATACAGAGCATAACTCTCTCCATAGCTCGCTGAGCGGACCTTTAAATTAGTGCACCAGTTAAACTGTGAGTGTCCACGTCTCGATTCCGTGTGTCGACACGGGTAGGACGCACTGATTAAAGACTTTTGTCTTTAGACACTGCGGTATAGATAACGAGAAGACTTGACGGAGTTTTCTGAATGCTGCCCAGCCCAGCTGAATTCTTCTCTGGATTTCCCTTTCCTAAGTTGTGTTTGCCTAGTTGAAGCGTCTGCCCTAGGTAAACATACTACGTAACAATTGGAGTGGGATTCCATCTAAGGCAATCGGTTCCGGAACAACGTGCTCGTTGTACATGACTTTGTTTTTATCCAAATTCGTCCGGCGACTGCTGCGACAAGATGAATCAGCTAGCCCATTGAACATACTTTGTAGGTCTTGCAGTGTCTTTGCCATAATGACGATGTCATCTGCGAATTGTAAGTGAGAGATGTACTTGTCGTTGATGTAAATTCCCAATCTTTCCAGTTCAGCGTCTTAAACATATCCTCCAAGGCGTTAGTGAAAAATTTCTGGGATATGACGGTCCCCTGTCTCGGTCCTCGATGCAGGTGAGCATGTTTACTTTGCTGGTTCTGTGCGGTTTAGTCACAAAATGACAAAACCGCAAAATGACAAACGGTCGCTAATTGTCGAAAGAACAAAATGTTTAAAGAGCATTACGTCCAAGGCGCACAATGACCAGGAAGCAAAATATCCAAAGCTCAAAATGACGAAATGAACTGAGAGCAAAATGAACTTGTAGTCATCGTTGCAGGATTATACAGACATCCCATTACTACGATATATCGATCGATCGATATAAATAATAAATAAATCTTTCATTCAGGTAACTTAAGAAAACAGTACATGTTGTTCTAAGACCCATATTATCTATACTAATATTATAAAGAGAGAACATTTGTATGTTTGTAATGATTTGGCTCAATAACTACTGAACCGATTTTAAAAATTCTTTCACTAATATACAGAACGAACTTTCGAAATAAAAATAGGCTATATGTTATCCTGTTTAAATCAAAGGTACATCCGTGGAGACCTTTCTTACGAACGCTGCTCAATTTTTTCTTACGAACGCTGCTCAATTGAAAATAGATGGAAGAATATTTTGTATGGAAGAGTTGTACAACTTAATAAGACCTACAAAAAAGTCCGCGACAGCATTATGTCTATCCCTTAAGGTTGACCCACAGTAACCATTTTAATCTTTAATTTTTTGTTAAAAAATATAACATAAATTCCAAGGCTATTTTCAAGTATATAGTATTAATCCTTATCCAAATAATTACGTTAATTTGCTTGGCCACATATTATAGATTAAAATTATCCTTTACAGTATATAATTCAAATGAAAACTCTAGAAGATATCACGAATTTCACATACACGCATCGTAAAATTAATAAAATATTTGCAGTGAGACCACAGATTAGGTCATAGTTACTTCGAAAATATTATTATATAAGCTTAGCTATTCTTTAGATCTCCACTGATCACAATCAATTTATAGTCAATATGGTATAATAATATGATCTATTGTATAAAATAATATTGATCGATATATATAATAATATAATATTTTTAAGCCCCCCCGACTGATATATGTATAATCTTTTCATTAAAAGCATTCCAATGACTCCAATGACGTGTTCTCAAAACACGACATTTGAAATCTGAGCTGTAAGTTGGTTAGTATTTGAGTATTCTGTAGAGTCCAGGAGATGTCCCAGCACCAGATCAATGCTTCCATGTTCTTACAATATCGTTGAAGAAGAAGATTTTCGAATTGATAAGACCCATGAAAGTTGTTTTCATAGCGCAATTAACTAGAAAAAAACTCATTGTCTTATAACGAATGAATTAATTTTCATGAATCAAAGCTAAGAACACTCTCGATGAAAACTTCTATCAACCAAAAAAAAACTATCAATAATAAAATCAAAATCGATTCATCCGGTTGGGTGCTAAGATGCTAAAGACAGACACACATACACACGTTAAACGTATAATACCCCTACTTTTTGCGTCGGGGAACGCCGTGGCCCGGCGGCAGATGTTCTCCTTGGTGGTAAGCTACTTTTTAGGGTTCCGTAGCCGAATGGCAAAAAACGGAACCTTTATAGATTCGTTGTGTCTGTCTGTCTGTCCGTCCGTATGTCACAGCCATTTTATTCCGAAACTATAAAGACCACAGAATTGAAACTTGGTAGGTAGATGTATTCTATGAACCGCTTTCCAATTTTTATACAAAAATAAAAAATTGAAAAGTTTAAGGGGGGGCATCCCATACATAGAACTGAAACAAAACAAAAAATTCTTCAAACCTATACATGTGGGGTAGGATGGGGTGAATGTCTATGAATAGGTCTTTAAAAATGACATTGATGTTCCTAAAATCTTTTTCTCAAAGTCAATCATTTAAAAGATAGGCGCGTCTAAAGAGGTAAATGTGTGCCCCATCTAACTTTTAAAATAATGGAGTAAAAAATCTAGAAAAATATGTTCTGTAGATCTCAATAAAAACTTTCAACGAAAATTGGTTTGAACGAGATAGAGTCAGCAGTTTGTGAGATATAGCGACCGCAAAGATAACTTTGTTTTTCATATCTATGAAAAACAAAATTAATTTTTGGTGGCGAAAAATTAAAGTTATAAAATACTCTACTGTTACGGAACCCTACGAGTACGAGTCCAACTTGCACTTGGCCAGTTTTGGTAGATTTAATGATCCCACTACCTCTGTACGAAAACCCATAATTCACGAATGCACATAAAACTTTCATTAGCTAGGATTAGAACCAACAACCATCGGGTCAGAATCAGGGTAACTATCCTTTACGCCAAAGGGCCGTCCAATATCACTACGTAAGTATTATAAAACAAAGTCTATCACTGCGTCTGTCTGTCTGTTCGCAATAATTTCAATAGCTACTGAACGAATGGATTATCATGCGGTTTTCACCAATAGCCAGAGTGTTTATGAGGATGGTTTAGGTGCATAATTCGTTAAGGTTTTGTGTAAATTGGTTGAAATATGACGACGATTGTTATATCATCATCATCATCATCAGCCTGTATCGGTCCACTGCTGGACGTAGGCGTCTCCCAAATGTTATATACGTTAATATTGTATATTCGATGCAACAAATGCAAATTTTGTAGGTACCTATATATGTTCTACCCGTGCGAAGCCGGGGCGGGCAGCTAGTCTATATATATAAAAGAAAGTCGTGTTAGTTACTACACTTATAACTCAAGAACGTCTGGACCAAATTTTATGATATTTGTATTTTTGGATTTGTCTTTGTCAGGAATATGATAATAAGTATTAAAAACAATGAATAATTTTCCTAAAAAAATTATGTAAGAAAAAGTATTTTGCCAAAATGTTCCTGGGTTTCAAAACTGCCAATAATTTGATGTTCAATTGCTTAAACCGTCGACACGGTAAACCACAAATTAATAAGGGTCATCGCTCCACAGGATTAGTGTATTTAGCCAGTGTCAAGTATAAAAATTCTTCAAGTTTTTGTGAATTCAAGTTATGTAGATTTTCAAAATGTTATTAACGTAGAGAGTATACTCCCATCTACGGTTAATAAAGGAGACGCCCCATTTTCCATGGACATTTGCCCCACAGCAAAAGTGCAGGAATATCGACAAAAATTGAATCATTGCATAGGATTATTAATATCTATTGAGGACCCGTTAATGTTTTTATTCTGCATAGCGGGGTTTACAAGATATCAAATAAAACGATGAAAAAAATAACGCCCAAGTAGGTAATCAAGAACGTGATTATTTACTTACTACTAAAAGAAGGTAGTAAATTAATTACTTGGCGACTTACTGTGCTCATTTTGAGATGACTTAAGTGTTTACGTCTTTTGTGTTTTCCCATATTACGTATTTAAATATTTTTAAGTTTTACTAAAAATCGTCAAAGAAGCACGTTCACGAACATCAAATAATTTATAATAATCCACCATTTATATTACATATTACCACTCGAAAATACACAAGTTAAAGAAAATAATAAATGAGGCGACATGTTTTTTTCACGTTGGCGCCAAAACTCCAATTTCGCAATCCAGGCACAATGACACAAGCACGTTCACTTTACGTAAACTTTAACAGAAGAAAAAAAAGAGAAAAAACATGGCTGATTTTAAGAACAGTCATTAAAGTACTTTTTAATCACACCAATTTGCAATCGCCGCTTGGCAGGTTTATTATCTGTTATTTTAATTAAATAACTTTTTTAGGTCTCCGGGGCTAATTAATTACATAAACTTGAAACGACTTGGGGTAGAAATGAGCCGTCTCCTAGGATGATGGATTATAAGCCGTCTCCTTTTAAATAGTGTCAGTAATGACAATTGTATGACATATTTATGATTGTCACATATGCGTGCGTTCAGAAATGTATGCTTTCTCGGTCCACATCTTTACTGAGGGTATGACTTGGACTAGACTTTGACTTGAAACTTGACCTGACATATATGTGACTTTACCCATCTTTACGCCTTGAATTCTCAAAAACTTTAAGAATTTTAATACTTGACACTGGCTGAATACACTAATCGTGTGGAGCCATATTTTTTTTTTAGTGTAGTGGTGGGTTACATTCTCTTTGATGCTTACAAGCAATCGAGACAATAATCAACAATGCCTAATCAATTTTATATTTTGTCAGAATGTAGGTAAATATAGAGATATGCAAGAATGTGATAGCCAATTTATGAATGCCGTATACAGTCTTATCCATAAGGCAATAAAATATTAGAGAGTTATTCATGAAGTAAGTATACTTATTCAGAATTAAAATTAAATACTGGTGATTATATTTTTACAATTAAAATTAAACTCAATCGAACTAATGTCAAGTTAATAACTTATCGTAACAATGATAACTTGTTTTCTTTTGTAAATTGTTAAACACAATCCAAAATTTCATCGTACCAACGGGACTTGAACCCGCAACATCCGGAATAACATGTTCCGGTGCTTTGCCAATTAAGCCATGGTGCGAAGTAACGTTACGACGAAATTAGTGGATTGCATTTGTTAACCCAATTATGCATTGGTGGCGCCATCTATGACTACTTATTACGTAAGTTAATCATTCGGAAGAAATCATTACAGTTTTCTAATCCGACGAGAGATGTTGCACTGCGTAAATCAAATATTATGTTTCTTTGAAGTGTTACACACTTAATATTTTTGTAAATTGTTAAACACTTTTTTTTTCTTTTGTTTCATTGCATCATGTCTTGCTGACACGCGGTTGAAGTACCTACTTGATTATTGTATTTTAATTCTATTTCTATTTCCATATAATAATTCATTACTAAACTGAATATCTCTTTTGTATTCATCGTATTACGTTCATAAAAGCCTAAATTAAGTTCATCTAAAAGGTAACACGACATACATTGTCTGTTAGGTGGTACGAAGTTCGCCGGGCCAGCTAGTAAATATATAAATACCTTACAGACTAACATACATTATAAATATTACTATTTTACTATAGGGGCACTACGAGTTTCAGGGATTTTTGCCGGACTAGTATCCCTGTATTTACGGTATACAACCCCTGCAGGCCAGAACTCCGGTACGAGAAACATCTTCTTGTGCTCGGCTGGAATCTGCAGCACGTATGACTTGAAGTCTGTCGACTGAAGACACATACGCATGCTGTCCTCCCGTTGTAGCCCGTGAGATGCATCGCTGGTCTTCGTGTCGTGGTCCAGGCGCGAGATGTACATTTAGTGGTAAGGGGTACAACATGTAGTGAGGATGTTGTATCCTTGGCGGAACCACGTCGGTTGCAGTTTTTTCGTGACCGGACCTTACTCTCTACAAGAGTAAAGCCATCAGCCATCTATATTCGATTTATTAACCGATCTTGTATTTTTATCAGTTACGGTGGTATTCGAATGCATATATGCCTGTTACGACGGTATTATGCGGCTGATAGTCGGACAATCAGTTCCATTCGGAACATGATTTGTACTGCAATTAGTCTGCGTTTTATGATATTATAATAATAATTATAATAATATAATGATATTATAATAATAATAAATAATCTTTATTTTCTTTCGCAATAGGTTAATATGTGACAAACATTATTAGCTAACTTTATAATAATTATACCTACAATAACCTATCTTTGCGAAAGACTGGTGCCTGAAATAGGTTTGAGAAAACCTGTAGTACAGGTCACCAGTACCTTCCCGCGGATTGTCATGTATGTTATACATTATTACACAAGTAATACGTGGGCTTTATAATGATAGATAGATAGATAGATGAACTCTTTATTGCGACACCAAAGATACAGACACATATAACTTTTACAGCTTAAATTTAACGTGTAGCAATGGGCGGTCTTATCGCTAACAGCGATCTCTTCCAGACAAACCTTTGTATGGATAGGATCGAAATATTAGCCTAATGCAGGGTGCGCCTAATTTAAATTAAAATGAAAAGAATAACAATAACATATTATACCTAAACTAACATAATCATACCTACTTACCTACAACAATAAACACAGATTACTTACATAAATTCCTAAACACGCATTCTATAAATTTTAAACAGATTGACAGAACAGACAGAAGCAGCTTAACACTATTTATAATGAAAGATAAGCTTTTAAACGGCTCTTGAAAATATGAAGGGATTGTGAAGATTTCACAGGTTCGGGAAGAGAGTTCCAGAGCCTAACAGCCTGGACAGTAAAAGCCTTATCATAAAAACTGGAACCATGTGCGGGAAAGTTCAGGGTTAAGTTTTCTGATGACCTTAGAGAAAGAGAGTTAGAATTGTGGAGGAAGTTAAAGCGTCCTTTAAGATATCGCGGAGTAGAAGGATTGAATAGAATGTTATAGAGAAGAGAAAGAATATGAGTAATGTCTTACTACAATATTTTTATTGTGTTACAAAGAAAGAAATGACATATAGTACAACATTTAGTAATAAACACTATGTGAATGACGTAGCGTTTAACATTTAGATATGTATAGAAACCGTATACAATATAAAAAAAGGTGATTGAAACAAACTTTGTTTGTATAAAGGCACATATTAAAAAATAAAAGTAAAGGTAAGTAGGTAGGATGGATGCATGTAAATAAACACCTACCTATATCCACAATTTTAATAGATTATAAAACTGTGCTATATGACATTCTAGGACGAATGAGTGTAAAAGATAATGAATGTTTATGAATGTGTATGTGTGATGGATGTGTATGAGTGTTTTGGTTGTAATAGTATCAATGAGTATTAATTAGTATCTATATGAACGAGTGAATGAGGCATTTTTATTATATAAATAAGGACATACTTATTGCGAATGGGTCAAATAATATTATGTAGTTGAAATAAGCGAGGGTGAATTAGATAATCATATGTAGAAGGTTTTCTGTTTCGTCATAGTCTAGAGTTTTAAGAAATGATGTGATCTGTTGTTTACTGATGAATGAGTTGAGCGGGAGAATTGAAAGCTTGTTGTTCAGTTTGCTATATAGGAACTGACCTTGATAGCAAAAGAAATTACGGGATTGGGATGTACGTAGGGATTGTGATTGCCATTTCATTCCTTTACCTCTACTCTTGTTCTTAATGAGAACTGGGTCGTACTGTATTTGTACATGGTATTTAAGGACAGTTCGGAGGATGTAACATTGCCTCAGAGTCAGTACGTCCCATTTCTCATAAAGGTCCGTTGTAGGGTATCTATAGGGGAGGCCCGCTCCTACCTTCAGGATAGCACGTTGTGCCCTCTCGGCGTCAATAAGGTGGGTCTTTGCAGCACCTCCCCACGATGTGATACAATATTCAGTGAGTGACTGAGCAAGCGCAAAGTACACCGTCTTTATAACTTTAAGATTCGCAATGTGCCTCAAATTATTAAAGACATAAATCAGTTTACGCAGTCTGGTTACCAATACGTCAATATGAGGCTTAAAGGTAAGGGCTTCATCTATAGTCACTCCTAAATATTTGATGGCGTTAGTTCGTAGTAGATTGGGACAAAAGCAAGGTGAGATAGTGCGGTCGCAAACATGAGCTGTGATTGACGCAGATAGAGGGGGTTGCGAGTTTGATCTGAACGCAAAAGTAATGTATTTGGTCTTTGAAATATTCAATGTTAGTACATTACTCTGTAGCCATTCTGCGACCAAGTTGAAACCCGCTTGTGCGACGGAAAAGACTTCCTCCCAGGTTTTGCCGCTGAAAAAAAGCGCAGTATCATCTGCAAAGGTAAGTATCTGGCCGCCGTTGATCTGGAGCTGGCACAGATCGTTTATGTACACCAAGAACATGGTTGGACCGACTATACTACCTTGAGGAATACCGTAATTTGTTGTAAGGTTAGTACTGAGCCATTTTTCAATTTTTACTATCTGGTTCCTTTCTGTCAGATAGCTCTCAAACAGCTTCAGTGGCAAACCCCTCACTCCGATAACTTCCAGCTTATGTAATAGGTGTGGGATGGAGACTGTGTCAAAGGCTTTCGCCAGATCAAGGAAGATAGTTAGGCATTTTCTTTTCCCATCCAGGTTCCTTATGGTGGAATCCACTAGATCATGTACCGCATCGCATGTGGAAATGCCTCTACGGAAACCATATTGCGATGATGAGAGAAGATTGTTTTTTTCTAGGAAGCCAACTAGGCGACGATTTATGAGACGTTCCAAAATCTTAGATAATGTAGGTAAAATTGAGATTGGCCTGAAGTTGTTGACACAGTCTCTGTCACCACCCTTGTGGATAGGCTTAATAAGGGCGATTTTAAAAGCACGAGGAAACACACCTGTAGAAAATGAGAGGTTGCAGATGTGTGTGATCGGAGTGATGAGGAGATGCATGTAGCGTTTTAAGATGGTCGATGAGATATGGTCAACACCCACTGCACAGTTATCTTTTAACGATATGATGATGTGATATATTTCGCATTCGTCAACAGGCAGCATGACTAATGAATTCGTAGGACTAGAGACATTGGTATTTACATTAGAATTATATCGTTGTTGTAGAGAAATTTTAGCTGCTAGGTTCTTTCCGACGTCTGCGAAAAACTTATTTACATCATCGACGCTTTGTTGCGGGTGCTGTGAAGACAACAATGATGATGAGTGATCCAGTGTCTTTTTCCTGCCATTGATTACGTTTATGACCTCCCATAGTTTCTTCTTATTGTCTTTTGCGTTTTCTAATTCCTTCCTTTCGTAATTTCTTTTCGCTTTTTTAAGTAAGGATGTGCAAAAGTTTCTGTACCGTTTAAAGGACAATCTTAGAATGTCATTTTTTGGGTCACGTTTAAGCTTTTTGTAGAGATTGTCTCTGTGTCTCATGCAACGTAACAAACTTTTCGTCATCCAGGGCTTACTTATACGTTTTCTACTTGAAGTGTTACGTTGTTTCGAGTGGGTCTTTAAAGCCAATGATAGATAAGTTACGAGAATGTCGGTGGCCGTGTCAACGTCTTGACAGTCAAGTATCTGTTGGGGATTAAAACTATTCATTTCTACGTCTAGAGTTTCAAAGCAGATTCGCAGGCTGTGATTCGTGGCATAATCCTGTCGGGCTAATTTATTGATATTGAGCACGACACACTCGTGGTCCGTGATGGACGATTCAAAAATTAGACAGGTAGCATCTGCTTTCGTTTTAAGTATAATATGATCTAGGCACGTGCGGCCATGTGTTGGTGTTGTGTGGCCAGGGAGCATGCCCTGGCTGGCTAACATGTTGAGGTAGTCGAGGCTGCGTTTGTCTGGACTATTTGGGCTTATATCGATATTTATATCGCCACAAAGTATGATGTTCTGAAAACTCTTAAAGTTGCAAAGTAAATTATCTATTGATTGTGTAAAATTGTTTGTGTTTTGTTGGCTAGGGGGTCGATACAGGCCGATGATACAGACAACATTATTTATTTTTAGTACGAGACAGTTAGCGTCCGTAACTTGTGGTTCTTCGAATGAGACGCGCAAGTTCTTATGATAATACATAACTACTCCCTCATTTTGTGAACAATGTGTGCTGGTTGCGACGTAGTTGTAATTATCGATCTGTGGTATAAACTTTGCTGTGGGGAGCCAACATTCCGACAAAACTATAATGTCCCAAGATATATTAGACCGGTGTAGAAGTGTAATGAGTGACGGTGAGTTTCTGTTTATGCTGCGTATGTTCTGTGTAAGTATATTGTATGAGCGAGAATTGCTAGTAATATGATTTTTCAGGTCATCGATGTCACAGGTAATCGCTGTGGCCACTTGTACAGAATCCAGATTCAAGCCTAGGAATTCTATATCTTGCATCTTGCCTACTTTCTTAAGATAAATATATGTTTAAACATATTGTCACGGATTTCACCAATCACGTGACTTTTTCTCTCCTCCATCAAGATGAAAGAAGCTTCAATCTGGTAAGTACTTGACAACAGCGAATGGGCTATGACAATGTTAAAATCCTTCAATGACATGTGAAAATATGTATAAGATATACCTAGACACAATGTACGCTCGTCGGTAGTGTTGTGTGTAGAGTGTGTGGGTGTGGTGTGTGGTGAGTGTCCAGTTGTTATAAGGTGTGTGGGGGTGCAAAATATAGTACACTGAAATGATTGAAAAACGATAAATAAATCAGCATGCATAAAAATACATAGTAGAAAATTGACCTTATTGTACGGATGCATTTGAATACTGCACAAATTAGTAAAAAATAAGGCTAGTCACAGTAAAAGTTTATCCAGAGCAGTTTCGTCGTTTATACGAATCGGGGCGGCTTCCTTTTGTTGCTTCACGTACACCTTTCCATGCAGAGTCCAGGCAGCGGCTAACTTTTGATTCTTAACATGCTCGCGAGCGACGTAGAAGACGCGTTTCATTTTTGTTGTTAGAAGTTCCGACATGAATATTGGACGCGGGGCTCCGGGGATATGGATGTGTTCTGTATTCAAAAGTGGTTCTCCGTTTTCTCGTCTACTTTTGTTAAACGACCTGTACTTGGTTATTAGAGCCTCTTTTTGAAGAGAAGATGTGAGGTCGACAACCAGTGTGTCAGATTTACCATGGTAGATGTCTCGTATTTCGGACTCCCCAATTGGGGTTTCAAGTCCTAATGTTGAAGCAAGGTTTTTGATTATGCCCGCCATCTTCGTCTTATTTGCGTTCTTTAAATTAGGCAAGTTACGGATTTCTACGGAAGTACTACGTAAGTGTTTTTCCTGAAAATCTAGATTATTTTCAAGCCTCAGGACTCTCAGCTTGTATTCATTGTTTTCATGTTTAAGACTCTTAACTTCAGATTGTAACTCTTCGTTGCTGCGGGTTAACGTAGCTATTGAACTTAAGATGCTCTGGTTTTGGCTTATCACGGTGGCTAGCGCGTTTGATAAAAGATCGAATTTATTCTCGTTATCAACCTTCATATCTGACATGAGAGATTTTATTTCTGACATTGGAGAACTTGGGTGGCAAGTCGACTCATTAAAGGTACGCTTCTGTCGTTTGGTAATATTAAAATGGCCATCATCCATTTCATTACCCGACTTGTTAATAGCCGAGTCCGAGATAGAATATGTCGTAATACGCGGCGTGTTTAGATGCGCCGGTGGAGAGCGTTGTACTGACATAATAAAATTCGGACTCAATATATCACAGCTGAGGATAGTCGCTTTACACACAATTCCAAATAATTCAATCGCAGCGCGGTAGTGGTGTTTACGATGGCACTGCACGTCGATAGTCAAACCAGTTCCGTAATATAGTTGCGGGCAGGCTGCACGCACACACACGGACGAAGCGACGCAGCGTAAGCGCACGATGACGCAGCCGGCTCGTGGCGACAACGTGTTGTTGAATCCGGATTGATGAATGTATGTTTTTTCACTCACTCTCGTGTGGGGTGTCTTCCGCCTCTGCTCGCTCGCCAATTCTCCTTCCTTTGAGTTATGCACTCCTAATATTAAGATTGTTTTATTTGCGCCAAAAATTTGAATTTAGTATATTTTTGTGATATAATTAAATAAATGTTTTAAGTAAATATAGCACCGTGAGGAATTTTAGTAACACGTCTGTATGGGTCAGAGTCCGCGGGGGAAGGGGTTTTATTTATCTATTATGTTTCATTATTTCACAATTTTTTGGATAAAAATTGTCTGAAGTACTGAAACATGCACTGGGTTGCGGGTGCACGTAATGGTACGGTTGGCAACCCTACATTAATAAGGGGAATTAAACATGTGTTTTAAGTGTGACGTTCGACGTCTAGATGAAAGCTGAATGGCTCAATACCTTTGTTTTTTTTTGTAAATTCAAAGCGTTATGTTTCTGTTATATCTATATTTTTTGTTGAATATGATCTATTTAATGTTATTTGACGTGTGTAAGTGCTAATTTTTAATTTGCCCATATACTGAATAAATGCTTTGACTTTGACTTTGACTTTGACTTTGACATAGATCGGTTTGGTTCGGTCACCTGTTTTATCTCCAATTTTTGAAAAACAAAACTACCATGCTTCTATTCCATGCCTGTGTAGTTATCCCAGTGAAAAGAACGGAAGTAAAGAGTCGTCGAACTTGTACTCGTGTGTCACCTCGTACTTATACGAGAACCATTAACATTAAGTTTTGTGTCGCAGTGCTGGCGGGGCTGGACGTGGAGCGCATCGACGTCGGCGTCGAGGGGGAGGGAGGCGCGACGGAAAGCGCGGGGGGGAGCGGCGGCGCCGCTTGCGGCGCGGGGAACGGCACCTGGTGGTGGGGCTGCAACGTGTGTCGCTGCCAGGCCGGCGCGCCCGTCTGCTCGCGGCTGTGGTGCGGCGTGCCCGACTGCCTGGCGCCCGCCGCCATGCCCTGCCGGACCGACGAGGTACGTACTGCGGACCCGGCCCTTCCGCGACACGTGATCGACGTCCTGTACTAACGGTGCACGTGTGGCAGGTGTGCGTGCCGGCGGCGCCCGCGCTGTGCCTGCGCGCCACGTGTCCGCCGCTGGGTGAGTGCCGCCGCGTGGCGGGCCGCAGCGTGGAGCCCCCCGCGCTGCCCGCGCCGCCCGCCTGCTGGCCCGGCGCGCGCGACCGCCCACCGCCGGGCTGCGCGCGCGCGCAGCTACAGTTGGCGCGCGAGCGGCTCGCGCCCGGCGCGCACGTGGAGCGCGCGTGCTCGGCGCTGCGCCGCGCGCTCGCCGCCGCGCTCGGCGCGCGGCCTCGCGCGCCCTCCCTCGCGCTGCTCTGCGACATCGCTCCCGACGACGACGACGCGCTCGACCTCGCCCTGGTGAGTGCTCGCCGACCGCCGACGATCTTTCTTTTTTTTTTTATTCCGACGGACGACCGCTAGATCGCCGTCTCGCCCGATGTTAAGCGACGATGTGCTCGGCGACGACGAAGGACCGGCCGGCTTCGTCGATCGCGCCGTGTCATCGTTCGGCGAACGGTTCGAGCCTCCGCCGTAGTTCACTGGCTCGGGTCACCCGCTCGGAACGGGCCGAGGATCACGCACCTGTTTCTCCGTTCCAGTGGATCGGCGACGAGGTAGGCGGCGAGGGCGCGGCCGGATCCTCGGAGGCGGGCGCGGCGATGCGCGAGCTCGGCGAGCTGGTGGCGCGGCGGCGGCTGGCGCGCCACCCGCTGCTGGGCGCGGCGCTGCGCCTGCGCGTGCCGCCGGAGGAGGCGCAGCGCGCCGCGCCCTCCGCCAGCCCCGCGCCCGCGCCCGCCCTACTGGCGGCGGCCGTGGCGGTGGCGGTGGCGGTGCTGGGCGGCGCGGCGGCGCTGCTGGTGGTGCGGCGGCGGCGCGCGGCGGCCGCGCTGGAGCGCTCGCGCCGCTGCGACGAGGAGAAGTCCAACAACCTGCAGAACGAGGAGAACCTGCGGCGGTACGCGAACCCGCTGCGCGAGGAGGGTGCGGGCGGAGGCGGCGGCGCGGGCGGCGCGGAGCTGCCGCGCGCGCACTCGCTGTACAAGGCGCAGAATGCGGACGCTCGCAATGACACGCCGCCGCGCGACAAGGAGCTGACGAAGCGCGCGCTGCCGCCGCCGGAGCCGCCGCCCGCGCGCCACCTGCCGCCCGAGCGGCTCACGGTGCTCGTGTGACGCCCGGCCGCGCCGCCCGCTGCCTCCCGTGTGATACTAGTGTAGTGACGTCGCCTCTATTTATTTTCACTCTGTGAACTCGTCCTGTAAATATTTTGTACGTTTGTAAATAATGTTGATCGTAGTATAGTTTTAACGAGAGATTAATGAGAAAGTGTATTTTTGTAAAGGTTGTCGAAATGAAAATGAAAGATTGTTTTAATAAAATATCTGATTTTAATCACATTGTTTTATTTGATATTTTTTAACCGACTTCCTAAAAGGAAGAGGTTCTCAATTCGTCTGTATGTTTTTTATATGTTGTAGCGTTAACCGTATATTTGGTGGTCGACGTAGTAGATGGGTTCGGAGTTGCGGGTTTCGAGTGAAGAAAACAACCCAAAATTTCAGTATAATATTTTATTTGAAAATTAAGAAAGTAAATAACAAAAGTTGATTATCCTGCCACCTACCGAAAGAAAATTTAACTATAGTTAACACGCATGTAGGTGCTAGTTATAACTAGCACCTACATGCGTGTCCTTGGACATCGTACATGGTCCCTCTCCTTCGACCTAACTTACTCTAAGTCGGACCCGCACTTAATTCTAGACCACAACAAAGTTTGTGCAAATAGTAATAGTAATAGTTTACTGACACAAAATCAAAATTACAAATATTGTAGCATAAATTGGCCACAAGTTGTACAAAATAGTCGATGAAATAACTATATGACAGTTTATAAATCATATTAGTTTTAGTGTCTAATCCGCACTGCTGACATGATTTAATGGCGATAGCAATAAACATGCAGACCCTACACTAAGACTAGTCTTGTGTCGTAGGGATCTGCTTAACCTTTTTTTTTAATTATTATTAGGTTCGCCAAACTGGTCATAACACATCTACATTTAATTTTTACATGATAGAAAGAACATAAAATGTGTCTGACCTACTCGAGGCAAACACAACATGAACGTTAATATAATTAACTGGCAGTATGCCTACATAACAGAATAAGGAAAAACAACTACATAGCTTAAATTCAAGTAAATTAAAATTTAGGAGTTAATTAAATTGGTTGGATAAAAATATACAAAGGATAAATGATTTAAGAGCGGCGATCTAAATAATATTTAAGATTTTTTAAGGAGTCTCCGAATATGTCGACTTCACGACAAATTTTATTACAGGCTGCACACATTCGATTTAATGGTGAGTGCTGTACGTAGTTAGTACGATGAAATGGAAGAGTGAAAGTTGTTCTGTTTTGGAGACGAGAGCATGAGCGCGGCACTGAGAACAAAAGATTACTTAATAGACTTGGAATGTCTACTATTCCGAGTACTAATTTATAAATAAATAAAACATCTGCAAGAGTGCGTCTGGATTCAAGAGAAGACATTTTAAAATGTGCAAGTCGGGAAATATAAGACGGCAATTTCTTACGATCATTGTTTGCATACGAAAGATGGTAGAGAAACTTTTTTTGTATACCTTCTAGCCTTTTGATGTGAACAGTGTACGATGGACTCCAGATAGGACAACTGTATTCCAGTAACGATCGGACATAGGCATTGTAAAGAAGAATTGCTATGTCGGCTTCCTTGGAAAATTTCGTTTGTCTTAATACAAATCCCGCTGTGCGTGCTGCTCTTTTTACAATGGAATCTATGTGGTCTCGAAAATCCAGTTTTGTGTCTACTATAACACCCAGGTCCCGCATGCTCGATACCTCACTTATTGCAGTGTTGTTAATAAAATAGACAGCAGTCGTTGGGTTGCGTTTGCGAGTAAGTTTCATGTGGTAACATTTAGCAGTGTTGAGAAACATATGGTTATGTACGCACCAATTGCAAATACTGTCTAAATCACGTTGTAGTACATTAATGTCGTTATGTTCACGAATTTTTCTATACATTTTAAGATCATCAGCAAATAATTGGTATTCGGATTTTAAAGTAGTGCAAAGATCATTAATAAACACTAAGAACATTAAAGGTCCGAGATGGGAACCTTGGGGGACACCAGATGTAACGATCTTTGCAGAAGATTTGAATCCTCGGATTGTAACGAGTTGAGACCTGTTGCGTAAGTATGATTCGCACCATCTGAGTAAAGAGCCGCATATACCAGCGTGATCCAGTTTTTTAATAAGGAGACAATGGTTGACCACATCGAAAGCCTTGGAAAAGTCAGTGTATATTACACGTACTTCATGTTTTTTCTCTAAAGAAATTGATACTTCGGAGACATATTCCAAGAGTTTCGACGTGGTCGACCTTCCTGGCAAGAATCCGTGTTGATGGGCGTCGAATAAGGGTTTTAAGTGAAAATACATTTGCTTTTGCACCATTGACTCAAACAGTTTACCTATTGAAGATAAGAGGGAAATCTGCCTGTAATTCGTTATATCACTCTGATCGCCTTTTTTGTGAATAGGAGCTATATGGGCGATCTTCCGCTTAGAGGGGAATGTTCCTTGGGCAAGTGACTTATTAAAGATATACTGCAGGGGTTTCGCTAATTGAGATGAGCAATTTTTTAGAAAAAGTGGAGGAATATAATCAATGGTTCAGGGCCTTTATTTGTGTTTAGAAGATTGAGGGACTTTAAGACGTCCGATACCTTAAATTCACACGAGCTTATAGTGCCATGATGGGTACTAGTGCACCTTTCATGTTGAGCGAATGGTTGATTTTGATACACCGAATGAAAATAGAAAAGAGGTCAGAGATTTGCTGACCACCCAGTGCATACTGATCATCAAAATACATTTCGTCAGGAATTTCACTACTGTTGGATCTAAATGATTTTACGAACTTCCAAAAATATTTGGGATCCTTTTTTATTTGGGCTTTAACATTATTTTTTAGATCTCTTATGCAGTCTTGGATCATTAAGTCGCAACGATCTCTCAGCATTTTGTAAGTTAGGAGGTCTCTTGGGTTGGAGTATTTCTTGTGTCGGGCATGGTATTTCGCTTTTTCTTTCAGGGTCTTCAGTAGAGGGCGGCTGAACCAGAATGGATATACTATGTTACCTTTTCGCGTCTGTGGTGTGTGTTTTGCTATTGTTTTTTGTCAAAGAGTTCACTCCAATGTATACTGTTTAAGTCTTCTTTTATCTTTGAATAATCCGCTTTATAAAAATTGAAGCTTGTTGATTTATTTATCTTAGGTGGTTTGCAAGTTTGCAGCTTTAAAGATATGGTAAGAGCAGGGTGGTGGGAGTCAGTATTTACCAAAGGGGTGGTACATAGAGATACCGAGTAAGACTCAGGATTGTTGGTGATAATCAGGTCTAGGGTGCGACCGCTTTCATTATAAACATTGTTTATTTGGTTAATTCCATTAAATGCCAGTGTATCGACCAGAAGATTGTCAATTCGATTATTGGGATAAAGTTTTTGGATTCAGCATCAGGTTGCCACTGTAGGTGGGGAAGGTTAAAATCACCCGCCACTAAGAGCATCGATTTTTGTGGTACCTTATGCTGGATGACGTCAGTCAAATTTGATGTACATTTTCTAATTGAACGTATGAAACAGGCGGTGGAAGGTAAGCGGTACAAATACAAATGGGAATTGACGAATTACCGTGTTTGAGCTTAAACATAATCCAGAGTTCTTCAGCAGATGATTCCCATTTGAATTTGCGAATGGGTTCAAGTTTTTTAGATACAGCAATTAAAACTCCTCCTCCATGTAATTTATTAGAGGTTGTAGAACTACGGTCTCGCCTAAAAATTGAATATCTGTGATCTATGATTTCGTTGTCAAAAACGGAATAATTTAACCACGTCTCCGTTAACAGAACAACATCCAAGTCTTGTTTGAGAACATTGAGAAGACAATCATGAGTTTTCGGAGTCCTCTAACATTTTGGTATAATATTTTTAAATTAATGTTTTTAGTGGTTGTGTTATATAAAGTGACCATATAGGCGTTAACTATTTAGATTTAAATTAATTTAGGAAGTCCAAGTCCCTAACAATTACGCTATTTGAAGTGGTGTTCTTTCTCAAATAGATGCGACCGTTTCGCACCCACACGAACTGGATGCTGTTATCCTTAGCGAATTTCCGGGTAGCCGCGTACAGCTGCTTGTTGACTGGGGAAAGATGCTCGCTTACGAACACAGCCGTCTTTCGGTCGCTTAAACCCAGGTGGGACGAGTTCAACTTGTCGTTAGAGTTAAGCTTGGTGAAGGTTTTCACCGCAGCTAAGATTCTGTCCCTGACCAGTGCGCTAGAGAGCTTTGCAACTATTGAACGGGGCCTTTTAGACTCTTGGTTAATTTTGGCAACACGATGGTAGTTGACGAGTTCGTGTTCCAGTAATACGATGCCCACAGTGGCAGTCAGCTGCTGTATGACAGTCTTCAAGTTCTATGATTTATGCTCTGGGACGCACTGGATTTCCAAGTTATAGTCTCGTGATTGCTGTTCAAATTGATTCAATCGGCTGGTCAAATCGGTAACCTGCGATCTCAGTGTATCGTTTTCAGCTTTTAGGCATCCGATCTCTATGGCTTTAATATCTGCGTCTTCTTTGAGCTGATCGCACTTCGTTGTCATGACGTTGACACTGTCAGTTAGGGCCTGTATAAGGACGCGGGTGTCTGCGTTTTCCTAATTAGTTCTAGTTGTCCTAATCTATGGAGAAGTAGTTCAAGGGCAAGAAAATTCCTGTTTACACTTCTAATATTCATTGTTAGGATATTTGTTTGTTCGTTGTGTTAATAAAATATTTACGTGCTTCTGGCTGACAACATTTAACATTGATGATAGAAAAGTAATCGATAAGATTGCATATATTGTTTTGTTGACCTTTATCCATTATTGAAATATAATAAATAAATAAATAAAAATTGGTTTATTGTCAGAACAAATAGAGAACATCATACATATTTCATTTCCAATCACAAAATATAGTTTGGACAATCGGAGTACACTCAGCACAATTCTGCGGAGATACGAATCTCCGCAGGGCTGGTTTTCAGTGCACTCCGATGCTCGAACTCAGATGTTTGTCGAGCGTAGGATTATGTAGTAGCGGGTTAGCATAACATGAAATATTCATAAAGAGAAAACAAACAAAAGCACAATTTAAAAGAAAGTTAAAAGAAATCAAATGTAAAAAACATAATATTAGACAAAAAAAAACAAAACCCAACGTTCATTCTTACTACTTTTTGTTGTGGTGAATTCTATTTACGAGTCTGAGTGTATGTGAAATGTGTGTGAGGTGTGTTTATGTTTAAGCGTGTAATAATTGTGTGGTTTGTATGTGTATACGTATGTGAGTATATTTGTGTAGGCTATTTGGTCTTAAAAGTGTCTTTAAATACATGTTTATTTCGTTGAAAAAGTAATGTCTTAAGTTTTAATTTAAATATCGGGTGGCTCATCTTCTTCCTCATTGGCGGAGGAATGTTATTCCACACTTTTGAGGCACTATATTTGAAGCCACCTCTGAACCCAGTTGTTTTATGTTTCGGTAGGGAAAATGCGAGCAGATATTGACTTTGGGTGTGGCGAGAGGTAGTATCTTGCCTTAGCGTCAATTTCTCGAACAAATACTCTGGCTTTTTATTCCATAGAACCTTTTGGGTAATAGAAGCTAAATTGACTTCTTGTCTGGTTTTCATATTTAGTATGTTGTTTTTAATTAAATATGGTGTTACATGTTCTCTTCGGTGAATACTGAAGCAAAACCTTGCGCATGCGTTCTGGACTCTTTGTATAGCCTTCCCTGTTTTAGCATAGTCTTGGTCCATACACTGCAGTGCAGTAGTTAAGGGGTAATAAAACAAGAAGGTCGCATAGTAAGATTATAACTTCCTGAGATATGTTATTCCTTATATTGTAAAGAGTCTTAAGTTTATAAAACGCTGTCCTTATTTTCTCACTGATATGCTTAATATATCTTAGTTCAACGTCTTAGATCAAGCCTAGGTTTTTAGCATCAGTTTCGATTGGTATTTCCATTCCATCGACAGCTAATTTTGGAGATAATGACATGACTCTAGAAATTTGATTTTTAGTTCCAAGGATTAATAATTTAGATTTTGACGGATTTAAGATTAGCAAGTTTTTTTTAGCCCATTCATAAATTGCATTTAAGTCATCATTTATTAATCGCAAGGCATTTGTGGTCTCGTTAGGATTAAATGAATAATATATTTGTGTGTCATCAGCATAAAGGTGATACTTACAGTTTTTTATATAACGCGGTAAGTCTGGTGTAAAGATCGAGAAGAGAATAGGACTCAAAATTGAGCCTTGAGGAACTCCTCAAGACATCTTCTCTATTTTTGAAAAGACCTTCGTTCCGTCTTCTGATTCAGTCTCTATGTACTGTTCTCTGCCCTTGAGACAATCCATTTGCAGCTTTCGATGGAGAACCGATAGTACTTTAGTTTTGCTAAAAGCATATCCGGGTTTAAGCAGTCGAAAGCACGTGAAAAGTCCCGCTGAGTCCCGTGTCCGAAGCAGAAATTATATCATCAGTGACATTTAAGAGGGCTGTTTCTGTACCGTGCTCTTTTCTAAACCCGACTGGTAAGGAGAGATAATGTGTTCGTCACAAATATACTTTTCTAGTTGTATATAGACAACTCTCTCTATGACTTTTGAAAGAACTGGTAGGATGCTAATCAGTCTTAAATCTTTGAGCTGCTCCACCGACTGAGATTTTGTAATAGGCTTGACGACTGCGCGTTTCCAAGACAATATTACTTTGTGTGGAACGAATTATTATAGAAGTGATAATCGGCAGAGTTTGTGGCAGAGACAGTTTTATCATATCTGCATTAATATGATCGTGTCGCATAGCATTGGTCTGAATATTTAATATTATTTTACCAATCATCTCGGAGTGGGGTTTTCTTTTCTTATCAACTAAATTGGCCAAGTTAATTAATAAGAATGTAGGTACTTCCCTGAACTCTCCGTGAAGATAATCCAACATGGCTTCGTTGACCACAAGGGCACAACACAATAAGTTAGGTGATTTTCACAATTATCTCGTCCAAACGAACTTAAAGGCAACCAAAGTAGATACGACTGCGCCCGGCCGCGCTCGAGTCGTGAACAACAATAGAACTTGTAATTTCTCAATTTTGGTTTAAAGCAAAGGCAAAATTCCTGCGCGATGTTAATTCAATTCATCACCGCAATGACTCGACACTGGCCGCCCGCCATGACAGTGACAGACGTCAAAAATGACATGTAACCCAAATATCACAGCGCACGTAGACGTATTATGCCAAAGGAAAGGCGATGTGAAAATGGTGAAAAATCAAATTAGTACGGGACGAAACAATAAAATCGGAGTTGCAAACACTCTAAAACAGATGTCGCTGTGATCAAACTGACACGTACCCTGTTAGGTTAGGTTAGGTTAGGTTTTTTTTAATGAGTATTCTGCGATCCATCCTCTAACGTGATTAGAGAATTTATTATTTCTGATGGTTATTTTGAGTTTACAAAGGTAAGAGTATTACACCGACATTAAATAAAAAAATTGTTATTTATTTCGTTTTATAACTTTTGTGGTTATATCTATACAGTACTGTAGAAAATGTTTTCGGTTATCTTTATCACTCATAATTTCATGCAAGTTTGATTCTGTTATATTCATATTCAATTTTTGTTCAATATTAAACCTATTTAAGCCGAACACGGGACACTATTATTAAGTGCAATATGGTTTCCTTTACATCTGGCTCACAGCTGCACGATGGGCTATCCTTACACCTGAAACGATTCAGGTATTCGGAGAACCCACCGCTGTGAGCACCTGTGTTAAGACAACGGATAATTTAATTTCTTTTATAATTTTATACGCTTGCACTGCGTCTGGGAGAAGTTTCTTGGTGATGGAAGCTGTGTTTCCTGACTTATACCTCCGGTTCCATTCGTCAAGGGACTCAGAGCGGATTTTTCTCTTGACGAATGAGACCGGGATTCGATCGTATTTGGGCTTAGTTTTAAGCTTCAGGGCGGCCTCCTTCGTCAGGTGGTCAGCCCTCTCATTTTCTTCGAGGCCCGCGTGGGCCTTAACCCAGAACAGGGTGACATCTTTGTCTTGGTTTTTAAGGCCCTTAGGTTCTCTCGGGTCTCCGAGGCAAGAGGGTGAGAAGTGCTGTAGTTAGTGATGGTTTCTAGCGCTGACCTAGAGTCACTATAGATACCGTAAGATGTTTCTGAGCGTTCGAGCATGATTTTCGTAGCCTCACATATGGCCAAGAGTTCGGCTTGGTAGACAGTGCAGAAGGGGGCGAGAGCAAGCTTGAGGGTTTTTGTCTCGGCATCACCTGTCCATACTGATAGTGCCGCTCCCACTTTTCCCTCAATCTTGCTCCCGTCCGTGAAAACACGTACTGATTGTACGTTGTTTCTATCTACTTCTGCCCCGTCTACCAAGTTTATGAACTCTAGCTTCATATGGTTTTCTGGATGTGGTGCTTCGGTGAACGCTTGTCTTTGCTCCACCTCGCTGTCCTCTATTATTGACCTCGACTCTCCTCTCCTGGCCTCATACAGGGCTGCGGCCTCTTGTATGCGCAGGTCTAGTAGCAATATACCAGCCAACAATAGTGCAGAGTTTAGAGATACGGTTCTATAGGCTCCAGTCAATTTTTGCGCGAAATCTCGTTGCACTGAGTCTAGTAATTTTCTCACTCCCAGTTTTTTAGTAGCTGACCCCCAGGCACTGGCCGCATACATTACGATTGGCTCGACGGCAGCCACATAAATTTCATTCACTTCATTAATTCCATTTGTGGAGACAAGATGAGGCTGTGTCTCCTGCTTGGGTGAATGTCCGAGTTGACGGACGAGTTATCTCCATCCCCGAAGTCCGCCATGCTGGGTGTGGCGGAGCGCTTGCTCAGCTCGGTTGCTGCCTCAAGGTGTGCCGCGACGTGTTCCACCGAGGAGGAAGCAGAAACAGATCCCTCTGTTGCAGAGGTTTGTTTCTGCCTCCTCCTCGGCGGGTCCGCGGACCTGTCCTTGACGGCTGCATCGGACTTATCTTTGGGCGCGTCCGTGTTGCGGGGCGATGTCTTGCCGAGTTTCTCCGAAGCCAGCGACGTCGCCGCGGCAACCTTCGACAACACTTTCTCCCGAAGAGATCGTGACGTCTTAGGCTGTGCAGCGGAGTCTGAGGCCTTCTTTTGAACTCCAGACATGGTGTAAGGGGAAGGACAGTATACAACAGCAGAAGTCAAAAGAACAGCAAAGGAAGGATGACACAAATAAACACGTTTAAAGGTCGATTACTCTAAACAAAATTATAGACACAGGAAATGCAGTTAGTTTGAAAAGGGACTTAATCTAAGAGATTAGTGTTCGCATCCAAAACGGACCAGTTTCCGCAAGCAGCACCTGCTCACAAGTTGACACATGCACCAGCCTCGCCTTCCTCAACCGTTGTTTGGGAAGATGACGACCCGGTACACAACCCGGTTGCGGGGGGTTGGGGGTTGGGGGGGTTGACGGGTCAGAGGGGGGTTGCTGTGGAGTGAAGGGGTGCGGTGGGGTAAGGCGTAGGTGAAGGCGTGGAGGGGATATGAGTGAATAGGAAAGTGGTAGGGGTGCTGATTGGTGGGGGGGGGGGCGGGGGAACTTGGTCGGATAGAGAGGTTGGGTGTTGGGGTAGGTCAGGTCGATCGACTCGCCTAATGGCTTGGTGGTGTAGGGGGACGCTTCCAGCGCGCGGGGGCAGGGTGGGGGGGGGTGTCGAGGGGGTGCGGGTGGCTGTGAAAAGGAGGGGTGTAAAGAGGGCTGGTGATCCCGGTTGAGGCGAACCCAAACACGGTGTGTCTAGGAGGAGGGGTTAAGGAGATCCCTCGAGGTTACCTGATGATGGTAATTCTTCAGGAGGGCGAAGTCCTCAGCTGCTCTGCCAATGCGTTGAGGAGTCTTAGGGCCGTCTTCGAAGTCGTAAAGGTGGTCCGATGTTGTTTGAGATACTAACCTCGCTTTTTGAAGCACATGCGAGCACGTGGTGACCGCTTGGTTGTGTCACTGCTTTTTCAGTTAGTATCTCTGGTTCCCGTGTACGGATCTTGGAAATTTTTTCTCCTCCAGACAGATCTTTATGACGACTGCGTGGATATTAAAGCGGCTTTTTGGACTCACTGTTTTGCTTGGCTCTATTGAGGGTCAAAGTCTTCGCCTTCCTACTCCTGAACCCTTGGTTGTACAGACTTGCGCACACGAATCCTGGCGAGTCACACACTTATTTAGACCACTTATAGACGCGTAGCTCAAAAAAAAAACCTATTTTTAGGAATTTTTTCCGCTGAGCTGATGTTATTTTGGTCGTGTTTCGACGTGTACTCGGTAAGGCTAGGTTAGGTTAGGTTAGGTTAGGTTAGGTTAGGTTAGGTTAGGTTTTTTTTTTTTTTTTTTTTAAATATTTTATCAGTATAATCCTCTGACTAAGCCAGAGTCTTTGCTTACGTGTTTTTTAATTTGTGTTTATGAGTTTATAATTTAATGCTAATTCAAGATGGTGGATATTATCATTAAAAGTTCAACGTTCAACTGGAAGAGTGATTTATAATTTAATGTCTTTTAATTTTCGTACTATGCTCTGATTTATTTTATCTTTTATTTCTTCGTATGTTGATGTATATATCGTTCATAATATATATTTAACATACTTTGCTTACACTATTTGTTTCGTTTATTAACTTGCATAACTATTTTAGTACAAAATTTTATGAATTCATTTCTGTAGTTTTTATCTTTTAAAAGGTCGTTTTGGTTATCGATCGTTAAATTTACATCTAGTTTCTGTTCTAGGTCAAATCTTGCCAAACTAAAGATGGGGCAGTCTAGGAGAACGTGTTTTATCGTCTCATTTGTTCCTGGCTCACAGATGCACGATGGATTCTCCTTACACTTGAAACGAGCCAAGTAGTCAGAGAATCCACCGTGCCCCGTGAGTGCTTGAGTGAGGGTTCCTGTCACTGGTATTTTTTTAACAATTTTGTACGCTTGTACAGCATCAGGTAGGAACAACTTCGTGGTCGCTGCGGTTTCACCATTTTGGTACCTCCGATTCCATTTGTCAAGCGTATCTGTGCGTATCAGTCGCTTCACGAATGAGACCGGGTATAGGTCGTAATCCGGTGCTTTTTTACTTTTTATTGCTGCTTCCTTTGCGAGTGTATCGGCGCGTTCATTACCCTCCAAACCTGCGAGGGCTTTTATCCAAAACAATGATACGTCTTTTGTTTGGTTTTTAATCGCCTGTAGGTTTGTTCGGGTTTCAGCAGCTAGGGGGTGAGTTGAAGCATTGTTCGTGACCGTTTCCAACGCCGATTTTGAGTCGCTGTAAATTCCAAAGCTTACCTCGTTTCGCTTGAGTATTTCCCGTGTGGCTTTGCATATAGCCAAGAGTTCAGCCTGGTAGACGGAGCAGTAAGGGGCGAGTTTCAATTTGAGGGCTTTCGTCTTAGCATTGCCGTTCCATATGGACAGCGCCGCACCGACTTGGCCCTCAATTTTGCTGCCATCAGTATATATCCTTACTGCTTGGGTGTTGTTTTGTTCTACATCTTCTCCGTCCACCAGGTTTACGAACTCCAAGCGCATATGTTCTGCCGGGTGGGGGAATTCTACGAATGGCACGCGTTTTTCTATTTCCCTGTCCTCTGGCATTGGCTGCAATACGCCTCTCTTGGCCTCATATAGAGCAGCTGCTTCATGGATTCGGAGGTCAAGTGGGAGTATTCCAGCCAAGACCAGAGCAGAGTTTAATGAAACCGTGCGGTAAGCCTTGGTCATTTTTTGAGCGAACCCACGTTGGACTGTGCTGAGTTGTTTTATCACCCCTATTTTTTTGGCTGCGGGTGCCCAAGCACTTGCCGCGTACAAAATTATCGGTTCCACAGTGGCCACATATATAGTGCGGATTATTTCCGGGTTTAGTCCCCAGCTTATCCTGGCGGCTCTCGATAGATGCTTGTATATGTTAATAGCTTTGCGACATACGTTAGCTACATGGCTATTGAATGTTAACTTAGCATCTATCGTGAGTCCCAGGATTTTGATTTCGTGAGACATGTCAATGTCTATCCCGCCCATCCTCAGGATTGGGGAGTCGTATTTTAGTTTTTTTGTCAACACCATCGCTTTGGTTTTGTGTGGCGCAAATTTTAACTTGTTTAAGACTCCCCATTCCTGAACATGTTCAAGTGCGGCATTGGCATGTCTTTGGACTTCAAGAGCTGTTAGAGTTTTAGACTGGAGGTCGGGACAGACCATCTATCTCTATCGTCTAACTCTATGCTAGCTTATCTCTATTTACTTTTTGTGCTTTTCTTATTCGTGTGGGGGTAATAATCGTACTCAAATTTCTTTTTACACAGATTTTACAATTTCTTATTCTACTTGGGTGTTGATTTGCATATATTCTTACATGTTTCTATTTGTATGTTAACTTATCATATAACTATTATATACAGTAACATACTTTACTTAAACTACCTTATTTCTATTGTTTACTTTTAATACAATTTTTCTGCAATAACTTAAAAATATATTCCTATCTCTACCACTTATAATACTATAAAAATTTGTTCTACATAATTTAAGTTCTAATTCTTGTTCCAAGTTATGTCTTTCTCTGGAAAAGACAGGGCAATCGAGGATTAGGTGCTCTACTGACTCGTCTGCATCGGGTTCGCAAATGCATGATGGACTCTCCTTACACTTGAAACGGTTCAAGTATGAGGAGAATCCACCATGTCCGGTGAGTAATTGGGTTAGGGGACCGTCTAATTTTATCTTCCGAATGGTTTTATGGGCCGAAATCGCGTCTGGGAAGAATAATTTTGTGACCGAGGCTGTCTCTCCCGATCTGTACCTTTTGTCCCATTCATAAAGCGTCTCCATACGGATGGTACGCTTCACGAATGAGACCGGGCACTGGTCGTAGTCGGGTTTTCTTTTTGATGTTTTTGCTGCGTCTTTAGAGAGTTGGTCGGCTCTTTCGTTACCAGCAAGTCCCACATGCGCCTTAATCCAAAACAAGGATACCTCCTTGTTTTGGGCTCTACAGCTGGCGAGGTGTGCTCTGGTTTCCACCGCTAGTGGATGTGGGGCGCTGGTGTTTATGACGGTTTCGAGAGCTGCTCTGCTGTCGCTGTATATTCCTATGGTTTTTTCCAGACGTTTTGATGCGGCTTCTGCAGCTCTACATAGAGCCAGTAGCTCAGCCTGGTAGACGGTACAATATGACGAGAGGGCAAGTTTGTGGGCCTTTATCTCTCCTACACTATTCCACACCGACATTGCCGCACCAACTTTACCTTCGATCTTGCTTCCGTCGGTGAATATTCGAACAGCAAAATCGCTGTGTCGATTGTATTGTTGTTCGTCTACCAGGCTGTTAAATATCACGCCTACCTGCCTAGCGGGGTGCGGGGCGTCTAGTTTGGATGCCATGCGTTCGACTTCTCTATCCGCTAACTCCTGCCTGCATGCTCCCTTCTTTGCTTCATATAATGAAGCTGCCTCACGGACTCGGAGGTCGAGAGGGAGAGTACCTGCTAATAGCAGTGCTGCGTTTAACGATACGGTGCGGTATCCTTTGCACATTTTGAGTGCAAAGCCCCTTTGCACGACTCCTAACTGTTTCTGTACCCCTAATTTTTCTGCTGCTGGTGCCCATGCTGCTGAGGCGTATAGTATAATGGGCTCCACTGCTGCGACATATATAGTCCGAATTACTTCGGGATTTAACCCCCAGCTAACCCGAGCAGCCCGCATCAGCGCTTTATATATGCCTATGGCCTTTTTGCAGACGTTGGCGACGTGAGTGTTGAATGTCAGCTTATGGTCGATAGTCAGCCCGAGGATTTTGATTTCAGGCGTCATTCCAATGTCAACCCCTCCCATGCTCAAACGTGGGGTGTCGTATTTAAGTCGCTTTGTTAGTAACATTGCACAAGTTTTGTGAGGTGCGAACTTTAGCTTGTTATTGGCACCCCACTTTTGAGCATGTTCGAGGGCGGCATTGGCTTGCCCTTCAATTTCCCGGGCCTCCACGCCGCTGAATACCATCACCACGTTGTCAGCAAAGGCCTGGCAGTAGTAGCCTCTACCCTCGAGTTGTTTTAGCAGTGGGTCCAGCAGCAGATTCCACAGAATCGGTCCCCCTATCGATCCCTGGACACAGCCTTTCTCCGTTTCCCTTTTGTATTAAGCTCCCGCGTATCTCACCTTCACAGATCTCTCGCTAAGATAGCTACTGATGGTCCGCCTCAAGTTCACTGGACATTGCTCCTCCGCCAATCTGGTCTTTATTGCCGGCCACCAGGCGCTATCGAAGGCGCCCTCGATGTCTAGCGAAACTACTGTTACGAGTTTTTTCTCTTTTATTTCAGCACGGATATGATTCACTAGAGTTACAAGGGCGTCCTCGGTGCTCCTCTGCGGCATAAATCCGTACTGACGGGTACTTATTCTGGATAGAATATGGAACTTGAGCCGGCCCACCAGCATCTTCTCGTAGATTTTCCCCATTACTGGCAAAAGGCCTATTGGCCTGTATGATTTTGGGGTTATGTACGAATCTTTACCTGGCTTCCTAAGCACCACTACTGTTGCCTCTTTCCACACTCTAGGGAAGTAGTTTTGTGCTAGGCATTTATTTAGGAGAGCCAGGTAATATTGCGGGATCGTTCTTATTACGTGGGAGCAGATGTCGGCCGTAAAACCGTCTGCTCCTGGGGCTTTCTTGGGATTGAACGATTTCGTTGCAATCTCCAGTTCTTCTAGAGTAAACGGTGGGTCATGTTCACCATGGCTACTTTCGTTTACTCTATCGGCTAGGGCTCTAGTTTGGCGGTGTTCTGAGCTGTCGTCTTCTTCCGAATCCTTGGGGTAAAAGGTTTCAGCAAGGAATTTCGCTGAATCCTCCGCGTTCAGTGTGACTCCCTCTCTTGTAAGTGGCAGGTCCTCTTCCCTTTTTGTGATCCTACCGATTACCCTATAAATTCCCTCCCACATTCCTTCCCTATCCTGCTTTCCACAGAAGTCTCTCCAGCTTTTGGTGATATCCTCCATGACCTGTAACTCGTATTTCTCTTTTTGTTCCAGGTATAACTTCACAACCTTCGGTCTACGGTTTGGTGCAGCGTTCCTGATCCTCCTTCTCCTGGTGGCGACTTCCCTCTTCATGGCTGCAAGCTGCTCGGACCACCACGGCATGGTAAGTATTTCTGTATTCTTTTTATTTGGTATTGATAATTTACATGTGTTTGTTATTACTGTATTTAGTTTTTGTATTGTTAATTCTAGATCTGTTATATTATTAATTTTGTATAATTCTTCCACTGTAAGTTTATTTTCTTGCACAAGCTGGGTCAATTTCTCATGAAATTGACCCCAGTTTGCTTTCCTTGTGTTATAGACTCTTGTTGTTCTTTCTATATTTATTCCTTTAGATTTAGTAAGTTTAAGTTCAAAAATGATGCCGTTGTGGTCTGAGCTTGTCAGACCCTCGACTACTCGCCATCCGTCTACCAGGTTTAGGATATCTTCTGAGCATGCTGTCACGTCCACATGGCTGCAAAATCTTTTCCCTCCACGGATCGTATCTAACGTTGGAATCTCCCCACTGTTTAAGACTTGCAATCCCAGTTCCAGCAGGCTCCCGCTCAGTTGTTCCCCTCTAGCATCTTCTGCTCCGCTTCCCCACCAAGTACTCTTGGCATTGACATCGCCACCTATAATTATATTACCTTTTGCTTCTGTGCAGATTACCTTTATGGTGTCAATGTACGGTTCGATTGGTATGTCAGGTTCGAAGTAATATGACACGAGAGTGATTGTCCAGGCCTTGGTTCTTATTTTAATCACAACTATATTGTTGTTGGTTGATTTTGGGCACTGTAGTACGTCGAGATCACTGTCTAGGACTGCAATTGCAGCCTTGACAGTGCCGTCCCCTATGGCAGGGTTCTGGTAGATTCTCACTCCCCTGTGACTTCGTACCCTTCTCTCTCGCCCGACATAAGGTTCCTGCATTAATACTACTGATGCCTTTCGTTCTTTTGCCTCCAGTAATGCCTCGTTCGTGGCTAATTGGCTTCTTTGCAAGTTCATTTGTAGTATTTTGTACTTGGGGGGTTGCTCCGGGACCACTTTAGCAATACGAGATGGTTGCCCGCGCTATCGCATCCCACTTTCTCCTTACGGGGCATGTCTGACTGAATGCATTGTGGCCACGGTTGTTCAAGCTAGCGCGCTTGCAATTCGTGCACTCTGGTGATTCTCCAGCTAATTTGTCCGGGCACGAGACGCTTAGGTGCAGTCCACCGCAGTGACTGCAGAGGTCTTCCGTCTCTCTGCAGAATCTGCGGCCATGGCCGTAGCCCAAGCACCTCGAGCACTGTACAAGCGGAGATTGGTCTTCCACGTATACATTTTGTAAGTCTACTCGCAGTTTCTCCATCTCCAACGCTCTATTCCATATAGTAGGTGACACGGTCAGGATAATGTGGGCAGCGTGCGGGTTTCTGGTCTTCTTTTTATATTTAATTTTCATCCTGTCCTCCTCACTGTCGAGGCCCTGAAAAACCCCCCGGTTTTGATTTCTGAGGGCTCTTAGCACGTCTTCATCGCTATGTATTGCTAAGACGTCCTTAAGAATCAGAAGCGGGTCCTTGTTTTTCACCTCCTCGACGGTGAGGTGGGCACCTGCTTTCTCTATCCTTTCTTTAAGTTTCCTCCTGTCCTCTTGTGTCTTACACCCCACGATAATTTTCTTGTCCTTTGCCTTTCTTACTCTTTCAACTTTCACCCATCCTTCTTTAGCGTCCACTGCTTTTCTGACTTTTTCGAGAACTTCTTCCCCTGTATCATCGTCATTTTCCGAGGATAACACTACTGTATGTAGCGCTGTTCTTTCCTGCGTAGACCTATTTTTATTCCCTTCTACTGCTACATTCACGTGAGTTGTCTTCTCCGTGCTGTTCTTCTGTTCTTCTATAATAGTTTTTAGTTCTCCTATCAATCTGTTGTTCTCATCTATTTTCGATATTATAAGATCGTCCCTTCCTCTTTTCTGGTCTTTATTATCTTGCTCCGACTCTTCCGTCTGTGTTGAGGTAACTTTAGTTATCGTTCCGCTAGTCCTGTCCCTCTCGAACTCTTCTTCCAATCTCCTCGCAGCAGGAACCGTCTTCGTCATTTCGTATAGAATGTCCAAGGCCTTCTTTATCTCCAGCTTTACATCTTTCCTCAGGTTTTGGAAACGGTTGAGGTTTTCCATCCCTTTCCTGTGAGTTGCGGCAGCTTCCGCTGCTCTATTTGGGTAGATGCTCTTTGAAACGCTGGCTGTTTTTATTGGGCTTGGTGTAAACAAGTTAGTTTTGGCCTTTTTTACCTTTGTAATGGTGGTGTTTTTAACGGTGTGTTGCGTTTTTGTTGGAGTTCTTTGCGGGGAACTCCCCGATTCTGAGGATATGCCAATTGTTGATTGATCAGGTCTCGCTACTGCCTGTCGTTCTACCGTCAGGGCCGTCTTTGGGGCTTTTGGCCCCAGTTCTACAGTTGCTGACCCCTGTTCAATCATCTCAATTGATTTCCGGACGTGTTGAGGCTTTGCCATCGGTGTGGGTGTGGGTCCAGCCGACGCTTCCCCCGTTGACGTGGCCTGCATGTCCGTTGTCTTTGCCTGTTTCAGTTGCGATGGTGTGCGGAACATGATGGTTTATGTTCTGGTATGTAGGATATCCAGAAGTGAAGTAATAATAAGATAAAACAAATTAAAATAAATGAAGAATAGAATGTTTGGTCAATAGAACCAAGTCTTATATCTAGTAAGTTTGTAAAAGTTGTAGAAATATATTTGTCAAGAATCCTAATCTACGTGTACTAATACTATTTTCTTTTTGTTTCAGATCCGGATGCAGTTGCGGTCGAGTTTTCGCTACGTGGTCAACGAGTCGACGAGTTTTTTGCAGTTGCTGGACTAGTCTGCGTCCTCTGCAGTATTCAGCAAGCCTTGATAGTAGAGGTAAGTATGATAGATTTAAGAAGTCTCTATGTAGAGCAACTCTCCTATCTTCCTAAGGTCAGTAGGCTGCTTGCAGGGGCAGGTATTTACCAGTATTCCTGACTTCCGGTTTTAAAACAGCTATTTTTGAGTTTTTATGTGGAACGACTCTACATAGAGTCCCGTCTTATAGTTTGTCCTGTAGTGCTTGGCGAGCCCCTTGCTTCGATACCAAGCACGCGATTCTAAGTCTGCTAGAACCCGAGTTATTCTAATTTAAAGATTTTCAAGATGGCGTCCAAGATGGCCACCCAAAATTTAAAAAATTCGCCAAAAATTGAGTTTTTGTGATAATGAATTACGGTTTTCAGCTTCGTGATGCTCTTTTGTATGCGCTACTTTTTGTATACTCAGATTTGTCAATGTAGAGCACCTCTCCTTTTTTGGAATAGACCTGTGCTATAAGTAGAGGGGGGCTGGGGATACGTTACCCCAAAAACCGCAGTTTCCTACGACGTCTCTGTGAGAAGTTATGGCCTCCCTCTTTCAACGTGATGACGTTTCAAGATGGCGACCGAAACTTCCCCCAGCGATATCTTTGGAAGTTTTTGTCGGAGAGCTTCGAGCGAGGGCTCGTTGGAATGGGCTTTCCGGGCTCCGTCTGATGAGAGTGTTACCAAGATTTGGTAGAGCTCCGATCTCTACCCAAATTTTTGGGTAGAGCCACTTACCCACCCGGATGTCGAGTCCAAAGAACCCCCTCTCCAGGCTCCACCACTCTCTTTATTTCAACCGCAGAACTCTATCTTTTTTTCTGCTCTACCTAGAGCAAGAAGTTTGAAACAATTTTGAAGATAGAATTTTGAGCTTTATGCAGTACTTTAGTCTTGCCTAAAAAATAGGTTCTGCGGTGAAATATTTTTAAATCAACCCCTTTTCAAAGTTTTGCACTACTAAACATTTTTTTAAATATAAAAGTTGTTTCAATTTTACATCCCTTATATATAGGTAGATATGGGTTTGAAATTTACAGTTTTAGCTTTTTAAAATAGCTTATTTATTAAATTAAGTAAATTGATTTAAAAATTTTGAAAAAGTGGATTCCTTATATTTTTAAGAGAATTTTGAAATTTTTTGCCGAAATTTGGTCTTATTTCTCGATTTGTTTCTATAAAATTAAAACTATACACATATTTAACAATAAAAATTTCACTAAGCGGTTAACTTAAAGCTATTAATATAATTAATTACTAACTGTAATTTTAGCACCCTCCCTTGTCAATAAAAATGAGCATTTAATTTAGGGGTAGTTTTTCCCTCTCCGTCTTATTTATTAAATAACTCTCTTGTTTTTAATTTCGCGAGGACGAAATTTTCAGAAAAGTGAAGAGCACAAAATGGGCTTTTTGCACACTGAAATTCAGCCTCGCGAAAAGTTTGGTTTGGGTCAAGGGGTGTCCCAAAGTCTCAAAATAACAAATTTTTTGCAAATCAACCACGATAAAAAATTAAATTATTGACATAAAAGACATTATAGCTATTTAAAACACTTAAAATTATGTAACTTACACCTCCAAATTTTTTCAAATTTTTAGGGGTTGATTTTCACCCTTTTTGATATTTAGCCTAAAGTTTGAATTTAGTTTCTTAAGAAACTACAGGCGCTAAAAATTTGAAAATTCGGATATGGGCTCAGAACAAAATACACTATTTTTTGAATATATAAAAATAATAGGTCGCAGATCTCTTTCTCAAGTTAGGGCTGTCACAAAAAATTACAATGTTTAAGAGTCTATATCTCTGTGTCCACTTAACTTTTTGAGTTTCTGAAAACGGCTCCCGGCTGCTCCTTGGGTCTTTTCGGATGTTGTGTATCTTGTTTCTCCAGAAACCAGCTGGATCGGTGACCTCGTGGCCACGTGGTTTTCGGAAAATCGAATGTATTTCCGGAATTTCCCAACGGAAAATTTTTTGGAATGGCTCGTTGGAAAGGGGTCCCAATTCCACTTCTTTGAGCAATTGAAAATTTTGTGGTTGCCGATCACTTTCGCGAGTTATGGGCGAAAACACTTTGAAAATTTCACTTTTGGAGGTTAATAATAACACTTTTTTCCAATTTTTTGGATTTTCACTCCACTTTTTTCGATTATCGGGTAGCACTTGCGAAGCGAAACACAGAACCGTTTTCAAATTTTTGGTAACTCTAAAATTGCCGTTTTTACCGATTTTTAAAGCGCGGAGCGGTTTAAATTCGTGGCGCTTGGGCTAACGGCTCAAGTGAGACTGGGTTAGGTTAGATTAGGTTAGGTTAGGTTAGGTTAGGTTAGGTTAGGTTAGGTTGGGGGACCCCCCACAGTGCTTGCGTCCTCGTCGCGTCCCCTGGGCAACGACCCGGTTCTGACCACCGTAACGGAGTGGCAGGCCGTGGCTCGGCTAAAGAGCACTGTACCGTCGCAGCTTTATGCGGATAACTGTGACACCTGTGGAGGCAATGCCAAAACCTACGCGGGACGCCTTCGGGCGATTCATTCCAAAAGGCCCTTCTCAGGGCCAACCCAAAGGCCCTTCTGAGGGCCAACCACAAGGTCCTTCTCAGGGCCAGGCTGACGAAGTCACGTCAGCGCTGGAGACTAGTTGCACACCATCTGCGGCTAGTGTCTTTTGCAGGGCGGATGACTTGTCGGACTCTGACAATGAGTTGTTTGAGTCCGACGCCGGTATATCGGCGGTGGAGAGTCGCCAGGAGTGTCGAAAGCGGGCCTTTTTGAGGAATAGTTCCGAAGGCTCCTCGGACTCGACTAAGAAGCCGAAGAAGAAGGCAAGGGCCAAAAAGTCTCTGGCGGACACGCATGACGTAGGTCTAGCAGATGCTCAACGCCAGCTAGACCTGGCTCGGCGGTTGCAACTTCAGCAAGACCTGGAGGAGAAGGTTGCCGCCAAGGAGCAACAGACGCGCGTTGCTCGGGCTAAGTCCGGGTACGGCGCGTCTAGCGTTCATTACGCGGACTACTCCCTGGCCGAGCTGGAGCTGATGGCTCAGGAGGACAAGGAGGAGATAGTGGATGTCGCCTCCAAGTCCTCAAACTTAAAAGGGACTTTCCAAAAGTCCCTAAAATGCAGGGCCGCCAGCATGCGCGGCATAGTATCGGAGTTGGTGCAGCGCAAGACTACCGACGAAACTCGGCAACTGCAGGCGAAAGTTGATCGTCTGCAGTCGGAAGTCAGTCAGCTGCACGAAAAGCTGGCTGAAACAACAGCCCGGCCTGCTCGAGCTCACCTGACACCTGCAGCCGAAGGCCCCAACCTTGAGGATATCATCCGCAAGGTTGTCATGGAGGAAAGGGCCTTCACGAGAGCCTGCTTCGCTGGCATCGAAGACCGGCTCTTGCCGGAGAAACGCCTCCGACCGCCACTCGCGGCGGACAAGAGGCTGCATGAGCCGGGACCATCTGCCCCGATGGAGGATGCCCTTCTGCCTTCTACCACTCCATCCAACCAGAAAAGATGGACGGAGGTGGTCAGCAAGGGGAAGCGCAAGGCCAAGAAGAAGGCGCAAACGACAGTTGCCCCTTCCGTTCCCGTCATCACCCCTCCCAGCTTGTCCCAGTCGACTGGCAAGGGAAAGGGAAAAGGGAAAAAGTCGGTCCCCAAGCCCACCACCGCTGCTCCCGTAGCGAACAGGGCCCCAGCCGTGGCGTGGAAGAGATTGGTTCCTCCCAAGACCGCAGCCGTGGTGGTGACACTCACTGCGGAAGCTGCGGAGCGAGGGGAGACCTATAGCTCCGTCCTGGTGCGGGCTCGTGCTAACGCCGATCCCGCCCAACTGGGCATTGGCGCAGTCACGTGCCGCCGGACCCAAGCTGGAGCTCGAATTTTCGAGTTCTCGGGGGCTCAGGGCAGCGCTAACGCGGACCTCTTTGCAACCAAATTGCAAGAGGTCATCGCTGATGCTGCTAAAATTGCAAGGCCCGTCAAGACTGTGGCCTTAGAGGTGACCGATTTGGATGATTCGGTCACCAAAGAGGAGGTCGTGGCGGCGGTCGCAGCAATAGGAGGCTGCAATGTCACAGCGGTACAGGGCCGGAGCATCAGGCCCGGTCGCGGCGGCATGGGTACCATTCGCCTTGAGTGCCCAGTCACCGCGGCTAAAGCCGTCTTAGCCAAGGGACGGCTTCCTGTCGGCTTCAGCTCGAGTGCGGTCCGGGCACTTGTAGATCAGCCTCTGCGTTGCTACAAGTGCTTCGGAATCGGACACACGCGGGCCCTCTGTCCATCCAAGGTGGACAGGACAGATTGCTGCTACCGCTGCGGCAAGGAGGGGCACAAATCCGCCTCCTGTAAGGCCACTACGCCGCACTGCGTTGTGTGTGCCGCCAGTGGTCGCCCAGCGGGCCACGTTATGAAGGGGAGGAACTGTAATCCTCCCCCTAAGAAGGGCAAAGCGCAGGCGCCGACCCAGCCTGCCGCTGCTACCGCCGTTCCAGAAGCTGGAACCTCGGCGGCGGTTGAGGAAGGAGCGATGTCCGACTGATGGATAGGGTCGAACATCGCATCCTCCAAGCAAACACCAACCACTGCAGAGCAGCCCAGGATCTGCTGATGCAGACCATGGCTGAGTGGTTGGTGGACGTGGCGGTAGTCGCTGAGCCGTACTCGGTCCCAGGCCGCTGGCTGGGTGATCGGGACGGTTTGGTGGCACTAGTGCCGCGGTCTTCCACAGACTCCCCTCCCCTCTCGCTCTTAGAGAGGGGATCAGGTTACGTGGCCGCCGCGTGGGGTGGTATAGCCCTGGTGGGCGTATATTTCTCCCCAAACCGCCCTCTTTCGGATTTCGAGAACTTTCTCGAAATCCTCACCGCAGTGGTTGGGAGAGCGTCACCACGCCAAGTCGCCGTATTGGGTGACCTAAACGCCAAGTCGACGGCTTGGGGTAACTCGGCCGCCTCTTGTAACGTCCGGGGACGCGCCGTCGAATTTTGGGCAGCTTCGTCTGGCGTGTCCCTCCTTAACAGAGGGACGGTTCACACGTGTGTGCGGCAACGGGGAGGGTCAGTGGTCGACGTGTCGTTTGCCACCCCCGTGCTGGCGGCCCGCGTCTTGAACTGGCGGGTGGAGACGGTGGAGACCTTGTCGGACCACCGATATGTGCGGTTTGACATCTCCATCCAGACTCCCGGGGGGATAGCCCGCTCGAACCAATCTCCCTTTCCACGGTGGGCTATCACCCGCCTGGACCGAGAGGCTGCAGAGGAGGCGGCGTTCCTCCAGGACTGGCTTGCGCCTCCTTTAGACGTCCTGGACGTAGACAGCGCAGCGGTCCAGCTTAGGGGGTCACTGACTCAGGTGTGCAACTCCAGCATGCCTCGGTCTCGCCGCCCACCTCCCCGTCGCGCCGTCTACTGGTGGTCGGAGGAACTGGCGGGGCTCCGAGCTGCATGTGTCGCGGCCAATAGGGCTTACACGCGGAGCCGACGGCGTCGCCTTCGAGATCCGACCAACGAGGACCTCCTCTACGCGTCGTACGTGGAGGCAAAGATGGTCCTCAAGCTGGCAATGCGCGTCGCTGACGACTCGGCTAGGGCCGAAATGCTGGAGGATCTCAACAGGGACCCGTATGGGAGACCATACAAGGCAGCGCGGAATAAGCTGCGCCCTTGTGGTCCTCCACTGGCGGAGACCCTCGAGCCGACATTGCTGGATGGGGTGGTACGGTCCCTGTTTCCGTGCAGGACCAACTTCACCCCACCTGTGATGGACCCTCCGCGGGACGCAGCTCTGCCAGAGGAGGAGGTCATTCCTGTCTCGGCAGCGGAAGTTTACGCAGCGACTCTCCGCCTCCGCGCCAAGAAGACGGCACCTGGACCGGACGGCGTCCCCGCACGGGTGGTGGCTATCGCTGCCTCCCAAATGGAGGAGAGGTTTCGGGAACTCTTTGGTGCGTGTTTAACAGCCGGGAGGTTCCCAAAACCTTGGAAGGAGGGGCAATTATGCCTCCTTCGAAAGGAAGGACGCCCGGTGGACTCTGCCTCGGCATACCGGCCCATCGTTCTGCTCGATGAGGTCGGTAAGTTGTTTGAGGGGATTGTCGCCAATCGGCTAAATAACTTGCTGCGGAGGGAAGGGCCGGACCTGTCGGACGCCCAATTCGGCTTCCGACGTGGGCGTTCGACAGTAGACGCGTTGGCCCAACTCAAGAGTCAAGTGAAGGAGGCGATCGAAACAGGGGGCGGAGTGTTGGCCGTGTCATTTGACATAGCCAACGCCTTCAACTCCGTCCCCCACACAACGATCTTGGAGGCACTCCGGTACCACGGCGTGCCTCTGTACTTGCGAAAACTTCTGGCCAGCTACTTGGAGGACCGAGCGGTTCTCCTGGTAGACAAGACGGCCAGGGTGAGGCGGTATGGCGCAGAATCCGGTGTTCCTCAAGGGTCGGTCCTAGGGCCACTACTGTGGAACATCGGTTTCGACTGGCTTCTGCGGGGAACCCTTCTCCAGGGCACGACTGTCATTTGTTATGCGGATGACACTCTTCTCGCTGCCCGGGGGAAGGACTTTAGGGAGGCGTCGAGTCTGGCTTCGGCTGGCGGATCCTTAGTCGCAGGACGAATCCGCCGCCTAGGATTGACGGTTGCGCTGCACAAGACCGAGGCCGTGTTCTTCCACGGGCCTCGGCAGCGCATCCCTCCTGACGCCCATATTGTCGTGGACGGCGTCAGGATTGAGGTCAAGGCCCAGATGAAGTATCTGGGCCTCATTCTTGACAGCAGGTGGCGCTTCGGCCCGCACTTCAGTGCGCTGTCGACGCGCCTGCTAAAGGCTGCAGATGCCCTCTCATGGCTCCTTCCAAATCTGGGCGGGCCCAAGGCCCGATGCCGGCATTTGTATGCCGGCATCTTGAAGAGCATGGCCCTTTACGGGGCCCCCATCTGGGCGGATTCCCTCCACAGGAGAGAGAACGCCACCGCCATTCGCAGGCCCCAAAGGGCCATTGCTCTGCGTGTAGCGAGGGCCTACCGCTCTTTGAGGGCTTTGCGGCAGCGTGCGCTCTGGCCGGCACCCCTCCCTGGGAGCTCGAGGCGTGGGTGCTTGCCAAAGTGTACGAGTGGACGGCGGGGCGTAAGGCGCTCGGGGAGCTCCCCACCGCAGTAGAGCGGGAGGCCGTCCGGCAAGAGGCGAGGGTTGCAATCGTCCACCACTGGACGGAGGAACTCGCCACCGCCGCTTTTGGCCGACGAACGTTGGACGCGCTTGGGCCGGTCCTGCAAGACTGGCTCGAGAGGTCCCACGGTTTCCTGTCATTCCGTCTGGTGCAGGTGTTATCCGGCCATGGATGCTTCGGAACACACCTGCACCGGATCCGAAGAGAGGAGACCCCTTCATGCCATGAATGTGGCGCGGCGGAGGATACGGCGCAACACACGCTCGAGGCGTGTCCGGCCTGGTCAGAGCTGCGCCGCAGCTTGATCGCGGTGGTCGGACAAGACCTCTCGCTTCCTAGTGTAGTCAATTCTATGCTGGGAAGTGAGGGCGCCTGGGCAGCGGTCGCCTCCTTTTGCGAGGACGTTATGTCACAAAAGGAGGCGGCGGAGCGTGCACGGGAGGATGACCCTCTCGCGTTGCCGCTCCGCAGGCGAAGATTGGGTGGGAGAAGGCGATTGTATGATCGTCGTCTTCTCCTTCCTGGTGATGAATAGCGGGCGACAGGCGCGGGGGCGCCTTCGTTCGCATTGCACTATTCACTACCCTCGTCGGGTGGGAATGACCATGCACTCGTGGTCATTCCCGGGTCCCTCTCTGCCAGGAGGGACGTGAAGGCCCCGCTGTAAAGGCGGGTGGTCGTCGGTGGGGGACTGGATGAAAAGGCTCTGCCAATTTCCCAGTCCCCCCCCCCACACAGACGATGCGGGAGTGCCGCTGGGTTGTTTAGTGGGTATACCGGGCAACCGGGGAGTCCTACATAACCCTCTCATTCCCCCAATGGGAGGGTATGCGTAACGCATTTTTCCCAGCGAAACCAAAAAAAAAAAAAAAAAAAAAAAAAAAAAAAAAAAAAAAAAAAAAAAGGTTAGGTTAGGTTAGGTTAGGTTAGGTTAGGTTAGGTTAGGTTAGGTTAGGTTTCAAAGGCAGGGGGTGCGGGTCGGAACACCTCCTCGTGGTGTACCCTGGGTATCGGCCGACAACTTTTCCTAGTCTACTGGGCTAAGTTGTCGACCGATAGCGAAGTTCCGACGTGAGGGGCTCCTCCGCGTGTCCGTCTGATATTAGCAGAGGGCTCAGTGTGACGGAGCAGGGCGGGCTCGGTGGTGGGAGCCGCCCGGTGGTGGGGCCGAGCATATGCTCGAGCCAAGTGGAGGGGCTGGTGACGGCCGATGGAGGGTTTCTCGCATGCTATTTTGGCGTGCGAGGTGGACGGTGGACAGTGTGTGAGTAGGGGTATGTGCCCTTCGCACACTAGTCTAACTAGAGGTTGAAGGGGTGGCGGCCCCTAAAGTGAATACGGCCAGAAGAGGGAGAGGAAGGACTCCGAAGGCAGGTACCTCAAGAAAAGAGGATTTTTTGAGGCCGCGTCCGTTGTCTACCGACGGAGAGCTGGAGGAGGTTCTACGAAACAGAAAGTTTCAAAAGAAGCAAGCCTCTGTGGTAAACTGTCTGGAAGCGAGTCTGATGCTGCCGTTATTGAAGACTTTAATGTGCTGAACGCTCAAGAGCTGAGGGCGCAGGCGGGCGAAAAGCTCGCCTGCATTTTGGAGGTCGCAAAAAAGTCGGGCCACCTCAAGGGCGAGTTTGTTGGCCGCCTGAAGAGGTCCGCTTCCATCCTCAGGGAAGTAGTGGATGCTTTGGCGAGCAGAAGCGAGGCTGAGGAGACGCGTCGCCTTAGGGCACACAATTGCCGCCTAAAGCTGGAAGTAGCAGCTATGAAGGTGGAAGTAAAAGCGCTGCGTCGTGGCTTTACTGAAGCCAAAACTGCTGCTGCCGCCGCAGCTGTCAACGCCGTCGTGGTGGAGTCGCAGGATCCCCTTTCCACTCCACTAAAGGCAGACTTCCTCGAGGAGTTAAAGCGGTCTCTGAGCATCACGTTCGGTGAGATGCTTAACGCCCGACTCGCGGGTATAGAGGACCGTCTTTTGCCGGCTGCGACGGTCCGCCCGCCACTAAGGGCTGACGCTAAGAAAGCGGCGGGTGCTACCGGGCCACCAAAGCCAACGCCTGCGCCGCCGACCAAAAGCCCTAAAATGACTGCCAGCCCATCGGTGGCACCGGTTGCGGGTCCTTCCCATAAAGGGCAGACCCAAAGTGTCACAAAATCTGCACACCCCTCGGTTCCTCAAGAGGAACCGTGGACCACGGTGGTGAGGAAGGGCAAGGGGAAAGGGAAGGGGAAGGGGAAGTCCTCCGCCTCCACCCCCCCGGCTGGAACCTACGCTGCTCCACGCACACCAGCGACGAAGGCTGCTGCCACCAAGCCTAGGAAGGTGCTGAGATCCCCCAAGACCGCGGCGGTCGTGCTGTCGTTGCAGCCAGAAGCCGCGGAGAAGGGGATCACGTACAGTGCTATCCTCCAGACGGCACAGGAGAAGGTCGACCTGCAGGAGCTGGGTATCGACCGACTCCGCTTCCGCCAGACGGCCACGGGAGCCAGGATTCTGGAGATTTCTGGCTCCCAAAACAGTGAGAAGGCGGATAACCTCGCGGAGAAGCTTCGCGGGGTTCTATCCGACGTGGCCAATATCGCCAGGCCCATGAAATCCGTTGATGTCAGGATTTCGGGCTTGGACGATACGGCCACGAAAGAGAGTGTGGCTACGGCGGTAGCAAAGGCGACCGGGTGCGATGTTGGTCTGATCAGAGCTGGGGAGATTCGCCCTGGCTTTGGCGGCACCGGCTCCGCCATAGTTTCCTGCCCGATTGCGACGGCCAAAGTGCTGTCGCAAAAGGGTAGGCTACTGATTGGGTGGAGCTCGGTGCGAGTGGTGGCTCTGGAGGCAATGCCCATGCGCTGCTTCAGATGCATGGGGCTGGGCCATACGCGCCCTCAGTGCCCAGCGTCGGCAGACAGGGGGGATTTGTGCTTCCGGTGTGGGGGCACGGGACACAAGGGGGTCGATTGCGAAAGGGCCAGCCCGCGCTGCGCGATATGCGCGGAGTCGGGCAGGCCCTCTGGGCATATGATGGGGGGGCGCAGATGCGTACCCCCAAAGACGAAGGGAAAGGCCCCTAGGACCCGGGCCACCCCTGCGGCTGCTAGCCAAGCCACCCTGGAGGTCGTGCGCCGAGCGACGAGCGAGGAGGTTGTGATGTCTGAATAAGATATGGATCAGTTTGGACATCACAAGTTCCTCCAGACGAATCTGAACCACTGCGCCCAGGCTCAAGACCTGCTGATGCAGGCCATGGTGCAGTGGCAGATAGACGTTGCGGTGGCGGCGGAGCCGTATTATGTTCCCGCTTCCCATCCCTGTTGGGCTGGGGACTTGGACGGCTCCGTTGCCATAGTTGGGCAATCCGGCGGCGGCGGCCTGCCCCTCTCAGTTGAAGAGAGGGGTTCAGGGTACGTGGTGGCCAAGTGGGGAGAGTATGCAGTTGTGGGCACATACTTCTCCCCCAACAAGACCGCAGCGGAGCTGGAGGTCTTTGTGGACCTCCTAGCCGCTGCGGTTGGGAGACAGGCGCCACGGCAGGTCCTCCTTCTCGGGGACCTGAACGCCAAGGCCCGGGATTGGGGCAACCCCTCCACTGACTCTCGCGGGGAGATAGTCAGGGAGTGGGCGGTTGCCACAGGACTGACCCTCCTCAATGTTGGGTCGGTCCACACGTGCGTGCGACACAACGGGGGGTCCGTGGTGGATCTATCGTTCGCCACCCCGTCCGTCGCCGCACGTGTGCGGGCCTGGAGGGTATTGTCGGAGGTGGAGACTCTCTCGGACCACAAATATGTTAGGTTCGAGATCTCCACCTCTCAAAACCAAGAAGGGCCACGGCGTGTGGCGGTTTCATTCCCGCGCTGGGCCGTCAGCCGCCTCGACGCGGAATTGGCAAGGGAGGCGGCGATTGTCCAATCGTGGTGTGCTGCTCCCACGCGCCCAGAGGTGGACGAAGCGGCCTGCTGCTTCCGCGAGGCGGTGACGGCCGTGTGCGACACGGCCATGCCGAGGTCCCGACGCCACTCTCACCGCCGCGAGGTCTACTGGTGGAGCACGGACATCGCGGAGCTCTGGGCTGCCTGCGCGGCGGCACGGCGGCCTTATGGCCGTTGCAGGAGACGGCGTCACGGCCGGACCGACGAGCAGATGCCAGCCGTCGAGTTGGAGGCAGAGCGCCGGCTGTATGAGGGGTACCGCGTCGCCAAACGAGGACTGCAGCTGGCGATCGCCATGGCCAAGTCGCAGGCTTATGGCGAAGCCCTGGCGAGCCTTGACAGGGATCCGTGGGGGCGTCCGTATAAGGCTGCCCGGAATAAGTTCCGGCACCAGACGCCCCCGGTTGCGGAGTCCATGGATCCCAGTCTCCTGGACAGGGTGTTAGGGGGGCTCTTCCCCGACAGAGATCCTAACCACACCCCTCCAACGATGGCCGTCTCCCCCGTCGTCGAAGAGTTTGACGGGGCCTCCATCCCGCCTGTGTTGGAGGCGGAGATGGAGGTTGCGGTCCGCCGCCTGCGGGGTAGGAGGACGGCGCCTGGACCGGATGGGATTCCGGGCCGGGTGTTGGGAATCGCCCTTAGGGAGATGGGTGATCGGCTTCGGGAATTGTTCAGCGCGCGCCTCATGGCTGGGCGATTCCCGAAGCTGTGGAAAGAGGGCAGGTTGTGCCTGTTGCGGAAGGAGGGACGTCCTGTCGACTCGCCTGCCGCATACAGGCCAATTGTGCTGCTGGATGACACGGGTAAGCTGCTTGAGAGAGTGGTGGCTTCCCGGGTCATCCGGCATCTAGAGGGGACTGGGCCTGAGCTGTCTGAGGCCCAGTACGGGTTCAGGGCGGGGCGGTCCACAATGGACGCCCTGCTCTGGCTAAAGGGGTGGACGCAGGCAGCGGTCCGTGAGGGGGAAAGGGCGTTGGCTATCTCGCTCGACATAGCTAACGCCTTTAACAGCCTCCCGCACGCAACGATACAGGAGGCGCTCCGTTATCATGGAGTGCCCCTGTATCTGCGGAGGCTGATCGCCGACTACCTAGAGGACCGCGAGGTCCTTGTGCAGGGACGCGACGGTTTGAGGCGCCATCGTGTCTCTTGTGGTGTTCCGCAGGGGTCGGTGTTGGGACCGCTCCTGTGGAACGTCGGCTACGACTGGGTGCTTCGCGGCACGCTTCCCGCAAGTGTGCGTGTTGCGTGCTACGCGGATGACACCCTAGTCGTGGCCAAGGGAAGGGACCTCGGGGAGGTGGTGCGGTCGGCCGTAGTGGGCACAACACTTGTGGTCGGCCGCATACGCGCCCTGGGGTTGGAGGTCGCCCTCTCCAAGACCGAGGCCCTACTGTTTCATGGGCCTCGGGGGGGACCTCCTCCAGGTACGCGGGTGTTACTGGACGGGGCCCAGTCCGGGTTGGAACCCAGATGAAATATCTGGGTCTCATCCTGGACGGGAGGTGGGCTTTTGGGGCCCACTTTGCCGGGCTGGCCCCAAGAGTAGTGGGGGCTGCCGCCTCTTTGGGAAGGTTGCTGCCGAATGTGGGCGGCCCAAGCGCCAACTGCCGACGGCTGTACTCCGGAGTCATCCGGAGTATGGCCATGTATGGGGCACCCGTCTGGGTGGACGCCCTTAGTCGTGGCAATAAAACCCTGCTGCGACGTCCGCAGCGGGTTGTAGCGACGAGGGCAATCCGTGGATACCGGACGGTGTCCTGGACGGCGGCATGCGTGCTGGCCGGTGATCCCCCCTGGGAGCTCCAAGCGGAGATCCTCGCCGAAGTTTACCACTTCGTGGCGGCGAGGAGATCCCGAGGAGAGCCTCCAGCGTGGGAGGAGGTCACACGCATGCGGAGGCAGGCGCAGGGCGCCCTGTTGCGGCAGTGAACGGAGGACCTGGCCCCACCGGTCCCTGGACAGTGGACGGTGGATGCGGTCAGGCCGGTCCTTCGGAAGTGGGTGAGGCGGCGGTTCGGGTCGCTGACCTTCCGATTGGTGCAGGTGCTTTCCGGGCATGGATGTTTCGGTAAGTACCTGCACCAAATCGCGAGACGGGAGGCGACCCCTGCCTGCCACGAGTGTGGAGCGCCAGAGGATACGGCGCTCCACACACTGAGGGCGTGTGCCGCATGGAGCCCGCAGCGGCACACGCTTTCAGCGGTCATAGGGCGGGATCTCTCTCTGCCGAGCGTGGTAAATGCTATGCTCGACAGTGAGAGATCGTGGCAGGCAGTGGTCTCCTTCTGCGAAGAGGTGATGACGCTTCTGCGTCTTTTTTCTTCTTCTCCTTCTGGAGACCGCGGAGCGGGCCAGGGAGGACGACGCCTCTTCTGACCCGATCCGGCGCAGACGTACGGGGGGAAGGAGGAGGCGGTTTGCCCGCCTCCTTCCCCCTCACTCATAGTGGGGTCACTGGCCGAAGGTCGGGGGACTTTCGGCCGGCTTGGACGACCCCACACGTGTGAGGGGTGGACTTGGTGAGCGAGGCCACCCCTTCCTGTGCCGGGGCCTGGATGTTTTTCATCCGGGCCTACCGCCGGGGCAAGGTAGTAATTGCTAGCATGACCCTATCTTGCCCCATCTCGGCGGAGGACTGCTCACCCCAGGTTTTTAGTGGGTATACTGCCCTTCCGGCAGTGACTCCCACATAACCATCTCGCTCCCCCGGGCGATTTGGTATCCATAAAGGATTTTCCTGGGTCAAAAAAAAAAAAAAAAAAAAAAAAAAGGTTAGGTTAGGTTAGGTTAGGTTAGGTTAGGTTAGGTTAGGTTAGGTTAGGTTAGGTTAGGTTAGGTTGGGGTGCGGGTCGGAACACCTCCTCGTGGTGCACCCTGGGTGTCGGTCGACAACTTTCCTTTTGTTTGATTAAGTTGTCCACCGATAGCGAAGTTCCGTCACGGTAGGGGCCTGGCAGGTAGGTCAGGTAGGCCTAGGTAGGTCTGGTAGGTCTGGTAGGTGAGGTAGGCTGGGTAGGTCAGGTAGGCAGGGTAGGTGAGGTAGGTAGGGTAGGTGAGTTAGGTTGGGTAGGTGAGGTAGGTTGGATAGGTTAGGTAGGCCAGGTAGGTCATGTCAGGCCAGGTAGGTCAGGTAGGACAGCTCAGGTCCGATCTTGTCTGGCCAGGTCAGGTCAGATTAGATTGGGTCAGGAAGAGGGTTTTGTTGGCGGTCATACGTTGAGTAGCTTCAACGCAAGCCTCAGTAGGTGACTTAGTCGATATCCTGGACTGTACAGGTATCGGCGGGGTCAGTCGGGAGTTGGGCAGCTATTTTTGGGTGCGGGGCTCGGTCGGCGTCTCAGTCATATACTGAGTAGCGGCGATGCGAGTCGAGGGCGGCGGATTTTGCTGGATGTTACCTTACACCCAGTTAGATAGGCATATTTGTCACCGTCGGCCAACTCGCCGGAAGGTGAGCGGCTTGCCTTAAGTGGCTGGTCTGAGTGGAGAAAACCACAATAAAAATCCTCAAAGTCTCAGGTGTCGACTTATCCGCCTTGGGGCGCCCTCTGTGGGTGGTTAAGGAGTTCTTTAGCCCGTTAGAGGTCAACCACAGATATCACCCGACCTCTGTGTGTATATAGGGTTACCTGGGTACAGGGGTCTCTGCTCAGGTGGACTATTTATTTACCCCATACTCGTGGGAACAATTATGTATAAAAACCAAACAAAAACCAATTTAGATGTAAGGGAGGCGCTTTGCGCAAATGAGAGGGGGTCGACTAATGAGGATTTGATTGCCGAAGCCTCATTGGTTAACCTGTCGGAGTCTGACTCCGACATGAGTTGTCAGACGGCGGTGTCTCGAATTTCCGGGGCATCAGCGTCTGGACAGCGGCGAAAACGCCAGAGGAGTGCGGAGGAGGATTTTTCAGATGGTGAATCACCGTCACAAAAATCCACTCCGACTCGGCGTTTACGCGGGCGTCCGCCCACTACAGGGCAGTACGTCGGTTTGGCGAAAGCCAAGGAGCTTTTGAATGAAGAAAAAGAGAGGGCGTTGCAACTCCAGGCTGAGGAGGAATTGGCTGACGAGTTGCGACGAAAGAGGGAGGCATCCATAGCCTTTTTCAAAAAGACGTCGTCGAACCCGGATGTTGAAGGGCACGACATCGTACGATTAGAGAGGTTGGTCTTAGACTCTGTGGATACTGTGACGATGGTGGCTACAAAGTCTAAGCACCTAAAAGGTACTTTTGTGCACTCTCTTAAAGAGGCCGCTAGGGTCATTAAAGATTCTTTTAAAGAACTTCAGACCCGAACAATGTCTGAGGAAATGGCCATGTTGGTGGCTGCAAGCCGGAAGCTCACGTCGGAGCTCAAAGAGCTTCGTCGTGAGTTAGAAGAGTTACGTACTGCTAGAGCGCATCAAGCAGTGACTCCACCACCACTGACTTCAGTACCAGCTCTGGAGGACGTCGTGAGATCGGTCATGGTTCAGGTCGGTACCATGATATCGGCTCGTTTCGATGGAATCGAGAATCGGCTGCTTCCGGAAAAGCGCTTGAGGCCACCTCTCGCAGCTGACCGGAAGAAGGAATTGGCTTCGGCAGCGGATGTGGCTACGCCTGGACCTTCAGGCGCTGCTACACGTGCTTCTACCCCTCCTCGAGTCCCTGAGCTGAAGGTAAAAGCTAATAATCAGAGGGAAAAAAAGGACAAAGCGAGGAAAGGTGTAGCCGACCTGCCCAATTCTTCCAAATCAGTGGTTAGACTTTCACCTACAGAGCCGGTATCGTGGACCGTAGTTGACCGTGGCTCTCAAAGACGTGCCAAAAAGGCAGCACGGGATGAGGCACCGAGATCAACTGCACCTGTGCAGTCTCGAGCCTCAAAGCCGCCAGTTCTGGGAAAAGCAAAGGCACCTAAACGCCGGCTCCCTCGTACTGCAGCAGTGGTCATCACGCTGCAGCCAGGGGCAACGGAAAAAGGCGTTACCTATGCTAAAGTTCTCGCTGAAGCGAAGAGTCGCATCAATCTTGGGGCCATCGGGGTGCCACCTTTAAGGATTCGCACTGCTGTTACCGGCGCCAGAATCCTTGAGGTGCCGGGTGCTGAAAAGGCGGAAAAAGCTGATGTGTTAGCCGAAAAGCTTAAAGAAGTCTTTGGTGGGACAGAAGATGTCCGGGTCTCGAGGCCGATCACCAATGTGGAATTGCGAGTGAGCGGTTTGGACGACTCGGTTGGACCAGAGCAACTCCAAGAGGCAGTTGCAAATGAGGGAGATTGTTCTGCGCTAGCAGTAAGCGTTGGTGACATTAGGAAGGGCCCAAGAGGCATGGGTACTGCCATTGTTCGATGTCCTGTTAAGGCTGCCAACAAAATAATGGGAAAAGGAAAAAGTCTCCAAGTAGGCTGGGTAGTGGTGCAGGTTCGCGTTTTGGATGCGAGACCACTTCGCTGCTACAGATGCCTTGCGCAGGGTCATGTTAGGGCCCAGTGCAAGTCGGAAATTGACCGCAGTGACGACTGCCATCGCTGTGGTCAGAAGGGCCACAAGTCCAACACGTGTACCGCCGCTCCACACTGCACCCTCTGTGCAGCGTTAGGAAAACCGGCGGCACATCTCTCCGGGGGCAAGGCATGCACCAAGCCCCCGACTCAAAAAGAGCTGCGCCGAAAGAAGGCTGCGACTGAGGCTAAGGCCAAGACGCAGTTGTCAGGCTCTGAATCAGAGCAGCCGGTACATATGGAAGAGGTATAGTATGGCCCTTAAATTTCTCCAGGCAAATATTAACCACTCCGCTCGTGCGCAGGATCTCCTCCTGCAGTGCCTGGCGGAGCGGTTAATTCACGTAGCTGTGGTTGCGGAGCCATATTTTATCCCACCACGTTGCGATTGGATCGCAGACCGGGATGGACTTGTGGCAATCACGACACAATCACCGGCCCGCTCTCCTTCTCTAGAAAATGTTATAAGAGGAAGGGGATATGTCAGCGCTGTCATCGGCGAAACAGTTGTTGTGGGGACATATTTCTCGCCAAATAGGGTCCTCGCTGAGTTTGAAGTATTCCTTGGTCAAGTGGGTACTCTAGTAAGTCAATGTCGCCCCCGATCTGTCATTGTCGTTGGAGATCTCAATGCCAAGTCTACGACATGGGGGTCTTCAACGACTGATGCCAGGGGTAGGATAGTTGAAGAATGGCTGGCGGAAATAGGTCTTTGCGTCCTCAATCGGGGATCAACGGACACGTGCATGCGGCGATCGGGTGGGTCAGTGATTGATGTCACTTTTGCTACACCAGAGCTCGCAAGGCGCGTTCGGGGCTGGGTAGTGCTGGTGGATGAAGAAACTCTTTCTGATCACAGATATATTCAGTTTGTAGTTTCAGCATCGTCCGCAAACCACGATAGGCAGCCAGCGTCAACATTCGGTCCGCGCTGGGCCCTTAAAGGTTTAGATTTGGAGCCACTACAAGAGGCTTCGATCGTTCAGGCCTGGAACGATTCCCCAACTGAGTCGGTAACCTTGGACGAGCAGGCTGACAGTTTGTGCGAGGCAATGACCCACATTTGTGATGCAGCCATGCCTCGCGTACGAACAAATCCAACAAAACGCCAGATGTACTGGTGGTCGGCGGAGATCGCAGATTTGCGCCGGCAGTGCATAGCGAGGCGCCGACGCTACCAGCGCTACCGGAGAAGAAGACGTCAGGAGACTGAGCAGTCCAACGTGCTATACGCTGCGTATAGAGAATCGGCAATAGCTCTCCGAACAGCGATTACTGAGTCGAAAGCTCAAGCCTGGAGAGATCTGTTGGCGACTCTTGAGCTAGATCCATGGGGGCGACCATACAAGATGGTAAGGCAGAAATTGCGCCCATGGACACCTCCAGTCACCAACATTCTGCAGCCGCAGGTCCTCCAGCGGGTAGTTGAGGGACTGTTCCCTGCTAGTCCGGGGCCCAATTTCATACCTCCCAATGTTTACGCCACGCAGTCGCAGGCCGATGCTGAGGAGGTGGAGGTCACCGATATTAGCGAGGGAGAGTTGGGTGCAGCAGTCCTAAGGATGCGAGCTAAAAACACGGCACCAGGCCCAGACGGAATACATGGTCGCGCGTGGGTCCTTGCCTTGGATGTTCTGGAACCCCGTCTGAGGGCGCTGTTCGACCGCTGTTTGCGGGAGGCGAGGTTTCCGAAAAGGTGGAAGGGTGGTCGCCTTGTCCTCCTGCGAAAAGAGGGACGGCCAGCGGATGCTCCGTCGGGATATCGACCAATAGTGCTGCTTGATGAGGCGGGCAAGCTTTTGGAGCGTGTGGTCGCTGCCCGCCTTATCAAGCACTTGGAGAGCGTAGGACCTGATCTGGCCGTTACTCAGTTCGGGTTTCGCAGAGGTCGATCTACAATAGATGCGGTCACTTGCGTCCGGAATCTCTCCGAGGAAGCATGCTCTAGTGGAGGGGTAATGTTGGCGGTGTCATTGGACATTGCCAATGCCTTTAACTCCCTTCCCTGGAGCACAATTTTGGCTGCATTGAGGTACCACAGAATACCTCATTATCTCCAACGCCTTGTTGCGGACTATCTTTCCGAAAGAGAAGTAGTTTATCCAACAACGACGGGAGAAGGCCGGAGCCCCATGACTCGCGGCGTCCCACAGGGATCCGCTTTAGGGCCCCTGCTGTGGAATGTTGGATACGATTGGGTTCTGCGATGCGCTAACCTTCGTGGCGTTGGCATCGTTTGTTATGCTGACGACACTTTGGTTACCGCCCGAGGGCAAACTTTTAGAGATGCGAAGATCTTGGCCACTGCGGGAGTAGCAGCGGTGGTGACCAGGATCCGGCAGTTGGGACTGGAGGTGGCGCTCCACAAATCTGAGGCTATTTGCTTTCATGGTCCTCGGAGGGCACCGCCTGCAGACTCGAACATCGTTGTTGGAGGGACCTCTATTGCTGTTAAGTCGACGCTTAAATATCTCGGAATCTTACTTGACAGCAGATGGAGGTTTGGGGAGCACCTCCGGCACCTTACTCCCAAGCTTGTGGGAACTGCTGCTGCGCTGAGCCGTCTACTCCCGAATCTCGGGGGAGGGGATGCGAGTTGCCGCCGCCTTTACATGGCGGTAGTTCGCTCAATGGCTCTCTACGGGGCACCAATATGGGCTGGATCCCTTGACCAACGGGAGATCGCTCTGCTCCATAGAGCCCAGAGGGTGATGGCCGTAAGAGTGTGCAGAGGGTATCGTACACTCTCACACGAGGTGGCCTGTGTTCTTGCTGGGTCACTGCCGTGGGATTTGGAGGCGGGAGTTTTGTCCTCCATCTTTTGGCGCATAACGCGAGCCCGTCAAGAGGACCTTCGTCCTTTGCCGGAAGAGGTGGTTCGATGGCGAAGGAACGCTAAGCGAGCTGCAATGACGACATGGAGTGATCGGCTTCTAACAGGCCCTGCACAGAGGGGTGCTGGAGCATGCCGGTTTCTCGAGGCGGTTCAGCCCGTACTCGGTAAATGGGTTCGGCGAAAACATGGAGCGTTAACCTTTCGCTTGACGCAGATCCTCTCGGGGCACGGATGCTTCGGGAGGTACCTGTGCAACATAGCGCGGAAAGAGGTGAATCCGAATTGTCACCAGTGCGGCTGCGTGGAAGACACCGCACAGCACGCACTGGAGACATGTCCTGGAGGTGAGGAACAACGGACATCCCTGGTTGCAGTTATGGGAACGGACCTCTCGTTGTCGACTATCTTAGTAAAGATGGTGGACGACGAGAGGTCATGGGAGGCGATGGTCTCTTTCTGCGAAATAATTGTTTCGCAGAGAGAGTCCGAGGAGCGGGAGAGAGAGACTAATCCTGATTCTCATCCCCTCCGGAGAGCGCGGGTACGGAGACGGGCTAATTTAGCCCGCTCACAGTCTCCACTTGGTGGGCTTGGGACGTCGGATGTGGGGATGCCCGACGCTCTACGGAGCGGGGTTCAGGAATGAGGCCCCATAAGTTGGTGATGTACCGTATGTTCCGGTGCATCGATCGAGACGAATGGGAGAGTAAGTCTCTCTCCCCGAGAAGGGTCCATCGATCCATAACGATGGACATCGGCGAAGGCGGAGTTGCGGAGAATGCGAAAGCGGGCCCGACACTCCGCTTCAGTTGCTTCAGAAGGAACATCGTGTGGTTTTTAGTCGGTAGTGGTGCCATTGGGTGCTTAGTCCGACATATCTTGCCTACCGCACCCTTGGTTGGCGGGAATGCGTAAATGCATTTTCCACACGTAAAAAAAAAAAAAAAAAAAAAAAAAAAAAGGTTAGGTTAGGTTAGGTTAGGTTGGGGTGCGGGTCGGAACACCTCCTCGTGGTGCACCCTGGGTGTCGGTCGACAACTTTCCTTTTGTTTGGTTAAGTTGTCCACCGATAGCGAAGTTCCGTCACGGTAGGGGCCTGGCAGGTAGGTCAGGTAGGCCTAGGTAGGTCTGGTAGGTATGGTAGGTGAGGTAGGCTGGGTAGGTCAGGTAGGCAGGGTAGGTGAGGTAGGTAGGGTAGGTGAGTTAGGTTGGGTAGGTGAGGTAGGTTGGATAGGTTGGATAGGTTAGGTAGGCCAGGTAGGTCATGTCAGGCCAGGTAGGTCAGGTAGGACAGGTCAGGTCCGATCTTGTCTGGCCAGGTCAGGTCAGATTAGATTGGGTCAGGAAGAGGGTTTTGTTGGCGGTCATACGTTGAGTAGCTTCAAAAAGCCTCAGTAGGTGACTTAGTCGATATCCTGGACTGTACAGGTATCGGCGGGGTCAGTCGGGAGTTGGGCAGCTATTTTTGGGTGCGGGGCTCGGTCGGCGTCTTAGTCATATACTGAGTAGCGACGATGCGAGTCGAGGGCGGCGGATTTTGCTGGATGTTACCTTACACCCAGTTGGATAGGCATATTTGTCACCGTCGGCCAACTCGCCGGAAGGTGAGCGGCTTGCCTTAAGTGGCTGGTCTGAGTGGAGAAAACCACAATAAAAATCCTCAAAGTCTCAGGTGTCGACTTATCCGCCTTGGGGCGCCCTCTGTGGGTGGTTAAGGAGTTCTTTAGCCCGTTAGAGGTCAACCACAGATATCACCCGACCTCTGTGTGTATATAGGGTTACCTGGGTACAGGGGTCTCTGCTCAGGTGGACTATTTATTTCCCCCATACTCGTGGGAACAACTATGTATAAAAACCAAACAAAAACCAATTTAGATGTAAGGGAGGCGCTTTGCGCAAATGAGAGGGGGTCGACTAATGAGGATTTGATTGCCGAAGCCTCATTGGTTAACCTGTCGGAGTCTGACTCTGACATGAGTTGTCAGACGGCGATGTCTCGAATTTCCGGGGCATCAGCGTCTGGACAGCGGCGAAAACGCCAGAGGAGTGCGGAGGAGGATTTTTCAGATGGTGAATCACCGTCACAAAAATCTACTCCGACTCGGCGTTTACGCGGGCGTCCGCCCACTACAGGGCAGTACGTCGGTTTGGCGAAAGCCAAGGAGCTTTTGAATGAAGAAAAAGAGAGGGCGTTGCAACTCCAGGCTGAGGAGGAATTGGCTGACGAGTTGCGACGAAAGAGGGAGGCATCCATAGCCTTTTTCAAAAAGACGTCGTCGAACCCGGATGTTGAAGGGCACGACATCGTACGATTAGAGAGGTTGGTCTTAGACTCTGTGGATACTGTGACGATGGTGGCTACAAAGTCTAAGCACCTAAAAGGTACTTTTGTGCACTCTCTTAAAGAGGCCGCTAGGGTCATTAAAGATTCTTTTAAAGAACTTCAGACCCGAACAATGTCTGAGGAAATGGCCATGTTGGTGGCTGCAAACCGGAAGCTCACGTCGGAGCTCAAAGAGCTTCGTCGTGACTTAGAAGAGTTACGTACTGCTAGAGCGCATCAAGCAGTGACTCCACCACCACTGGCTTCAGTACCAGCTCTGGAGGACGTCGTGAGATCGGTCATGGTTCAGGTCGGTACCATGATATCGGCTCGTTTCGATGGAATCGAGAATCGGCTGCTTCCGGAAAAGCGCTTGAGGCCACCTCTCGCAGCTGACCGGAAGAAGGAATTGGCTTCGGCAGCGGATGTGGCTACGCCTGGACCTTCAGGCGCTGCTACACGTGCTTCTACCCCTCCTCGAGTCCCTGAGCTGAAGGTAAAAGCTAATAATCAGAGGGAAAAAAAGGACAAAGCGAGGAAAGGTGTAGCCGACCTGCCCAATTCTTCCAAATCGGTGGTTAGACTTTCACCTACAGAGCCGGTATCGTGGACCGTAGTTGACCGTGGCTCTCAAAGACGTGCCAAAAAGGCAGCACGGGATGAGGCACCGAGATCAACTGCACCTGTGCAGTCTCGAGCCTCAAAGCCGCCAGTTCTGGGAAAAGCAAAGGCACCTAAACGCCGGCTCCCTCGTACTGCAGCAGTGGTCATCACGCTGCAGCCAGGGGCAACGGAAAAAGGCGTTACCTATGCTAAAGTTCTCGCTGAAGCGAAGAGTCGCATCAATCTTGGGGCCATCGGGGTGCCACCTTTAAGGATTCGCACTGCTGTTACCGGCGCCCGAATCCTTGAGGTGCCGGGTGCTGAAAAGGCGGAAAAAGCTGATGTGTTAGCCGAAAAGCTTAAAGAAGTCTTTGGTGGGACAGAAGATGTCCGGGTCTCGAGGCCGATCACCAATGTGGAATTGCGAGTGAGCGGTTTGGACGACTCGGTTGGACCAGAGCAACTCCAAGAGGCAGTTGCAAATGAGGGAGATTGTTCTGCGCTAGCAGTAAGCGTTGGTGACATTAGGAAGGGCCCAAGAGGCATGGGTACTGCCATTGTTCGATGTCCTGTTAAGGCTGCCAACAAAATAATGGGAAAAGGAAAAAGTCTCCAAGTAGGCTGGGTAGTGGTGCAGGTTCGCATTTTGGATGCGAGACCACTTCGCTGCTACAGATGCCTTGCGCAGGGTCATGTTAGGGCCCAGTGCGAGTCGGAAATTGACCGCAGTGACGACTGCCATCGCTGTGGTCAGAAGGGCCACAAGTCCAACACGTGTACCGCCGCTCCACACTGCACCCTCTGTGCAGCGTTAGGAAAACCGGCGGCACATCTCTCCGGGGGCAAGGCATGCACCAAGCCTCCGACCCAAAAAGAGCTGCGCCGAAAGAAGGCTGCGACTGAGGCTAAGGCCAAGACGCAGTTGTCAGGCTCTGAATCAGAGCAGCCGGTACATATGGAAGAGGTATAGTATGGCCCTTAAATTTCTCCAGGCAAATATTAACCACTCCGCTCGTGCGCAGGATCTCCTCCTGCAGTGCCTGGCGGAGCGGTTAATTCACGTAGCTGTGGTTGCGGAGCCATATTTTATCCCACCACGTTGCGATTGGATCGCAGACCGGGATGGACTTGTGGCAATTACGACACAATCACCGGCCCGCTCTCCTTCTCTAGAAAATGTTATAAGAGGAAGGGGATATGTCAGCGCTGTCATCGGCGAAACAGTTGTTGTGGGGACATATTTCTCGCCAAATAGGGTCCTCGCTGAGTTTGAAGTATTCCTTGGTCAAGTGGGTACTCTAGTAAGTCAATGTCGTCCCCGATCTGTCATTGTCGTTGGAGATCTCAATGCCAAGTCTACGACATGGGGGTCTTCAACGACTGATGCCAGGGGTAGGATAGTTGAAGAATGGCTGGCGGAAATAGGTCTTTGCGTCCTCAATCGGGGATCAACGGACACGTGCATGCGGCGATCGGGTGGGTCAGTGATTGATGTCACTTTTGCTACACCAGAGCTCGCAATGCGCGTTCGGGGCTGGGTAGTGCTGGTGGATGAAGAAACTCTTTCTGATCACAGATATATTCAGTTTGTAGTTTCAGCATCGTCCGCAAACCACGATAGGCAGCCAGCGTCAACATTCGGTCCGCGCTGGGCCCTTAAAGGTTTAGATTTGGAGCTACTACAAGAGGCTTCGATCGTTCAGGCCTGGAACGATTCCCCAACTGAGTCGGTAACCTTGGACGAGCAGGCTGACAGTTTGTGCGAGGCAATGACCCACATTTGTGATGCAGCCATGCCTCGCGTACGAACAAATCCAACAAAACGCCAGATGTACTGGTGGTCGGAGGAGATCGCAGATTTGCGCCGGCAGTGCATAGCGAGGCGCCGACGCTACCAGCGCTACCGGAGAAGAAGACGTCAGGAGACTGAGCAGTCCAACGTGCTATACGCTGCGTATAGAGAATCGGCAATAGCTCTCCGAACAGCGATTACTGAGTCGAAAGCTCAAGCCTGGAGAGATCTGTTGGTGACTCTTGAGCTAGATCCATGGGGGCGACCATACAAGATGGTAAGGCAGAAATTGCGCCCATGGACACCTCCAGTCACCAACATTCTGCAGCCGCAGGTCCTCCAGCGGGTAGTTGAGGGACTGTTCCCTGCTAGTCCGGGGCCCAATTTCATACCTCCCAATGTTTACGCCACGCAGTCGCAGGCCGATGCTGAGGAGGTGGAGGTCACCGATATTAGCGAGGGAGAGTTGGGTGCAGCAGTCCTAAGGATGCGAGCTAAAAACACGGCACCAGGCCCAGACGGAATACATGGTCGCGCGTGGGTCCTTGCCTTGGATGTTCTGGAACCCCGTCTGAGGGCGCTGTTCGACCGCTGTTTGCGGGAGGCGAGGTTTCCGAAAAGGTGGAAGGGTGGTCGCCTTGTCCTCCTGCGAAAAGAGGGACGGCCAGCGGATGCTCCGTCGGGATATCGACCAATAGTGCTGCTTGATGAGGCGGGCAAGCTTTTGGAGCGTGTGGTCGCTGCCCGCCTTATCAAGCACTTGGAGAGCGTAGGACCTGATCTAGCCGTTACTCAGTTCGGGTTTCGCAGAGGTCGATCTACAATAGATGCGGTCACTTGCGTCCGGAATCTCTCCGAGGAAGCATGCTCTAGTGGAGGGGTAATGTTGGCGGTGTCATTGGACATTGCCAATGCCTTTAACTCCCTTCCCTGGAGCACAATTTTGGCTGCATTGAGGTACCACAGAATACCTCATTATCTCCAACGCCTTGTTGCGGACTATCTTTCCGAAAGAGAAGTAGTTTATCCAACAACGACGGGAGAAGGCCGGAGCCCCATGACTCGCGGCGTCCCACAGGGATCCGCTTTAGGGCCCCTGCTGTGGAATGTTGGATACGATTGGGTTCTGCGATGCGCTAACCTTCGTGGCGTTGGCATCGTTTGTTATGCTGACGACACTTTGGTTACCGCCCGAGGGCAAACTTTTAGAGATGCGAAGATCTTTGCCACTGCGGGAGTAGCAGCGGTGGTGACCAGGATCCGGCAGTTGGGACTGGAGGTGGCGCTCCACAAATCTGAGGCTATTTGCTTTCATGGTCCTCGGAGGGCACCGCCTGCAGACTCGAACATCGTTGTTGGAGGGACCTCTATTACTGTTAAGTCGACGCTTAAATATCTCGGAATCTTACTTGACAGCAGATGGAGGTTTGGGGAGCACCTCCGGCACCTTACTCCCAAGCTTGTGGGAACTGCTGCTGCGCTGAGCCGTCTACTCCCGAATCTCGGGGGAGGGGATGCGAGTTGCCGCCGCCTTTACATGGCGGTAGTTCGCTCAATGGCTCTCTACGGGGCACCAATATGGGCTGGATCCCTTGACCAACGGGAGATCGCTCTGCTCCATAGAGCCCAGAGGGTGATGGCCGTTAGAGTGTGCAGAGGGTATCGTACACTCTCACACGAGGTGGCCTGTGTTCTTGCTGGGTCACTGCCGTGGGATTTGGAGGCGGGAGTTTTGTCCTCCATCTTTTGGCGCAGAACGCGAGCCCGTCAAGAGGACCTTCGTCCTTTGCCGGAAGAGGTGGTTCGATGGCGAAGGAACGCTAAGCGAGCTGCAATGACGACATGGAGTGATCGGCTTCTAACAGGCCCTGCACAGAGGGGTGCTGGAGCATGCCGGTTTCTCGAGGCGGTTCAGCCCGTACTCGGTAAATGGGTTCGGCGAAAACATGGAGCGTTAACCTTTCGCTTGACGCAGATCCTCTCGGGGCACGGATGCTTCGGGAGGTACCTGTGCAACATAGCGCGGAAAGAGGTGAATCCGATTTGTCACCAGTGCGGCTGCGTGGAAGACACCGCACAGCACGCACTGGAGACATGTCCTGGAGGTGAGGAACAACGGACATCCCTGGTTGCAGTTATGGGAACGGACCTCTCGTTGTCGACTATCTTAGTAAAGATGGTGGACGACGCGAGGTCATGGGAGGCGATGGTCTCTTTCTGCGAAATAATTGTTTCGCAGAGAGAGTCCGAGGAGCGGGAGAGAGAGACTAATCCTGATTCTCATCCCCTCCGGAGAGCGCGGGTTCGGAGACGGGCTAATTTAGCCCGCTCACAGTCTCCACTTGGTGGGCTTGGGACGTCGGATGTGGGGATGCCCGACGCTCTACGGAGCGGGGTTCAGGAATGAGGCCCCAGTTGGTGATGTACCGTATGTTCCGGTGCATCGATCGAGACGAATGGGAGAGTAAGTCTCTCTCCCCGAGAAGGGTCCATCGATCCATAACGATGGACATCGGCGAAGGCGGAGTTGCGGAGAATGCGAAAGCGGGCCCGACACTCCGCTTCAGTTGCTTCAGAAGGAACATCGTGTGGTTTTTAGTCGGTAGTGGTGCCATTGGGTGCTTAGTCCGACATATCTTGCCTACCGCACCCTTGGTTGGCGGGAATGCGTAAATGCATTTTCCACACGTAAAAAAAAAAAAAAAAAAAAAAAAAAAAAGGTTGGGGTGGGGTGCGGGTCGGAACACCTCCTCGTGGTGCACCCTGGGTGTCGGTCGACAACTTTCCTTTTGTTTGGTTAAGTTGTCCACCGATAGCGAAGTTCCGTCACGGTAGGGGCCTGGCAGGTAGGTCAGGTAGGCCTAGGTAGGTCTGGTAGGTCTGGTAGGTGAGGTAGGTAAGGTAGGCAGGGTAGATGAGGTAGGTAGGGTAGGTGAGTTAAGTTGGGTAGGTGAGGTAGGTAGGATAGGTTGGATAGGTTAGATAGGCTAGGTAGCTTAGGTAGGCCAGGTAGGTCATGTCAGGCCAGGTAGGTCAGGTAGGACAGGTCAGGTCCGATCTTGTCTGGCCAGTTCAGGTCAGATTAGATCGGGTCAGAAGGAGGGTTTCGTTGGCGTTCATACATCGAGTAGCTTCAACGCAAGCCTCAGTAGGTGGCTTAGTCGAAATCCTGGACTGTCCAGGTATCGGCGAGGTCAGTCGGGAGTTGGGCATCTATTTTTGGGTGCGGGGCTCGGTCGGCGTCTCAGTCATATACTGAGTAGCGGCGATGCGAGTCGAGGGCGGCGGATTTTGCTGGATGTTACCATTCACCCAGTTGGATAGGCATATTTGTCACCGTCGGCCAACTCGCCGGAAGGTGAGGGGCTTGCCTTAAGTGGCTGGTCTGAGTGGAGAAAACCACAATAAAAATCCTCAAAGTCTCAGGTGTCGACTTATCCGCCTTGGGGCGCCCTTTGTGGGTGGTTAAGGAGTTCTTTAGCCCGTTAGAGGTCAACCACAGATATCACCCGACCTCTGTGTGTATATAGGGTTACCTGGGTACAGGGGTCTCTGCCCAGGTGGACTATTTATTTCCCCCATACTCGTGGGAACAACTATGTATAAAAACAAACCAAAAACCAATTTAGATGTAAGGGAGGCGCTTTGCGCGAATGAGAGGGGGTCGACTAATGAGGATTTGATTGCCGAAGCCTCATTGGTTAACCTGTCGGAGTCTGACTCTGACATGAGTTGTCAGACGGCGGTGTCTCAAACTTCCGGGGCATCAGCGTCTGTACAGCGGCGAAAACGCCAGAGGAGTGCGGAGGAGGATTTTTCAGATAGTGAATCACCGTCACAAAAATCTACTCCCACTCGGCGTTTACGCGGGCGTCCGCCCACTACAGGGCAGTACGTCGGTTTGGCAAAAGCCAAGGAGCTTTTGAATGAAGAAAAAGAGAGGGCGTTGCAACTCCAGGCTGAAGAGGAATTGGCTGACGAGTTGCGACGAAAGAGGGAGGCATCCATTGCCTTTTTCAAAAAGACGTCGTCGAACCCGGATGTTGAAGGGCACGACATCGTACGATTAGAGAGATTGGTCTTAGACTCTGTGGATACTGTGACGATGGTGGCCACAAAGTCTAAGCACCTAAAAGGTACTTTTGTGCACTCTCTTAAAGAGGCTGCTAGGGTCATTAAAGATTCTTTTAAAGAACTTCAGACCCGAACAATGTCTGAGGAAATGGCCATGTTAATGGCTGCAAACCGGAAGCTCACGTCGGAGCTCAAAGAGCTTCGTCGTGAGTTAGAAGAGTTGCGTACTGCTAGAGCGTGTCCAGCAGCGACTCCACCACCACTGGCTTCAGTACCAGCTCTGGAGGACGTCGTGAGAACCGTAATGGTTCAGGTCGGTACCATGATATCGGCTCGTTTCGATGGTATCGAAAATCGGCTGCTTCCGGAAAAGCGCTTGAGGCCACCTCTCGCAGCTGACCGGAAGAAAGAATTGGCTTCGGCAGCGAATGTGGCTACGCCTGGACCTTCAGGCGCTGCTACACGTGCTTCTACCCTCTCTCGAGTCCCTGAGCTGAAGGCAAAAGCTAATAATCAGAGAGAAAAACAGGACAAAGCGAGGAAAGGTATATTCGACCTGCCAAATTCTTCCGAGTCGGTGGTTCGACCTTCACCTACAGAGCCGGTATCGTGGACCGTTGTCGACCGTGGCTCCAAAAGACGTGCCAAAAAGGCAGCATGGGATGAGGCACCGAGATCAACTGCACCTGTGCAGTCTCGAGTCTCAAAGCCGCCAGTTACGGCAAAAGCAAAGGCTCCTAAACGCCGGCTCCCTCGTACTGCAGCAGTGGTCATCACGCTGCAGCCAGGGGCAGCGGAAAAAGGCGTTACCTATGCTAAAGTTCTCGCCGAAGCGAAGAGTCGCATCAATCTTGGGGCCATCGGGGTGCCACCTTTAAGGATTCGCACTGCTGTTACCGGCGCCAGAATCCTTGAGGTGCCGGGTGCCGAAAAGGCGGAAAAAGCTGACGTGTTAGCCGAAAAGCTTAAAGAAATCTTTGGTGGGACAGAAGATGTCCGGGTCTCGAGGCCGATCACCAATGTGGAATTGCGAGTGAACGGTTTGGACGACTCGGTTGGACCAGAGCAACTCCAAGAGGCAGTTGCAAACGAGGGAGATTGTTCTGCGCTAGCAGTAAGCGTTGGTGACATTAGGAAGGGCCCAAGAGGCATGGGTACTGCCATTGTTCGATGTCCTGTAAAGGCTGCCAACAAAATAGTGGGAAAAGGAAAAGGTCTCCAAGTAGGCTGGGTAGTGGTACAGGTTCGCATTTTGGATGCGAGACCTCTTCGCTGCTACCGGTGCCTTGCGCAGGGTCATGTTAGGGCCCAATGCAAGTCAGAAATTGACCGCAGTGATGACTGCCATCGCTGTGGTCAGAAGGGCCACAAGTCCAACACGTGTACCGCTGCTCCACACTGCACCCTCTGTGCAGCGTTAGGAAAACCGGCGGCACATCTCTCCGGGGGCAAGGCATGCACCAAGCCCCCGACCCAAAAAGAGCTGCGTCGAAAGAAGGCTGTGACTGAGGCTAAGGCCAAGACGCAGTTGACAGGCTCTGAGGCAGAGCAGGCGGTACATATGGAAGAGGTATAGTATGGCCCTTAAATTTCTTCAGGCAAATATTAACCACTCCGCTCGTGCTCAGGATCTCCTCCTGCAGTGCCTGGCGGAGCGGTTAATTCACGTAGCTGTGGTTGCGGAGCCATATTTTATCCCACCACGTTGCGATTGGATCGCAGACCGGGATGGACTTGTGGCAATCACGACACAATCACCGGCCCGCTCTCCTTCTCTAGAAAATGTTATAAGAGGAAGGGGATATGTCAGCGCTGTCATCGGCGAAACAGTTGTTGTGGGGACATATTTCTCGCCAAATAGGGTCCTCGCTGAGTTTGAAGTATTCCTTGGTCAAGTGGGTACTCTAGTAAGTCAATGTCGCCCCCGATCTGTCATTGTCGTTGGAGATCTCAATGCCAAGTCTACGACATGGGGGTCTTCAACGACTGATGCCAGGGGTAGGATAGTTGAAGAATGGCTGGCGGAAATAGGTCTTTGCGTCCTCAATCGGGGATCAACGGACACGTGCATGCGGCGATCGGGTGGGTCAGTGATTGATGTCACTTTTGCTACACCAGAGCTCGCAAGGCGCGTTCGGGGCTGGGTAGTGCTGGTGGATGAAGAAACTCTTTCTGATCACAGATATATTCAGTTTGTAGTTTCAGCATCGTCCGCAAACCACGATAGGCAGCCAGCGTCAACATTCGGTCCGCGCTGGGCCCTTAAAGGTTTAGATTTGGAGCTACTACAAGAGGCTTCGATCGTTCAGGCCTGGAACGATTCCCCAACTGAGTCGGTAACCTTGGACGAGCAGGCTGACAGTTTGTGCGAGGCAATGACCCACATTTGTGATGCAGCCATGCCTCGCGTACGAACAAATCCAACAAAACGCCAGATGTACTGGTGGTCGGCGGAGATCGCAGATTTGCGCCGGCAGTGCATAGCGAGGCGCCGACGCTACCAGCGCTACCGGAGAAGAAGACGTCAGGAGACTGAGCAGTCCAATGTGCTATACGCTGCGTATAGAGAATCGGCAATAGCTCTCCGAACAGCGATTACTGAGTCGAAAGCTCAAGCCTGGAGAGATCTGTTGGCGACTCTTGAGCTAGATCCATGGGGGCGACCATACAAGATGGTAAGGCAGAAATTGCGCCCATGGACACCTCCAGTCACCAACATTCTGCAGCCGCAGGTCCTCCAGCGGGTAGTTGAGGGACTGTTCCCTGCTAGTCCGGGGCCCAATTTCATACCTCCCAATGTTTACGCCACGCAGTCGCAGGCCGATGCTGAGGAGGTGGAGGTCACCGATATTAGCGAGGGAGAGTTGGGTGCAGCAGTCCTAAGGATGCGAGCTAAAAACACGGCACCAGGCCCAGACGGAATACATGGTCGCGCGTGGGTCCTTGCCTTGGATGTTCTGGAACCCCGTCTGAGGGCGCTGTTCGACCGCTGTTTGCGGGAGGCGAGGTTTCCGAAAAGGTGGAAGGGTGGTCGCCTTGTCCTCCTGCGAAAAGAGGGACGGCCAGCGGATGCTCCGTCGGGATATCGACCAATAGTGCTGCTTGATGAGGCGGGCAAGCTTTTGGAGCGTGTGGTCGCTGCCCGCCTTATCAAGCACTTGGAGAGCGTAGGACCTGATCTGGCCGTTACTCAGTTCGGGTTTCGCAGAGGTCGATCTACAATAGATGCGGTCACTTGCGTCCGGAATCTCTCCGAGGAAGCATGCTCTAGTGGAGGGGTAATGTTGGCGGTGTCATTGGACATTGCCAATGCCTTTAACTCCCTTCCCTGGAGCACAATTTTGGCTGCATTGAGGTACCACAGAATACCTCATTATCTCCAACGCCTTGTTGCGGACTATCTTTCCGAAAGAGAAGTAGATTGTTTAAGGGTGCGAAGATTTTTGTGTATATTTACAGCTAATTTATTTGTGGTGGAAGGGTTTGACAATTCCGTTAGTGCGGATCTGGAGTCGGATAATACGGATAGGGTTTTTATGTGTTTTTGTTCTATGACCCATTTAAGTGCGAGGTTAATGGCTAGAAGTTCAGCCTGAAATACAGAACAGAGATCATGTAGTTTGTATTTCTTTGTAATTATTTCAGTGTTGCCATCTGTTGGTTTGATTGCCACGAATGCTGCTCCGACCTTGTTATCGTGCTTACTTCCGTCAGTAAAGATTTGCCAGCTATTGATTCCTACAAGATTGAAACAAAGATCGTTATATTCAGCTATGGATGGGATTTCATCGAATGTTATGCTTTGTCTGTATGCGGGATGAAGGAGTTTAGAGGGGTTGACAGGCTTGTCAAGCTGCAGATCGTCAGGTGCAAATCTGGTGACGTTCATGATTTTGCTGTGTTCAATATCAGCTATTTCTTGTATTTTGGCAGGTAGAGGGGTGATGTTAGCAAGAGAAATGGCGGTAGCTGTGCGTATGGTTCTGAACCCTGATATAATTTTTATCGCAAAAAGGCGCTGAAGCGAGAGAAGTTTTTGAATGACGTGTTTATATTTGGTGGCGGTACTAGCCCATATGCCAGCCGCATAGCTGATTATTGGTTGAATGACCTGTAAGTATATGGTTTTGACATTTTCTGGAATTATTCCCCAGGTGGGCCTTACGAAGACAGCTAGTTTACTGTATAGCATTTTTGCTTTGTTGGTTATATGTTCAACGTGTTTTATGAATTTTTGTTTGTTGTCGATTATTAGCCCTAAATATTTGATTTGTGTCGTGAAACATAGTTGCTGTTCTTGCATGAATAATCTGCATTTAGGTTAGGTTAGGTTAGGTTAGGTTAGGTTAGGTTAGGTTAGGTTAGGTTAGGTTAGGTTAGGTTAGGATAGGTTAGGTTAGGTTAGAGGTTAGGTTAGGTTAGGTTAGGTTAGGTTAGGTTAGGTTAGGTTAGGTTAGGTTAGGTTAGGTTAGGTTAGGTTAGGTTAGGTTAGGTTAGGTTAGGTTAGGTTAGGTTAGGTTAGGTTAGGTTAGGTTAGGTTAGGTTAGGTTAGGTTAGGTTAGGTTAGGTTAGGTTAGGTTAGGTTAGGTTAGGTTAGGTTAGGTTAGGTTAGGTTAGGTTAGGTTAGGTTAGGTTAGGTTAGGTTAGGTTAGGTTAGGTTAGGTTAGGTTAGGTTAGGTTAGGTTAGGTTAGGTTAGGTTAGGTTAGGTTAGGTTAGGTTAGGTTAGGTTAGGTTAGGTTAGGTTAGGTTAGGTTAGGTTAGGTTAGGTTAGGTTAGGTTAGGTTAGGTTAGGTTAGGTTAGGTTAGGTTAGGTTAGGTTAGGTTAGGTTAGGTTAGGTTAGGTTAGGTTAGGTTAGGTTAGGTTAGGTTAGGTTAGGTTAGGTTAGGTTAGGTTAGGTTAGGTTAGGTTAGGTTAGGTTAGGTTAGGTTAGGTTAGGTTAGGTTAGGTTAGGTTAGGTTAGGTTAGGTTAGGTTAGGTTAGGTTAGGTTAGGTTAGGTTAGGTTAGGTTAGGTTAGGTTAGGTTAGGTTAGGTTAGGTTAGGTTAGGTTAGGTTAGGTTAGGTTAGGTTAGGTTAGGTTAGGTTAGGTTAGGTTAGGTTAGGTTAGGTTAGGTTAGGTTAGGTTAGGTTAGGTTAGGTTAGGTTAGGTTAGGTTAGGTTAGGTTAGGTTAGGTTAGGTTAGGTTAGGTTAGGTTAGGTTAGGTTAGGTTAGGTTAGGTTAGGTTAGGTTAGGTTAGGTTAGGTTAGGTTAGGTTAGGTTAGGTTAGGTTAGGTTAGGTTAGGTTAGGTTAGGTTAGGTTAGGTTAGGTTAGGTTAGGTTAGGTTAGGTTAGGTTAGGTTAGGTTAGGTTAGGTTAGGTTAGGTTAGGTTAGGTTAGGTTAGGTTAGGTTAGGTTAGGTTAGGTTAGGTTAGGTTAGGTTAGGTTAGGTTAGGTTAGGTTAGGTTAGGTTAGGTTAGGTTAGGTTAGGTTAGGTTAGGTTAGGTTAGGTTAGGTTAGGTTAGGTTAGGTTAGGTTAGGTTAGGTTAGGTTAGGTTAGGTTAGGTTAGGTTAGGTTAGGTTAGGTTAGGTTAGGTTAGGTTAGGTTAGGTTAGGTTAGGTTAGGTTAGGTTAGGTTAGGTTAGGTTAGGTTAGGTTAGGTTAGGTTAGGTTAGGTTAGGTTAGGTTAGGTTAGGTTAGGTTAGGTTAGGTTAGGTTAGGTTAGGTTAGGTTAGGTTAGGTTAGGTTAGGTTAGGTTAGGTTAGGTTAGGTTAGGTTAGGTTAGGTTAGGTTAGGTTAGGTTAGGTTAGGTTAGGTTAGGTTAGGTTAGGTTAGGTTAGGTTAGGTTAGGTTAGGTTAGGTTAGGTTAGGTTAGGTTAGGTTAGGTTAGGTTAGGTTAGGTTAGGTTAGGTTAGGTTAGGTTAGGTTAGGTTAGGTTAGGTTAGGTTAGGTTAGGTTAGGTTAGGTTAGGTTAGGTTAGGTTAGGTTAGGTTAGGTTAGGTTAGGTTAGGTTAGGTTAGGTTAGGTTAGGTTAGGTTAGGTTAGGTTAGGTTAGGTTAGGTTAGGTTAGGTTAGGTTAGGTTAGGTTAGGTTAGGTTAGGTTAGGTTAGGTTAGGTTAGGTTAGGTTAGGTTAGGTTAGGTTAGGTTAGGTTAGGTTAGGTTAGGTTAGGTTAGGTTAGGTTAGGTTAGGTTAGGTTAGGTTAGGTTAGGTTAGGTTAGGTTAGGTTAGGTTAGGTTAGGTTAGGTTAGGTTAGGTTAGGTTAGGTTAGGTTAGGTTAGGTTAGGTTAGGTTAGGTTAGGTTAGGTTAGGTTAGGTTAGGTTAGGTTAGGTTAGGTTAGGTTAGGTTAGGTTAGGTTAGGTTAGGTTAGGTTAGGTTAGGTTAGGTTAGGTTAGGTTAGGTTAGGTTAGGTTAGGTTAGGTTAGGTTAGGTTAGGTTAGGTTAGGTTAGGTTAGGTTAGGTTAGGTTAGGTTAGGTTAGGTTAGGTTAGGTTAGGTTAGGTTAGGTTAGGTTAGGTTAGGTTAGGTTAGGTTAGGTTAGGTTAGGTTAGGTTAGGTTAGGTTAGGTTAGGTTAGGTTAGGTTAGGTTAGGTTAGGTTAGGTTAGGTTAGGTTAGGTTAGGTTAGGTTAGGTTAGGTTAGGTTAGGTTAGGTTAGGTTAGGTTAGGTTAGGTTAGGTTAGGTTAGGTTAGGTTAGGTTAGGTTAGGTTAGGTTAGGTTAGGTTAGGTTAGGTTAGGTTAGGTTAGGTTAGGTTAGGTTAGGTTAGGTTAGGTTAGGTTAGGTTAGGTTAGGTTAGGTTAGGTTAGGTTAGGTTAGGTTAGGTTAGGTTAGGTTAGGTTAGGTTAGGTTAGGTTAGGTTAGGTTAGGTTAGGTTAGGTTAGGTTAGGTTAGGTTAGGTTAGGTTAGGTTAGGTTAGGTTAGGTTAGGTTAGGTTAGGTTAGGTTAGGTTAGGTTAGGTTAGGTTAGGTTAGGTTAGGTTAGGTTAGGTTAGGTTAGGTTAGGTTAGGTTAGGTTAGGTTAGGTTAGGTTAGGTTAGGTTAGGTTAGGTTAGGTTAGGTTAGGTTAGGTTAGGTTAGGTTAGGTTAGGTTAGGTTAGGTTAGGTTAGGTTAGGTTAGGTTAGGTTAGGTTAGGTTAGGTTAGGTTAGGTTAGGTTAGGTTAGGTTAGGTTAGGTTAGGTTAGGTTAGGTTAGGTTAGGTTAGGTTAGGTTAGGTTAGGTTAGGTTAGGTTAGGTTAGGTTAGGTTAGGTTAGGTTAGGTTAGGTTAGGTTAGGTTAGGTTAGGTTAGGTTAGGTTAGGTTAGGTTAGGTTAGGTTAGGTTAGGTTAGGTTAGGTTAGGTTAGGTTAGGTTAGGTTAGGTTAGGTTAGGTTAGGTTAGGTTAGGTTAGGTTAGGTTAGGTTAGGTTAGGTTAGGTTAGGTTAGGTTAGGTTAGGTTAGGTTAGGTTAGGTTAGGTTAGGTTAGGTTAGGTTAGGTTAGGTTAGGTTAGGTTAGGTTAGGTTAGGTTAGGTTAGGTTAGGTTAGGTTAGGTTAGGTTAGGTTAGGTTAGGTTAGGTTAGGTTAGGTTAGGTTAGGTTAGGTTAGGTTAGGTTAGGTTAGGTTAGGTTAGGTTAGGTTAGGTTAGGTTAGGTTAGGTTAGGTTAGGTTAGGTTAGGTTAGGTTAGGTTAGGTTAGGTTAGGTTAGGTTAGGTTAGGTTAGGTTAGGTTAGGTTAGGTTAGGTTAGGTTAGGTTAGGTTAGGTTAGGTTAGGTTAGGTTAGGTTAGGTTAGGTTAGGTTAGGTTAGGTTAGGTTAGGTTAGGTTAGGTTAGGTTAGGTTAGGTTAGGTTAGGTTAGGTTAGGTTAGGTTAGGTTAGGTTAGGTTAGGTTAGGTTAGGTTAGGTTAGGTTAGGTTAGGTTAGGTTAGGTTAGGTTAGGTTAGGTTAGGTTAGGTTAGGTTAGGTTAGGTTAGGTTAGGTTAGGTTAGGTTAGGTTAGGTTAGGTTAGGTTAGGTTAGGTTAGGTTAGGTTAGGTTAGGTTAGGTTAGGTTAGGTTAGGTTAGGTTAGGTTAGGTTAGGTTAGGTTAGGTTAGGTTAGGTTAGGTTAGGTTAGGTTAGGTTAGGTTAGGTTAGGTTAGGTTAGGTTAGGTTAGGTTAGGTTAGGTTAGGTTAGGTTAGGTTAGGTTAGGTTATAGGTTAGGTTAGGTTAGGTTAGGTTAGGTTAGGTTAGGTTAGGTTAGGTTAGGTTAGGTTAGGTTAGGTTAGGTTAGGTTAGGTTAGGTTAGGTTAGGTTAGGTTAGGTTAGGTTAGGTTAGGTTAGGTTAGGTTAGGTTAGGTTAGGTTAGGTTAGGTTAGGTTAGGTTAGGTTAGGTTAGGTTAGGTTAGGTTAGGTTAGGTTAGGTTAGGTTAGGTTAGGTTAGGTTAGGTTAGGTTAGGTTAGGTTAGGTTAGGTTAGGTTAGGTTAGGTTAGGTTAGGTTAGGTTAGGTTAGGTTAGGTTAGGTTAGGTTAGGTTAGGTTAGGTTAGGTTAGGTTAGGTTAGGTTAGGTTAGGTTAGGTTAGGTTAGGTTAGGTTAGGTTAGGTTAGGTTAGGTTAGGTTAGGTTAGGTTAGGTTAGGTTAGGTTAGGTTAGGTTAGGTTAGGTTAGGTTAGGTTAGGTTAGGTTAGGTTAGGTTAGGTTAGGTTAGGTTAGGTTAGGTTAGGTTAGGTTAGGTTAGGTTAGGTTAGGTTAGGTTAGGTTAGGTTAGGTTAGGTTAGGTTAGGTTAGGTTAGGTTAGGTTAGGTTAGGTTAGGTTAGGTTAGGTTAGGTTAGGTTAGGTTAGGTTAGGTTAGGTTAGGTTAGGTTAGGTTAGGTTAGGTTAGGTTAGGTTAGGTTAGGTTAGGTTAGGTTAGGTTAGGTTAGGTTAGGTTAGGTTAGGTTAGGTTAGGTTAGGTTAGGTTAGGTTAGGTTAGGTTAGGTTAGGTTAGGTTAGGTTAGGTTAGGTTAGGTTAGGTTAGGTTAGGTTAGGTTAGGTTAGGTTAGGTTAGGTTAGGTTAGGTTAGGTTAGGTTAGGTTAGGTTAGGTTAGGTTAGGTTAGGTTAGGTTAGGTTAGGTTAGGTTAGGTTAGGTTAGGTTAGGTTAGGTTAGGTTAGGTTAGGTTAGGTTAGGTTAGGTTAGGTTAGGTTAGGTTAGGTTAGGTTAGGTTAGGTTAGGTTAGGTTAGGTTAGGTTAGGTTAGGTTAGGTTAGGTTAGGTTAGGTTAGGTTAGGTTAGGTTAGGTTAGGTTAGGTTAGGTTAGGTTAGGTTAGGTTAGGTTAGGTTAGGTTAGGTTAGGTTAGGTTAGGTTAGGTTAGGTTAGGTTAGGTTAGGTTAGGTTAGGTTAGGTTAGGTTAGGTTAGGTTAGGTTAGGTTAGGTTAGGTTAGGTTAGGTTAGGTTAGGTTAGGTTAGGTTAGGTTAGGTTAGGTTAGGTTAGGTTAGGTTAGGTTAGGTTAGGTTAGGTTAGGTTAGGTTAGGTTAGGTTAGGTTAGGTTAGGTTAGGTTAGGTTAGGTTAGGTTAGGTTAGGTTAGGTTAGGTTAGGTTAGGTTAGGTTAGGTTAGGTTAGGTTAGGTTAGGTTAGGTTAGGTTAGGTTAGGTTAGGTTAGGTTAGGTTAGGTTAGGTTAGGTTAGGTTAGGTTAGGTTAGGTTAGGTTAGGTTAGGTTAGGTTAGGTTAGGTTAGGTTAGGTTAGGTTAGGTTAGGTTAGGTTAGGTTAGGTTAGGTTAGGTTAGGTTAGGTTAGGTTAGGTTAGGTTAGGTTAGGTTAGGTTAGGTTAGGTTAGGTTAGGTTAGGTTAGGTTAGGTTAGGTTAGGTTAGGTTAGGTTAGGTTAGGTTAGGTTAGGTTAGGTTAGGTTAGGTTAGGTTAGGTTAGGTTAGGTTAGGTTAGGTTAGGTTAGGTTAGGTTAGGTTAGGTTAGGTTAGGTTAGGTTAGGTTAGGTTAGGTTAGGTTAGGTTAGGTTAGGTTAGGTTAGGTTAGGTTAGGTTAGGTTAGGTTAGGTTAGGTTAGGTTAGGTTAGGTTAGGTTAGGTTAGGTTAGGTTAGGTTAGGTTAGGTTAGGTTAGGTTAGGTTAGGTTAGGTTAGGTTAGGTTAGGTTAGGTTAGGTTAGGTTAGGTTAGGTTAGGTTAGGTTAGGTTAGGTTAGGTTAGGTTAGGTTAGGTTAGGTTAGGTTAGGTTAGGTTAGGTTAGGTTAGGTTAGGTTAGGTTAGGTTAGGTTAGGTTAGGTTAGGTTAGGTTAGGTTAGGTTAGGTTAGGTTAGGTTAGGTTAGGTTAGGTTAGGTTAGGTTAGGTTAGGTTAGGTTAGGTTAGGTTAGGTTAGGTTAGGTTAGGTTAGGTTAGGTTAGGTTAGGTTAGGTTAGGTTAGGTTAGGTTAGGTTAGGTTAGGTTAGGTTAGGTTAGGTTAGGTT